>CM070505.1:1504186-2104186 GCA_036346375.1 Guadua angustifolia | reverse complement strand
CAGCACGATTATAGTAGCTTGTAACCAAAATCCTTTTCTCTTTTATGGCAATAACAAGAAGTCCTGACATTCTAGCGAGTTGCAAAATAAAGGCCGCATCAAGTTCAGTGTTACAGTTACCCCAGCAACATAACAGAATTAAGAATTAATCTCAATTCTATTCTTTCTACAAACTCTGAAACACAACCAGGCTAACTAAACTCACTAGATTGTCTTTCTGGCATCTTTCTCAAAAAAGTAGGACATGGCACACTGATGAATTAAATCTGAACTAGGGTTAAAAAAACATTGAAATATTGCATCAACTTGGTGGTATACTGGCAAAAATGAAACAACAAAGACAATAATATATCATGCACTAATAGATTACTCCAATGAACTGTTCCTAATGGGAGGAAACAGATAGCAGAAAAGGATTTCGTGATGCAGAATGCACATGATACTAGAAGTGCACATAGGTACAATACATCAATAAACACTCTATCAAACATAAACCAGCGTTTGACATGTACTTCTGTTGAGTTTTCATGTAGTGATCATTCCTTCCAAATTCTTAAAGCTATTGAGAAAAGGTGGGCAATCCACATGAACATCAAGCATCTATAATATACTATTCCACAATCCTGAACATAAATACTATATGGGGGCAATATCATCGCTATTTCTCATAATCAACACGCGACCTAAACCAAATCCTGTCACCAAACACCCCAATGTCAAACGATGGCCATTTGTCCTAAAAGTGCTTATTACACATCAATTGCTAATTATGTTGTTGTTCATAGATAAGTGAAGCCGTCTATCACATAAAAAAACTAGTCGAATCAAAGAAATGATAGCTAGTAGCCACACCCACCTATCAATTACCCCAATTCCTGCCCATAGATCAGTTAAGTATATCACACAAAACTACCCCGAACTAATTAAGTCACAGAAAGGGAGCAAATGTAAAGGCAATGGGGCCGACGAGAGGGGAGGCGGTAGAAGTACGGACCGATCATCTTGGCGATGAGCTTGAGCTCGTCCTGGGCCTCCTCGATGAGCTCCTCGACCTGGCCGCATCCGATGCGGTCCTCGATGCATTTCCAGTCGTCCTCCTCCTGGCAGATCTGGAGGCGGTGACGGGTGAAGGACTCGACGGCCTTGCGGTAGCCCTCGTACTTGGGGACGGCCTCGATCTCGTTGAGCGTGCGGTCGTAGAGGCCGATGAGAACCTCCCGCGCGTTGGGCACGACGTCGAGCCCCACGATCCCCGTCGTATCCTTCACCGTCCGCGCCGCGCGCAGCGCCGCCAGCCCGCCCCCACCGCTCAGGATCCGGATCAACAACGCCGGGGATGAAGGCAATGCAGACCGGGTCGAGGGCGACGTCGCGTGGGCCTCCTCGCGCTTGGGACGGAGCGGCGACCGGGACGATGACGACGGGGGGACAGCGATGCAGACCGGGCACTCGCCTCCTCCAAGATCCCACCGGGCGCGGGAGGGATCAAGCCGTTGGGCATTCGCGATGGGGAATGGGATGAGGAAGGGAGGGATTCTCTCTCCTATCCCTAAATATGTAGATGCAAATGAGGAAGCTGTTGGATGGCCAATTTCGCTGCTACAGTAGTCCGATGCCCTAAATTTTGCGATAGGGAGGAGGATGGGGAAGCTCTTGGAGTTGCTAGAACTGGCATAGAAATAGTACACTAGTCAATGACGAAATTGATCTGTCAACTTGGCATTGTGATGTACTGGCAAGTACCCTTCTGTTAATTTTTATAATAGACCTACGTATTTTGAATTCTAAATTAGAAACTTTAAATAAAAATTAGTTCAATAATATATGTAATATATAAATTACATGATACAAAGTCGATACCATTAGATTAATATTCGAAAGAACTTTCTTATGGTTATGATTTTATAGCTATGAATAAAATATTATGAAAAAGTATGTGTTAAAGTTTATCTTTGAAGAACACATCATGTCAAATTCTGTCTTATAAAAATGAATAAAGGGAGTATAGTACTAAAACACAACCAACTTAAGTTGCCAAGGAACAAACTAATGATATATCCAAAATACTGATCAACGGGTCAATGGACAATCCTAGGTTCGAGGGCAAGCTCAAGCTCGCAACATGTGAATCCATCAATATACAAAGACAAAGCTGTACTACACATCCATACATTCTGGTAGTCTGGTAGTAGGTTGATGGACAGAGGCGCGACATGAATTTCTGCGCAAAGCAAAACTGGTCAATTAATTAGCAAGTAGTATTACTACCCTTAGAAGACAAGCAACCAACAGTTGCCATCAGCACGCTGTGTAGTGTAGCAAAGCAGAACACTAACGAGCTTGGGTGATTGAAGGTCCTGGTCAAGTTAAATACAGGCTCCAGCTACAAAGCCAAAGAACAACTATGCATGTCAGATCCAGGCATCCAGCTTCTTGGCGTTTTGTTGAGCCAAAGTATTTACATGCTGCTCTAGTCGTGTACATAGTTATCCTTTTCGCTCACTACTACAGATAAGACTATCATAAACGGTTCGAAACCGTTTTTAGAAGCGGTTTTAGAACCGCTTGTAAGCAACCGTGAGTGATACTCCCGTCAGTATCACAAGCGGTTTTATAACCGCTTGTAGAAGTCACTTCAAAAGATAAATAATATTGTGAGGACTGGGATTCGAACCCACGACCTCCTCCTCGTGACCCACGTCTCACCCATCTAACCAACCCACCCACGCGTGCTCTCTGATAGAGTAGGGCATGCATTCCTTTTATTATTTCGAAAACTGGACTTCTAGAAGCGGTTGGGGACACGAACCCCTTCTAGAGTCTAGAAGGGTTCGTGTCCCCAACCGCTTCTAGAGCTAGGGCTTTAGAAGGGTTCGTGTCCCGAACCCTTCAGAGCTTCTAGAAGGGGTTCGGACACTAACCGCTTCTAGAGTTAGGGCTTTAGAAGGGTTAGTGTCTAGAACCGCTTCTAGAGACCCCTTTGGACCGTTTCCCACGAACCGCTTGTGGTGCAGAGATCACAAGCGGCACGCAATTAACCGTTTGTAATAGGCCGTTTGTGAAAGTCGATTCTGTTGTAGTGGCTATATGTACGGTTAAATTTTTGAAACTTTGATTATGAACATCTCTTTAAATATTTAAATTGGATATGTGAAAATCATATACGTAAATTTATCTCGAAAAACATTTTTATAGTATTATAATTTATCAGGCTTTATAAATATACTATAATAGAAATTAGTGGACTGTTGATATTCAAAATGACAATTGTTTGTGACGGAAGGGCCGAAGGGGTAACAAATAGTCGGTTCCACTGGAGAAACCGAGGATACTCACTGATACCTCCAGAATCTTACTTTGTTTTAATCGAAGCAACAACAAAATTACAAGAACAACAACTTCTTGCGCCATTCTAACCTCAACTCGAACGGCATGATGCCATATGGTAAAAAAAAAACGTGGCGTCGCCCGGACTCGAACCGGAGACCTTCAGTGTGTTAGACTGACGTGATAACCAACTACACCACGACACCTTTTTTGTTTAATGGCAATGATGTTTTTATAACAAATAATAGAAAGAACGGGAGAACCTCATTACTCCTTGGCTGATGCACAAAGCTCCTCTCCACTCGACTGTTAGGTCCAGTACTAACTGTTGTTTCTCCCCCAGAACAGAAAGAAGAATCGAGCATCTATTTCCTACTTCTTTAATCGAACACGGTGACGGTGATGGGTCTGATGCAACATGTACCCCAAAATTTCTTCTGTTGCAGTTGAATAGGGTTTCTGCGAATGAGTTTGCGGTGGGATCAATGCCATTTCATGGTCGTACATACATTTTCCGATTTCGCAGTTGCAAAACATATATGAACAGCTCATTAGTACATGTATACACGTATCAGATGTAACTGTGTCTACTAGTACATTTTGTGATCAATTAAACCTAAATTAGGGAAGCCTACTGTCAGCCGGTGTAAAGTTTTTCTCAGCAAGTTCTTCAGCTTGAGAATGCACAGCATCACCCGGTTCAAAAAGAATGTGCCGACCACAGCTTCTGCAGCTTGAGGGGGGACAAGGACTTGCAAAGTATCTAGTGAGCCAACCCTGTGGCGCAGATAAGCTTTGAGGAGTGCAATCCACCATGGCGCAACAACAGCACCTTCTATTCTAATCAGCACATTTGGCTCATTGAAATGGGATCAAGCCCCTTCTAACTGAAATACAGGGAAGCAGTCTGCCTTCAACAGCACCCAACATTCTTGTGCTTGTCTTCTTCCATGGTTTCGTCAAAGATAAACAGCTCGCCAAGCACAATCATATGCTGTATTGATACAACTTCTGTTCCGTGGATTGTGACCACATGTCGCTTTTACGGTAATCCTCATCCTCCCGATCCCAAGTGGGTAAGCTGGCTCGGTTTACTTGCATGTGGAGTTACATCATCTGCTACACACACCAGTTGCAACCTCACCTGTAAAAACGGTCAAACTGTTCTAAGGTAGTAAGGTTCGTATTCACAAGGAGAGAGATCACTTTTGAGTTGACTATTAGGAGTCTCTGCAAGAGTATGAACCTTGATTGAAACGATGAAAGTGAGTTGGATCTCTGACAATTACTTCCCTGTTTTCACTTTCTGATAGCAACTTCAGGGTCTCATGGCTTTCCCAGGATATCATCTGGTTCTTCATAACTGTTACAGGAGCAGCAGATGGCAAAGTAGATATCCCAGGAGCCACTGTCAATAATTCACCATGTCTGCTGATTGAGCAGTCACCAACCTTTCTGGTTTGGAATCCTATCTCCCAAGTGTTCGCTCCACCATGCTCAGTCTTCTGTTTCGTTCTGACCAACAACTCTTCCAATATGGTGTAAATTGCATTGTTCTGTGAGCAGCAGTTATCTCCATCAACAAAATAATGGTTGGATCCTCCAAGCTCGGCCCAACTAATCCCAGTTTCCTTAGTCATGCCTTGCTCTCTCATTAGGCCTCTTGTCCTCGTAGCCAATGAGATTTTGCCAGCGTCCATGTACAAGTTGTACAGCACAACATATGAACTAGCAGCAAAGGGCTCAAGTACCATAAGTATCTCTCCGATTTATGTTCCTCTCTCTTTATCCCCATGGATTCTGCAGGCACGCGGTAGTGCACGCCATAGTATTGGGTCATTTTCGGATCCATACCTCATTATGAAATCTTCAGCCTCAGCCATTGTCCCTGAAAGCGGAAATAATCTCACGCAATGATTCATTGCATTGGCCTGATCGGCAATATATAGGAGAAGTACAACCGTAAGGAGAGATAAGAGATTACATTCACAAATCCTGGTCATACCTAACTTAACCTACAATGCCAAAACTAGGAGCCGTGCATGGCCCTGTTACCGAACCGGCAACATGCAGGCCGCGTGGGTCCAGGATGGACCGAAGGGCAAGGAGGATCATGCATGTACGCCTAACACTCCCCCGCAGTCGAAACGGTAGCAGGACGAACGTTGAGACTGGATCGAAATTCTGTGAAGACAGTCGTCGGGAGGCCTTTGGTGAAGATGTCCGTGTACTGTGTGGAAGTAGGCACATGAAGTACACGAACTTGACCGAGAGCGACGCGTTCACGGACAAAGTGCAGGTCGATCTCCACATGCTTGGTCCGCTGATGCTGAACCGGATTGGTGGAGAGATACACCGCACTAATGTTGTCGCAGTAGACCAAGGTAGCTCGAGTCGCGAGGAGAGTGAAGTTCTAGCAACAATTGATTCGAGCCATGTAGCCAAAGAACCCCATTGGCGGCAAAGACGATATTCGCCTCGGCCACTGAACAGGACACGATCTGCTGCCGTTTGATGCCCAAGAGATGAGATTGTCCCCAAGGAAAACACCATAACCAGACGTGGACTTCCGAGTATCGGACACACCGCCTATCGCATCGGTATAAACAACCGAGAAGCCGGGATGTCCGATGGAGGAGAAGACCATGGTCGAGAGTGCCGCGAAGATAGCGAGAAAGCGCTTAACGGTGGCAAGGTGAGGAACTCGAGGGTCATGCATGAATAAGCAAACTCTTTGAACGGCATATGCAATGTCAGGACGAGTGAATGTGAGGTACTGCAGAGCACCGGCAAGACTCCGATAATCGTGAGCGTCAGAATGGATCACCAACAGCGGAGAGCTTGAGTGTATGTCAACAGGGGTGCTGCAAGGTTTGCAGTCAGACATGCCAGCACGCTCGAGAATCTCCAAGATGTAATGACGCTGAGAAAGGTGCATGGAGCCATCATGGCGAGTCATAGAAAGTCCCAAAAAATGATGCAGGGGGCCGAGATCCTTTATAGAAAATTCCTGCTGAAGGGCTGTAATGGTGCGTCGGAGAAGGGCGTCGGAAGAGGCAGTGAGGACAATATCATCAACGTAGAGCAGCAGGTAGACAGTCTCTGTATGCGAAATATAAATAGGGATGGATCAGACTTTGCCTCGACAAATCCCAGTGAGAGAAGATGTGTGGCAAACCGACTGAACCAAGCACGAGGCGCCTGCTTGAGGCCATAAAGAGATTTGTTGAGGCGGCAGACGTGGTCGGGGTGGTTAGGATCAACAAATCCAGAGGGCTGTACACAATAGACCGTCTCGGAGAGAGTGCCATGGAGAAAAGCATTGTTGACATCGAGCTGATGAACAGGCCAATCCCGAGAGAGAGCCAAAGTGAGAATAGTCCGAATGGTTGCCGGCTTCACAACTGGACTGAAGGTCTCGTCAAAGTCAATGCCAGGGCGCTGTGTGAAACCCCGTAGCACCCACCGGGCCTTGTAACGATCAAGAGAGCCATCAGGACGAAATTTGTGATGAAAAACCCATTTACCAGTGACCAGATTGATGCCAGGTGGGCGTGGAACGAGATCCCAAGTGCCGTTGTCCCGTAGAGCATTGAATTCAGCAACCATTGCGGAGCGCCAATTAGAATCAGCAAGGGCCCCACGGTATGTCTTGGGAATTAGCGACAGAACTGCAGCGTGGAGGTTCATCCGATCAGTCGGGAGATGAAAACCAGTCTTGCCTCTGGTCGTCATGCGATGAGCATTGACCACGGGAGGGACTGGAACAACGACCGGAGATCTTCCTGATCGACTGACTGCGGCGGGAGCCAGTACCGAAGGCGCGAGAGCCGCATCGACTGGGAAAGTGGTAGCTGCGGCCCTTGGAGAGGAGGCAGCAGGGACGGCAAAGTCGGACGGGTCGCCGGCCATGGCTGGCAACACTGCGCACGTGGCGGGCAGGGCGCTGGCCGACAGAGCGGGCGTAGCCGAAGTCTTGGCTGGCTGGCTGGCAGCAGCACTTTTGGCGGAAGCCAACAGGGGCAGCAGAGCCGGGCCAGACCGTGTCGCCGTGAGGTGGAGCTGCGCCAGAACCTTCGACTAGAGCTGCTGGCGGAGGATCAGCAGGGCAGCTGTACGGGCATCAAGACCTGCAGGAAGACGTGTCCCAATGGGCAGAACAGGGGACTCCATATCCATCAAAAAATCGAGGTCAGTGGCAGTGGGCAAGGCGGACGGCGAGCCAGCGAACGGGAAGGAGTTCTCATCGAAAGTGACGTGACGAGAAATAATGACGCGGTTGGAGGTCATATCGAGACACCGATAACCTTTGTGCTCAGAGGAATAACCAAGAAAAGTGCACAACGTGGAACGTGGCAGGAGTTTGTTGGCAACGGTGGCGGAAAGGTTCGGGTAGCATCGACAACCGAAAACACGGAGGTTGTCATATGTAGGTGGGGAACCATACAGAGCATGGTGAGGAGTGGAGAATTTGAGGGTTTTGGTGGGGTGCCTGTTAATGAGATAGGTAGCAGTATGAAGGGCTTCAACCCAATATTGGGGAGGCATGCTGGCTTCAATGAGGAGAGAACGAATGACGTTGTTAATGGTACGGATGGAACGTTCAGCTTTACCATTTTGCTGAGACGTGTAAGGACACGACAGACGAAGGGTAACACCATTAGTGAGAAAAAAAGAGCGGGCGGAGAGATTATCAAACTCACGACCGTTGTCGTACTGAATGGATTTAACGGTGGTGGCAAACTGAGTTTGGACGTAGGCAAAAAAGTTGGACAGTGTGGTGAAGGTGTCCGACTTGAAGCGTAAGGGAAACGTCCAAAAAAAGTGAGAGCAATCATCAAGAATAACCAAATAATACTTATAACCAGAGACACTAGCGACAGGTGAGGTCCAAAGGTCACAATGTATTAAATTGAAATTCTGAGAAGCACGAGAGCTAGAGGTTGTAAATGGCAAGCGGGTGTGACGGCCGAGCTGACAGGCGTGACATAGAGCATCGGGTTTGCCATGAGTACAAGTAATAGCTGTGGAACGAACTAGGTGTTGGAGTGCATCCGCCCCAAGATGACCAAGACGACGGTGCCACAAAGCGGCACTGGTGGCGAGGAGAGCATGTGGTGGCGATGGCAGCAGAGGATATAGATCACCAGAGCTATTGCACCTGGCGATCACATTCCTGGTGTGAAGGTCCTTCACAGAGAGGCCAAAGGGGTCAAACTCAACAGAACAGTTATTATCGATTGTAAAGCGACGAACAGAAATTAAGTTTTTAATGATCTGTGGTGTGACAAGCACGTGGTGTAAAGTGAGAGGACCATGGGTGGCAGGAATATGAGTGGAGCCTACAGAAGTGATAGGAATCATGGAGCCGTTGCCAACGACAATGCTGGAAGGAAAAGAAGGGGAGGATGGGTGAGTGACAGAGAGGTTACCAGGATCAGATGTTAAATGGTTGCTGGCGCCCGAGTCCATATACCATGTGGTAGAAGGTGGTGGCGTCAGGTGCATGGTAGAGAAAGCATTTGCCAAAGTTGCCTGATCCCAGCCACCGACAATCCGAGGAGCTTGTCGAGGCGTCTTGTGACGGACCCATCGGAAAACCAAAAAAGGCGGTATGGGTCGTGGCCGGCCAGCCGGAGGAGAGGTGAGTAGCAGGGCCAGGCGAAAGCACTTGGTGGACCGTATTGGCCGGCAGTAGATCCGCCAAGACCAACAGCAGCGGTGAGGGCCTGAGGTGCACTCTGCGCTGGACGGGGAGCCGGGCCACCGGATCCTGGACGTGGCGCGCCGCCCGGCCAAACCTGGACAGTGCCTGTCCAGGGGTTGAAGAAGGAAGGCGGCCAGCCCCCTTTCTGCTGTGACCGGTCGCCGCCGCTGTTGCGTTGGTTTCGTCGGCGTCGGTTGTTGGGCCGGTTACCCCCTGCCGTTACCTGGGCACCACTGCTAGGCGGGACAGCAGGAGCGCCGCCGGTGCTCGGAACGTTGGAGGCGCCACCGGTGGAGAGAGGCGGCACGCCACCAGAAGTCGCCCGGACACCAGTGGATAGAAGAGCTGTAGATGTTCCCTTGGCCTTGTCGTTGAGGGTGAGTTCTTCAAGAAGAAGATCATTCCGGACATGCTCGAACGACGGCAGCGGGGTTTGTCGCCTGGTGAACGCCACCACGCTCGCGTAGCGGTCGTTGAGGCCACGAAGAGTGGCCAGCACAAGGGACCAATCCGGGACAGGCTCACCAAGGCTACCCAATTGATCTGCCATAGACTTGAGACGACGACAATAATCGGAGATGGTTAGATCACCTTGGGTAAACATGCGAAACTCCGTGTCGAGCAGCAGGGCGCGGGTTTCCTTGTTGCCAAGGAACATGTCCTCGAGAGCAAGCCAGACAGCCCGGCTGGTGATCAGGGTCGCTGGAGGACATAACGATCTCGAGGATATTGGCGGAGATGGTGCCAAAAATCCAGGAAATCACGACGCAGTCCATGCGATGCCACGGCGCGACGTCGGGATGGACGGCATCGGAGAGAACATGGTCGGTGAGGGCATACTTCCCAAGGGTGATGAGGTGAAGACCACGCCACTTGGGGTAGGACGTGGAACCGACCTCAAGAACAAGGGGAACGAGAGCCTTGATGTTGGTGAGGGACACTGCTTGGGCATGGAGGTTGATGATGAGGAGGGCGTCGGCTTCGTCTTCGCGGCGACGATGCTCGGCGGCCTCACGTTCAGCAACTAGGCGCTGGTGCTCGGCGGCGGTCTCAGCTTCGACGAGACGGCGTTCCTCCTCAGCGCGGCGCTGATCAGCCAAGGCGCGTTCGGCAGCGGCGGCACGAAGCGCGGCGACCTCCTGACAGAGCAGCTCCAGTTCGGTGGCGTCGTGAGCCATCGAAGCAACAGGCGTAGTAGATGCGAATCGAACAGAGCGGGCGACGAGCACGCAACGCGACAGAACGTCATGCGAGGGGGTCACTCCGAGATGGGGACGTGCGGCGCGGAGTGCGACAGCACGGAGGCCGGCGACGATCAGGAAAACCGACGCGGCATGGTGGTAGGCAGCGGAGGGAGGCCGGGACGGAACCGGTCTCGTGATACCATGAAAGCGGAAATAATCTCACGCAATGATTCATTGCATTGGCCTGATCGGCAATATATAGGAGAAGTACAACCGTAAGGAGAGATAAGAGATTACATCCACAAATCCTTGTCATACCTAACTTAACCTACAATGCCAAAACTAGGAGCCGTGCATGGCCCTGTTACCGAACCGGCAACATGCAGGCCGCGTGGGTCCAGGATGGACCGAAGGGCAAGGAGGATCATGCATGTACGCCTAACAGTCCCAACATGGCCAAGGAGGTCAACTATGCAAGTTTTATGCTTCACATTCGGGGAAAAGCCATAGTCTGATATCATGCTCTCGTAATGCCTGCACTACAAAAGAAAAACCATTCGAGAACAGCGTGAAAAGCAATATCATTTATCACGACACCACAATCCTTTATCGTCTCAGAGAGCTCCAGAGCCTCGTTTTCATGGCCATGGACTGCATAGGTCAAAATCATAGCAGACCATGAGAAAGTATCCAGGCATGTAATCTTCTCAAATTTCTTCTTTGGCGCCTTAAGATCGACCATCTATATTCCTATACATAGCGATCTGAGAATTGCTGCAAACAGTAAACTGATCGAATCCAGACTTGACTGCATAACATTGTATCTGCTTACAGTCTGTTGGTACACTCAAGAGCAGCGCAGGCATTCATCATGTTGAAGTATAAGTGAATTGTCCACCTTTTCTCATCAGCATAAGCTTTTGGGTGAACTGGCTGATGCATGCAATTCAATATGGTATCAGAGCCAAGAAGTCTCGAGTTCAAGACCCGGTTGGCGCAATTAAAAATAATAATTGCAGCTCACTTCTATTCCATGTCCTAGGGCCTGAGGGAGCCTGTACGTGAGGGGAAATGTTGTAGTATAAGTGAATTGCCCACCTTTCCTCATCAGCTTAAGTTTTTGGGTGAACTGGCTGGTGCATGCAACTCAATACATCACACTCGATATAAGCTCTACAGTGCCTTCTCAAAATTCTCGTCATGCGCAAATGCTGTAATCATGGATGTCCATGCATCCAGGGCCGGCCCAAAGGGGGGCAGCCGGTGCGACCGCCAGGGGCCCCCAATTTAGGAGGGTCTCGGCCCATATAGTTTGTAGGTATTAGCAGGCCAAGCAGCCCATTATTATCTGGTCAAATTAATTAGTTGAACTGGCTGGTGCATACAACTCAATACATCACACTCGATATAAGCTCTACAGTGCCTTCTCAAAATTCTCGTCATGCGCAAATGCTGTAATCATGGATGTCCATGCATCCAGGGCCGGCCCAAAGGGGGGGCAGCCGGTGCGACCGCCAGGGGCCCCCAATTTAGGAGGGTCTCGGCCCATATAGTTTGTAGGTATTAGCAGGCCAAGCAGCCCATTATTATCTGGTCAAATTAATTAGTTAATACTCCCTCCATCCCATATTATAAGGCGTATTAGTTTTGGCATGAATTTTAGCGCAGCTGTTTTTTTTTTGGTTGATTTTGTTCCAATGCTACCCTTAATTAAATAGCGTTCTGTGGTAATTAAGCTAGCAGTAATTATGGATCCTTAATTAGCGCGGGGATTACGCAATGCATGCAAAGGAATATGGGATGGAGGGAGTAGCTATGGATTACTGACGTAGTGACGTTTCGTTTTCTGGCCTATTGAATTACCGACGACCGACGTTTCATTTTCTGGCTGCCGATCCCCGCTGTGTGAGACGTTTCGCGCTCCCAAACGCGACTCACTTTCGGCTGTTAGCATTCTCCGCCTGTCCACTATCTCTGCCGTCTCGTCGAGTCGAAGCGGTGACCAGCGTCTTTGGTGCACTCCCACCGTCAAGTTTGAACCACTATATAAGGTATGAATCATTTATTCATTTTCTCAGTTATTTCTTTCTTTTAGCAATATATGTAGACTGTATTACAAATTTATTATATATGAAAGCATTCGATATTTTATCTGTAATAATTATAGTAGTCAATAAAAGGGTCACTTGATTTAGCTCGCTCCGGACCCTCAAAATCTTTGGAACGGTCCTGCATGCATCGGTCAAATTGCACACTTGAAGGTACGGTTTTATCCTCCAGCGGAGCAAGTTTGAAAATAACCTGACTGCTTCAATTCCAATGTGAGCTATCATGGCATTCTGATTTGGAATGCAGTCAAATGACTAGACTGCCTCCTCCAATCGGTCGTTCTTGGCATGCAATACATGTCCACCATCCAAGTCCAAACCGATCTTAACCGGTACACAACCGTGCAGCATCCTCGGAATCCCCGAGCCTTCAGGATCCCACCCAAAGCAAAGCTATATATATCCAGCTTCACCTGCGGCGTAGGTAAACCTATCCACACCGAGAGCCGAGGCTGGAGAACCCGGCGATGAGCTTGTTCTAGGAAACGGCGTCCGTCCCTGCTCGGCGCTCCGTTGATACGTTAACGTACAGGAGGCGGGCGTGGCGCATGTCGCCGCCGCAGCCGTAGACGGCAGACAAATATGTGTCTAGTCGGCTCAGGCATCAGATAGAGACATGGTAGGAATAGGATACTAGGAACCCCTCCCTTTTTTTTCTTTTTCTTCTTATCAGTACGTGAGAGTCATGCGTTAGACACGCAGGTAATTACAGCAGAAACTTGTACAGGGCGCTACGCCTTCCTTCACGTGGTGAGGGCGTTGGGCAGCGAGGACTGCGTCCCGAGGACCTTGCCGCCGACGTCCGGGAAGCACTCGAGCCCCGGCAAAGGCCCGACGCTGCCGTCCTTCTCAACCTTAACGGGGTACCTCATCAGGTGGCCCCTCGTCTCTGCCATGTCCGGCGACACGTACGCCCGCCAGTTCTCCTCCGCCATCTCGTTCACCCGCCGGACGCACTCCTCCGTCTCCGGCCGTCGGAAGCACTCCTCCACCGCGCCCAGGTGCTCCGCCCACAGCGACATCCTGTACCCGTACACCTGTAAACAATAAGACGTAACAGTTCTCGTTAAGCACTCTCAGTCTCATCTCATGCCGTCGATCGTCGACAGCGTAAGAAGCTTTTGGAGAGACTGAGACTCGTTGATGTAGGCGGACCTGTCCGCGAGGAGGGCCGTTGTCTCCAGCCCACTTGTAGTGCGGTTGGTACGCGCCCATCGCGATCTCGGTGTCCCTGCAGCCTTCCATGGACCTCTGGTTTATGTTGGCCGATCCGATGATGACGTACTCATCGTCGACGATCATCCCTTTGGAGTGCACGTAGATCATGAACCTCCGGAGCTTCTGAGCCGTGCGCTGCAGGTTTACAAGACCAAAAAGAGCAGAGCATCGTTCTTTCATGTCAGTCACTTCCAAGGTCCTCCAGTCAAATGCATGTCTGTACACGAGAGTGGTGCACTGCACTGGTGCTAGATGATGTGCTGTACCAGAGCAGAGTTGTCATTGCATAAGCTCATCGGAGATGTGGCATCATCGGCAAGCTCGCGTTTGCCGAGGCAGTAGAAATTCAGATAATCTTGAGGATGGGCTTCAGTGAGACCCTGACTCTGGAGAGCGTCCGCTATAACCTTGTACATCACAGACATGGATTGCCCCTTGAAAACAAGATCGTACGAAATATCATGATCTTTGTAGAAAAAAAAGGTGCCTGTAATCTCTCAAGAAATGCCATAGTAATCTGTTTGTGTAAATGTCTTATTTCAGTGCATAATATAATGCTATGGTGGCGAGCAAACCTGCCAAAATAGGATTTGCTGCATTGGGGCCGTGGTTGGGATGCCTTCAGGCCACATTGGTATAACAATGTAGACTGTGAATCGCTCATTTGACTTGATCTTGTTTGCGATCTTCAAGGCCAGCTCAATGGGTATTAAATTATCCGCACCTGATATCATGAGAGCATTCCAATCGTAAGAAGGGCGTGCCTCTACTCCATCTCAAAGATGAATAACATATGCTGAAATAGCACCATATATGTGAACAATCCAATTACGTTAACATTGTTCACTAAGTGATAATATAAGTAAGTAATGATTATTATGGCAAATCTGAAATTAAAAGACGTAACTACTGCTTGTGTATTGCAATAGAAAAAAAGATATAAGCACCACTTGCAGTTGAATTGAAAGCAAATTGTGGGCAAATCCTACAAATGCAGATTTTACCTGCACTTTTATGTGAGGACCAGCAGAATGAAGATCCAATGAAATATTGGTTCTCAATGTATATGAAGTGCTGCGCAGACCTGATGGCTTTCACATACGCGCTGTGTATGCTCTTGTCTATCTTTAAATTCTTTGCACAAACAAGATTCTGCGGAAGAAAAGAGAAAACAGCTAGTCAGTAGAGCTAATCATCAGTTGACGGAAGAAGCATTTAAATAGACATTAAATTTTCATGGCCTCATTGTGCATATAAGGACACACATCCTTTTTTAACTTGTCACATGTCAAAGGAACCTAACCTGTGACTCTGCCTCCTGAACAAGTTTAGGAAATCCCTTTACAGATCCTGAATCAATTGACCTGAAAACCTAGCCGAGCACCAAAATAAGTAAGAAAATGTACGATCTAGAATGTTAGTGGAGTCTGAGACCAAAACCTAGCCGAGTCTTTTTAGATCAAAAATTAAGTCTTGGAGCTCTTTTACAGTATACTAAATTCAATATAGACCGTTTATTCTTTTCGATTCATTGGATCAGATTAGCTAGTATTTATTTATACTTCCTCTGGTAGAGAGTAGTTGGAAAATCCTTAACAAATCAATCGATAGATCTAATTTCTACTACCCACTATATACTACCGGTATAATACATGTCCTGTAGAATTTCTACTACGCTACTACTAGAGGAAGTATAAATAAATACTAACTAATCTGATTCACTGGAGTGAAAAGAATGAATAGCCCATATTGAATTTAGTGTATCGTAAAAAGGCTGTGTCTTGTACCTGTACATGCCAGTTTTCTGGGTCCTGTTCCTCACAAACATGTGCATTCGCCTCATCTGTAGCAGGCGAAACAATCCAGGACATCCGGTTTATTTTTATCAATGTGTCGTAATGCCAACTTGCAACTTTCTTAAGGTTTACTTTCCATTTTGTAGCTTTTCTCCATCGCTGTTCAAAGTTTGTTAGTATATCATAGGCAGCAGGACCCTCGACTTTGCAGTGTATGTCATGCCATGGCTGTCTAGGTCCAAAGGAATTAACCTGCAGACCAGATAATGAATGCTCCGATGTTCAAATTCTTATTAGAACGAAGAGTGGCTCATATTGTCGAATGTGGGTATGAAGAGAAGTGCTTCCATGTTTTTCTTTTTGACAGTTGCATAAATATTAAAGCATTAATGAAGGATAGATAGTGATTATTTACCCCTTCGCTTGTTTCAAGATTTGTACAATTTGTATTAAGAGGAAAAGTATTGAAACACTGCTCGGTTATGAATACATTTTATTGAGAGCTTTAACAATTTCAGCATATTTGTGTAAGGGCAAGAACTAAGAAAGAACCATATAATCTACAAATTATGAAATAGAGGAACTTACAGGAAATGTAGGGTTGTGAAAGTCGTCCTTGAAAACAGTATCAAGGTCTTTGAAAAGCCTATGTTCAGGTGTGTCATATCTGCCATCACATAAGTCTAGTCCGCCAATAAAAGCAGTTATTTTTCGATTGTTTCCAGCAGCTTGTGTGTCAACAATCACACATTTCTGGTGATGTGTAAATAAAGTTCCCACAACCTGGAGAAGAGAAAATTCACATTAGGAGGCATCATAGTATGGTATTAATGAATAAATGGATAAAGTAACAAAGGGAAAAGGCAGGAGTTTGTTGCACGAATATATAGCTTTCTCAAACACAAGAAGATCATTGAGAATGTCCGTTATATCAGATACATACAAGCGACAATACATATACTAGCCAGTAACCTTGCAGCATGATAAGCAGACATCTAATGCACTAATGCTGTGTTGTTCACATTATTTAGAGGGTTAAGATAGCTACGTATTTGTGTTTATTAACACTAAGTCTGTATCCCAACTCTATTTTGACACTACATGATTAAAGTGCTGAATTTTAAAACGACTTACTGAATTACTGATTTACACATTCAGTGCAGTGCCAGTAAGTATCATTGAGTAGATAATCTATCAGAAAATGTTGCAAGAAGTATCAGAAATATATATAGGGTAGCGGCATGAAATATATCCAGAAAATAATACAGTGGCTTGTAGAAAACTAGAAATACGTGAGCAGTGCACAAGGCATAAATGGAGAGAAAACGCAGGCAGTCATATGCAATAACAAGGCAGTTAAGTATATTGCTACATTTGATGAGGAATCCTGACCTGCTGCTTGAAAATGCTTAGTTTCGTGCTGGCATAGCGAGGAACCAACACACAGTGAACACCTGAATGCCTGAAAAACTTTCTGGTTTCCTCATCATGTGTATGCATGACACCATCCTGCATTCAACCTAAATTATTTCTATCAGACTATTCTTCACTGAAGAACTTCTTGAACAGACTCTCTTTAGTCAATCAGCCATGAAAGCATGAATAATAACCCTTCATACTGTAAATTATGGAGTCCACGAGAGGCTTATTTTGGATCAAGGCATCCTTAAGTTCTTACGGGTTTAACGCATTACTTGTTATGTCGGATAATATACAGAAGAAAGCATACCGTTTTCAAAAGGAATTTGTCATGTGATGTCTTGTCATCCCAAATCAAGATCACAACACGGACCCCCTCATGAACCTTGCCCTTCAGAAGCTCCCCGAGAGTTGATGGGGTTCCACCAGGCAACGGCTTGGTAGGCTCCCTCACGAGCTTGACAGGATGGTAAATGGACCAGCCGATCATGTAGACAAGATGATGAGCTTCGATGATCGCGTGGCAAATGTCCTCCCAACATTTGCTACGCTCATACATCCTTCCACCATCGATCTCGATTTCAGGAAGAGAGTCATCGGCGAAATGGGCGTCTTGATAGAGAGTGACACTCCCTCCTCTTCGCAGCGGGAAGTAAGCGTTCGGCACGCCGAGATACCGAGGACCGGCACCGACACCATCCTTGTACAGTGCATTCTCCTCGATCGGCACGTACTGTACGGAGAAGTGCAGTTCGGGCGTCGGCCTCATCGGGTTGCTGTACTGGCCATTAATGGGGAACCAGCCCTTGATCAACGCCCCCGTGGCAATCTTCTCAACGGGCACCGACGAGACGCCGATGAGCTGCGCCCCGAACACGTCGTTGTCCTTGACATGGAGCTCGACCCTGGTGACGGCGTGAGCGACCTCGACGCGGAAGTGCTCCTCCCACTTGGGGCTCTCCGAGTTGGGGATGACACGGGTCTGCGCGACGGTGGCGCCGGCGAGGCAGACGGAGACGTAGGGGTCGCTGGTGATGATCTTCTTCTTCCTGCTGGTCCGGTGCGGGTCAGGGTGGCCGCCGCAGGCCGAGGCGCAGGCGCCGTAGCCGGTGAAGCACCTGCGCATCCTCTCGGACATGATGTCCATGTTGGGGAGGCATTTGGCCTCCACTATCCATATGTCCAGGTCGCCGTGCAGGAGCACGGCCGTCCCGGATTCGGCGGCGTCTCTTCCCATGGAAGGACGACGCAGGCATGAAAGCAATCTACCGGATCAGAAGCAAGCAAAGAGCCTTGATCCTGGGAAGAAGAACGTCCCTTGAAGGGAGCAGACTACATCATGCAAACAATTTCCTGAAATATAGATGGATCGATTGCAACATTAAGCGTCGATCGAGCAAGCAAGGAGGAAGGGGAACGGATTAAGGTGAAGGCACCTGAGGCTCCGATGGCGATGGGGGGATGGGCGCGGGGAAGGCAGGCGCGCGCGCGCGAGGGGGGAGAGAGCTTTAATCCTCCTCCATTTTTGGTTGGTGAGAAACGAGGGGGAGGAGAGCCATTAATCCTCCTCCATTTTTGGTTGGTGAGCCGGTGGCGTTGGTCTCCGATTCTATGGCCGCCGGTGTACGGAGCTTGCAGTTGGTTTTGTTTCGTCTCGCGTCGCGTGGGAGGGAAGAGCGGCGCGGGAAGCGCTGGACCCACGTGGCTACCTCGTTTGACCCGCCATCTCCGCACCGCCAAGGCATGTGGATGCAGCTCACTAGATGCACTTAGCATGTGCAATGGTACTAGCTATAAGAAATATTCATATTATCTATAAATAGCATATCAATAACCTCTTCAATAGATTAGCTATAGCATTATCTATAAAATTAAATATTAGCCCACATGTAATAGATAATAAGTACCTTGGAATCAGTTATAGTCTGACTATACATTAGTAGCTGGTCTATATCTCTCTCCTCATTTTCTCTCTTCCACCTAAGCAAAATGCTGAGATGGCACCCTTATAACTAACTGAAGTGGCACCATTGCATATGCCCTCATAGTTCAAAATTTCAGCTAGTTTCATCAAAATTTTGGTGATTTCGATAAAAATTTTAGATATTCTAACAAAATTTTAAGTTTTCTTTATTGAATTTGAATTTCAACTAGGTTTTGTTTGAAATGCATCCGAGATGTGATCCAAACCAAAATTTAAAACCTCGGTGCGGTAATGTAATAACCTCACTCAGAGAGGTCATACATCCGATCCCAAAAAAATCCACCAATAAGTCCCTAGTGATGGCCAAACGTCGCCCAACATAGCACGACCTATCTAGGCACAACCCACCAAGGTAGGACTAGCCAGCGGGCCGTGTCATGCGCGTGCTGACCCATGCCGTGCACTTGCTTCTTCTGTATGCATAATGTCGGAGTACCAAACTCACAAGCTCTTTTTATTGAAAAAATGCAGCCTGTTCAGCATGGGCGGTGATTTTTCTCCATTACTTGAACTTGTGAAATTACACATGAAGTATGGGTTTTTGTTGGTTATCGATTATGTTAGTATTTTATCTCCCCTCAAATACATTTTTGTAGACCTTGATAGTAATCAAATTATGTTTCAATTTTCTTAAAACATTACTCCACTTCCTCACCTTTTTTTTCAAACTTGATAGTAATCAAATTAACCGTTTTTTTCGATTATTTTGATCAAAGCGAACTGCATCTCTCTTGATTGTTTTTTGGGTTTCAATGCAGGATAACAAATGCATATTGGTAAACTGGAATTTTGCTGTGCCACTTGCTGTTGCGAGAAGTGTAACTGATGCCATTTATTTTCGGCGCATGCTTCTTCAGGTAAGTGGGCCGTCAGTTTTGATCCTCTACATATACAATTTTTATCACTCATAAATGGAATAGGTACAAGATGGAATGCTGTGAATGATATATTGGTAACTTGGCATGCATATTAATAACATGTTAATTGAGTGATCACTATTCCTCTTTGCCAACGAGATTTGACATTTTCTTAAAAACAATCTTAGATTACATATTGAGTTTTGAAAATACCCAGATTGTCCAGAGCACCATTCTGTGCTAAGTTGCTAATATTCCTGTCGTAGTCATCTTATTCTAAGAACAGCAATGTGCTTTTTACCATTAATGGCTTATTAATTGTACTTCTTTTGACTGGACGCTTCCATTTTGCCTTATTAATTAGTTTGTCATGCTATTTCGTCTTCGATTTTAGGAAAAATTCTTCATGTTATATGATTCCGTTTCTTAGTTTCCAGTTGTTGTTAATTTTTAACAACAGATAAATAATGGATTTATAAAATTCATATGTGCTTTATTTGTTCAGTTCCACCATCAAAGAAACTTCCTTGTCAACTTAAAGTTGGCCACCTTATTTGTTTATTGATCCTATAGAGGACTGCATTGGTGAATGTAAAGATGAATTTCTCTTTCAGTTCAGATTAGCTTATGTAGTTTGAAAGAAATGCGAACGAGGCTCAGAGAAAGAAACCGTAAGCTGAACAGACAACGCACAGATCTCAACAAAGATCGAAAGGGCGGGAGAATCTGACTGAAAGATTAGAAATTTTCAAGCGTCTGAAAATTAGCAAATCCTTTAATTAATATATGGGATTCCCGCCGCCGCCGCCGCTAGTCTCTGCTTGTTTGCTGGGCACGGCCGACGCCTAATTTTTCTCCTTGCGACGATTCGCCGCCTTCTTCTCCTTGCGCTGGCCCCCATCGCCGTTGCTGCTCTGCGCCTCCTCGCCGTTAGGAGCGTGCACGTCGACGGACACCTCGCCGTTGGGCGGCGCCTGCTTGTCCCCAGCGGCTCTTTTTTTCTTGGACTTTTTGCCACGTTTTGCTGCTGCATTGTCACCTGAACAATTCCGATTCTTAGTTCGATCAACGCACGAAGACAGTAGACACGTATGCGTATATGAAGAGAAGGAAAAAAAAAAGGTGCTGTGTGCTGGCTAGAGCAAGTACGTACCGTTACTAGCCGGCGGTCCTACCGCGGCGGCGGCTGCGGTCGGTTTGCTGGGCTTTTGGTAGACGGCAATGCTGGGCGAGTGGTCGCCGGGGTTGTTGTCGTTGAGGAGAGCCCACATGTTGACGCTGGCCTTGATACCTCGAGTTTCCATCTCGATCGATCAACGCACGTATCCGACGGGCAGGCAGGCAAAGGCTGGTTGGTCAATTCGATCGTGTGAGGTCGATCGTTGTTCGTCGCAAAGGTATGTCTAGCCTTTATCCGGATGTTTTTTAAAAAAAAAACATATAAATTTTGGAACCTTAGATCAAAGTATGCCGATTCTAACCTTGTTATCTCCAACAAAACCCTTCACGGTTTACGAATTTCAAAGTAGATCCAATGTTTCATAATGTGGATGTTTTTTTATCTCAAACCCTTCACGGTGATGTTTTTTTTTCAAAAAACATCTAAATTTTGGATCCTTAGATCAAAGTATGCCGATTCTAACCCTGTTATCTCCAACAGAACCCTTCACGGTTTACGAATTTCAAAGTAGATCCAACGTTTCATAATGTAGATGTTTTTTATCTCAAAGTATCCGGGGTGATGTTTATCAAAATCCTATATTATATACTGATGCGCCGACGTACGTAGCGCATGCACGGTCCGAGTCGATCAGGAACCCAACTTAATCTTGTTACCTAGCACTAACACTTGCCCAGTACTTCTATCCTACATAAACGAGGCATCAAATCCGGATCGGCCGATCACTTGGAACGGAAACAAAGCTTCTTAATTTCTTCGTCCCAGCGGTTTTGCGTAAATTTTGATGAACTAATCAGAATCCGTAGAATTCTGTCGCAATTGTGTAGATTTGGATAAACAATTTAGGATGCTGTGGAACTCACCTATGCTAGTTTCACTTGGCAGCCTCTCTGAAACACAGAACTTCTTGTGACGAGGCTGCCTGTTCGCCAGTCCGCTCACCGACGATGGCGACGATGACAACTCGGTCAGAGCGCTGCCGACGGCGCCGTGTGAGCTAAGAAGATTATCTGCAGAAGCGCTACTCTTATTCGTCCGACGATGCTACGGACTCCGGCGCGACACGGACGCCGCCGCTCTGGCTGTGCAGGGTGGCCTTTCTTGGAAAAGATCGGGTTGGAATGCTCGACGTGCCTCCCGGCGATCCACTTCTCGACGTCGTTCCACTTTGGACGGCACCTGCCTGAAGAACGGCCCGACCACCGCGTTTCAATTGGCTCACATGGAACACTGGATGAATCAAGCATCCTTCAGGTAGCAGCAACTTGTAAGCAACATGTCCAACTTTCTCAATGATGCGAAAAGGGCCATAAAACTTAGAATGCAATTTAAGATGCTTGTGCAAGCCAAGAGCATTGTGCCGATAAGGTTGAACCTTAAGATAAACCATATCTCCCACTTCAAACCTCCGCTCAGTTCTATGTTGATCAGCAAAATACTTCATCCGAGCGCTAGCTCTTTCCGTTTTCATAATGACTTGAGATTCTTTGTTTTGCGGTCCTGAGTCTTCCAGCAACTCCTTCGGTGGTGTTCTCAAACAAAGCATTCTCAGTGATCATAGGAGGAGACATTCCATACAATGCTTGGAAAGGAGTAGTATTCAAGGAGGTATGAAAGGATGTGTTGTACCACCATTCGGCTTGTGTCAGCCAAGCATTCCATTTCTTAGGTTTACAAGCAAACATGCAACATAAATAATTCTCCAAGCAACGATTTACCTCTCCGTTTGTCCATCCGATTGTGGATGATATGCACTACTCAACCTGATTTTTACTCCCAGTGCATTGAATAGTTCTTTCCACAAGGAACTAGTGAAGATACGATCTCGATCAGTGATAATTACCATTGGTAGCCCATGTAACTTGTAAATGTTGTCCAAAAAGAGCCTAGAGATCTCCTGTACAGAATATGGGTGACTCAATGCAATAAAATGGGAATACTTGGTAAACTTGTCTACCACCACCAATACAACATCTTTACCCTCTGATTTTGGTAATCCTTCTATGAAATCCATAGTAATGTGAGTCCACGCCATGTCTGGTACTGGCAATGGCTGAAGAAGCCCCGGGTAAGGTACATTTTCGGATTTGTTCTTCTGACAAATGGCACAGGACTTAATAAATTCAGAGATCATCTTCTTCAAGTGTGGCCAATAAAATATTGGTTTGATTCTTCGATAGGTTGCACGTTCACCTGAATGACCCCCAAAGGCAGAGCTATGAAATGATTCCATCAACTGTTTCTTCAAATCGGAACCGTCACCCACGAAAATCCTTCCTTTGTATCTCAAAATTCCATTGCGTAAAGTATATGAGGGAACACTTCCAGCATCAAGCCTTAGCTTGGTTACCATTTCCTTACACTGCTCATCCCCTTGGTAACTCTTGATTACTTCATTGATCCATTCAGGAACGGCTACTGATATAGCCAGACTTTCTTCCGCCTGAGGTACTCTTGAGAGTGCATCTGCAGCTCTGTTTTCACTTCCTTTCTTATACTCAATTCGGTACTCATAACCCAAAAGCTTGATTAGTAATTTATGTTACGCCGCCATCGATTAACCACGCTTTCGATTAAATATTTGAGACTCGTGATCGTCACGGATAACAAAAGATGATCCGGCAAATAATGTTTCCATTTTTAAAGCCTCCAAAATAGCCAATGCCTCTTTATCATAAGCGACATTGCTTGACTTTGGGTCCAATAGTTTTACTCAAGTATGCTATGTGTCTTTTGTCTTGCATCAAAACTGCTCCTAATCCCTTTCCACTTGCAGTCTCGGAATAAAAGGCTTGGAGAAGTGCAGTAAAGCAAACGGGGAGCATTAATAAGCTCTCTTAAGCTCATTGAAGGACTCCAAGCCGTGCTTCACCCCAAATAAAGGCATTCTTCTTCAATGAATTGAATAAAGGTCTGCATATCATTCCAAAATTCTTGATAAATCTCGTTAATGTTTGCCAAACCCAAAAACCCCCTTAATTGTGTTATATTCTTTTGGAATGGGCCACTCTTGCCTTTGCGGCACCTTTCGGGGATAGTTGCCACTCCATCCTTCCTAATAATGTGTCCCAAGTATTCTACTTGCTCTTGCCCAAACACACATTTACTTCTCTTTGCAAATAACCTCGTTCTTCCTTAGTATCTCCAACACTACATTAAATGTTCCACATGTTCTTTCGATTTTCTTTGTCAATCGATGTCATCAAAAACCTAACACTCTTCACGAGAGAACCTTGCCAGATTATTCATTAAGGCTTGGAAGGTTCTTGCGGCGATTGTTAACCCAAGCGGCATAACAACATACTCATAAATAGCCGATATGGGTTACTAAATGCGATTTTGAAAAGTATCTTAGGGCTATCATTCTGTCGATGATGCCGGCACCTAAGGTCTATCTTAGAGAATCTTGAGCTCCATACAATTCATCCAAAAGATCTTCAATAACAGGAATGGGATATTTGTTTTTACCCCATATTTGAGTTTAATTGCCTATAATCAATGCAAAGCCTCCAAGTTCCATCTTTTCTTGACCAAAATAATTTGGGGATGAGAAGGACTCTGCTTGGATCGAATTACCTTTGTTTGTATAGCAAGCCTTCAATGAGGTCTTCCATAGCATTCTTCTTGTAATAAGAGCAGCCGGTAGGCCTCACATTCACCATCTTCGATTCTTGTATAGTCGATGGTATGGCGTGGTCACATTCCCTAATGGGAGGCGTTCGTCGGTTCTTCAAATATGTCTAAATACTTCTCCAGGAGCTTCTTGATCTGGGTATCTCTACGGCAGACCTTCTTGTCATGATGATATTGGCATAACATACATCCTTTGCTCCCCAACCCCTTTCATCATTAGTTTTAAGAGTTTGTTTTCATGATAACACAATTCCTTCGAGAACAGTTCATCTTCAAACTTAACCACTCGAAGTCCCTCTCGGGTGATTGTAAGTTCCAGTATTCAAGTCTAGTTGTGGGACCTCTTTTGCTTGAATCAATCGACTCAGTATCACATCATAGCCCTTAAGATGCAATACTGTAAATCACTTTGGAACCTTTCCTTGAATAAATCGACAATTGCAAGATAAATTCGCATTTGGCCTTCATTCCGTTCGCTACTGTTACTTGTAACAAGGGTCCTTTTCGATTTCAACCATTTTTTACGCCATGCTAGGGGTTATAAACGTGGCTGAACTTCCACTGTCTACTAAGGCTACAGCATTAACCTTGCCGATTTGCATCTTTAATGTAAACGTGGAAACCCCTGAGCTGGTTCCTGCAAGAGCATGTACAGATAATTCACAGTCTTCTTCATCTTTCTGGTGTTGCGTGGGACTTGCTGGAGAGGTGACGTACTCTCCTTCACAACCATCTTCTTTCTCTCCTTCATCTTCCACAGTTACCAGATTTAGCTGTTTCTGGAACTTACACACTTTACTGTGTCCAGGCACCCAAGGTTCCTGACACCTGTAGCATTTCCCACCAGTCCACTTGTTACCAGCATTCAAATTAGGTTTCCCATTCCCCTCTTTCTTACTTACCATCTCTTCCCCCTTTGAACCAGACTTACTGGAGTGGCTTGAAGTATTGTTTGAGTCAGAATTCCAATACCTTCTTGTTTGTGAGTGTGCTTCATAATTTCGAGCATGACAATATGCTTCTACCAAGGTATTTGGCATCAGGGATTTCAGGGGAATCTTGATGTGATTTCTCAAACCAGAAATGAAATAGTCCAAAAAGTATCCTTCTGTTAAATGAGGATTATTCCTCTTAACCAAGCTCATCATTACCTCAAATTTATCAATATATGTTTCAATACTTCCTACTTGTGTCAGATTTCTGAAATTTTCAATCACCTCCACTCTGGTTTCTGCAGCAAACCTCCTGCAAAAGATCACAAAACTGAGGCCAAGACATTCCCCTGGTATCAATTCGGTTGCTGTTCAACCACTGATCAGCCCTTCCTGTAAGATATATTTCTGCAATTGATACCTTCTGCCACTCAGGTGTCTTTCCCAATTCAAAGCACTTTTCAGCTTTCCTTATCCAAGCTTCAGGATTTTCTCCATCAAATTTAGGAAACTCCACCTTTGGCCCTTTGCTAAAACTACTATTATGCGAATTGTTTCTGTCATCACCATGAGACATTCCCCACTCAGTTACTCTTGGCCGAGGGTAATTTAAAGGATAGTCATGTCTAGCATAGGGAGCAAACCCAGGAGGTTGGTTGGTGTGGCTATATGTGTTTCTGTAATTAGGCACATGTGGTGGACTAGAAGTTGTAAATTGTGGCGCAAAAGAACCAGTAACCATTAAAGAGGGAAATACACTGACACCAAAAGTTCCACCCATAGTGTTATCAATACCAGTCATTGATGCTTGTGACAATGCTGAATAGTGAGCAGTAGAATGATGAATACTGAAAGGAATCACAGGTATATCTGATTGAATGTTACCCATATTTGTATATGGAGCGAAAGAATGCCCACTGCCAGAGTTCCAAAAATCAATCGCATTTGCTTGTTTTGCGACTCGCTTGGATCGCCTTTTTCACCTTCCATCTTAGCCATATTGTCATCAACCTCACTAGAACCATTCTTTTCCATCAAGACTTTCAAGATATCCACCACCGGTCAATCTTGGTTGTATTTCCAAAGATTTGCCTTTGAATTTGATCCATCTGTTCTTGCACGGAAGTTGAACTTTCAGCCATCTGTTGTTGCAAAAAGACCAAATCTTTCTTCACTTCTTCAAGATCACCCATGGATGCATACCCAGTATCTTCCTCAAGCACTTTACCTCCCTTCGGCATCTTGAAGATCGAATACCTTGTTACAGATCGGGGATTTTACTGGGAGTCAACAACCCCTCCCAAACCAAATCTGTTGCAGAACCTCCGATCAATCAATCAACTCAGGAATAAATTCCATGGATGCTCGGGAATTTTACAAGGAACTTGTTCCTAAACCCTTGCTTCCAGATCGCAAAATAGGCCAAGGATTGATGAGCTCTGATACCAATTGTCAGACCCGTGAGAAATCCGACAAGAACTCCAAATCGCAAGACACAAACGGAACAAAATCACACGAGTAAAGCAAAATGGATTGATTGATAGATGAAATATAAACGGGAAAGTAGAACTCTAGAAACTTCAAGGCGTAAATCGATCCCGTCATACAGAGCGGCTTTATATAGCAAGCTTTACCTGAGCGCAGAAGAAAAACAGACACAAAATTACTGTAGCCCGTAATTACTACATTAGCTTTTAGCCTTTGGATCAACAGTAAACTTCATTAGCTAATATAGACCCTTGGATCTTCATAACACCCATCAGCCGCTCGATCAACTCAACAGGCAATTGATGAACAATCACTGTCGTTCGCCATCTCAACATATGACTGCTTCTCTGATTCGGCTTCTTCAGGACTCTGACACCACCGGCGGCGCCCTCTCCCTGTGGAACTCGAAGTTGCCGCTCTCGTGCCCGCTGTCGGCAAGACCGGCAGATCGGCAATTGCCCCCTCTGCAGATGGCAGGCGCGGCTACCTGGTAGATGCTGCAGCCGGCAGATGAGGCGGCGACTAGCTGGATGGCGGCAGGTGTCGTAGAGGACAGACCCGATGTCAGCGGCGGCCTGCTATCGACGCATGAGACGAGTGCATCGAATCAAATCTACGATGGCGCGACTCGTCCCCGCCTGAAGCATAGTTAGTGGGACCCGAGCTATGGTCATTAGTTACCTAGAGTACTAATCATATTTGGTGAAAGCCAAACAAACATTCACTGTTTACACTCCACAGATATTAGAACAAACCACCCATCAACGGATTGTATTAAGCGAAAGAGATCCGATGCGACTGCAAGCACCGTCAGCTAAAGAAACGATGTTTCTGGAAAAACTGTTTTTAAAAAATGTACCAATTTGGTACTATAGCAATACTGTTGAGAAATCCGGCCCATTCATTTTTCCATCAGACAGTCCTAACCTATTAACTGCCCACGAATCTTATCCGTATAAAGCATACTAGCGTGCATGCTGCAATAAGCTCACATGACGAAAAATTTATTGCCGGTCGAAAACCACCTGACTGCCCCAAAGCCCTGCTCGCCTTCCTCCGCGACCACGTCTCCCGGGCCGCTGCTCATCGTCTCTGCCGCGACGCCCTGGCCCGCCTCCTCGCCCCCCTCCTCCCCCGCGCTCCGCTCCCGCCGTCTCTCCACCTCACCCCGATGGCCGCGCCGTCTCGCCATCCGCAGCTCGGGCTCAGGTGCTTCGCTCGCACGTCCGCCGCGTCGACTTCCCCACCGCCGTGCCTCATCAGGCTCCGACCCAGCCGCCTCTACGTCCACTACCCCGCCCGCTATGGTGGAGCAGGAAGGAGAGTTGAGGCTAAGCTGGAGATGGAAGAACCCGAGAGGGTCCTGCCGTGGAGCAGCGTGGACCCGTGCCGCGTCACCGGAGGAGATGACCGCGCAGGCGTCGTCCTTCCGCTCTACTTGTTCTGGGAAAAATCATGTATGGAGACAATGCAATGTGTTGATATTGTGCCAAGTGTCTTGAGATTTTACATGCAACAGCTGATCTACTTTGTCTTGGATCAGGATTATATTCAGTCCTGACGTTTCAGCTGCTTGCTTATGCTTGTAAGGTGACTTTTGTTTTCCCTTCTTCAGAAAGGTAATCTTCTTCATTGTCTTCCCTTCTTTGCTGAATTGTTACTGTAAGGTGATTTTTATTGCATTACTTGTTACTGTAAGGTGATTATCAGTTGTGTGAACTATTTGGTTTCAGTTATCAGACATATGGTGCTGGTTTTGCTACTTCTCGTTGTACAAAATAGGAAATTTCTGTTCTGCCATATAATCTTCTCTTTGTTCAATTGGACACCATTTCAGCTACTCTCTGTAAAAGTGGTATGGCAAGTATGTGAATGGCAACAGTTGATACATATTAGCTCAGTCTTTCCTGTTGTATTGACTCCTAAAACTTTTGTGCAGAACTATGTAGTATGCTAGTTGGCCTTCAGGGGTTTCAGAAGGAGAACAGTGTGGCAAATAATGCTGGAAGCAGTTGTCGTCAGGATGTTTGCATTGTCTGTTATTCTGCAACAACTGCTCTCATTTTCTAGTAGAGCTCAAGCTATTAAGCGAAAGAGATCCGATGCGACTGCAAGCACCGTCAGCTAAAGAAACGATGTTTCTGGAAAAACTGTTTTTAAAAAATGTACCAATTTGGTACTATAGCAATACTGTTGAGAAATCCGGCCCATTCATTTTTCCATCAGACAGTCCTAACCTATTAACTGCCCACGAATCTTATCCGTATAAAGCATACTAGCGTGCATGCTGCAATAAGCTCACATGACGAAAAATTTATTGCCGGTCAGAAAACCATCACTTGATGACAGCTCACAAAGCCCTTGCAGTGCGCAGCCATGTGTCATCAGACCACAGATGGAATAGTTTTTCAGAAAGTGTTATGAAAAATCACAAGTGAGGCACATGCCAACTTTGAGGTGGTACTATAACCAGAAGCGGCGATATCATATCAGACATGAAATAACTAATTCAACAACACCCCAAAACTCCACCAAGATGGACTGATCCAATGAACACTGTTTTACTTGTCTTCTCCTGATGAAAGAAAAGAAGAGGGCATCAATAAGAATACAAAAATGGTTAAAAAAACAGTACCTACACCAATGGATAGCAATACAGCATTACCCCAAAAAAAAAAGTAAAAAGAGGATCCTGAAAAGCAGTGGTTTCATCGAAGGATAGCACTATCCTTTCGCATACCCAGTTACTCATTTGTAACAAACTAATCCCAGACTACAAAAAAATAAAAACATGCCTGGCATGATGGGATCATCTAAATAAGTTTTGATGAATCTGCTGTTAGAGAAGAAAATGCATCATTATAGAAATGTGTGCTCACTCAGCTACAACTATAGTCCTAACCACAATACATTTGAACTTTAATACTCTCTCCGTCCAAAAATATAAGGCGTATTTTAACTTTGCACAAGGATTAAGGTTGCATTGAAATTAAGAAAGGTACGAGAGAAAATGACTTAGATGCCCCCAATTACTTGTATGGGTGGTAATGAATAAACACATGTGGTTGAGAGAGAATAAATAAGGGTGTAGAAAGAAAGGCCTTATTAAATCTATATGTAAACCTTATATTTATGAACAATATCATTAAAAAAAATAAGCCTTATAAACTTGGATGGAGGGAGTATATGTTAAGATCAGGGTTGGAATGTAACTAAATCATAATATGTTTGTAATTACCAACAGTGGGAGGCTTAGGAAGACGTGTCCATAGATGCCTTAATATACACTAAACAAGATGCTTTCAGAATATAACATCTACCTTTCTTGCTAGGTTCCCAACATATATACCTGCTATGTGCATTAGAGTTTAGTTGCAATGAATATAATGAATCCATAAATGGGAAGATGAATGTAGCAGGCAGGCTAACATGACTTAACAGAGAGTATATATTGTTTTTTCAGAAACACAAAGAGTTGGTAATCATAACATATACTATCAGGATGAAGACATTGTGGTCAAAGTAAAAAAAACACTATATTTGGAAATTTGGTAATCGACTGCAATTAATATGTTGATCATAAAGTTTAGCCAATCAACTAAAAACAAACTGCAATTAAGGGAAAATAAGAAAGCAATTACTTCAGAATGAGCAGAAGGAAGAGTCGAAACTTTGGGTGACCACTTTGGAGAAGCACCATTGAATATGTATGAGCATTCAGTGTACGCAGCCCCTATCCCCACACCAGCTCCAAGTGCAACTGACGCCCAGCGGGTTGTTGGGCTACCTGTATAAATAACAAAGGTCAAACATGCATACGAATGTAAATTTGATGGCAGTTACTCCAAGATGAGTAAATTTACTTCTTTTACAAGTTGTGTGTGTTTGCGTATGCCCATTCTGAATGATTCAGGAGTCAATAAGGCTATAATAACAAATATGAGAACATTCATGCAAAAATATATAGTTAGTTGTACCAGTGTTACTCGGACACTTGTGCCCATATTTTTTTGCCGACTTGGACACCCAAATCTGAACCGGATTCCAACAACTGTGTCCATTACTCCATTTCTGAATAACACTGCCCGTGCCCTTTTTTTTTGGCCGAATTGGACACTCAAATCCAAGTTGGATTCCGACACCCGTGTCCTTGCCCAAGTAACACTAGTTGCTACATAAACTCCCAAAATTATGTGTGTGTGTGTGTGTTTTGTTGTTTGGGGGGTATGGAAAATAGTCAAAGACTCAAAGTTAAACTACTTCAGATGCAAAAGACAGTACATAGTAACAAGTTGCACTGTTTAAAGAACTTGTGGAAATCAAAATTCATTCTGAATGCAAGTAAAAAAAATACATTATTCAACTAAATGAAAATACATGGAAAACACATTACTAATAATGATTTGGGATAGACATCAATGGTCAAGCCCTTCAAGGTTGAGATTGACCATGGATACTGCACCTACATATTATAATTAATTTGTGTCGTTAGTATAAAAGAAAACTGGAGACATAACACATTTAATGCTGAACAGATTAAGCACAAACAAAATTCTACGATTCAGGATTAGTAATGATCGATGAAAGTCATACCACAGCCCTATCCATTACAGCCTACCACATGGAGTCAACAGCATAATTATTCCCTCAGGAGGTCTATCAGTTCACTGTTAATCACATTCTGAACATAATCTATGCACCATACGTGTTGGATTCTAACACCCGTATCCTTGCCTAAGTAACACTAGTTGCTACATAAACTCCCAAAATTATGTGTGTGTGCTGTTTTGTGTGTGGGTGTGGGTGGGGGGGTGGGGGGGGGGGGGAGGTATGGAATATAGTCAAAGACTCAAAGCTAAACTACTTCAGATGCAAAAGACAGTACATAGTAACAAGTTGCACTGTTTAAAGAACTTGTGGAAATCAAAATTCATTCTGAATGCAAGTAAAAAAATACACATCATTCAACTAAATGAAAAATACATGGAAAACACATTACTAATAATGATTTGGGATAGACATCAATGGTCAAGCCCTTCAAGGTTGAGATTGACCATGGATACTGCACCTACATATCATAATTAATTTGTGTCGTTAGTATAAAAGAAAACTGGAGACATAACGCGTTTAATGCTGAACAGATTAAGCACAAACAAAATTCTACAATTCTGAACATATTCTATGCACCATACATGTTGGATGCTTAAAAATATAGATTGTACAAAGCTATGTCCTAAGTTGTACAGGGATCTAGACTTCTATAGGACAAAATATAATTTAGCACTAAAAGAGATACGTTATAATCTGCAGAACAGCATAGCTGATCTTTCTCCAAATTACCAGCCAAGAGAAAATGATGATGGCTTAATTTGTTGAAGAACCCAAATTTACCAAACCTGTTCACAGAGCTACCACAAAAGAAAGCTCTGCTCACACCAACTAAAGTGGACATGGATCGGGCATATTCCCATGAGGACTGCAACTTAAGCGGTCATCGCGGGACCGTTCGATCGAAAAGCGACGGCCAAATCTTCAAGAGAACATTGTAGCAAAATCAGCGCAAAAATCACTGTAGCAGGTACTGCAGTAAATTACTGTGGCACTTTTTTTTTTTACGGTCCGGGCCGTCCGTTGTCTTGGATGGACAGCCCGCACCTACGGAGACTGCTTAAATTGGAGAAAATTGGTTATTTGCCACTTTAAAGATTGATCCTTTGGATTATGATACCACTTGAGTCAATGGCATATGGGATCATCTGAGTCAATGAAATATGGGTCAAGTAGCAAATTTGCGAAGCCACATGTTTGAAGTGGCAAATACCCAAATTGCTCGCTTAAATTGCAGCCCCTAAAGTGGATTGCAATTTAAGCGGTCACCGTGGGATCGTACGATCAAAAAGCGATGGCTAGGTTTTCGAGACAACATTGTAGCAAAATCAATGTAAAGATTTTCACTGTACTAGGTACTATAGCAAGTTACCGTAGCAAAAAAATTTTTAGCCGATCCGGGCCATCCGTTGCTTCGATCGGACGGCCCACGCCACGGGACTGCTTAAGTTGCAGTCCCCATAGGGACTGTACCCGATCGGTGTCCAACTATAAAGTCGGTTGAGGTAAACACATAAGTTTTGCTAACTACCAACCAAAGTCATCACAAGCATAGCTAGCAATTCAGACACAGTTAACAGTCTTGCAACAATGATTGACAAGGAGATCGAAATAAAATATGCTGTGGCCTCGATGCCATACAGTAAATTGAACATAAAAGGAATTTTTGCTTGCACAAATCAACTTATCACAGCCCATGAGGCGAATCGACTGTACAACAACTCGAATCTCATCAAATGTAGCACCAACCACAGAGATAGAACAGGAGTTAATTGATCTACAATGCCCTAAAGCAGCCAGTTCATAGAAAATGCGCATTAATCTCCAAAAGTATTACTTGGGAGGAGCGCAACCTAATTAGCATGCCCCGCATCAGATTAGGCTAATCGAAATGGAACAAGAGCATCCGCACTAACCCTAAACCAACAGATAGATAGAACAATCCAACACCGAAATACCAATCATGCGGCAAACAGATCTCACGAAATAAAAGCAATGGGAAGGTCAAGCGGGGTTAGGGGTTCCGTACGGAAGAGGAGGAGGCCCGCGAAGGCGCCGGCGAGGGAGGAGTAGGCGACGCGGCGGATGGAGAGGTCGAGGCACGCGTCCCACTTGGCGTCCAGGTCGTACCGCGGCGGGATCCCCGACTTCGGGGGCGGAGACAGCGGCGGCGGTGGGGTGACGAGGGCGGGGTGGCGGCGTTCTCGGGCGACTCCGCCATGGAGAAGGTCTCGCGACACGAGGACAGGACGACGCGAGCGGGGTAGAGAAGGGTGGAGACTCGAAGGCTTGGCCTTCGCCCTTTGGATGTTGAACCAAACCAACCGCCTCCCTCGTTTGATGCGGTGCGGTCGTTCGTGCTGGGTGGCGGCTGCAGTGCGGGGCCAACGTGATAAAGCTGTTTTCCGAGTATGAAATATTTTTAGTTGTCGGTAGATTTGAATTATTTCTCAATAAATTCTTTCGATTGCATGTATTACGGTTACTTCCGTCTAAGTTTAATAAGACGGATGCTTTAAATGACTCCATCCATATATTTTACGGAATGACTTCAGCTCGAACGTCCGATTTTTTCAGACGCATTGCAACATTTTTTTTTACTACGCGTGCAACATTTTTTCCCATCGTGTGCAACATTTTCCTTCGACAAACAGTAGAGATGCGGAACAGTAAACAGATGTTGCAAGTGTTGAAAACAAATGTTGCACGCGTCGGAAAAAAATGTTGCACGTATTGAAAAAAATGTTGCAAGAGACGTCCGATGGAATGAACAGTAATCGGACGTCCGAACGCTAGTATTCGCCTATATTTTATGACTCATTTTATATTGTAATGCAATGTTCTCTATACCATTAACAAATATGCATCTTTACTCTACATTCTCTACACACATATGTTGAATTTAGTGTTTGGTGATAATAATTACAGAAGAAAACACCTTACAAATTTATATGAAGGAGATGTATGGTATGATTAAGTGTACCGTCATTCGTGACAGGACTATTCAGAAATTTAGCGGTGAGCACTAGGTACTTACCAGCCAGACGAGGTGGAGAGCATGCAGAAGTTTGTGTGTTGCGTTACAGTGAAGTAAAGATTCACCGCATAAGTGGCTACCGGTTTAGAGCAAGTATAATAATAAATTCTACTATTTACTTCATCTCTTATTTATATCATCCGAATTAAACAATAAAGTTATTTTGTACGATAACTATCTCTAAATATTATCTCTAGAGAAACACTAAAACATTTAATTTGGTCATCCAATATTATCTTCATCTTTGTTGCTATTAGCTAAACACCAACTTTAACATTAACAGCGCTGACTCCAACACCGGCTTTTAGCTGGCGATAGCACCTATTTTTTACGTGCGATCTTGGCTACTAAATAAGAGCCGGTTCTCTTCTTTCGTTTCTTACTCTTTCATGTGGGATAAAATTAAGGACGAGTATAGAATATCAAAATCCAATTTAATATCTGTATTAAATGTTTGCCATGGGCTATGATGCGTATAATGTTTCATGATAAATAAGTTCTAGCAACTAAATACAGCAACGTGCGGAGTTTGTGTGTTGTGTGTGTCTTTATACCCCACAAAAAAATAATATTGAAATCAATGTTTTATCTAGTCCTATGTATCTTTTTTTTTTTGCAAATATAGCCCTATGTACGTATATTTGCAACTTTGCCCCCCCCCTCTTTCATTGTGAAATGCACAATAGGTGACACATGCTCTCTACCTCTTCCGGAGTGCGTGGAAGCTGACTAGCACCACGGCAGAGCAGGCGAGCGGGCGGGGAAGCGCGGGAAGCATCCTGCCACCCCCCGGCAGCACGAAAGGAGTCTTATCGTGGTGGGGCCATGCCATTTCCCCGCGGTTGCCTGAGTTCCTGGGAAGCCGGTGGCCTTCTGCACCCCTTAAGCACGATAGGGGATATGTGTCGTCTACTGTGTCTTTCGTAGTAGGGAGAAGACCAAATTTACAAAAACATAACCCAGAAAGGGGGAGGGGTCTAGATTTGTAAAAAGAAAAAAAAAGCATATAGAAGATTAGACAAGTGATGATTTCTTAAATATAAGAAGGTCATAGCGAAGATTGAAGTGGCTGGCGTATCTAACGAGTGTTCGTGATGTGTTGGTATGTTTAAGAAAAGTTTTGTTTATTTTTTCTTGCTTAGTATTTCAACATTGTATTATTGTTTTTTGTGCTAAAGCGTTAGATGTAAGCTACATGTCGAGAATGTAGAATGGGGAGATGAGTTGTCACTTGACAGAGTGTATGTATAGGACGTCTACTTCCAGATTTTAAAAGTCCAAGATGTTTTTCAGTGTAACCGTGTTTGTTGGACTAACCTTTTGATTTAAATTGATTTTGGTTGTGCTCAATCGATCGTAGAGGCATCCATTATGTGTTAATGGAGTGCAAGTGATGATTGAGGCAACCGTGTTTGTTGGACTAACCTTTTCCATGAGTTGTGAAGTAGGTTGAGTCCGAGAAGAGAAAGAATCGGGAACGAAAAGTCATCATGTGTTGATGAGCTTCAAGAGAAGATCCCGAAGTGAAGAGAAGGGCTAGAGAAGGTTCATCATGTGTTGATGAACAAGAAGAAGAATTGATTTGATCATGGAGAGAAGATGATTGGAAATCATAAAAACTCCAAAAGGATCGCTAGAAGCAAAGGTATAAATAACTAGCTAGGGCTAAGGATGTTTTTCTAGTCTTTTACCGGTCTCGGTGTTTGGATGGGAGATCGGATTACTAGTTAGATGCCGTACTATTAAGAGGGGTTGAGTCTTATAGCTTGAACTTCATTATGTGTTGATGAACTCAATCCAGTTCACTCTAGCTCACTCTCTTGTTTGAATTTTTGCATGAGCTAAGTATTTGCATATGTTGCAAATAAGGGAGCTCATGCTTGCTTCTTATTGAATCTTAATCGATTTGGTTTTTGCATGGAGCTAAGTTTTGCATGTGTTGCAAAAGGTGAGAGCTCATGCATCGGTGTTTTAGCTTGTGACTTGATCATGTGTTGATCATCACAAAGGCTAAGTAGAGTTTATGTTTTGTGTTTGCAAAATGTATTTTTGCAAAATGTTGATTTGTTATTTACAAATGTGATTTGCAAATAAGCTAGAGGTTATGGGTTTTAATCCTAAAGCATGTATTGGCATTTGCAAATGTGTTTTGCAAAGTGTCGGGATCATGTGTTCCTTACATGACTAGAGGATTGATCTTATAGCTTTTCGGGTTATTTGCAAATGTGTTTTGCAAAAGATGTTTTGATCATGAGTTGATCTTCACATGGCTTAATATTTGATCTTAATGACTCTTGCTAGCTTGTAGTCATGCCCTTGATCAAGTCTATGTGAGGGATTTCGAAAAATCAGATTTTAGACTTGAATAACTACATTAGAGTTTGATTTTGGTGATATTTAAAAATATCTATGGTTGCTTAAATCTTGAAAATGGGTGGATATTGTAGCCCTCGTGATAAGCTTCGCATAGAATCAAAGATCACCTAAATCGGAATTCGGAGTAAAAAGTTATGAGCATTTTACTGGCTGAGACAGTGGTAGCACCGCCCCTACATGGACGGTAGCACCGCCCGAGCGGTGCTACCGGCCCTAGATAGGCGGTAGCACCGCCCGGGTGTAAGTTCAACCTTCATTAGTTATGGTTTTGGTGTTAATGACAAATCTAATATTGCGATTATCCATCTAATGCGATAGTGTTATTAATGACAAGCTTATATCGAGACTAACATGTTTGTTTAGAATATCTTTGTTTAGTCTCATCGCATTGAAAAATGGAAAACCCGAGGTATGTATGCATATTCATTATAGTATAAATTACATACTTTGGATTCAAGTTAAAGTATGAATGTCCCCGTTACATTTACCACAAAATGTGCATCATGTTTTCCAAATCCATATATTACATGGATACACATATTTAGGGGGAGTTTGTAGTTTAACTTGAAAGTCTCTTTGTATTGATCAATTCGTTATTGACACATATAAGGATCAAGACAAAGAAACTAAATCCTTGAGTATATGTTTGAATTGCCTAGTTATAAGTATACTCGTGGAAATATAGGATATGCTCCAATACAATCAAATTGAATATGTGCATATTATATCCAAGTCAATCATACTTATGCACATATACATGTGGGGTGTATTCTATAGTTGATGATTTAGAGTAATGATCATTTCCATATAGTTTACATATAATGGATCATTACTTTTCATCAACATGAGTATATGAAAACTTGTGTAGTTAATATATACTCATATCAATTTAAATGATAATTTAAATTGAGTTCATTTGTCTTGTTAATCATTAAAGAACACTTCATCATGTGTTGATGGTGTTTTGTGATTAATTGAGGACAAATGAATAGTTCTTAAGTATAATGAAGCATGAGTTGCATTATTGTACTTAAGACACAATTAAATCATTTCAATTGATTTAGGTTGTGCTCAATTGATCTAAAGGCATCTATTATGTGTTAATGGAGTGCAAGAGATAATTGAGACAACCATGCATCTTGGACTAACTATTTGTATGAGTTGTGATTAAGTTAGGTCCAAAGATTGATGAGATGATGAGAACGGGACAAGGACGGCATCATGAGTTGATGGGCGTCAAGAGTGGATCCCGAAGATAAAGAAGGGTAACGATCGCAGGGGAGTATCAAAGCGATGATCATAAAGACCCCAAAGGGGATTGCTTGATGCAAGGCGAAAGGTATAATTAGATAGGCTAAGGACTTTGTAGTCTTTGAGTCTAAGGTTTTATCGCCGTGCTATTAAGAGGGTCGTTCCTTTGCTTGAGCTTCATCATGTGTTGGTGATCTCATCCGCGTTCACTCAAGCTCAAATCTTATTTGATTTGGTTTTTATGTGGGTTAACCATTTGGCATGTGTTGCAAATGTGTTAAGCCTATGCTTGGTTGTTTTGCATTATGCTCGATTTGCATGTGTTGCAAAGATGAAAGAGTATATGCATTTGGTTTTCGTGATAATGCTTTGATTTGCATGTGTTGCAAGAAGTGATAAGCTAGTGCGTTGGCTTTTTGCGTGAAGTTCACTTTTGCATGTGTTGCATTAGTTGAAGCTTCATGTTTAGTTCGCAAAACAAATCTTTATAAAACTGTGTGGTTGCTTGGAGCTAAGTTTTGCATGTGTTGCAAAGGAGAGAGCTCAAGCATGATTTGATGTTTCGTGTTTGTATGGAGCTAGAGGCTTGCATGTGTTAAGAGTAAAGAGCTCATACGTGTGATTTGGTTTTAGTTGAAGTTTGGTTTTGGTGTTGCATGGGACTAGAGAATGGCATGTGTTGCAATTAGAGAGTTCATGCATCTTGATTTGATGTTGCTTGGAGCTAGACTTTTGCATGTGTTGCAAAGAGTAGTGCTCAAGCATGAAATATGTTTATTGTGTTATTTGCAAGTTCGTTGTGCGAATAAACTGAGGTTTATGAGTCCGGATTTCCGAGAGCATGTGAGTAGGGCTTGCAACGGTGTTGGCAAGTTGAGTGGGTCTCGTGTTAACCTTCACATGGCTAGGGAATTAATCTCATAAACTCGGGTTTGATTTGTTATCGTTTTGCAAATAGATCTTAAGTTGGTTGTGAAATGTGTTTTTAATTTGGTTTGAATTCTTTGAGCATGAGCTAAGTTGGTGCAAATGTGTTTTGCGTGTGTTTGATCATGTGTTGATCATCTAGAGGCTCAAAGAATAGGTTTCGGTTTTTGGAGAAATAGATTTTGGAGTCAAATTGGTTTTTTCTCCAGGGTGGCCGGCACTACCGCTGTGCATGGGCGGTAGTACATAAATCTTGATACTACCGGCCTAAGGCACCTAGGTATTTTCCATGGAGATATTTTCCGTGAGTCTTTGAGGCCGGCACTACTGGCTCGGTGAGGCGGTAGTCATAAGTCTTGATACTCTCTGCGCCTCGAGGCGGTAATCTGGATTATGGCCGTGGGCCGACCGTTGGAGGTAGGGCTACTCTGACTGCCCTTAGAGGGCGATAATCTTGCACTTTGTCGATTCGCCCATTTTGCCCCCAAACGGCTAGTTTTCTTGGTGGGGCTATATATACCCCTTGGGGGCTTAGGGCAAGTGTTGCGGCATTGTTGAGGGTGTGGGAGTTGTGTGCATGTGTTGCTCTTCTCCATTTGCCTCTTGAGCTTAAGAGTGAGACTAATTGCATTTGTTGCAATTAGGAAGTGGTTTGGGTACCTCTTGTGCATGTGTTGCACTTGAGGAGGCCTTGTGCATGTGTTGCACTTGGTGATCACCGAGGCGCATTTGTTGTGCCAGGTGAGGTTCAAGCGAAGGAGCTGCTTGTTACTCTTGGAGGTTGCCGCCTCCTAGGCAGCGTGGCGTCGTCTTGTGGGAGCTCTCGAGGTGTGAAAGCCCGTGAAGTTTGTGAAGGTTCGGGTTGAGCCTACGCCATGGCGTGAAAAACCACGACTAGTGGAAAGAGGCGGAGTGCTCGGCGGAGCCGGTCCAAGTGTAGGCTAGCCTCAACGTGGACTAGGGAGACCGGCAAGTCTCCGAACACCACGGAAAAATATCGGTTGTCACTTGTCTCATTTATATTCAAGCACTTTACATTATTGAATATTTATCAATTGCTTGAATTAGAATTGCTAGTATTATCTAGTTGATCAATTTAGCAATTCTTGTGTAGAGACATAATTTAGATAGTGCACATAGTAAGCCTAGTTGATTTAGGCCTTAATTGTCAAAACCGAGTTTATCGCTTCCGCATTATAATTGTGTAGGTTTTGACAAAGGGGTTGATTAGAGCGAATTGAATTAGTGAGCGATCGATTTTTATAAACGCCTATTCACCCCCCCTCTAGGCGTATCCTCGACCCTACACCGGGGCGGTACTATCGGCCGAGAGGCGGTGTAAAAACTCCAAAGAAGTGGTTTTTGGTTGAAATGGCCGGTGCTACCGGTCCTAGATGGGCGGTAGCATCGGGGTACTGTAGCAACGGCTAGTTTTTTATGTTTTTAATGCACGAATGTGACCGTTGGTCTAGAGGCCGGTGCTACCGGCCCTAGTAGGGCGGTAGCACCGGGTTTCCTGACTTTTTGCCTATTTTTACCCCCAACGGCTAGTTTTCTTTGTGGGGGCTATAAAAGGAGCCTTGGGGCTGGCATTTGAGTGTTGCTGGAGCATTTGGGTGTTTGTAGAGGTTGTGTGCTTGTGTTGCCCCCTTCTATTTGCCTCTTGAGCTAAGAGTGAGCCCTAATTGCATGTGTTGCAATTAGGAAGTGGATTGAGAGCCTTCTTGTGCATGTGTTGCACTTGAGGGAAGCCTTGTGCATGTGTTGCACTTGGTGATCACCGGAGTGCATATGTTGCACTAGGTGAAGTTCAAGCGGGAAGGCTTGACTTGTTACTCTTGGTGTTTGCCGACACCTAGACGGCGTGGAGGCGTCGTGCGTGGTGAGCTTCTCGAAGAAGGTTGTGAGAAGCCCCGGCAAGTTGTGAAGGTCGGTGCTCGCCTACCTGGAGCGGGAAAGAGCAACCACTAGTGGAATCGAGGCGGGTGCTCAATTCGTGGAGCTAGTCCAAAGTGGTTTGGGCTAGCCTCAACGTGGATTAGGGAAGACCGGCAAGTCTCCGAACACCACGGTAAAACATCAATGTGTCTTTTTGTGTTTGCTTCAATTCTCTATTTACGTTGTTGCAATTTACATTTGTAGAATTAAATTGCTTGATTGTCTTTATTCTTACATATTCATGTTAGAGACATAATTAGCTAGTATACTTAGTGAGCCTAGTTGACTTAGGCTTAATTGTGAAAACGTTACTTTATCACTTCCGCATTGATTTTTGTTTAGGTTTTGACATAGAGATAAATAGGTGAGATTTTAACTAATCGTAGAGAAGAAATTTTTAAAGCCGCCTATTCACCCCCCTCTAGTCGGCGTCCTCGATCTTACACTTCCTCTCTGAGAAGCTTGGCCAGATGATCCCGAGCCTGAGCAAGGTTCTCTTGCTCCAGATCAGACAAATCCCTACCCTCAGCGACAATATCCAGCTCAGTGATTTTTTATTGGAGTTCTCTTTTCTTATCCTTATAAACACCATTGTTATACTGAGCCCAACCCCGAAGAAAACTACGCAAAGCCCCCATTTTGCGGTTCCATCGTTGTACCGAGCTATTCCCTCTTACCGGCTTATGCCAAATTTCCACCACCCTGTCATGGAAATCTTCTCGGTTAAACCAACTAATCTCGAATCTGAACTGTTTAGCAAACCCAAAAAAAGCTGGAACTCCAGTGTCTAACAGAAGAGGGGTATGATCCGAAATGCCTCTGTCCAAAGCCTGAACAGAAACAAGTGGGAATTTAAACTCCCACTCGGTAGTCATTAAAACCCTATCTAACTTCTCATAAGTTGGAGTGGATAAGGAATTAGCCCAGGTAAACTGACGACCTGTGAGATCAATCTCACGCAAATCAAGGCTGTCAATTACAGCATTGAATAAGAAAAGCCAACGATAATTGAATCTATTTTTATTCTTTTCTATACTTTTTCGCATCATATTAAAATCCCCCCAATAAGTGTTGGTAAATGATTGTGTTGGCAAGTTCTCACCAGTTCAGCCAAAAACGCTTCTTTAAAGTCATCCTGAGCTGGACCATAGACTGCCATTAAAATCCACTTAAATTTGTCTACCTTATTGCTGAGATGGAATTTGATAAAAAATTCACCTTCCTCAATCAGAGTCAGATCAAAACACACCGAGTTAATCCCTAAAAGAATCCCACCTGATCTACCTTTAGGGGGAAGGCAGTGCCAAACGAAATCCACACCTCCAGAAAGCCGTGCCAGATTCGATTTTGACATATCTTGCCTTCCTGTTTCCAATATCGCAATGAACTCCAAATTATTCTCTTTAACAACCTTTGAAATGTACCTAAATTTAGCCAAGTCCGAAAGACCTCGCTATTCTAAAAACCTTTCATAGTAACCCATTCTTTTCTTTTGATTTCGGTTTCTCGAGACTTACGAGAAGAGGCCATTAGATCACAAATTCTCATGTCTAGATCCTCCGTCCCTAGTTCCACTTCTGAAACATCTTTGGTCAAATGCTCAAGTAAGTCATTATCTACATTAGCGGCTTCATCATCACTTGATTCAAAAGGATTAACCACTTTACTTTTTAACGAATTTCTAGTGGCAACCTGTTGCCTAGCTGATTGGGTCAGTTTTAACCTATCAACTTCCAACCATTTTAACGTTTTAATTGATAGATTAGAGTCACTACTACTCTTTTTCAAGGTAAAGCCTATGTTACCAAGATTCGTTGTACAAATCTCATCTGACATAGCAACAAAAGAAATAGGATGTGCACTTGTTGACATACCTATTTCGTATGGTAATGGAGTCGGAAGCGAAGCTGGTCTCTCTATAGAGGAAACCACCGTCTTGATTCCTGAATCGGCATCCAAATTCCGCACCGCAGTTCGCCGCATGGCTTTGCATAGTGCATCACCATCTGTCATAGATGTACCATCAGCAGCTTGGACATTACATCTTAAGCTACGACAGATACCATCAATCGAATGAAAATTAACCGATTGCATACCACAAAAAGAAGAAGAAACGAGCATTTTCTTCAAATATTAAACCCGGCTGTTGCAACCTGTCCACACCTTGCCCAGTGACCTGTAGAGCAGAGTCAACCGACCCTTCCAGCTCCCCCAATGGCGACACCCCATGAACCAAAGAGGGAGGGATATGTTCATCCAACAGCAATTTCGGCACAGCCACTTGCAAAGAGGTCTCCTGATGAAACTCTGCACATGTTCCCAATTTAGGATTTGAAGCATCCTGCATTGAGCCACCACAATCAGTAGTCCTCACAAATGCATCAGAATTATTGAGAGAGGGAGAAAATACCTTCGCACTCAAAACTGGCAGTGTATCTGCCAAGGTATTGTGCCAGTACCCCTCACTAGAATCAAGTTGCACCGATCCCATACTACAATCATTAGCAGAAACTCTTTCAACTCCTTCGAGTGATATTGGCGCCCCATTTCATTAATCAGCAAATGTTCCATCTGAGCATCCTCTTTTATCACCTCCTCATTACAGAAATCTGCCGACTCCCCCACAGGAGACCCTCCTAGAACCAAAGGAATGACTTGTTCATCCAAATTGCACTTCTACTTGACCGCTTGCAAAGAAATATCCTGATGAACCTCTGCACCCATTACCAATTGTGGCCTTGAATTTTTTTCAAACCCATATCTGGCATTTTAGTTACCAAGATGTTAGGCAAAGTACCCTCAAAGTTCAACAATGAAAAGCTCTTCAATTTTTCATTAGCACTCCACAACCGACTTACTGACGATACACTCGCCATTTGCATAGGAACTGAGCCACTGTATGAAATATCAGAACAAGAATTATCCAGATTCAACGCACTTTTCTGTTTTTTCACACTTTGATCACCCTCCCTCCCTTTGCTTGGCCCATCTGTTCCTGAACCCCCATCCTCTTTATGATCAGTAACATAGGAATTTGGCGGAGGCAAGGCCGGTTCAAATGAATTCTCTTCAATTGTGAAAACAATATCATATCTCACCTTATTGAACACCTGCCAAAGATGATAGTGCATCCCTGCACAAGCTTCTATCCCGGACTTGGGTACACACCTCCATAGGTTGACTTCACAGTAAACTTGCCATGTAGCGGAAACACTGGCTGCAAAGAAGAGCTGTTCTGCACTTCCATTGTATAAATTATGAACTACTGTCATTTTTAGAAAGCAAGGACCAACTATTTTAATCCTCAGATTGTAAAGTAAGCAGCTCACCGGTCAGAAGAACATCCAGTAGTTACAAACAGCAGTTACTGTTGCTCAAGCTCTGCTGAAAGGTCGTTCTCCATCCCACTTCAGCCATGCCTGTCCTGGTAGCTCAGGAAGAGCTGACCTTCCTTACTGAGCAACTCACACCAGCACTGCCTGCTCAAGAAGATTTCAGAATCGCTGGCTGGGGGAGTCACAGGAATTCCAGATAGCATCGATATACCGCATGATCCACAGTTCTGGATGTGGCCGGCCGATTCAAGAATTCAGTTGGGAAAACTTTGCGCCAAAAAGGTGAAGTCTTTTTTTTTGTGCTTTGGCAGAAGGTTTCAAAAATCGGCGAGATTTCAAAAATCTTGGCCGAGATCTTGGATTTCAGCTAGGGACAAGAATCAAAATCCCGGCTAGATATAAAAAATGAAAAAAATACTACAGTATTTTCATAAATTCGGTGAGATTTCGTTAAATTTCACGGAAATCTCGGGTTTTTTTACCTAAATTTGACTGGATTTGGCCCAATAACCCTTAAGAAAGTCATCTTCCATGAAAATTTGTTGAAAAAATGAATTTTTGAGATATTTTATAATTTTGGCAGAAACACTATCAAATTTTTATAAACTTTTAAAAGCTTGATCATGCTCTAAAAAAATTTACGGTACTATCTTTAGTAGTGTAGGATTATACACAGTAAACATGTTAGAATTTTATAAATTTGCTCGAGTGTGATCATGGTTCAAACTTTTATGAGAGCTTAAGAATTGCCTCAGAATTCTTATCTAAAATTTTCAAAAATTTTAAACTTTTTTGTTTGCTCAATCATATCTATAGATATATTGAACTTCATTTGTTATCTTTCAAAAATAAAAAACACAAGGAACACAAATAGTACAGTACCATTATAAAGAATTTTATAAATTATTGGAGTGTGATTATGATTTAAAAATTTTCTTATAGATTAAGTATTGTCTTAGAACTCTTATCTAAATGTTTCAAAAATTATAAACCTTTTTTGGTTGCTCAATCAAATTTATCTATTGATCATTAGGCTTTTATCATGATAGTAGCACTGTCATAATTTTTTAAAATTCCTCAGGCTTTATCATCATATGAAAATTTTATGAGAACATTAGTGATTCTTTAGGACCATCCACAAAAAAATTCAAAATTTTTAAATGTAGTTTGAACTATTTTTCATTCGGTCGAAATTTGTCAGTCAGCCTTTAGTAGCATTGTCCTAATTTTTTTAAATTCCTTAAGCTTGATAATCATGGAAAATTTTATGGGAACATTATTTATGTGTCAGAAACAATTTTTTTTTTCAAAATGTTTTAACATGGTTTGCATCATTTTTTGATTCGGTTAAAATTTTGTTGGTCAGCCTTTTCAAGGATAGTAGCACTTTCAAAAAATTTTAAAATTCCTCACTCTTAATAATTATCTTAAATTTTTATGGGAATATTAGTGATATGTCAGAACCATTCACAAAAAATTTCAAAAAAATTTAACATTGTTTGACTATTTTTCACTCGGTTAAATTTTGCCAAGATTTAAGCATTTCTCAGCGAAATTTTAGTAATTTCGGCCGAATTTCAGTTCAAAAATTCTGGATTTCAAATTTTTTTTTGGTTTTAACTAGATTTTGTCCGAAGTTCTAAGATTTCTATGAAATTTTGGATGCTACGGCTTAGGAAGACCAAAGCAAAATCCGTTCTCCACCACCTCGCCTCGTTGGATGACCACGACTGCTTGTTCTGTACTGGCGCTAAAGAATCTATCAATCACCTATTTGTTTGTTGTCCAAGCATCCATCATATATTAGGGAGCTCTTCTAGCTCCCCATAGCGCACATCTACAAAGACCTTGAAGACCACTATGAGATGTTAGGTCATATTATCGTGGATATGGCTAGTGGCGTACGTAAGATAAAAATAGAGGATGCGCTCAATGAGGTGAACCATTGCCCGTCCGTGTGCCCCTCCATCGCCCGCCGAGCCTCGAGGGGTCTCCTTTGTCGTCGCCCACCTCATTTGATCTCTAATTTTTTTAGGATAATCTTCAATTGGTACGGTGACATTGTATTATTTTTACAATTTACCAATTAACCAGTAATTTAAATTATATAGTGTCATTTTGTGGTGAATTTATTGTGATTTTTTGTGTAGTTTGCGTACTGACTATTTCAGAATGTAATTGATTTATCCCCAATAATTAAAAAAAACAAAAACTTATCTTATCCACCGGCGACTCCCTAGCCCCCACTACCTTAGTCTTCTCCTCACTGACTGTCTTCTTCGAGGCGCTGAAGGAGTGGCTGAGCAGCTTGGCGCCTCCCCATGGACCCCCACCTCGCCCCTTCGTCGGCGGTTCGGCGCCTCCCCCACCCGGTGGCACAGCAGCTTAGTTCCCTACCTCGACCCTCCAAATCGACGCCTCCTACCCAACGGTGCAGCAGCTCGATCCCCACCTCTAGCCTCCCCCCTCCGTCTGTGCCCCCCACCCGACGATGCAACAACTCGGCTCCTCCCCCTCCTGAGCCCCACTCCTCTGTGGTTGCATGCCTCCCGCCTCCTTCGACCTTGGCGAGCCGGAGCTGAGGGCCCCTCATGGGCCTCACCCCCTTCGTAGGCCCGCCCGCAGTGCTGGAGCTGGTCTACCAGTGAGTCGTCTCTCACCCGAGATTTGATTAGGGATTTGAGGATTCAATTGGGGAATCGGGGATGGAAGACTGCGAATTTGGTTTGGTTCAAGTTATACTGTGGGCTATGGCTCATTGTCTAGTGAGTTGGTCTAGTGGCACAACACCCGAATTGTGGTCTGTGGATGTGGACTCTGCTCTTCTTTGAACTCGATCGGTCACTTCCTCCTCCCGTCCTTTGTGGCTCTACGCCTCCGCCAGCCAGCAACCGGTGCTTCGCCGCTAGCTCCCACAAAAAAATAGCAATGATCCCTATGAAGGGGGCGCAAGGGGTAGAGCCAGTACGCTAGACCCCTCGCGCACCCCCTATGTGTTTGCCACTGGATACAGCTACCACTCTTCAACCCTTCGATGAGCATGCCATGCTTTGGAAGGTACGAGCACCCACCAACAATCTCCCAGATGACGCTGTATCTTGGTGTACTCAGCTAGTGGGCCTGGGAGGCTGGGAGCACTAGCGTACGATTGAGAAAAATAGAGAGGGTGCTTGTGTGTTGCGTTTGCTTGCATTCATAATGGATGCCTGGTCGATACCTTGAAGACTACGGGGGAAAAGGCTACAGACAAAGGATACCAGCGATACAACAGTCATAACCGATGCATTAGCTCATTCGCGCCCCCTCCATGTGTACGCTACTGCTATGAGCAATCACCCAGTATCATCCTCGCTCATTCCCTCCGCTCCGTTTCTATTTATCTTTGGGATGAATCTGCCATGAGGGGTCTCTGCCTGCCTCTCTAGTTTCTGTGAAATAGTTTTGAAGTAATAAGATTGAGTCCAGTGGCATTTTATTTTTTGTTTTCCTAGAGAAAAAGGTACGTACTCCCTCTGTCCAAGTTTACAAGGCATATGTTTTGAATGGTATTATTGTGTACAAATATAGGGCATAGAGGTGTTTCTATGCTTTTCTTTTCTTAGAATTATATAAATATTAAAGTATGAATGAATGGTAGATGATAATTACTTAACCTTTCATTTACTTTAAGATTTGTGCAATTTGTATTGAGAGGAAAAGCACCGAAGCACTGCTCGGTGTTGAGATGATGTTCCCTCTATACCCCTAAAAAATTTGGAACTTTATTTTATATTCTCTCTATATATGTATTGAATATAGTGTTTAGAGACGATAATTCAGATAGTATAGTTATTATTAATATCTTTGTGGTCTATGTGCTAAAAGATAATACATACTGTAAACTTGGACATGGGGAATAACAAAAGAGCACTTCCCCCATTTGGGGCAAGCACAAGTTCTAAATTAACACAGCTGAAAGTCTTGTGATTCCATGACAGTTCAAACGTTTCCAAGAGCTCGAATACACGCACGGAAATGGAGAACTTGGGGAATGTGTTATTCGGAATTGAGCACTGCCCCCTAGTTTGCACAAAGAATGACAACAAAGGTTTTTTTTTCTGTTCTGAAAAATATGAGGACAAAGTTGATGATACAACGAGATAGCATTTAGGGCTGTGTTTCGAGACAGTTTTGGACTTGTGGCTTAGATGTTTGAATCTTGAGATGACGCCCAATCTTGTGTACTTAGCCATCGGTAATAATCACCTATATGTCACGGCCTCACTGCATTTCCCCCTTCTCTATCCTTGGGGTGATCCTGCCATGCAGGGTCTCTGCCTTAGTTTCTGTAAAGAAGTTTTGAAGTAATGTGGTAGGGTTCAGGCGCATGTTTTTAAGCACAAACCAAACTATTTTAGTGCTCAAGATCTGTATGTAAGAAGCTCACATGTCGGAAGGCCATGCAATTGTAACAAACAGCACTGCCTCCATTTGGGGCAAGCACACGTTCTCCATTAATAGAGCCATGTCAGATATATACAAACTAGCTGGTTATGCTTAAGCATGCTTGTAGGCACTAAATAAGTTCTAAAACAAAACCAAAAGCCTTTTGACTCCACGACAGTTCATGCATTTTCAAGAGCTCAAGTACAAGCATGGAAATGGAGAACTTGGGGGCATAGATTAATCGGAACTGACCACTGGCGCCTGAGAGGGCCTTGATAAGGCAGTATTGCCAGTCATTTTATGTGGGAATATATCATACACATTGAAGATGACATCTGGAACAATCAGAGGCAGCTTGTTTATGTACATGAACAGCCGTCTAAGGTTCTCTCTCGACACAGTCTCTATATCGACCACATCTTGGTCCTCGATATAGATCCACAAGTCACCAGGGTCAATCTTCTTCAAGTTGTCATGACAGAATGGGCAGGACTGTGATATTGAATTCCTGCAAGAAGGCAATACTTTTGTTAAAGCATGGTTTTTGGAATACAAATAATCATGCTTCTAATGATTATCAACCATAAGCTATAAGGCAGCTACAGAATAGAAGGGTGTGATCCAGAGGGATGTAAATGGGTCGGGTAGTACCCGACATGTACCCGTACCCGGATGCAAAAGTATCATAATGGAAAACTATTTTACACTACCCACCGGGTATGGGTACGGGTAGTATCCGGGTAGGTTAGGTTCGGGTTCGGATCGGGTACGGAATCGGCAATACTCGGCGGGTTCGAGTCGGATTCAGTACTCGGATTATTCTCACAATTCGGGTACCTAGATATAATCACAATTCACGGCCCACTGGCCCAGCCCAGCCGGCAGTGCATCAAGATTCAAGTCATTCTGTAACCCGGCCTAGCTGCCCTGCTTCCCTACCCTACTTTTACTCCAGCCTCCAGGCCACGCCGCCGCGCCAGGCCCGGCCCCCGGCTACGCCGCCGCTCCCAACCTCTCGCCGCAGCTCCCGGCCTCTCGCCACTGCTCCAGGCCGCCGCTCCCGACCTCTCGCCGCCTCTCCCGGCCCCCGGCCGCCGCTCCTGGCACCAGGCAGCTCCCGGCCTCTCGCAGTCTCGCCCAAGCCCGGCCTCTCACAGATCTGGAGACTGGAGTCTTGATCGGTGGTTTTGACGGTTCTGACGTGAGAGTTTGGTTTCAGGGAGCGCCCGGCCGACGCTGGACTGGTCGCGGAGGTGGAAGATTTCGCTCGGGTCGGCGAAGGGAGTGGCCTAGTTGCACGAGGATTGTAAGTTTTTTTCGCCTTGTGTTTTACTATGTTTCTTTCAGTCTGAAATTTGTAGGCTTTTAGCTGTATTGAGGAGACAATGCCTGGTCTTGATTTCAGGTCATCCTAACATTATTCATCGTGACATTAAGGCGGCCAATATCCTTCTGGTGCAGGTTGCAGACTTCGGGTTAGCCATTGTCATCTTGATTATCCAAATGAAATCTCGTTCATTCAGGTTTATTTGTTCACAACTATGGTTGTGGCGTCCATTGATTCAGTGTCAGACTATTCTTGATCATGTGGTTAGCAGTTTCTTACACTTTATTTCAGTTATGGAGGTTGCTCAAGAGTTTTCTTGAATTTCTCCGATTTTCTTTCCTGGTTCTAAAGTTTCTGATTTGGTTGGTTGTGGACATTGGTTTACATTGCAAAAGCCTACAAGATATATGTTGTTTCTAACGACTAGCTTGCTATTGCAAGAATTAGTGGTTTCTTGCATAGGGGATACGATTACTGCTTATGATTTCTATTTAGTGTCTACAGATTTGTGCACACTGAATTATGGTGATAGATTTTTTTATCAGGTTTTGTGCTTCTATTCCTTTACAACTGGTGTCGGGTTGCGGCGCCAACGAGCCAACGTGCGAGATGGCCAGCTCGGCGCTGGGACGATTTTTTCCGCGACGCGGCTTGCTCCGCCGTCTCCTCCATTCTGACCCACCAGCCTCCGCCGCCGCCGACTCCTCCTTCCGGCACTCCTTCCAGTCAGGTGAGCACCCCATCCCCCTCATCTGATCCTCACCTCTCCCCAACCTGACCCTTCCATGTAGCGTTTCCTACACCGTCGTGCCGCCTCCTGACTTAGTTGAAGCTCTCATGCTTGCTCACCCTTCCCCATTCTGTCGCAACAGAAACCGAACCGAATGGAGTGGCTGTAGAGATCTTGTTTAACGCGAATTTGTTGTCTAGCTTCCCCGTGATAAACCCCATCATTTTTTTAATGATAGCATGCGTGATGTTTGGAGAATTGATGTCTAAAATGTTTCAGTATTACTGCTGTTCATATACTTGTTCAGTTCGATTGTTGCTGCGCAGGGGTGGGCGAGGGCGAGAGCGTGGATGAATTTGAAGAGCGTCTGTTCGGAAACAAGGGCTCGGATGAGATGCCCATCTTCCAGAAGCTCGACAGGATTGTAAATCCCCATGGAAGATATGGCATGGGCTCTGGAATGGGTGCTTTGGGTCGGTACAATGACAGGAGTAGTCATGGGACCTTGGAGGGTTTCGATTCCTTGAACGATGGCATGGATGAAGAGTTGGATGAGGCAGCCCGCACCTTTCGTGTGATGGAGGATGTCGATGACGATGACTATGATTTTAGGCCAGATGTGACTTACAGGCGTGGCTCAACTTATAATGTCCGGGTAAGTTGGGATTCATGTTCGTCACTTCATTGGTTAAAGTATTCAATAGACCACAAATTTTTTGCATGCAATCTTGATTTCATCTGTTACTGTACAAGTATTCAGGAATTCAGTCGAATTAACAAATTACTTTATGCTGTATAGATGTTTGTCAAAACAGAGAAAAAATTGCAATTCTGATCCACTATTGCCAAAACAATTGAAAATTACCAGAAGATAGTTGAATTGCTATTGCTCGTTTAGTATTTTAAGTTTCTAATTGACATACTTTATTTTTTTCATCCAAGGACATTATGTAGTGGAATGATTCTTCTAACACCAAATTATTCAACTATACTGCATGCAGGACCTTGACCTTACAAGACCTGCAGCCCCAAAGAACCCTCCTAGACCGCAGTTTGAAACAACTACAGAGGAGGTTTTGAGGAAAGCTGATTTTAGGGTGAGTATATCTGCTTGGCAACATATGTAAACTGGCTACTGTTTTTGTTTAAAATTGATCTGTAGATTTTGCAGTACTCTGGCACCTTGTAAATTCTATAACATTTAACCAACATGAAGTTCAGGTACACAATGAGACTATGCTGATGCCCCAAAAATGACACTTTTTTGTGACTGGACGGTCGGTCGTAACCTAGATGTGATAGCATGCAGTGTACTTTTTGTTAAAGTAGACTTGTATAGGGTGTTATTTGCTATTTTTCTCTCTTCACTGTACATGCATATTCTTGGCCCATTGGCCCATGGAATGAATGAGCTGCCATTCTATTCTCTCTAACATGGTATCGAGCCTAGGGTTCCTCAGTAAGCCGCTGCCACCGCCGCTTGCCATGGCAGCCTCGCCGGCGACGCCACCTCCGCTGTCCGCAGCTCCTCCTCCACGGCATCCTCCTCTCTTCTCTCTCTTCTGGCGCCGCTTCATCCGTCGCCCGCTTATCCGTCGCAGCTTCCTCCGCGACGGCGTCCTCCTTCCGTCCTCGTCGGCAGCGACTCGCCTCTCTTTGCTGCTTTCGCCGTTATCGCATCTTTTCGTGCGGTGACGCCATCGCTGGCTTTCTGCAGCTCCAGCATACGGCAGGTGCCACCTCTTCTCCCGTCGCGGACGCCGCTTCCTCTCCGGCTCGTCCTCCGTGCTTGCCTCCGATTCGGCGTCCACCTGTCTCCTCTCCAGCCATTGCCGCTTCCTTCTTGCTTGTTCGCTCGAGACCTCAAGCGCCTCAGTAGCGCCGCCATCGCCTCGTGAAAAAGCGAGCACTGTTCTCGGCGAGTTAAAAAAAAATCTCTTCTTTGCCAGCCCATTCCGACGCGTCGAGATGGCCATCTCATCTCGTTCCTCGGGACCGATGCCACTCCCTTTGTCATGTTTGATGGGACCAACTTCCGGAGTGGTCCACAATGCTCGGGTCTCTCTTGACAAGCGTCTTTGAGTCACCTCATCGGGCTCGCCTCGCCCATCGGCTCCGGTTAATCGATTCGGCTGTGGTCGGTCCAGATGGTGCTCGGTTCTGCAGATGTCCTCGCCAGATCTGAAAGCGGAGACACCGTCAAGACATCGCCGATCTGCAGACTCTCGAGGTGGCGGCGGATGAGGCTCGTCTTGTTCTTTGTCATCTTAAGCGAAGATGAAGGTTGAGCTTGCCATGGATCCGCCACTCTTCCTTCTTCTCACCGATGTGGGAGCGTCGCGAGCTTCGGCCGGTAAAAGGATGATGCTCTCTACACCTCTACACCGAGTTGGCGAGCTCTCTTCATCGCCAGGACTCTCTGGTTGATGCCTTCTACCGGTAGACATCGATGTGTGGCGTCGGCTTGACTCTTGAGCCTCTTTGATCCGAATCAAGCTGTTGTAGGCCTTCATCGGGACCACAAGAGTCTTTGTCCGCCTCTTGAGTTCCTCGCCGTCTTCGACCGGAGTTTGAGCGACTTCCGTGCTCATTCTTGCCCGTTCGCCTCGGCCGTCCTCGTTGAGGCACTCACTCGTCCGTCTGAGGAGACTTCGTCTTCGTGGCGTTCTCTCGTCTTCCTCGTCGGTCCCGATCACGCCACACCTCCTCTGTGTTCGCTCCTCTCCCGGACTTGGCGTGAGGCTCATTCTTTGTGGCGAAATCTGCTGGTGCGATGGTTCGTTGTAACTCATCGCAAGAAGACAGGCACACCATTGAAGCGGTCAGAGGCGTCCTCGAGCCGCAAGGTGGAGGTGGTAGAGCCGGTGCCTCTCGTCCACTGACGCCTGGCCGCAACCATGCGAGATGTGACTTCGGCGCCTGAGCGCATGGGCGCCACACAGGGCGACACACTCTCCAGACCGTCGGTTGCTAGTCTTCCTTCGTATCTGATCACCACGATTCTTGACTCAGGGGCATCTTTTCATATGACATCCGATCCCACTTACCTTGGCCCATCGAGTTCTTGACTATCCCTATGTCTGTCAAAAGCGGTGATGGCACTTCCTCTCGATTCTTTGGTGGGGCACTCTTCACACTTCTTGTTTTCATGTTCCTTCATTTCACATGTTCCTCGCCTCGATTCTGACTTATCTCTGTTGCCACCGCCGATCTTAATTGTCGTATCATTCTTGAGGTGACTCTTGTTACATTCAGATCGTCTCACCGGACCACGGTTGGTCTTGGCCGTCGGTCCGTGATTCTCGGCGTCTTTGGGAGCTTGGTAGCCGCTTTCCTCCGCTTCGTCACATCCACCTCCAATGACCCGATCGCTTGCAGTCTCGATGTCACCGTCCTCGCCACCCTGCTTCCGCCAGATTTTGCTCGATGGCATCATCGATTAGGTCACATGTGTGGGTCTCGTCTTTCTTTGTTAGTGAATCGTGGTGTTCTTGGGAAGGTTCTGGTGATACCTCCTCGTCTGTATATGGTCAGAAGCTTGGGAAGCGACTCTGACTACCTATCCCACCAATGACTCGGTGTCTCTTGGTAGTTTGATTTGGTTCATTCGATGTATGGGGCGGCTCCTTCGTTTGAAAGGGGTCATCGTTACTATGTGATCTTTATTGATGATTTCTCTCGTTACACTTGGATCTATCTTTTGACCTCTAGGCATCAGTGTTGTCCGCCTACTGGGCCTTTCTTTGCTATGGTCCGCACGCAGCTTGACTCGCCTATTCGTGTCTTCCGTGTCTTGACTCTGGCGGCGAGTACCTCTCCACTCTCTTCGTCAAGATCTTCTTGAAGCGAGTACCCTTCCTCAAGACTCTGTCTTGGTGCTCATGCTCGAATGGTGTCTCTGGCGCAAGCATTGTCACCTTCTTGAGACCGCTTTCGGCGATGATGTTGTCTTCCTCTGTTCGCCCACCACTGGCCGAGGTCAGTTCTCTTCTTTGTCTACCTTGTGAACCTTGACCTTCTATCGCTTCTTGAGGTGCCACCTGTTGAGCGTCTCTTTAGTAGGACTCTCAAGATAGTCACCTTCGTGCATTTGGGTGTGTTGTCTTTGTGCTTCTTGACCCGTGAGCGGACAAAGCTAATCGCTCGATCAGTTGAGTCGTCTTTCTTAGCTACGATCTTTGGCGCAAAAAGGTTATCGCTGTTGGGACCCTGTGGCTCGCAGGATCCGGGTCTCCCGTGATGTCACCTTTGATGAGTCTCGATCCTTCTTTACTCCTGATCCTTCCTCTAGCTCGCACTCTACCTCTGATTCGCTCTCCTTCCTCACTTTACCTGATGCTTCTTTCTGTCCACCACCATCCTCTCCTCCGTCCCTACCTTTATCTTCATCCTCGTCACCCTCACCTTCCATTCCAGCCCCTTCGTCCGCTGTTCCACCCTCGCCACCTCAGCAGCCTTCTTTTACCTTTACTCCTCCTCCTGTCCGTTTCCACTACACTCGTCGTCCACCTCCTCCTAGTTCCTCCTCCCTTCTAGGTCCAGGCTCCTACTTCCACTTTAGAGTCTTCTCCTCTTGAGTTCTCTCCTCGCCTCCCTCTTGAGCGTACCTCTCCTGCTTCCCTCCTCATGATGCACGCTCTTCGTGATCGGAGTATGATTCCTCATCCCGATCGCTATGGTTTCGTTGTTCTCACCATCGTCTCCTCTGAGCCTACTTCCTATCGCGATCTTTGTTACTCATCTGAGTGGCGATTCGCTATGGTGAGGAGCTTCTTTGCTCTAGAGCGACTGGCACTTGGGACCTTGCCCTCTTCCTCGCTTCACTACTCCTATCACGTGCAAGTGGGTCTATAAGATCAAGACTCGCTCGATGGTTCTATTGAGCGCTATAAGGCGCGCCTCGTTGCACGTGGTTTCCAGCAGAGTATGGGCGTGACTATGAGGAGACCTTCGCTCTGTTGCTCACGGGACCACTGCAGGCACACACTTGTCGCCGTTATTCGTTGGCCGGTGGACCATCTCCCGGCTTGATGTGAAGAATGCTTTTCTTCACGGTGAGCTACGTGAGGTCTACATGCACCCACCTCCCGGCTATTCATGCGCCGATGGCCCGCGTGTCGCCTTCGCCGTTCTCTCTATGGGCTCAAGCAAGCCCTCGTGCTTGGTTTGAGCGTTTCACCTCTGTTGTCACCACCTTTGGTTTTGTTGCTAGTGAGCACGACCCACTCTCTTCGTTCACACTTCTCCTCGTGGTCGTACTCTTCTTCTTCTCTCGTGGATGACATGCTCATCACGGTGATGATCCGCGATCGTTGCCTTTGTGAAGGCACGCCTCAATGAGCGCTTCAGATGTCTGATTTGGGTCCTCTTAGGTATTTCCTTGGGATTGAGGTCACCTCCACGCCTGAGGGCTACTACCTCTCCCAATGAAGTACATTCAGATCTCCTTGATCGGGCTTGTCTCACCGATCAACGACTGCTGCCACTCCTATGGAGCTTCACCTTCACTTCGTCCCCATCGACGGTACTCTCTTGAGGATCCTACTCTTCCAATCACCTAGTTGGGAGTCTTGTTTACCTTGGCATTACTCGCCTCGACATCTCCCATCTTTGTTCACATCTTGAGCCGCTTATGCAGACTCCTACTTAGATACACTCTGATCACCTTCTTGAGTCCTCTACGGTATCTTCGTGGTACCATTGATCGCCGTCTGTTTTCTCTTGCTCTAGTCCTTTGCGCCTTCAGCCTATTCAGATGCTTCTGAGCTAGCGATTCCTCCGATCGTAAGTCCCTTTTTGCTTATTGTGTCTTCCTTGGTTCTTCTTTGATTGCCTGGAAGACCAAGAAGCAGACTGCTGTTTCTCGCTCCAGTACTGAGGCTGAGTTGTGTGCGTTGGCCTCTGTGACGGTTGAGGTGACTTGGTTACGATGGCTCTTGGCAGATTTTGGTGTCACTTGTCTCTACCCCTACTGACCAGTGTGCTCGACAAAGATCTGCGCGATCAAGATTGCTCGAGATCCGGTGAAACATGAGCTCACCAAGCATATTAGGCGTTGATCGTCCTATGTTCGGTCAGTCAGTGCAAGAAGTGGTTGCCCTTCAGTATGTGCCCTCCGAGGTTCAGATCGCGGATTTCTTCACCAAGGCACAAACTAAAGCGCAGCATGATCTTCATCTCTCCAAACTCAATGTTGTGGATCCACCTTGAGTTTGAGGGGGGGTGTTAAAGTAGACTTGTATAGGGTGTTATTTGCTATTTTTCTCTCTTCACTGTACATGCATATTCTTGGCCCATTGGCCCATGGAATGAATGAGCTGCCATTCTATTCTCTCTAACACTTTTGACCCTATAAATTTGTTACATCTATGCGAATTTGCCCAAATATCATCTTGTTGTACCGCTCCCCTAAAGCTATGAGATTCTGACATTTTCTTGTGTTACTTCCTGGTGCTGTATTCAGTATTTGAATTTAGTGATTATTAAATACTTAGTTTTAGTGAGCTGATATGTTGCCTGTAACCCTACTCATTGGAGTTACTGCCTCACATTATTCTAAGATGATGTTTAGATGCATATATCAGAACACAGTAAGAGTCAAAAGCGAAATTTTTTAATGTTCTGCATGCATGTATTTCAAATTTTAACATATACAATGTGCATGTACATTTTGAAAATATACACTTCTACATGCACAAAAAACCACTTTCATGTGTAAGACTGCCAACAGTTAACTACAGTTAGACACCTCCTTGCATGGGGTTTTTGTTTTTTGGGTGTGTGCGCCTGCGTGCAAAGACTCTAGGTTTGATATGCTTGATCTTGATGCATTCCTATATCATGGACTATTACAAGTATCTTCTAGTTGCAGTTTTTGACCACCTGTAATTGTTCCTTGCAGAATGTTAGATTTCTCTCCAATTTTCTTACAGAAGCTGGCATTATTATCAAGAGGAATCAGGTAATAAGATACTTTTCCTGCTTTTATTTAAGATAGGAAATTTTGCGCGAAGTCATTCCTGTGCTGTTAGATAATTGCTAATCACGCATATTCTGAGCTGAATGACACCTCTCCTCTAATAAAGGATTGCCAGAGTTCAAATAGTGACTGACTGACTGTTCTTCAATACATGACCTCATCCTCACATGCATAGTTTGCAATGTTCCAAAATTACTGCTACTCACAGAAATGGAGATCGTGCTTTGTTTTCAAAGTTTACCCTTGCTGACGATGGTGTTGAGGTATTTTTGTTGATTCTTGTTGAATGTGGGTCCTTATCATGCTTAATTCTAAAGCAACACAATTCTATAATTAAGGTGCCACATATAGCATCATCTCTCTTTATCAACATATTGTAGTGTTTTGTGTGTTGTCTTGTTTAACTATTACCTCTTGAGAGTACCTTCCTGTTCTGCGGATCAGTTTCACAAGGGCACTCATAATTCTGTATTGATGTATATGCTTGCCATGGTTGCTAACTTACTGATCTGCTCTTCAGGCTCGTATAAGTCAAAGCTCAGCGTAAGGTTGCAAGAGAGATTAAAACATGGCGTGCATTAGGGCTTATGCCTTTCACAACGATGGGTAAAAGGCCATTCATCTTTGGCAGAAGCGTGGAGGAGGATCCTTCGGAAGAGGAATATGAGTACGAATTTGTGGAGCAGAAGGATGGTGAGCCTAATGAGGATGTTGGGGATGTTGAACCTGATGCGGAGACTACTGCATAAATAATCTGTCAGGGGGCGTGTCTTCCTGCAAGTCCCCAATTTCTTCTGTTTCTCTCATTTGACACATCACCGTATCCCTACCTGATGCTCCATGCTGCTTGCTCAGAGCAGAAATCTGCTTCAATAAATTATAGCACTGCACATGGCATGTACACTGGTATCTCGGTCCCATGTTGTGAGATGATGAGCAAATATTTCCGGCTTGGTCGACTCCATGTTGGAGATCCTGTGCCCAACCTAACATGATATGGACTGTATAAGATCCAGTACTTGTCTCTGCGCTGTGAGAATTTTGATGTGGTAGTGTCAAGTTTTGTTTTTCTGTTAAATGATTGCTCAGCCCTGCCACTAGGTTTCATGATGCATGTGTTGGTTTTGGAATTTGGACAGCTTTGTTTATTTTAAATGCTCTGAGATGATTTGATTTATTGTTCCGAGCTTACATCAGCTGTGAGAAAGAATGTGAGGATATGCTCCTGCATCTCTGTGTTTTCATGAGGATTATGCTCTGGAATCTGGATATGCTCAATTTTTGCTTCCCTATACTGTGCTGTGGTGTTGACTCGCACAAGCACGGTGGTGTTGTGCGGGTAATAACTCAACGACACATGCACTGTTCAGCTAATTTATTTCGTTGTTTTTGGTTAAGTGCCACTGTCACGTCGGTGATGATTGCACAGCTCAGGTGCTAGTTTACGAATTCGCACGCACAATACAATTCAGGCTCATTTAAAATGAGGGAAATTATATAATATAATAATACTACCTATACTAAAGATCGAAGGAATTGCGAGCAGAGGGCCGTGCCACGTCTCTCCTTGCGCAGTCCCGGCTCGATGGCGCCGCTTCGGCTCCTCGTTCGCGTCGCCTGCGTCTTCGTGCTGGCCCCTTCTGTGCCGTCGCCGAATTCCGGCTTGCGCGCTCGGTTCAGCTGCCTTCCCGTGCTCCCGCCTCGCTGTCTCCGCGCTGCGCGTTGCGCCGCCTGCAGCGTCCGCTCCCCTCGCACGCGGCTCGTGCGGCCAGCTCGGCTCGCTGCTTCCATCGCGCGCCGCGTGGGCCTCCGCTGTGTGTTGCTTGCTTGCTCGCGCGTGAGAGGAGAGGAGTCAGGACTCAGGACCCATCCACTGCCCTTTTGCCACCACGATTTGATCTGGCTCCTTCCGTTCCCTTCCCCTTCTTTCCCCTCCCTGAGCTCACCATCCCCATTCGATTCCTCGCTCGACGAATTGGCAGGTGATGTTCTCCAAGAGGCGGTTCGGCATACTGAAGAAGGCCCACGAGGTCGGCGCGCTTTGCGACGCCAAGGTCGGCGCCGTTATCTTCTCCAGCGTCGGCGACCTCTATGACTACTGCCCGCCCAGGACCACGTCCGTGCGCTCTCTCTCTCTCTCTCATGTTTCTTGGTCTCTGTTTATTTTCTTCGGAACGAAGGCGACGGGGTAGACCGAATCCGGCCACGTTCCCTCCGCGGAAGAGGGAGTGCTGCTTCCAGTGGCCAATCCATGGGAAAGGCAATTCTGGCGCAGCCGAACCCTGGGGTTCAAGTCCGCTCCCGGCGCTTGGCTTGTGAGGTGTTATGAGTTGAACACAAAAACTGGATTAGTTTGTTCCTTTTGCTATGAACTACGTTAGTGCGTTTACTATTGCCCTTCTATTTCTCTGTCTGATGCAGGAAGAGTTTGATGATCTCAATGCTCATCTATTTGTGCAGCTGCGGTTTCTTAAGAAAAGATCCAAAATTATTAAGACTGTTGCAGCAAAAGATATCGTATTCGCTCTTGCTCACTCAGGGCTTTGCGCTTTTTTTAGTCGTGATTGTAGCTGATGGATCATCACTTATGAACTGGCTGAAAAGAAGTAATAAGAAATTACGAACTGAGAAGAAGGATTCAGAACACAAGGATTTTGATTCTTGTGCTGCTAGCTCAAGATCTACTGTGGATATCTTTGCTTCTAAAGATGTGCATCACGATTTTCTACCCTCAGTTGGGAATTTGAGCAAGAAAAAAGGCTACCTACTATCAGTACTCAGCAAGGCGATGAAAATATTCAGGATAATCATCCGGAGATAAATATGAAGAAGACAGATGACATGCGGCAAATTGAATCCGGTAATTCTATGAAAATTGATATAGCCGGCAGTTATTAGAAGGAAAGAACAAATTCCTTCAGAACTATGTCAAGACAGATGCATATAGGCATGCAGCATACTATTGTTTATTTACATTCTTTCCCCTGTTTTGCTTACTTGTGCTTTCATTATCTTATGATAAATAAGTATTTGGCTTACTTTGTTTATTTACCTTTTTTCCCCTGTTTTGTTACATGCGCTTTGACTATCTTATAGTTAGTTTTGCCAATCTGTCCTCAATATCGGATGGTTTTTATTTTCCTCTTCAATTCATATCATTTTTTTTACAATGGTGCAGTATGTGTTCACACTGAAAGATTATAGTAATTCAGGCCATTCATATTTTGCCTCACTAATCATCTCAGGTTTGTCTGGGGAAGCGTGGTATCCAAAATGTGAATGGTCTTCTTGAGCAGAAACTACTTAAGAAAAGAAAGAAAGAAAAATCTAGAATTGATGCATGAAAAACAGGCCGTAATAGATGACATCCCCATGGACATTGTTGAATTGCTGGCCAGAAATCAGCATGAGAGACAGCTTATGACTGAAACTGATTCTTTTGACATTAGTCAATACTCAATCCAAGACGATTGCACATGATGATTGCCATATAGTAGCTGATGATGATGGTCCAAATTATGTATCAGCTGTGCTTGAAACTAATTTCCAGCCGAAGTCTTTGGCATCAGAAAGTAAGAAGAAGACATCACAGGTTCATGTATCATCCAGCACACAGGCTACCAGTACGCATCCTCCAAAATTACAGATCCTGTTCATTTGAAGTCTACTCAGGAAAAACAGCCGCATTTGCCCATGAAAGAAGTAGTCACTATCGCCACAAGCCCACCAATATTTTCGCAACACAAGGATCAGTATATTGCTGAAACATCAGTTGAGTCCTGGAGCCATAGGGGAACAAGAAAGTTAATCTTGGGTTACACACTATGTATATAAAATCCAATTCTGCGTTTGGTCCTGCATGTAGGCTTACTTCTCTACTCCATCGTATTGTATTTAATACTAATTTTAACATATGGATTACAGTACAGCTTCCTCCTTTATAGATAATTGGTGGCTATAGAGCTTTGCATGGCAAACAGATTTTTAATGTTCAGGATATACGGATGCTCCTGCGATTGAGTTTTCTACACACTCCAAGGTTAGCCGTCATCATTATTGTTCACCTTTTGATTTCACCAATATGCAATAACGAATAAAATCTGTTATAAAACCCAAGATACTAACCTGATGCCTCTAGCATATTATAAATGCATTTGTCTTATTGTTTTTGCATCTGCATAGTACTTATGCTTTAGATACTACACTCTGTTCCCAGCAGTTTCTATACTCTACGCAGATCAATACAGGGCCTATTGCTTTCCTGCAAAAAAAACATATTGTTTACTAATTATTAACATCATAGGACTTCCATTCTTGCCTTTACTATTTTACATAGGAGCTCCATTTCCCTATGTTTCATTCAGATATAATAGAACTGTAGCAGTTCTTTACCCAAATGATCCAGGTTTTGTCAGCCCTCTCAGGTTCTTGCTGATATCTTCTGTTTTTTTAATGCCTGCTCATTGCCTGATGAATATATGCTGTGCGTATGCTTTTTAATACACTGCTTTATATCCTGACTTAAGCTATATACAAAATTCTCTTGCGACTTATAGCTCTGTTTTTATGCACAAATTTACAAACCATTTACTAGACTGGCTTCCATATACAGGCTATCAAACCAATTATCGTTAGCTTATTAATTATAGATAAAACATAGGTGTCAGTTTTAATTTTTCTTAAAGATTTTGGTAGTGCTTTTTCCCATAGAGGCATCCTGCAGAACTCAATTAGTCAGTTTTACGTTTACTTCATTCTTAGTTAACTACGCTACAGCTTGTGAACTTCAGTGAACTACTTAGTGTTGATTATCTTTAATTACCTCTACTCTCAAATTTGTCTGCTCTACTGGGCCAACCGGTATCTGCGTTTTCTTCTAATATATGCGAATCTACAATATAGGTAGAACAAAGAATTAGATGTTATTGCGATGTTCGATGCATACATATATATAAGCTCTTCTTAGTTGTGATCGTAATCAGATAACATTTGCAAATTACAAAGAGCTCAATCGCAGCTGACCAAGCATTGTGTTGGCAAACAAAACCTCGCATCAAGAAATGGCCTTTCGACTATTTCTACAATCCCGCTTACAAATGCCCCCAGAGAGACCAGCGTGCGTACAACGCTGCAGCAATGGTTACAACAAACAGAGCTTTTTCCCTTTATAGATATTTGATGACTATCGAGCTTCTGATGACACATTAATTTCCAGTGTTCACACACTTTTTTTATATACTGCCCGATATCTTACCTCGCGCTATATGCAAAATTCTCCAATAACTTCCAACTCTCTTTCTACATATGCATTTGCAAAATATTTCTATCTTTAATGCAGCATATATTCGTTGTCAGTATCTTTTGTAAACATCATTTCTGTCTCTAGCTGCTATAAAAAACCTTTAAGTTACAGCTAACGCATATAGACTTCAGTTCTACATTTTATCCTATATGTAAGGTTGGTTCTCTACTCCATTATATTATGTTTAATGCTGATTTTAATATAGCGATTGCTATAGAGTATTTTACTTTATAGATATTTGATGGTTGTATATCTTCTGATAACAGATCGTTTCTTGGTATTCAGGATAAACGGGTGCTCCAGCGATTGAGTTCTCTACAGACCTCTAGGTTAGACACCACCATTATTATTTGTCTTCTGATTTCAGCAATATGCAATAGCAAATAAAATCTATTATGAAATCTAAGATAGTACCATGATGTCTTTAGCATATTATCAAAACATTCATTTTATTGTTTTCAGACAAATATCAGATAGGACTGATCTTCTTATCAGGCATGTGTTCTATGTCTTTTATTTCTCTTGATAAACACACAATTTGAATACAATAGCACTTACATTATCTCTTTTGCATTTTGCACAGATACTGCTACACATAGAAGCTTCAAACATTTCCCCTTCTGTTGGAACTATCCTAACGCTTTTGTCAAAAAGGTCTACAAGCAAATGCTACACATACACCAAGATGTTTGTTGCGCCAGGTGCTCTAATATCCGCTCTTATTAGTCTTTTTCCAATTTAGCTCAATTTTTCCCCTATACTACTCACCTGCCTTATTCTTCCTTTTCCTTGTGTCGTGCTTTTCCTGTTCGGCTGTGCTCTATGGTGCCGTAGTGTGCTTCCCTGGAGAGCCAAGAAAATTTGAGGACATGCTTTCCTTGCTGGCTAATGCAACAAAATTCTTTTACTCCAAAATATACATATGAAGATGTTTACGCCAATCACAAAGCCTGCTACAGCATACAGCTAATTAACGGCAAATCATTCCCTTAGCCAGATAATTCTCTTTGCCTGATCACCTGGTATCATCTAACAACATTGTATCTGCATGTTGCCTTACCATAGAGCACCCAGGCTAATCCCAGAAAACTATACGTGTCTCTCATATTTGTTCCTGCTTTACTAATATGTGCACAGAGCAATAAGATAGCTATTGCGCTTTCCGTTTCTTATGTATGCTGCTTTACCTTGTTATCTTTGTGAGAAGCTTTAACAGAAAACTCAGAATAATGGTTCACAACAATGTTGTAAACGAATTACTTCTTATAGCATATATACAATACTATTCCGCTTTCTGTTCCTCGTGCAGAATAGACATCTTTTTCAGATGTTCTCCCCAACCGCCCTCTTGTTTCTATTCGCGTATATGTTTTGTTGGTCCTTTCCTTATCTATAGAAATCATCAATCCAATCAAGAACTCGAAAAACATCAAGCGTCATTACTCTGAGATAATGCGATCTGGCTATATGCTACCCAAATGATACAATGAAGCCTAAAACCACCGTGTTTTAAAAGCACTAAGCTAACTTCCGCAACATAGTATATTATATACGATTCGCATATTATAGAATACCAATTTTTCACCCATCTATGTATTACCTCCAAACCGTTTAATTTACATAACACAACCATCCCTATATTTTCTTTAATCTACATTCAAACAAATATCTTCGATTCACAAATGAAAAAAACAACGCGCGGCGTATAACGCCGTGTAAATATACCTAGTTCCCCTACTATACTTAGAAGAGTTCCGCTTCTCTCATGCATTTGAGCTGAGCCTCGGCTCAAAAAAAGTTTTTCCATTTTGGTCCTTACATAAATTATGAATAGGTCCTTCGTGATTTTTTGTGAGGGCAAGATATTTTTTCCTAAATCGCGTTTAGGTCCCTCGTGCGCCATTTTATGGAAAAAAATTCCCGTTGAATTCAAATCGCGAACAAACTCTTTTCTAATTTTTCAGGATAGCGAACAGGTCTAAAAACGTAACAGTCAGATCCTTGTTACTTATGTTTAGGTCCTTTCTCCGTTTTTCCTGGGAAAAAATGTTTTCGCCACCAGAAATATGTGTGCAACTCTATCTCTAGACTTTTTTCCAGCTCGATTTCCCATCTCGATCTCTGATATTTTTTAAAACATGTATTATTACTCGGCGAACGCGTAGAGTGTTAGACTCACAAAAAAGGTTGCCATCTCTAATAACTTTTCACCCTTTTCCCTTTAGACTTTTTCCCTGCTGCGGTTTTCCAGCTCGGTCTCCAATATTTTCCAAATAATTCGTCGAAAGAGATATTTCTACAACTCTATCTCTCTATTTTTTCCCCCGTTTCGTTCATTATTTCGACGATTTAAAAAATTAAACGCCGTCGAAAAAAAAATTGTCTTACGAAAAACGACACGCATGGCGTGTTACGTCACGAAAAATTTTCTAGTCTCTATTAAACCTGGCAAACTTCCGGCCACCATATTGATTTGAGTCGGCTCGGCTCAAAATTATTTTTTTGCATTTAGGTCCTTTGAAAAATTTGTAATTATGTATAGATTCGTCTTGCTTTTTTTTTTTATGAAGAGGACCTTCTGATTCAGAACAAAACGCGGATATTTCGTGAGAGGGCCTTAGATAGATACCCAAAAAAACATAGTGACGTTTGGATCATTCCGACTGTTTTTCACGAAAAGAACCTTTTCGATTTAGCGCGATCGCAGATCCTTCGTGAGAGGGCCCCAAATAGATGCGGAAAAAATGTGATTACGTTCGTACCCTTTCAACCGTTTTGCGCGTTTCCGCGACGATTTAAAAAAAATACGCCGAAAAATACGGAATTATTTCTTAAAAAAACAGCGCACGCGGCGTATTACACCGCACATTTTTTGCGAAACGAACCTTTTGGTTTCGAAAAATCGTGAATCTTTTCACGTATTACGCCGTGCATTTTTGTGAAACGAACCTTTTGGTTTCGAAAAATCGTGAATTTTTCGTGAAAGGACCCTAAATAAATTCCAAAAAAACATAGTCCGGCCGACTCGGCTCGTTTTGTTTTTCTCGCGTGTAGGTCCCTCCAAAAATGCGTAACTACGTGTAGACCCTTCACGCGGTTTTTTTACGAACGGAGCCTTCTGGTTTAGAAAAAAAGCGAATCTTTCATGCAAGAACCCTAAATAGATACAAAAAAACCGTTGTTACGTTTGGATCATTCCATCTATATTTCGTGAAAAGGACCTTTCGATTTAGCGCGATCGTGGATGCGCTTGTGTCCTTTCAACCGTTTCTTGCGTTTCCTCGACGATTTAAAAAAAACCAGGCGAAAAAATAAATTGTTTTCGCGAAAAAAGACGCACGACCGGCTCAGCTCGGCTAGCATAATCGCGGATGCGTTTGTGTCCTTTCAACCGTTTCTCGCGTTTACTCGATGATTTTTTTAAAACACCGACAAAAAACAAAATTGTTTTCGTGAAAAAAAAAACACGGCCGGCTCGGCTCAGCTCGTTTTTTCCTTTTCACGTGTTGGTCCCTCAAAAAATACGTGATTACGTGTAGGTTCTTCCCGCGTTTTTTTACGAAGAGTAACCTATGATTCAGAAAAATCGTGAATCTTTCGTAAAAGGACCCTAAATAAATACAAAAAAACGTAGTGGCGTTTGGACCATTCGGTTATTTTCACAAAGGACCTTTTGATTTGGCGCAATCGCGGATGCGTTCGTATTCTTTCAACCGTTTCACGCGTTTCCTCGATGATTTTAAAAAAACATTGACAGAAAGAAACGAAATTGTTTCCGCGAAAAAAAAACAACGCGCGGCATATTACGCCGTGAAAACTATCCTAGTTTTATCCGCATATGTAAGAATCGGACTAAGCCAGGCCATCAGCGGCGTACATAGGATAAAAATAGAGGATGCTCGTGAGAGTCCGCTAACAAAAGAAATCCATACTAAATTGTATGCGATTCAAAATACTTAGCGCAATCGAAATTCATATGTAAATAGAGAAGAGTCAAAGTAAAAATATAAAATACACCTAGGATGCCTTGGTAATGAATATAAAATCCTGAATGCCCATATATGTGTGCAAGTAGAAATCTGTAGAACAAAAATAGCTAAATTAGTGAGGCAATTAGAAAATCATTAGTAAACAAACATTGAAATTTGTGAACACATGAAGCTAGGCTGATCTGCATGATCCACAACATGTTTAATTAGTTGAACGGTTAGCTATAGTAAACCAAGAGTGCTATGTTTTTATAACCTGGAACCAATGAACTAAATGCAAACACCAAACAGAGAGCCTGGATTACATAGCGGATGCATAAGCATGCTCAAGAACTGGACCAAAAACAAGGTCAATACTCAATAGAATGCCGCATTAAAGTACTTTGGAATAAAGAATAACAGAACACAGTTCAGAATATTTTTATGTTGCTAAGCACTGCATTTTGTAGACTTTCTATAGTTTGTGAAATACCTGAATATTGTAATACCACTTTGCATTGTTTATTCATTTCAAGAAATGCCGCAACCACTGAAAACGGGGATAAATGAAAAGATGCTCACTGCATCACTTGCAAAAGACTTGTCCTGTTCAGTTTAGTTAATGGACATTCAAACTAAGGCCTTGTATAGAAGAGTTGAAGCTTGTGCACAAGCCTATATGCTTGCTGCCACGTGGGCTGATTAGACTTCGGTTTTGTAGCGTTCGACCCCATCCTTAAGACGGGATGGAAGCTGCATGCCAATTGCCATCACCTTCAATCAACTTGTCATGGACCTCGAGACCGAGTGTTTGCTCGGTTGGTTGGCTCGCCTGGTGTGTGAGTCAGTGGCGGAACTAGAAATTTTTTATTGAGGGTGCACATTTGTGCACACTTTATATGTATAACTCTGTAGTTTTTTACAATTATTTCATAACATCGTAAATCCGACATATATATTTGAAATTTGCTAAAAGCATAACATAACTAATTATAAGGTCTTAAAAATCCCAAACCACCAAAATCAGAACCAATTCAATAAACAAATTTAGCACAATAAAGAAGTGATCTTGTATAACTTTACAAAATTTTAGGGGTGCCAGGGCATACCCGACACCCCCCTAGTACCGCCCCTGGTGTGAGTAGCCCACTTATGTTCGACATCGCTCAGATGCGTGCTCAAATATCTGTCCGAGTTGATGTTTTGTCACAAGTAGACGATCACAATTGGCCCTAATAAAAGCTCGTGTTGATAACGTGTTGTGAAACGTAGTCGTTCCCCCGCGATCGATCAATCAACACAACGATGCAATCATGGCGACAATGGAAGGAACATATAGAATATAGGAGGAAGAACTCTCTTGCTTTTATTAGATTAATTCTTGTACATGGGAGGATACCTAATTTATAAAGAAATTAATAAGAGATGAGTTCGAATTCACCCACATATAAGAGATAGAGTCTAACTGAATACAGTTAGAATATCTTATCTCATAACAGAAAATATTCAAGGACAATGCAAAGGTCATGGAAACGGCATTGCTGACCCCGCCCAATTTCTGGTGAAACAAGTTGAGATAATGGCGTTCGGATTTGATCATGTGGACACGTAGACACAAAAGAAGAAGTGCTTCCGTGCGTCAGGGTCAGAGACAGCGAGGTGAAGGAGTGCATTTTATCCAAAAAAAAAAACCTTTAGGTGGCAAATCATAAATCTTTTATCTTTATTGTGGCAACTGATCGATTTTCCCTTGTCTTACAAGTTATAATGTTTTAACGCATGAGCTTGCAAAGCTTGACGTGCCTTTGGACTCTTCTCACCCCTATGTTTGGTTAGAATAATTTTCATAGTTTGTAACCCAGTTGGCTAGTTAATAGAAACATGTATTTTTTTAAAGAAAACGTTTGCAATCTCGAAGGCAAGATGTCACTTGTCCAACGAACCATCCTAAACTGGAGGGTAGTGTACTACAACATAAAATTAAGCACAATTTTTATTTATTATGAAACCATAACCAACATGGTTTCCAATGCATTAGCCAAATATAGGTACATATGTTTTTCTTTATTAACCAATGCATTAGCCAAATATACTCCCTCCATTGCATAATATAGGGCGCCTAAATTTTTTCACTAATACCTAGGCATGAGATGGCGGGCTAATTGTTTCCAGCAATACCCCTAATAACTTTGCACGCTAATTATCAGGATGTCGGTTCGTTGCACCGCTCGCCGTGATTTTCACCCTGCATGTGCTCATCTGGCTGCATGTGTCTCCTAATTACTCCACGCTCTTAATTACTCAGGCTCGCACACTCAGGGTTTTTTAGGATTTTGCTCACGCGCCCGTGCTTTTGCTCACACGTGCCTAATCTTTGGCCGTCGTGCACTGCTTGCATACATGACAAAATTTTGTTTCAAAAACTTGTGGAGGGAACTAGGAGTGCTGAAAATTGAATCTCACAGTGTATCTATAAAATGAGCAAAGACTAGAACATGTTGCTAGAGTCCACTGTTTTATTCATGTGAATATGAGGGAATTTGATATAAACTTACCTATAAGCTAGGATGATGGTACTCATTCTGATACTGATTCTGCCCCTTACTCCTTCTGATACTGATTGTTATGTGCTAAGAGGAAGAAGCTTAGAGGATACTCATACTGATTGTTGATGTGCTTAGAGGAAGAAGATGTTGTCAAGCACGATGAACCAAGTGCGCCCCGGGCACACTGAACATGTTGACGATGGCTGTGGCGACAGTGATGCCGAACACGGTGATGACGGCCATGGTGATGGCGACTCCGAACACGGTGACAACGACCACGCTCATGACATGAGTAAGTGATTTGTACGAGTATTTTCGGGTTGAAGTTCATACTCGTACAGCGTACTCTGTTAACAAATTTTGCATATTTGTAGATGTGAATGTCCTTCATGTCACTCAGGGACGCGCCAGGCTAGGCCTCACAAGTCACAGTCGTGGAGCTGGTTTCGATGTAGGCTGTTGTCATGACGGTGGTGGTGTTCACTGCAGTCGCAGGCAAGCCAGGCTAGGCCTCACGTGGTGTGGTTGTATGGCTGGTTTTGACATAGGGACTGGACACGTTGGTGCTGGTATTCACGTCAGTCGAGGGCGCACTAGGCTTGGGCCAGGGGTAATCACCCTGAAGATGATGCCGTGCCTGGGGACGACACAGAGGTAGATCATGAGGGAGGTGATGCCTTGCATGGGGCCGACCAAGGAGATCACTAAGGGGATAATCACGGCACGAGTAAGTAATGAAAGAAATTTTGTTCCAGTAAAATTTCTACTCATTGTCGAATGATGAATAGTGCCTAAATTTTTCCTTGTTTTGTAGTAGATCAACATGAAAGAAGGAAGCAATATACCGATGAACAGCGATAATGCATATATACCATGCTTCTAGAGAGAACTTGTGTGGGAAAATTGAAACATGGCGTGACTAAGGCTGTTTCAGATGAAACGGGTGTGCCATTGAGGTTGTGCAGCATATATGGTGAAATGGACATCAAGGTGGTGGGGTTAATGCAGTTTTGAGCAAGAAGGCAAATAATTGTGGTCGTAGACGAATAGGCTTCTCTCCAGAAGCCTTCAAAGAAGTGCAGTTGCGAAAAAGAACGACCCTCAAAGATCTAGCCAATGAACTGCGTGTGTCTAAGACCACGTTGTTCTGGAGGTTGAAAGAAGGCATGTGTCGGGACCGGATTTCCAAATCCGAACCCTCCGTGTTTAACCGTGCTAGTCCAGGACAGCTAGCACACACAGTCAATAACAGTGATGATAACATAGACATATCACGAAGCATAAACATAATTAAGCAAAAGGATATAACTTTATAACCACATTATTACAAGTATGTTAGCCTTATGGCTCAAATTCAGTAATAAACAGCGGAAGAAAAAGTAACACCAAAAGAGTTAGCCAAGCCATATGCTCACAGGCAATCAACTGGGGTGCGCATCCTAGAAGTCCGGATCGCCTTCATCAAATCCACAGGCGTAGAACTCATAAGCATCCTCAACTGCCGGGTACTCCTCTGAAGAAAAAGGTTGATGTTGCAAGGGTGAGTACCAACTGTACTCCGTAAGTCTTGGAAACATAATGCATGATAACTATATGCAAGGCTAAACAATGGAAGGCATAATATGGTTCATTTGCATAAAGCAGAATTTAAATTGTAAATACGATTAATAGATTCATAAAGCAATAAATGGACAAAACGTAAATAAATAATAATATAATTTGAAGTATAACAATTTAACAGGTTCCAACCACCTGATTGGCTCCATCCGCCAAACCCAAAACCCGAGAGTTCCATCCACTCCCGGTTTTCCAAAACATTCTTTTCATTTAAAACCAAAACCATAAAAATCTATAATGTGCTAGCGTACCTTGCTTGCCCTTGACCGTGGGCACGACTACTCAAGTAGTTTTAACTCTGCAGAGTGTGTACACCTTACCTACAAGACATGATCAACTCATACTGCCATGCAATTAACACACTTCCTATGGTGTGTCGGCTGAGAGATCATGACAAGGCCTTTACAATGTGTACGCCTAACCCGACTCACCCGCTGAGGTTTCACCGCTGTTAGGGTTCCATCCACCCAGTACAGAAGCCCCCTCTTGCGCCGTGTGGGAAAATACGACTTGTCTCCATCCGACACCCACATTCCACCAACTGACGAGTCTAAGTTATGTTTCTACAAATTAATCAGCCAGGTCGTACCCATATAGACTTGTGGTTGTACTATAAAGCTCAGTCCAAGGTAATACATACTTCGGTCCTTAATTGACTAGGGCGGAACAATCACTTTCCAAAATTTTGTGCATCCCGCACCCACCATACAACCATCTCCCCGGTCTAAACCATTTTCCATTTTTATTTCAATTAAATAATAACAGCAACACCAATTGCCATAATTTCATAATCAAGTTTTAACAAAGCTTTAAAAGATTTTCCATAATGGCAATATACCGATATGTTTAAGCATTGCTAAGCATTTCTACCGTCCCATGATAACATTTTGATTAACATTAAGTACAGTAGTTATCATGGCCTAGGGTGTCAAATGTTGTCATGGCAAAGATCAATAGGGGCATAACAATTTAGGTATTTAGCTAAGCATTAAAACTGCAATTAAAATAATTTACATAAAATGATAAGCATGCATAGTTTAAAACAATATAAATTTTCATAAAACTGGGATCAATATGTTCAAGGAAGACTTGCCTTCAACTCCTCCCGCTGAATCCACTACCACGGGCTGATTCTCCCTCGCGTCCGTTGCGTCGTCTACACGTAAATCAAGAACAAAAATAAATAAACAAAAACAAATAAAATCCAAAAATCAAATAAATGGCACTGGCAGATAGAGCACGAATTTAGATGAATTTAAAAATTTGAATCGTCCGAATCGGAGTTCGAACGGGCCTTCTGAAGTTTAACAGGAGAGAAAATCAGAAAATAGAAGGAAGTGACACGTGTCGGGCTATGATTGGCTGGTATTTCGCAATTTTGGAAATAACAGAAAAGAGAATAAACTTTAACTGACAGGCGGGACCCTCATGTCAGTGACCCGGTCTACGACGGACCGAGATCACCGAGGAATCAATAGAGTGACGCAGAGGACCAGCTGAGGTGGCGTGGCATGTGGGCGATTAGGGTTGTGTTGGCAGCGACGTGGCGCTGCCACGGCACGGCCGGTGAGGCGGCTGACGAGGCAAGCTACGCGGAGCGCATCAGATGGCTTGACGCAGATCGAACGGCGGCGAGGTGAAGATGCGGATGAAGAGGCGTGGCTTGATCTGGAACACTCACCGTAGATCGGACGATGGAGACGCAAGGACGTAGGCGAGGTGACGCGGTTTGATCCGAGGCGTCGGCGGTTGATCGAACGGCCACGACCGAGTGGAGAAGATCGACGGCGAGGCAGCGACGAGAACACGCCGGAGACGAGGAAGACAACGTGGAAAACGGTGGAAGATTGACGAATCGGGCCCGAATCTGCACCGACTTGAAAGAGTAAGACGCGACGAGCCCAACGGTGCCAAAAAGAACGGCGGAGGCTAACTGGAGACGACGAAAATAGCGGCGGAAGCACTCGGGCACGACGGCGAACTCTGGCGAGGTAGTTCTTCGTGCTGGAGGCGACTTGGCCGATGAGGCTTAGGGCAAAATGAGCGGCGGGAGGAGGTGAACCTCGGGAAAGGTACGGCGGCTATAAATAGCTTGGGAGGGCGTGTAGGGCACGAAGTCAATAATCACCGCGCGGCGCTAGGGTTTCAGGCAGCGGCGGCAGTGCGGGCAACGTGGCGCAAATCGGACCGTCCAAGGAGCGACGATTCGACGGTGCAAAGCGCGGGACACACAGTGGCCGTTTGATCGGATCTGACGGTCGGAATCAGTTCAAACTAGGGTTAGGGTTTTTCGGCTAAGGGTGACGTGGCTCAATCGGGAACGGTCACTTGGATTTGATCGGATGGCGAGCAGTGAAAGGTGACGCGGGGGAACGATAGACGATCGATTGAAATCCGACGGGCAAGAATCGGTGCGGATTAGGGTTAGCTGGCGGAAACGGCTGGTTGGGCCGGGCCGAGGAATGAACAGGATCGGGCCGGGAAGAATGAACAGGAAACTCGGCCCGAGAAGGAAAAAGGATTTAGGAATTAAAGAAATTCCAGAAAATCCAATAAACTTCAAATAAATCCAAATAAATACCAAATAAATTCAAATAAATCTCCAAAAATATAGAAAAATTCAATAAAGCACAAGGAACCCAACAAAAATAACAAAACTTTAATTTGAGTTATAGTTTATTCAAATTAAATCCTTTTTGCTTTTGAAAATTCATATTAAGCTGGAATTAATTCAAATAAAATGCAATTGGTTCACTTTTGAAATTCAGACGCTCAAGAACTTCAAAACTGGAATGTTACAGCATGTTTAGGTGGCACACAAATGTGATCAAATTAACGTTGATCGAAGAGAACAAGAAAGCAAGGGTTTGCTTTTGTCTCTCGATGCTGGATCCAATTAGCTTGCCCCACCAACCAACTTTTCATAGAATATACAACATGGTGTAGATAGACGAGAAGTGGTTTTATCGCACGCAGCAAAGTCAAAACTACTACTTGGCACTAGGCGAGGAGGAACCAGAAAGAACCACACAAAGCAAGAATTTCATAGAGAAGGTAATGTTCCTTGCTGCAGTTGTGATGCCTAGGTTTAACGGGGATGATAACGTGACATTCTCGGGAAAGATAGGTATATTTTCATTCACTTTCGTAGAGCCAGTAAAGAGAAGTACTGCGAATAGATCAGTCGGTACGTTGGTTAGCAAGGTATTGCTGTCAATAACCAAGGATGTTAGCCGTGAGTACATTGTGAACAAGATTTTGCCCGCCATCAAGGAGAAATGGCCAGTGGAGAAATATGGTACGACCATATTCATACAACAGGATAATGCTAAAACGCATATTGCAGTCGATGATGCTGAGTTTTGTCATGCAGCAAGAGCTGATGGTTTTGACATAAGGTTGATGTGCCAGCCGCCCAACTCTCCTGACCTCAATATTTTAGACCTTGTGTTTTTTGCAACACTTCAAGCCATATTTCAAAAGACAACTCTAAATAATGTTGCAGACATCGTCGCTAAGGTGATTCAAGCTTTCGAAGACTATCCAATTGATAAGAGCAACCGCAATTTCCTCACTCATCAATCATGCATGACAGAGATTTTGCTGTTAAAAGGTGGGCAACACTACGCTATTCCACACTTGAAGAAGCAATCACTTGAGTGGAATGGTGTTCTACCCGTTATATTGCACTATGATCCGGATATTGTAAATGAAGCAATTCAGTACCTCAATTAGTATGAACCTAAATTTATAGCCATTCAGTACCTCCATGTTCCTCCTAAACTTATAGCCAACGCATGGCAATTGTTTAGCCTGTATGTATCTAAATTTTTGCACAAGTACTTGATTGGCACAATGTGCTCGTGGTCAAGAATATGGAAAAAGACAACATGGCTTCAATCTAATAAAATCGATTAGTACTCCTACCTAAGAATATCACAAGGCCAACCAAATCAAGGAGCTAAAAAAACAATGATATGGGTTACTGCTACTGATTTCTACCCACACTGGACATAGATTAGCAAAAATATCAAATATTCCTTTATATTTTGCAAAAGACTACAAAGGTATTCTCGTACGCAACTGGAAGCATTTCCTTGCTTGTCAAGATCTGATGGCGGCGTGTAAGATCCCAGAATTTTCTCTTTACAAATAATAAAAAATTAAATTTAAGATATTATTGGCTTTTGTGTATTTTCAGAGAATAATTCAATTTTCTGGATTTTCTAATAATTACTTCTGATTTTTGGTATTTTCTTTAATTTTACGGATTCTAAAAGGTTTTTCCTTTTTAGAAATTATAAAATAATTTCTATGAAATTATAAAATAATTTCTATGTAAAAATAACATCCAACTTTTAGTTTAAAATAATTTTATTAAATTCAAAATGTCTCAGAGAATTTATATGATTTTTTTCAAAATCGACTTGCTAAAAAGACTTTCGAGATTTAAAAAGACATGTAAACAGAATAATAATGCAATTAACTAAAACTTGTAATAAATATAAACAACACTTTATTGATTCAGCAATACAACACAGAAAAAATTTTGTATGATAGAATCATGTGCAAATAAATTAAGTACAATAAATAAATTACAAAAAAATTTCAAGTGGCCTGCAAGTATATTAATCTCCCGATGACCTCCGACATCGATCACCTGAAATCGTTAGTTGCATCAAATATAAACAAATATAAACAGATAATAAAATTAGGTGATAATTTAATTACCGTCAAACCCAAATGCGATTAGAGAACGCTCACAGAGATACTAAACCGTCCGAGGCCGGTCGGCACCTCTTGCTAATATGGGTTGCATCATTCAGGAAAAATACAAACTTGATCATAGCTAGGTAACCGTTGCCATGTGTGAATAGTGCCAGAATATTCCATACATTAAAAAGGTATGGACATACACTATGCACAAAATTGGTTAAAGGAGAAGGGAACTAGCCATAGTGCATTCCCCAAATCCAAGATCCACCGAAGCCAACCAAGGATGGGCAATTGACACCCACCAATGCAAACCCACCAAAACCAAGAGCAAGCCAGGAGTTGGCAAACACCAGCACATCCTCACACCCAAATCGACCAAAACTAAGAGCAAGCTAGGAGCCAGCAAGCGCCAGCTCTTCCCCACACCCAAAGCTACCGAGGTCAACCGAGCTAGGAACAAGCTAGGAGCAAGCCGAAGCTAGTCAGAAACAAGCTGAATCAAGCCAGGGAACTCCAACCAACCAGCGAAGGAAGCACACAGAGCACAGGTGCATTGTGTGGAGTAGATCGAGCGAATGAGGTTAGGAATAGGCATTAGGAAGCAAAGGGGAAGAAATTGGTCAGGCCTTGGAAAGAATTGAAGCCAAAAGCGAAAATATATTAAATTAAATTGAATCGGCAAAATGATAATAACAATACTGATATTAAAATTTAAGTAGATTAAACAGAGGATAAATGCTAGCATATAAATATGTAAATAAATAATACTAACGAAACCACAATAATCAAAATAGAAAACAATACAGCAGGTCGAGTAAACTTGTGACCCGAAAATTTTAACGTATGATGCAAAACAAACTACACCACATAAATGAGTAAAACTTAACAAAATTTAGGAAAAATTTGGATGCCATAAAACATGTAATAATTTGACAGCAATCTGAATTAGAATACCCCAAAATTTCAGGAAGCGAGTCAAATCAAGCAAGAGATCACCTCCGAAATTCGAGTGAGGACGAATATCTCAACCCAGTTTTAGGCAAGCATCTCTTGAACATATTTGGAATAATTTCAATTAAATGTATTCTCTTATACGTATTAGCACCCAATGCATTGGAGAACCCTTTTCCTTGAAAATTATAGTTCAAGAAATCGAGATGGATGGAATTGATTATTGTATTGATGGATCATTATGGGAGATCTGGGACAGCCTGTTTAACTATGGAGAGTTAACAGACATATACAATTGTGGTGGGTAAAGGGTGCCGATGAGAAGGTGGTAAGCCAGTGGGCCCTCTATATAAGCTAGAATATATGGTTAACGCACTACACTCGGGCAATAAGCCGTATATTCTTATATCAACCATAGTGTGAGGAAACGACCAGAAAATATTACCCTATGATGGTATTATGATCTCCATATTGAGTATAAGTAGATAACTAAGAGTGGGAAGCCTAGTAGGTTGGAAGGCTCGGTGAGACCACGATTGGTACCTCAGCTAAGGGTTGATTGTTCTGGGGCGCTATATTTAAATATCATAAGATGATTATTATTAATGTGTGAAAGGCATGATATAGGTAATATGCTATGAGTAGGTGGGGAACGGTTGAGAACACTATGACTCATAGGCTACTAGGGTTGGACTTGGAGATCTAATATTCAAGTAGTGATAAATGTGTTGGGTCCCAACAGGTGTCAGGATCACTATAGCTAAAGTGGTACAAACTTGCGCTGAGTCAAAATCATGAATTAATACCTATCTCTTAGACTAGAGGCTACAGAAGTTAGGTCTACCTTATATATGAGTGCTAGTAGAATTTTAAAAATTTAAAATCAACAACACAATTGTTTCCTTAATAAAACCCTAATTTCAGTAAGAAGGATACGATAAAAGTGTAGGAACCTTTCATATCATACATTTTGTTAATAATGCTTACTAAGTATTATCAATACTCGCTCTTATTTAACTCCCCATGTGCTTAGAAAATAGCATCGATGTTGGAGCATCCGTTTTGGACACGGATCCCTATGGATATGCCTACAAGGCGTGGGGTGAGAATCACTCGCTGGTTCAGGGTTACAAAGTAGGACTACCCGCAGGACTGGGTGGAGTAGTGGGTCATACGACAGCTTCCGTTGATCTCCTTGGTATTTAGTGTGTGTGTATATATGTATATGTATATATATGTATGTATGTATGTATATGTATGTATGTATGTATATGTATGTATGTATGTATGTATGTATGTATGTATGTATGTATGTATGTATGTATGTATGTATATGTTGTACTTCAGATATTATGTAAGGTTAGCTATGTATTAGACTCTATTCCCTGCATGGTCCTCCGAATCCATTTATTAAGCAAGCAGGTATTCAGTGTTTTGGTCCAAAATCTTTTAGTCTGCAAACCGAATCCCAATTTACCAGGCCACAAAAAAATCTTGACCTGATGGAATCCATATTTTGATGCACCCCATCAAACAAATGATAAAAACCCATGATGTAGATAGGCAAATTTGTCCGTATTGGGCTCTGAAAATGTCTTATTATCTCTTACTATATAAAGCAAGAGTTTCTTCCCGCGTCACTTCATCAAAATTACCCACCTTTGCCACTGCTCTTTAATTACCCACCTTTACCACTGTTAGTGCTCTTTGCAAATAAACTTTTTATCCACTGTTAATGCTGTTAGGGCACATAGCTAGTTGGGCTAATTCTACAGCGTCCTTGTTCTTAGTTGCCTTTTCGTAGTTGTTCAGTTGTTCTCTAGTTATTATGCTCTTTGGTTGCTCTTCTTCGGGAATGAAATCTGGATCGTAGTCGGTGCGTTATCAACCGGATCCGAAATATTGTCGTCTATGCGTCGAATAATAAGAACCGAGACAAAAGCAAACAACATCGAATCAAAATGGGACAAAAAGAAATCAGATAAAATTACCAAATTAAATCTTACCAAGAAGGTCATGGTGGATTTTGGGTTCTTGAATTATCGTTTGCATAGCAATCTTATTAGTACTTAGTTTATGTGAGGCTTTTATCATGAATGTGATACTTTCACTCACCGATTACATAGGACTTTAGCTATGAACACACATAGGGTTGTTTATGAATTCAAGAGGTTATAATTGTGTGTTTTAGTGTTTATAGCTCCGAATTCAAGATGCAAAAATTGTTTGGATTGATAAAAGTAAAACATTCACTAAAGGTTTGCTTGAATAGTGTTTAACTTTAAGTATTCATGCATGGGAGCAATTTCTACAAGTTAGATCTGAAATTTAAAGTTATTTGCTATTACTATATAGTCATAGGATGATTTCTTGCATTGCAACAACATTGGACGAAGACTTCTACTCTTACTATTCACACAATACGGTACCGACGATATTATCATTTAGGGTTTTTGCGTTAACATATTTTATTTGATAAGTAAGTCATAATTAAAATATTTTTACATAATTTGGTTGTCCATATATTGAATCATGTTTCTGGACCTATTCCCTTAAAGTTTGTGTTTAGACGAGCTATTTTATAAGCCGCCGAAAAGGCTTAAGTGATAACGATTCTGCGCAGCTGTGATCGTTTAGGGTCTTTCTTATGATTGGATTAAGATGCAAATGAAGTTATAATTGATATTTTTTTCAGATTATGGTAGAATATGTATCGGACAATGATCCTAGGCTAGTTTCTCATAACTTTATGTTTATGTGTGATATTTTACGGACTGCCAAAAAGGCTTAAATGACCACACTTTTAGCGTTATTGCGGTTCAGTTTTCTTTCATCATTTGTGACTGCACTGAATGGGATAATCTAACCATTTTTCAGGGGTTAGTGGGGAATATCACTAAGAGTGTTTTAAAGTTGATTCCGCAATATTTCTCATTTGTTCAAGGTGTTTTTCATATGAATAGTTATTTAGGCTTAACATGATCTTAACTCGAAGTTGATCAAACTGATGTTACTTTTATATGGCAAGCTAGGGCATATCATTTCAAGGTCATAGGAGTTGGTTTTGTTGAGTTTGGGACTCGTTTGCTATAGTTACGACCAAATGAACGTTTTGCGTATCAAATGTTCGACTATCAAGTAACTAATGCAAACAAAGGTAAAATCTAAATATTTTTATATACTTTTGATCTTTGCAATCCCAGAAGTGCAACTAAATTGGTTTCACTAAATTTTAAGCTCATTTAATTCATATTTGAACCCTTTAATTCTTACATGTAAGAAAGGCTTCCTACACTTGATTTTTGATCCAAATCATATTCAAATCTAAATGTTTATGCAAAAATGGAATATGCAAGGTTGCAGGAACATATGTGATTTATTTCATGATTTTTAGAATTAGGGTTTTCATAGTTTCTTCATAACACTTAAAATGGGACTTTTATTAAAATTCTATTTAAAGGTTTTTGCTGCAAGTAACATATAACTTTTTATTACATATTTTGAATCCTTACTGACTAACTCAAATTTAAAAACTGAGTTTGCATTATTTGGAGATTCCTAGCAAAAGATATAAGGGTTGAAGTGCATGAGGCAAAATAAAAAAAAGAAAGTGACAGAGGGGGATTTGAACTCAAGACCTACTGGTTCAAGCACTGGTGCACTACCACTACACCATGCATTCATTTGTGGCAAGGTTTGGTGGAAAAATATTTGAGTTTACCTCTTCTTCTTTGGCATGGAAAGAAAAGGGCTATATATCCAAAAGCAAAATGGAAGAAAAAATCGTCGACAGCAGGATTCGAACCTGCGCAGGCAAAGCCCAACAGATTTCGAGTCTGTCTCCTTAACCACTCGGACATATCGACTCTGTGTTCATTGGAGCTTAAGTTGCAATACGTAGCTTCAGTGCATCATCCGCTAAAAATCAATGCCCAACCTACAAAGCTATATCAATTTTGCAAAAAAAGGTCCCACGAATTCCGAAATTACGTCAAAATCCTTTCATCGTTTTTTTTTTTGCAAAAAGAGCCTTCTGGTTTTGAAAAATTACATCCGTAAATCTGGAATAAAAATAAAAGAAAATTAGCTATTTGATTTTTCATACAAACTCTAAATTAAAACCAGAAATTCAAAATTAATAAGAATATAACAACAAAAAATAACAATAGAATAGGAATAAAAGGAAATTAGCTACTTTTCATACGAACTCCACATTAAAACACACACATAGCTAAAATTCGAATAAAAAATAGTAATTAGATTTGTATATGAATCTTAACCTAAAACTAGCATTTGAGATTAATTAAAAAATAACAATAAAATTAATAGCTTAGATTAGAGGAAAGAGTCAATACCAAGTATAATAAAAATAATGTAAATTTAGAATAAAAATAAATGTGAATCAAGAATTTAACTTTGATAAGAATCCCAAATTAAATCTGTACATAGCTGAAATTTGGAATAAAAATTATAGTTGGATTTATATAAATTCTAACCTAAAAATAATATGCGAAAATAAATAAATAATAATAATGAAAATTAACAGCTCGTGGCATGTCTTTTAGAATTGCTAAGAAAAAAATAGAAATAGACTAGAAATTCTAAAAAAATACAAGACATCAAGTCCTTAATCTGTGAGCTCTAACTATGTTGAATTATAGTAGCCATTGAATGGTATTGTTTAAAGGAAAACATCTAATCTTCTATCTAGCAAACCCAGATTATAACGGTTTAGATTAAAAGAAAGAGCCCTTGATAAGTACAATAAAAAATACATAAATTTGTAATTAAAAAGAATTAGTCATTTGGTTTTCATATGAACTCTAAATTAAAATCTATACATAGCTAAAATTTAAAATAAAAATTAAATAGAAATAAGCGGTTGGATTTGCGTATGAATTCTAACCTAAAACTAATATTTAAAATTAAATAAAGAAATAACAAGAAAATTAGTGGCTTAGACTAGAAGAAATGGTGCAATTCAGTACAACAAAAAATAATAGAAATTCAGAATAAAAATGAACAGAAATCTGCCATTTAACTTTAATACAAACTCTAAATTAAAACTTGTACATAGCTAGAATTCGGAATAAAAATTAGCACTTGGATTTGTATACGAATCCTAACCTAAGACTGATATACAAAATTAAAATATATATATATAATATCAAAATATCATAAATAGAGTTATGCAGCAATCAAGTTTTCAAAAAGTAAAGTCATACATGTATTGCCAAGTCATTTAAACATGTTTTAGGAGTGATGGACAAGCAATTGCGTGGGCCACCTTACTAATTTGAGAGAAAAGTGTAATATACATTTCTACATCGAATCACATCTACAAATTTATTCAGCCTTCCACCTACTGACTAGTTACATGGACTGAATATATGGTAGGATGAAAGTAGGTATTACAGTTTACATAAGAAAACAGAGCAACTGGGGAATTGTTCATAACAAAATCTACAGTCAGCGAGGAAATTCTGCCGAAGATATCATTTCTCTCTCAATGCTATAGCACCTAGAGACAGCCTGAGATGCTGGATTAGCAACAAGACCAAATTCAACATTCTTGGTCATGGTCAGAGAAGTAGATTTGGACTTTGGAGTTAATAGTGGCTTGGTTTCGCTGTCCCTCTGTAAATCCTCTTTGCAAGTTCTAGATCTCCTAGCTCTTAGGAGTTGCAATCTTAACTCAACTTCTTTCATTTTAGGTCTCTTTTCTCCTTTAGTCCTCAAGCACATCTCTGCAACTGAGGCGATCTCATCAATTTCTGTTTGGCTCGCTTCCTCTACAACTTGAGCGTCCACTATATCCATTACAGTATTATATCGTAGTCCTCGAAGGAAGTAATGACACAAGTTCTGCTTTTCACCAAGACAGTTGAGGAAAATTGGCTTCTTCCTTGTTAGGAGCTCAACAAGTATCACGCCAAAACTATAAACGTCACTCTTCTCAGTTAATTGGCCCGTATAGTAATATTCTGGATCTAAGTACCCAAATGTCCCCTGAACAATTGTAACCACACGAGTCTGGTCAATGGAAATGGATCTGGATGCACCAAAATCTGAAATCTTTGCAGTGAAAGTGCCATCCATAAGTATATTGGCCGATTTCACATCTCTATGAAAGATTGGCATTGCAGCAGAAGAATGGAGGTAAGCAAGTGCCCCTGCACCCTCTAGAGCAATCCTGATACGATCATCCCATGTTAACAAGCATTTGGTGCTCAGATCGCCATGAAGAAGGTTATGAAGTGTGCCATTAGAGACGAATTCATACACGAGAAGAGGCACCTCGGATTCAAGGCAACAGCCAAAAAGTTTCACCACATTGCGATGAATTATTTGAGACAGGATGGCGACCTCATTAACAAATTGGTCAATCTCACTCTGCTCCACAATTTTGGATTTTTTGATGGCCACCACTCGTTGATCGGATAAAATCCCCTTGTAAACTGTGCCGTGGCCTCCATGTCCGAGAATACGTGTTGAGTCAAAGTTGTTGGTTGCTTTCTCTAGCTCTTCCAAGGAAAATATTCTTGTATTATGTGTAACACTTTCACTGGATGATATCAGCTGCTCCAAGAGTAGGCCTTTGTTTTTTTGGAAGTACGCCCTTCGAATTCTCTTTTGAGCGTCTCTCTTCCATCTTTTGACTAATACAATTGCACTTAATGTAAGAGCTAGAACTCCAAAACCACTGCTAATCCCAATAGCAAGTCCTACATGAATAATTGCAACACTTGAAGGTTTATTTTTGACAATTGGGATGCACAGGGCAGCAAATGATAAGGAAAGCCTGACATACCCAAAAGAAGATTTTGCTGCTTATTGGAAGTGCACTGCCTTCTTACTGGATCAAAAGATATGCCATGAGGGCAACAACTAAAGCTTCCATTCAAGTTATAGCACGTCCCATTACAATAGTTTGGTATCCTACACTCATCAATATCTGCAAATAGAATGCTAAAATGTAAATCGAAGTGGATATAATATCACTTTTGATGGTCTTATTTGCCTGCTTTCAAACGCACATTCATTAGCATATGCAAATAGCATACAGTAAAATAAATGTATAACATATCACTTCCGTCAAACATTCCTTGTTAAATCTCCATATTCTTGTTGCATACCATAAAATTGAATGCACTAGATACAAGAAAGAATGCGTACCTGTACATCCATTTTGGACATAAGGATTTCCTTCAAAGCCAACAGAGCACTTGCAGCGATAACCAATATAGAGTCCCCCATGTGTAACACCAAGACACTCACTGTTCGTGCTAATGCATGCATATTCACTCTTGGTTTTTGCATTTTTGCATGTCAGATTGGTCACAGACCACCTCCAAACACCATATTCTTCAGATAATTCAGACTTTTCCAAACCATAAATTAATTGCTGGCCAAAATATCCAGAAGCACCATAGTATACTGATAGAAACTTTGCGTTGGCATCTTCAAATTCTGAAAGCTTATTAACATACAGGAGTCCATCGACTAATGAAATATTTGTAACTTCATATTTTGCAGGGGGTCTTCCAATAAGAGTGCGATTGGACACACAATTCAGTTGAAATCTCCTTTTAGCAAAACAGCCTGGCTCAAGTCCAAAAGGGAAAGGAATGCTAGTGCTGCCACATGATCTAGAACAATTCAATTTTGGGGTAGGGTCATACTCTGTTCCAGTTAAGAAATATTAGTAATAAAAAATATGTAACGAGATAACAACGAATAAAGAAAATAAGCACCGTAGAGAGAGTAAAGAAACAATGATAATCCGGAGGTGAATTTTCTCTATGCATTTATATTTCAGGTCCCTAATTATCCTCTCCACTACATTCTTAAAACATCACACATGGAATGAGCAAACAATCACAAAAATTGGGGGGTGGAAGGGTGTATTTAGAGCTAAAGTTGTGTCTGTACCTTGTTTGCAATCATCAAGAAGGTAGGGGTTGCCATTATCGGATTTACTGGAGCAGGTACAAGTGTAGCCTCCATTTAGCACATCCATGCAATTGCTACTGCTGCAGGCATACTGTGTCTTATCCAACCGAGCGCTTGCACAATTTGGTTTGTCTGTGATGACAGTGGAGAGGTACGCCATGGAAGCACCAACGGTGCTTGCATTTATCTTATCGGACAAGAGATCCGCAACACTAAATCTATACGGATAGAAGGTTAAGAAAGCCTTGATAGTCAAATTAGCAAAGGGCTGTGGTATTGTCTCATTGTTTTTAACGATGGTCACTCTAAAGCCTCGAAACAACACCGGAAATGTGACAGTGCAGCAACCCATACCGTTGCAAATCCCTCCTTCCGTTGCCATGAGCATGGCTGCCATGGAGGCACACTTGATTGTGCAATGGCCTAGAAGGTCGCCGGTGTCAGGGTGAAATAAGTAAACCCCGATTCCGCAACCGAGGAACGCCAAGTAATTGTACGTCTCAATGTTGAGGTTCCTCCCGGGAGAATCCCAGGACAAGTTGTAGGTGCCAACACCTGGTGTCATGGGGATGGTGTACATAACAGAGGCAAGGATAGTTCCTGAAGGAAGGAGGCTAGTCACCTGAGTGGTGGTGTTGCCCAAGAAGAGCTTCCAAGGTTTGGTACTGTTGTTGCAGGTGAGCTCGAAGCCCTCTCTGAAGCAGCCAGCGCCGATTCCGAAAGGGTACCAAATGCTCACGTTCCCACAGATTTTGGGGCAGTGCGCAAGACTAGCAGTAGAGGGGGGAGGTGCTCCAGATGCCACCAACATGACAGCGGATGCTAAGCTCCATGCCAACATCAGCTGCATGCTAGCTATTATAATTCCATTTGTAGAACCCATAAGATAAGAGAGCACCCTGTATTATATAGCATACAGCCTATCAAATATCATGGGTATGGGGAGATTTGTTGAGCAAATGAGGATGCTTGCTCTACATATGTGTGTACTCTTTACCACTCTCTTGACCGCGTGCAAGACTTTTTTGCGTATGAAATTTGTTTTAAGTTGACCAGACTGTTGTCCATCAAACCAAGCACATCGGCATAGAATATTCCATTTGATCATGATGACGCGGTCATGCATCAACATACTCTGTTAAAGGTTTGCTGACTTCTGTAATCTTGGGCAAGGCTTATCGACTTGTGTTAGGTGACACAGGTGTGATGCTCAATTGTGACTACAACTAATAATACAATTCTAGTCAATGTAGCAAAAAGGCCTGTTGGAATGAAGGGGATTTGTAGGGAGAATTCAGGAAGCAAAATCCAATTGCAACTCCTACTGTCCATCCATTTGGAGTGCTGGAAGATACAATCGAATTCCATATTTCCTTCCATACAATTTCACATGAGAAAAATTAGGAAAAAGACATAAGTTCAGGGTGGATTGGAAGAAACTATGGTGGCGAGCAAGGGATAGTCACATGGAGAGAAGAAAGTGATGGGGGAAAAACCGTAGCTTTGTTGCTGCCGTTCAGGCGCGCAACCGCAGGTCCGCAGCAAGCCGTTGTTGCCATTCGCCGTCGAAATGAGGCACCACCGCCTCGCGTTGCTGACCGCGCGCCGCCGCCTCTCCCGTCGAGCGCAATCGGTTCTCGTCCTCGACTATGAAAACGTTGGATGGGAATGGGATGAGACAAGAAACTGACGAGGACGAAGCTAATTTCACGTTTACACTTCCTAACATTAAAAGCGTATTATAGCACTATGCTTTCTCAAAGTGTAATGTACCTTCCCGCGTTCAATTGTTAAACCTTTGTTCCTGCTGTGGCTAATAAAAAAGCCAATTTTTTTTTATCTCTACTACTTCTATATAGGAAAATGATTCAATACTCTTGGGTGTACGTACTCCCACATCTAATATACTATTTAAATAATATTGTTATACCTCTTTATCCTTTTGAGTATACTCTAATACTGATTATAAGATACTTTAAAGTGAGTTCTATGAAAAATTTCATTAAAATCCACCCTTTCTAGCGTAATTTGTTTACATATTCGTTATACATATGGAAAAAGGTATATAGCAAAAAAATAAAGGGTCCAATAAAATGTTTTTAATCATGTTGTATTGGAATATCTTAGAATTATTATTAGAGTATACCGAAAGTGATAAAGAAGTATAAATCATTTATTTAAGTGATATATTAGAGGTGGGAGTATGTACTCTGAGTAGGAAAAGGTTTCTATATATATATATATATAGGTTTCATATATATATATATATCCACTTAAATGATGTTGTTATACTTTTTTTATTCTTTTGAGCATACTCTAATACTGATTACAAGATACTCTAAGGTAAGTTCCATGAAAAAATTTCATCATGCTCCACTTTTTATAGCATAATTTGTGTACACACTTCTTTTACATATGGAAAAGTGTATATGGCAAAAATAAAGAGCCTCGATGAAACATTTTCAACTATATCGTATTGGAGTATCTTATAATTATTATTTAATTATACTCAAAGTGATAATATAGGAGTATATAGTGTCAATCCAGCCCAATCGATCTTTATATATATATATATATAGAAATAATCCGATCAATAGTTGTTTCGATTAATCATTTGTTTTCGCTTTAATCACAAAACAGCTTTTTTTATTTATTAAGTACGATAAATTAGTCTATAATATTATGTAGTAGTATTTATAGTATGTACTTTTTGGATGAAGTATGTACAATGAAATGTAAAATATTTTTTGTAGAGTGATAATTGACAATAATTTGGATAAATGAAATGTTTCTAATTAATTCTAAATATAAATAAATATATTAATGCAAACGCATAATTGTATATTAAATTCTAATTAATCGGTTCTATTACGATTAATCGATTAGTGTTATCACATTCGTCCATTGAGCGCGTCCTGTTTTCCACGGTAAATACTAGCGCCCACAAGGCAAAATAGTAGCACCAGCTAGTACGTTTCCAGTGATCTTTGCTTTAGTGGACACGAACCCTACAAACTAAACTGCGGTCGACGCTTTAAGCAAGCTTAATTAGCAGGCTGCTGCGATTAGGGCAGTCCCAATTCTCCATATCAGCTAGTTTCCATAGTATTAAAGGCAGTCCCAATACTCTATATCAGCTAGTTTCCATAACATTAATAGAGCTGCCATATAAGTAAATTGGTGACATGGCAATAGAGTTATTGAGGTGAGAGAGGAAAATGATTTCTCATGCAAGAAGCTAAGTCCTTTCGTAGATTGATGCGCAAAGAAACTAGACAATTTGCATTGGGAGTAGAATCGTAGTTTCCATCCTCTTCCTCTTAGATCCGATGTATGTATGAAATCATTGAATTTTTCTCTACATAGAAACTACTATAAAAACTATGTATTAAAGAGACTAGATTTAAATGAATATTTATTGCACCCTTTTCCTCTAGAAATCACTCATAGAAAATATGAGTTTAGCACGACAAGCAGCATGAGCTAGTCTGTCAAGTAGTCGATCGATATATATATATATATATATATATATATATATATATATATATATATATATATATATATATATATATATATATATGCATGCAGCCATGGACACTACATCGGAATCGGATTGGAGGATGGATTAATTGCCACCCCCAAGCCAATTAAAGCTGGGCTACCTGCGTGCTCCTCCGACTAACACTCGTATCATTACATTACCTATATGCGCAGGATTTGGAGAGCAACCGGGGCATCCAGGTGTCATCTTGCGATTTTACAAAAAGCCCTCCGTTTCTCAAAATTACGAATAGGTCCTATGCGATTTTTTGTGAGACAAGAATATTTTTTTTTTCTTCGCTTAGGTCCTCGCCCGTATTTTACTGGAAAAGCCTCTCGTTAGTTTCAATCGCGAACAAGCCCTTTTCTAATTTTTCGGATAGCGAATAGTCCAAAAAATAACATCCGGTCCTGTTCTTACGTTCGAGTCCTTTCTCCATTTTTCCTTCCTGTTTTCGCCGATGCATGTAAAAAATCATTGAATTTTTTCTACACCCAAAAACCCTAAAAAATGTTTTGGAGTCACCGAAAATGAAAATTTTTTGTCGCCTTTCCTCAAAAACCACTTAAAAACTGTAGATTTAGCACGACAAGCAGCATGAGCTGATTCTGGCTGTCAAGTAACGACCGATTTTTTTATATATATATATATAACCAAAAAATATATAAAAATATTTTCGACACTCAAAGAAACGCAAACGATGTTTTCGTCTCCATGATTCGCCAATGGGTCCTAACGACCCATTTTTTTAACAACGCAACAAAAAACTCGAAAAAAATGTTTTCAAAGACTCAAAAAACGAAAACAATGTTTTCGCCGCCAAAAACATCGGATTCATCGGAGGATTATATTAACTTGCCATTTGCCAAGCCAATTATAACTGGGCTACCTATCGAATTCTCCCCGACTAACACTCGTATTTACTCGATCCTAGCTAGGTAACAGCTCGTCTCCAGCCAGCCGCGTGGGAGGAATCCGCACCTAGCTCGGTCCCAAGTTGCCGCCATGGAAATATGGAAATTACGAATCCGCATTCCCTCCTCCCCACACGGAGATCGAGCCTATAAAAGGGCGAGGCCATGCCCATGCCCCCCACTGCAACAATTCATTCATCCATCTCCGATTGCCATTAGCTCGTTCCTCCATCCTAAGCTTAGCTAGATCTGCATCGGTCCATCGAGATGATGGCTCAAGCGGCGGCCGGTCTCGCTGCTGCAGGCCTCGCCTTCTTCCCGAAGGATCGCGAGCTGATCGACCTCTTCCTCCTCCCTAAGCTCGCCGACCAGCCCTTGGCCGCCGGTTTCATCCACGACGTCGATGTCTACTCCACCGCCCCCGACAAGCTGGTGGCCAAGCTTGACCCTGCTCCTGGCACCGGCGATGGGGACGGCAGGGTGTGGTACTTCTTCAGCTCCGTGCACTACGTCGGCGGCTCCAAGAACGCGCGCGGCGGCGGCCCCGCGAGGAAGTCGCGCACGGTCGGCGACGACGGCAACGAGTGCTGGCACTCGGAGACGGGCCCGAAGCCGGTGAAGGACAGCGCTGCCGGAGGGAAGTTCCAGAAGTTCTCGTACAAGGTCAAGACGGCGTCGGGTCGGGTGTCGTTAAGCCCGGATGGCTCATGGTGGAGTACAGCGTCGACTCCCAAGAACAAGACGGCGGCGCCGACCTCGTGCTCTGCAAGGTGTACAGGTCGCCTCGAGCGCCTCCTCGCTCGCGAGTTTCATCGTCGGATACGTCGGTTGCCCTGCCCGAGTCCTGCTGCAAGAAGAGGAAGGCGGCCGGCGAGCACCCCGAGGCTCCACCCTGCAGCTGTCAGCATCCTACCGAAGCATTCAGATTCTGAAGCGCCTTCTGCTGCCAAGGCACGAGACCTGAAGACAGCTGAAGCACATCTTGGCGCGAAGCTAAACGGGCTAACCAGACGGACAAAGAAGCGAGCCCACAAGCCCAACGACGCATCTTCGGTCCAGAGTGGATCATTAAGTAACACTGGGAGTAAATCTTTGTAGAGGCGTTGATAGAAATACAGAGAAAAAAGGGAATAGGGCGTGTGAAACATTGGCATATCCGCCTCCTTCAGGAGCGGAGCTGGCGGGCGAAAACTGTAGTTACTTCGGAGACATACCATACACTTCCTGGTGATACTTGTAGCCAAAACACTGAATCAATACAAACATTCCTGTTGTTGAACTGAGTTCCTTGTCGCTGGGTGTTCACATCTGGTATCAGAGCACCACCATTTCTTCCGTCTACAAGCCAAGACTAGAACCATGGTGCCGCCCCGAACCGAAGATCCTCTCGTCACTATTTTAGCCAAGCTGGAGGAGAACAACAAGAAGGAGGAGGAGACAAGGTCGGTGGTGGCGGATGTGCGACAATACATCCGGCGATTCGATGATTCGTTGCAAGAGTTGACTGAAGATCACCAGCGGGTTGAAGCATGGAAACCCAAGGTGGAGAATTGGAACACGGAATTGCATGAATCCGTCGTCGATTTGAAGCAGCAGATCGGGCAAGTTTTATTGCAGTTTCCATTCGAATCACCCAAGCTCAAGGGAGGAGATGGAACGTCATCTTCCGCTCAACTGGAAGGGTCGCCGATCGTAGTGATGTCGGGCCAATCGCCACCGCGATGCGCGCCACGGCGGGGAGCTCGACGGCCGGCGACGGATGACCGCGGCGACGGCGAAGCGTGATGGCGTCGACGATGGTGGTGCGGTAGACGCCTCCTCGAAGACGAAGAACTCGGCGGCGCGTAGTTGATGCCGCCGCGTTGCGGGCCGCCATGGCGGGATCGGGTCCAAAAAGCAAGCGGGTCGAGGGAGCAGAAGAGGAGGCCCTCGCCGCAGGACGCCATGACACCGTGAGGGAACCAGTCCCAGGCCACCGCGAGAGCTTTTTCCACCAGAGTGCAGGCAATAACGGGGAAAATCCCCTAATGCCTCCTCCGGTCACAGGACCTGCCATATTCTGGATGCAGTCAATGGATCACAAACTCTTTTGCATGGATTGGGAGGAATTGGGTCTGGCTCTAGCTAATAGATTTGGTAGAGATCAGCACGGGTCGCTAGTACGCAAGTTTTTTCATGGTGATCCGGACGACTCTTGTTTGTCAGTGTCGGCCATTTCGCTTGTCAACCGATTTGGCCGGAGCAGGTAGCACTTTCGGGTATCGCCAGGATCCCGCACTCGAAGATACTCACTGAAGTTGTTGTCCGACGAAGGTGCCAAACTTCACTCTGACCGGAGGTATTCTCAGATTTAAAGGTCATGTTTGGATTGGCCATAACACCGAATTGCAACTGAAATTACCGGCAACAAGCACAGTGCATCCTGTATTTCAAGTTTTCCTTCTCAAATCGGCCAAGGGAGTTCCTCGCCAGATGGAGGATGAGCAATCAGCCACATATACTGTGGATGATGCTCTTTTGTCTTCAGGTTTTGGAAAGTTCCAAATATTGATTCTTTCCTATGCTGGGATCGGCTTAATTGCAGAAGCAATGGAGATGATGCTGCTATCATTTGTTGGTCCATCAGTACAGTTAGAATGGAAGCTTACTGCTCATCAGGAAAGCATGATTACAAGTGTTGTTTTTGTTGGAATGCTGATAGGAGCTTACTCTTGGGGTGTGGTTTCAGACAACTATGGAAGGAGGAGGGGGTTTCTCTTTACTGCTATTGTAACAAGTGGAGCTGGATTCCTGAGTGCTTTTGCCCCTAACTATGTGACGTTGATTTCACTAAGATTTTTAGTTGGTATTGGCTTGGGAGGAGGGCCTGTTCTTGGATCTTGGTTCTTGGAATTTGTTCCTGCTCCGACTAGAGGAACTTGGATGGTGGTATTTTCAGCATTTTGGACCATTGGGACCATCTTCGAGGCTTCTCTTGCATGGATAGTTATGCCCAAGTTTGGCTGGAGAATAACAGAGGCTGTGGAGGTATTGGAGAAAATGGCAAGATTAAACAATGTGGAACTCCCTACTGGTAAGCTTGTTTCTGACAAAAGCATTGAGCTAGATGAAGTTTCCGAGCCGGCAACACTTCTGGTTGCTGATGAAGAAAATGACAACATCAATGAAGAGGAAGGTTCCAATTTTGGAGGTATTAAGTCCGTTGCCAAGCTGCTGACACCAAAATTGATCAGAGCGACTCTTCTTCTATGGATGGCTTTCTTGGGAAATGCCTTTTCCTACTATGGCATTGTTCTGTTGACATCAGAGTTAAGTAATGGAAATAGTATATGTGCAAAAGAGGAGGTTGAATCCGTACACTCAAATCATGCAAGCCTGTACAGAAATGTTTTTATCTCTAGCTTTGCAGAGACTCCAGGGTCATTTCTATCAGCCTGGATCGTGGATAGATTTGGGCGAAAGCTTTCAATGGCTTCGATGCAGTTCACTAGCTGTGTTCTCTTATTCCCATTGGTGTTTTCCCGGACAGACATACTAGCAAGAATCTCCTTGTTTGGTGCCCGGCTCTGTATATTAATTTTCTTAGTCCCAGGTGCTCCAGCTTGGGGACAAGCTGGCTGTCAAGGGAGGAAGATGTCAGCATCCTACCGAAGCATTCAGATTCTGAAGCGCCTTCTGCTGCCAAGGCACGAGACCTGAAGACAGCTGAAGCACATCTTGGCGCGAAGCTAAACGGGCTAACCAGACGGACAAAGAAGCGAGCCCACAAGCCCAACGCACGCATCTTCGGTCCAGAGTGGATCATTAAGTAACACTGGGAGTAAATCTTTGTAGAGGGGGCGTTGATAGAAATACAGAGAAAAAAGGGGAATAGGGCAGGCGGCGAAACATTGGCATATCCGTCTCCTTCGTGAGCGGAGCCTGGCGGCGGCGAAAACTGTAGTTACTTCCGGAGACATACCATACACTTCCCTGGTGATACTTGTAGCCAAAACACTGAATCAATACAAACATTCCTGTTGTTGAACTGAGTTCCTTGTCGCTGGGTGTTCACAGCAGCATGCCGCGGCAAACGACGGACTACGTGCCGGAGGACGCCGGCGAACATCACCCTGTAGAGGCAGGCTCCACCCTGCACTGCAGAGTGCCTTGGCAAACGGACGAGACATTGCTGTTCGAGACGATCGAGCGCGACCTGAAACCTGATGTCCAATGACGGCAACAGGCTCCCACTGCTGCCCTTGGTGCTCGACGATCTCGAGGTGGGGAGATACCTACTTGGAGACGTGCCGGGCGCGCCACTACCAGCTGAGCCTGAGCCGGAGGAGGACGCCGGAGCCGCCGGGTCGTTGGTGCAGACGGTAGGCGGTCTTCGCACGGAGCAGGAACTGATGGAGTACGACTTGCTTGGCCCAGAGGCGGGCTAGTCCGGCGGCGGCACCTTCATGCCATTTCCAGCGCCCGGGACTTTCTTCGGCAACGACAGCGGCGACATGATCCACTGCTGCCCTTGGGTTAGACGAGCTCGAGGCGAGGAGATATCCTATTTGGAGACAAGCCGGGCGCGCCACCAGCTGAGAGCCCTAGCCGGAGAGGGACGCCGGTTTTTGGTAAGAGTTCATCTAGGATAAAGAGTCTGATTAAGATAAAAAGGTAGAATCCTATTTCAGTCTATGAGAGTTATAGTTTTCGGTATGAATACAAAAGTAAACTTAAGTTTTGTAAGTGAATAGAACGAGGAGTAATAAAAGAGAAAATTATCTTAAATTTTTTTGACGTTCTGTTGCAACACATGCCTGCCCGGACGACGCCCTGCGGGTGGCGGTTGAGTGTTTGGACTAGGAGGGGGAAGTACAGCTTTATGACGAGCCGGCGCCCGGCGAGTTCATCAGCGGCTTGCCATGTCCACCGTTCGAGCCTGCTTACATCGAGGCGCTCCTCTTGGCGTCCGGCGAAGTCGTCATGCTGTGGCCTGCAGTACGTACCAGCAGCTGTATCACGGTTGTGCGGCGGCGATCATCTCTCACCGGCGTCCTTGCGGACGGGCAGCTTCGGCGCATTCCCTGCAGTTTGCCGACGATCCATGTGTACAAACTCGATCGGTCTGTGCACGTACTTCTGAATTCATGTATGACTTAGCACGTTGTACTATGTCAAACAATATGAATTAATGAACCAACCATGCTTTTTAGCAATTGCTTGATCTCGATCTGTTTCCCTTTATTTTGTTTTGGGTTGGAATGCAATGTGAAATTGATTACACTGAGTTGCTGATTCCACTTGACCAATTAATTTGGATACATATCTCTACTATATAAAGTAAGAGCTTTTTTCCGCGTCACTTCATCAAAATTAACCATATTTGCCACTGCTCTTTAATTATTCACTTTTGCCACTGTTAGGGCAGTCCTAACCCTCCACCTCAGCTAGTGTCCATAGAATTAATTACGCTGCCAACTAAGCAAAAATCTGATGTGATATAGGAATTAATGAGGGGAGAGAAGGAAAAACGAAGAAATCGTGTCTCATGCAAAAAAACTGGGTCGGCGCGGGCACCAAGACGCAAGAAACTAACAAAATCTGCATTGGACATTTCTATGCGCTGACTAAGGTGTGTTTGTGGTGCATGCATTGGTTTATTAATCTCTCTCTCCTCTAGACACTGCCTATGAAAACTATGGGTTGGGACTGCCCTTAGTGCCTTTTGCAAATAAACTTTGTATCACTAATTGAGTTTTCGTTGCGACGCACGGGCACATGGCTAATATGCTTGAATTCAGCAGCTCGACTTTCGAAATTCGAACCACCATCCCATCTTTGTAATTCAATACCTTTTACACGAAGTTAGAGGAACTTTTGAGCGTTAAGACAGTGCATGTATCCGTAAATACACGTGGTTTTGCATTTTTAGATCCGTGTTAGACTGCCTTTTTAGTTTCTGCGCGCGTACGTACGTAAGAGGTGGTCTGGGCTATGATCCGGAAGTTGACATGAAGAGCATCGATCGCATGATGCTGTAAATAGTGGCCGACCTGAAACAGGTTCATGGGTTCAAGTGAGTGTTAATTGTTTATATTTCGGTTAACCAAATAATCAAATTAATCAAACCGAAATATTTCAATTAATTCGGCTCGATTTTTCATTTTGGTCTGAGAAACTTGGCAGCCAGTTTCTAAAAACCAAAAAAACCAAATCAATTAAACCGAAAAAAAACAACTGCCCGCCCTAAGGGTATCTTCGACAATGAACCACGTGAAGAACAAGATGAGAGAATGGCGTAAGTGATGAATAGTTGGCTGATTGCATGGTGACATTCATGATGTTGTAATCAATTGCTTTCATAGTATGAAAGATCTTCGTGTTAAAGTTGTACTTATTTAAAAATACTTTGTGATGCTCCTGACTAATCGCCATGTCTGCAGACGTGCGCAAAACTTACCTAAATTCGATGTGCATCTCCTTCCAGTTGATCAGCACTCTTATGGATTCTTGTATTGTGTACATAGGACAATTAATCGCTCCATGAAAGAAGGGCTCACGTGAATGCATCAATTGAAATAAAGCCAAAATGAACTCAAGATATTCTGAAGGTCTGAACGATTGTCCCAGAACCATTCTACAAGACTAGGCCCCAACAACTAACAACTCATTCAAGAGCTCTAAGCAAAGCAATCAATGGTGATTTGCACAGCAAAAATACTAGCTAATAGTTCACCCGCAAATTCCTCAAAAAACATTTGCAATAGCAAAGGGTGTCTTTGTTCATTTTTGCGCAAGTTCCGGATCCGATAGAATCTTTAAAAGAAACTACATTTATGCTTAAGTATTCCTCTTAAAAGTACTCTTCCACGGAGATAGACCGACAGTAACCATAACATCACAGAAAACGATTTCATTTCTTGTTTTTGGCCCCCACTTTCAGCTGCTGGAGCCCCAGCAACAGGTCACTGGAATCCAGGAAGACCTTGTTGTTTGAGGCTGCCATGGTATGAGAGATCTCCCTGGCTGCTTCAATCTGTCTGAGAGCGAGAAAAGCAGGGTTGTTCGCAATAGCCTGACCTATAAGCTCTGCACTCTTAGCCTCACCCTGTTCAAATAGAGTACGATGATTCAGTGTTAGGCTTAAGCGCTCAACTCAATAAATGTCACGCAATATATATATATATATATATATGAAGACATAAAGAACATTATTCATACGCCTCTAGTAATTGTCAATGAAACTACAGTCAAACATCATAGGGGAAATACGTGTGAGCCATTTAAAAATCATCTATCTTCTCTTTTCCTTACCTGTGCCCTAATAATTGCACTTCTCTTGTCTTGCTCGGCTTTCTCAACAATGAACTTGGCACGCTCAGCTTCCTGTGCAGCAACCTGTTTGGCTTCAATAGCGTAAGTAAACTCTTTTCCAAAGCTGAGGCTTGTGATGGACACATCATCCAGTGCAATATTGAAGTTTCTAGCCCTCTCAGTCAGAACCTTCCTAATCTCCCTGCTCACAGCCTGCAATTGGATAAATAATAAGTTGTTATCATATCCTAGTAAGATCAGCTATTATCTAGCGTAGCATGGAAACATATGTAAACACAACAAATATGATAAAATGGTACCTCTCTCTGTGTGATTAGCTGACTGGCATTGTATTGGGCAACCACAGCTTTGAGTGTTTCATGGATGATTGAAGGCAAAACTCTCTCATTGAAGTTCTCCCCCAGTGTCCTGTAGATGATCGGTAGTTTCTCTGGCATGGGTCGTGTAAGGACACGAAGACCAATTCTCACCTGTCCGAGATATCAAGTTGTATCAAATATACCAAAGCGCTGTGTCAATGTTATTTCTGAGTAAAACTGCAAAACAAGAAGCTTGCATCTACATACACATGAACAAAACTAATTCAGGTGGTCAATACAAGTTTAAATTGTTTAGTAGCAAATCGTCTTAAATAGTGATAGCGATGTATTATGATGAAGTAAAAATTGGACTGTTGACCACTGTTAATAGATTAAGCGGCTCTGCAAAGGAGTTAAAAAATTAAAAATCAGCACATACTTTTTAAGTGGGCAGTCTTGTAAGGAGATGAAATAATATCCTAAATCACAGTTACTCAAGTGTTTCTGAAGATCGAAAACACCTTCAGAACGCATTAGCATGCAAAAAACCTACACAAGCTAAAATGCATCATTCAGTTAGTGAATAGGGATAGCCTATGGACCAATGTTCTAAATAATGGTACATGGTTAACAAATAGTCACCCCACCTTTTAGTGTTTATACGGTAAGCAGCCTTGTAAACGATTTTAATGTTTAAAATTTAGAGAAATATATACAGATGTTTGCAGTAAGAAAATAAGTATCTATTCATCTTATTTACTGAATATAGAATAGAACTACCAAGCTCTCAACAATTGTCCACCGTGGTGACATAAAGAAAGAGATTTGACAATGTTCTACATTTCTATTTGCTAAATACTTCATACGAGATGATCATGTTGGGCAATTAGTCATCTTCTTACCCATGATGTGAATGTAATCAAGCTTAGTGCCAATGATAAAAACGGGCGTAGTAATTGTTAACGGCCATTAATCCGTATAAACGGCACGATACAATGGACCAACCTTGAAATCTAAATAAACACAACAGGCAGGCCACCTCTAGCGATTTAACAGTGGTTTACAAGGCCTTAACAGCCTTTTTTATAACCCTGCTATGGACTATAATATTGTAGATTTCATAGTGCCTGTCGACTGTCAAAGATTGTACCAGAATTTCAGCGGCCAAGTCAACCAAATTTTGAGTTCCTTCATTGCAGGTAAACCATAACAACTTTTGTAACAGTAACAACACTCTGAAATGATAATTCCAAACCAGCATACCAAACCATCCAAATGTCGGTAATGCTAAACAGTTCACATGTGTCCAAGGAAGCCTCCTACAGGCTACAATTACAAATGTCTACGGCATGTCCTAATAAAGGCAGATCCCTTGGTCCCAAATTAAGTGATTAAGCATGCACATCAAGCAGTAAAATGCACACATTTGAGCTAACATTAGTAAATTACAACTTCCAAATGCAGGGATCGAAGAAAAAAGAATGCTACCATCTGGAGATCCCGGCTTCCAGAAGTGCTCTCCACGAGGTTAGGGCGGGCGCGGACATCGTAGATGATCGGCCTCTCGAACCACGGGATCATCAGGTGAGTCCCTTCAGGGTACACCTGCACGGAACACAAAATAAATCACAAGTCAAATGCAAACGCAGTCAATCACACAGCTCGCTAAAATAACTCCACAAGAACAGATACACTGAAGCTCCCGAGTCCCGTCGCATCGCATCGCTGCACGGCCGTGGCCGACGTGGGGAGGAGAACGTGAGATGTATCGATCGAGGGTCACCTTGTCCTTGATGCCCTCGATGCGGTTGAAGACGATGGCGCGGTGGCCTCCCTCGACGTTGTAGAGGCTGTTCATGGCGGCGTAGACGGCCGCGCCGCCCAGCAGCGCTACTTTGGCCAGCGCGCCCGCCCCCGCCGGCGGCGCGCTCGGCATCCGCGCGCCCTTGAAGTTCATCTCGCCGGAGGAGGGGAGTATGTGCGTGTGTGGGCGGCGGGGTTAGTTAGGGTTTTGAATGATGTGGGGAGGAATGCAAGGAGCCGGAGATGAGACGGCGGAAGTAAGAGAAGCGTGCGCGATGTGTTAAGGGGGCGCGGTGGGATATGACGGCCGTCGGATTTGATCGGACGGTAGAGCCTTCGGGTTTGGTTCTTTCCTCCGCTGCAAGAAAGGACACGTAGGCTTGACTTCCGGTCCAAGATGATGAGGCACGAGGAAAGCGATTAAGCGAGCATCGCACGAGGAAATTGGTCCAGGAAATTTCATACGCCGGCACACTCACTCTTAACTCTCATTCTATTATTAACAAGGAAGTTTCTAGAAGAAAACCGGGATGCACACTGACACTGTGATTAAGGCAGCGTTGGTCTGACACTAAAACTTTCAGAATGATTGCATTCTCCGATCATCAAACCACTTCAAGTCGATCCAAGCACTGTTACTTACCGCAAACAAGCTCCAAAGCAAGGTTAACAGAACCGCTGAAAACCGCGGTTTTTGATCTTACCACTCCGGTTCGAGATCCAAAACCGCTCGGTAAACCGTTCTAATTAAAAAAAAATTAAAAATTTTGAAAAAATTTATGTGCACGACCGTACCACGGTTTTCAAAAACCATTTTCGAAAAATATTCAATTGATTGGGTTGGTTTTTCGTAAAAACCGAGCAGTTTTTCGTAGTTTTTGATTTTTATTTTCCAACCCTTCATTTTTTGACGGTTTTCCGAGCGGTTTTTGCGAAAACCATACCGTGAAAACCGAACTGGTTTACATAGTACGGTTTTGTTTACCCTGTTCCAAAGCAAGAAGAAAGTCTAGAAGCCAGAAAAGCAAGAAAACTGGAGGAGCTGCACAGCCTTGCACATCTCCCACAACACTGGAAACCTTAAATTCCAACCTCGAATCAACTGCACACATAACACAAGCCTCTTTCTCCAACCTCACATCCTGGACTGGAACAACCATTCCAGTGCTCGTCAAAGACCTTATCCACACAAAGCACTGAAGCAAGAAAGGGGAAGACAAGGAGAAGCTACAGCTATACAAGCTTCCCTCAGAGAACAAACAATGAAAGAAACGGCTAAGAATAGAAAACCCGTGAAAAACTAGGTGCGCAGAGCCATGAACAAACTCTGCCTTCGCGCGTGCTCTGGAACCAGGCGTTCAATGACTTCTGGAGGAATGCCATTCAGCTCTGCCAAGACCGCAAACAATGAATCAGTCTAGCTGAGGGTAACTTAGAAGCAGCTTGATGCATTTCTGAAGTAGGACCATTGAAGGGAACAAACGATTAGCTACTGATGAACTAAAAGATACTGCCATTCTGGAGGGCAGAAGGTTAGAAGTATTGTCTTCAGTTGCTCAGAACCTTCTAATTACTAAGTACCATCAAAAGCTAAGAAGCTAAATGCTAGTTTTTCCAAGAAGATCTATCAGCCTGTGCAACGTGTTGGAAAAAGTAGAACAATACAACAATGAAGGCAAACCTATAGTAACCAAGATACTTCTGTTCATGTCGACGACAAGCAAATCAGTGCTGTCACTGATGTTAAGGCTGCCTGATTCTACTGAAATTACAGTACAACTATGTTACCTTGAGATTTGAAGTTGAAGAGAGGAGGAAGAGGACGCCCATTAGGTAGACGAGTGCTTGGATCTCTCAACTCGTCAAAGAAAGGGTGCATGCAGGCTTCCATCTAAAGAATGATTCCTTAGTTAGAAGAGAGAACAAAAAAGCTCACAACATACCACTTCTTCTAGGTTGTGTGGTCTTACAGCAGTGCACCGAAGATTTGGCGAGTATTGCAGAAACCTGCTAACAAGGTCCACTGCTTCAGGTGGGAGCCTTTTTTGGAAAACCTGGATAAAAAGAAAACTTTGAGGTAACAAAGGAATCCTGAGAAAGTGTGTTCATTTATTTTTGCGCCTGCGCGTATAGATGGCATGGACATTGTTAGCATGTCTGACACCACTACTGCCAGTGCAAAATTGTAAATGACAATGCTCCAATATATATATATATATATATATATATATATATATATATATTGGGATGCCCTTCTATGTTTTTATGTGAAACAGTAGGGGAGGCCCCCTACTGTATAAAATTCAATGTTTATTTCAATAAATATTTCACAATTTAATAGCACACAAGTCAATGTTAAAGGGATCTTCCTGTTCCAAAATCATGTACCAAAATGAACAGCAATTGTGCATTTTGTACCAACCAGGACACCCTGCATCCATTTTGTATGAAAGGCATTACATGCAGATTACCTTGTGCAATGGATGAGCCTTAATTTGTGGGAACTTGAACTCCATGTAGTTTGGATTCATGCACTTAATCTCTTCCCTTGTTGGAGTACCCAAAACCTGCAAGGCACTATGACTGAGCATGCCATTGTCGAGAATACAGATCGCAAGAGAAAACAGTTTAAGATGTCATAAAAAATTTCACCTTGATAATCTCAACCAGCTGATCAACTCCACTTTCCCCAAGAAACAGAGGCTACATGGATGAATGTTATCAGGAAAAAAAAAACAAGAGCAAAAACAAAGGACTGTATGCATGTATTAAACCTGTCCGAGAAGCAGCTCTGCCATGACACAGCCTGTGGACCACAAATCAATGGCAGTAGTATATTCAGTTGCACCAAATATGAGCTCTGGTGCCCGGTAATATCTTGAGCATATATAGGAGATGTTTGGCTCTCCTTTGACCTGCATATTTGCAAAACATTACAACACAACTTAGAGAGATTAACATGCCTAGGTAGGTCACTGCATTTAATGCGCATTTGTTTATTCTTTTCAAGAAAATTTAGCGTGTACATTCAGAAATCACAAGCACTGGTGCATTTAAATTTCCATCAAAATTAGAAGATAATTTACCAAGACTTTTGCACTGCCAAAATCACATATTTTGAGCTGGTGTGTATGTGGGTTAACCTACAGTAGAAAGATTAGTAAAAATGTATTAGTAATTATTCATACATCATTAGTAGTAAGTAATTACTGAGGTAAAGAAAGCTCAACTAGCAAAACAATTCAGAGGGAAGTAAACTCCTATGAGTATAATGGAATCCTCATTGAATTCATACTCCCTAGCAGTTCATGTACAATTCTTCATGTTCTAAAAACAAATTACTAAAGTGTTAGCAATTTGTCTGCTTAAATAATCTCTGATTTATGTGGTTTATACTGTTTCTCATGGTCCTTTGCATGAGGCTTACCGCTTATACTATGCTCAAGTATATTTCAAATAATTCGGTATTCAGGTCTAGTAGTGGATCTAGTGGTATGAACTAATGCAATCCACATCTTTGGAGTCATGGATATTTTGTTCTGCCTTTCGATTAAGAATAAAAATGACTAAGTATAAGTGCCCTTCCATGAGACAATACCATCAACAAGAAAAACAGTATAAACAGTAGTATACAATATGATAATCTGTAGCCTAGGCACCAAACAATGCACATGGGATGGCTCAGCTATAGGAAACTAAATAATGCACATGTGGATTGATGTTTTCAGTTTCAAACTATTGGGGGCCAAATATCATGCATGTGGAGCCAATCAGTCATTAGGATTTGGATACATACCAACCACAAATTCAGTACCACTGTGTATTCAACCTCATTTTATTTCTTATAGTGTCACCGTATCGTCAGAAATATGTAGTAGAAAACATATGAGTACTCCATTGAACAAAAAGGCACAACAATGTTTGCCCAAATTTATTACGACTTTATTGTGATTTTAGGGAAGTATTGGTTCCAACACGACTAGAAAAACCCTGCAAGCCTGTTGCCCACTATTCTTGAATGAAAAATCCAAGTACATCCAAAGCAAAGTAAACCAGGACTCTATTACCAACATTTTGCACCTTATCTACTGGCTATAGAATTTGATGTCGATATTTGTATATTTCATTCAGTTAAACAGACAGTTGCTACATGCATAGAACCTCTTCATGTACCAAATCATTTCTATTTCATATTCCACCAACCCAATAACATGATATCCAGCATATGTTGAGGACATGTACAGCACACCATATTAAGCATAGAAAAGAAAGAGTTTAAAATCTCACAAGAACATTCTGTGGTTTGATATCACGGTGGCAGATGCCAACACAGTTATGTATATAAGCAAGTGCTCGGCATATCTGCAAAGTTAAGTGATTATGGAAAAAGGATTAGATGACTTAGTAGTTATTACACAATCAAACTTTGTGATAAGATACAATAATAAAAGGCAACTGAAGGCATGATTTATTGCATGACTGGGAAAATATATTCCTGACTTCAACAACTACGAAGAGCAAATGGATATGTGGCAGAACTAATTAGCTAAAATTCTAACCACAGTAAAGAACAAAATATGGCAGAATCAAAACATTAGTTAAGGTATGTAAACAATTACGATGCAATAATGTGCGAGTTATCAGTTACACAGTAAATGATCTATGTTAGAACCTAGAGTGCGGCTCAAGTCACTCAACAAAAACTTAGAAATGCTCTTGCGAACATGCAATACATAACCTTCACTGTATACTACTAAATATATGCGTAAATACTTATCTCATGAAAAATATATATTTCAATAGCATCTCATCATCTGTGTGATATAATTTTTAGCACTGGATGTTTAACTAAACATACAAGAAGCAAGTTGTAGAACATAAATCCAAAGACAGAAAAACTGACAAGCTGGCTTGGTTGGATGTATGAATGTCTGAGAATTTATTTTAGATTCTACATGGAAGCAATTGGTGTGAATCACTAATTAATACTTTTCGAGAAGTTCCAATAAAGCAATCAATTATTGAAAGATAAGCTTGAAGCAGACATGAGGACAACAAAGGACTGCCACCAAGTAGGGAAAAAGATAAGATACTGATGCAGTGATGCCTTCAGTAGTCAAGAAAATTTTGCACCATGAGCTCCACATAACAACATGTAGATAATTTTGGAGAACAAATATGCCTACATCATATAGACTATTGGCCTATGTTCATTATTTGTGATGTAGGCCATCAAGACTGGCACTTATTTTAACTCTATTGCATGAAGTTCCTTTCAGACGGATTAACATGATACGTTAAGTCCCACAGGACAAAATATACATCATTAATCCATAAGCTCTAGTATGGAACATGTGGCATGCATGCCTCATGACCACTAGACAATGCACCTGAAAAGAAGTAATCCGCATTTTGCAAAATCTATCACCTGAAGTCCTCCAAAATAAGTTAACCAAAAATAAATTATGAAAGGACCTCTAAGAAGTTTCCTTTGTCGTATTTAGGGAAGCAATTGATTTAGAATGGTACATGGGATGCAAAACAGCTAGCATTTCCATTAAAAAAAAATGCAAAAATGAATGTTGAAACTGAGGACAATCTCTAAAGCCTAACATCATTCAGGAAAGTAACCACCAATTCAGGGCAGACCTGATAAGTGTATAGTTTGACATAAATGAGGGGCATCCGTTGATTCATTCTGTTGTACTGTCTTGCAATCCGGTTTATTGTCTCTGGAACAAACTCAAGCACAAGATTGAGATAAAGCTCATCCCTTTCGGTGGTTGAAAAGAAGTAATGCTTGAGACCAACAATGTTAGGATGGTCAAGCATATGCATAATTTGCAATTCCCTGTTCTTGTATCGTTTATCTTGAAGAACCTTTTTTATGGCAATGATTTCTCCTGTTTCTCGACATTTGGCCTAAAGAGTTGACAAGAACAGGTTGTATGCCTTTCACAATCAGTTAAGCATGGAACAGTTTAGACAATGAAAAGGCCACAGGTTTACCTGATATACAACCCCAAAAGAACCAGTTCCAACCACATGTTCAGCAATGTAAGTGATCGACTGTTTCAGTAACCACCATATTAGCATTTGTTTCACGACCAAACATCATAGATTACAAAGATGAAAGTAAAATTACCCTTACCTGTTTAGGCAGGCCATTTCGGCCATGAATTGTAGTAGCTATTATGTGACCAGCTTCAGCACCAGAACCATCCGTCACATCTGGCTCAATGTCCTGCAAATGAAATGAGTATGTTCATCTAATAAAACAAAGTGCAAAGTTAATTCACAATTTTCCCTAGGCTTGCTGGGAATATGCATGAGCCACAAGATTATAAAAGCAATGGCACAAAACCATGCCTTTCTAGGATGGGGAACAAATTGCAAATTTGCGGTACAGCTAATCGCATACTTATGTTTGCACCAATGCAATGATTCATTACAACAGTAGGTAAACAAAATAACAAGAAGAACCGGACGGGAGGGAAGAAGATGGCTTTGTAACATGTGTTTGATTAAATGTGGAGATAAGTGATTGCTCATTCTGCCTCAAACAATAACATCAGTTCAGTGGCATACCCCTTCATTATCAACATCTGGATTGGCATCCCTCAGTTGCATTTCCAGCATTTCCCTTCCTAGAAACTCAACCGAGCTAGCCGGCCCCTTCAAACCATTCGCCGACCGCGAGGAGCTCCCAGCCCCGCCATGCCTTTGTCCAGAATACGCCATCCCCCAGCCGAATGGTAAGGATTAATCGAGATTACCAAGGTGAGGGTCCGCAAACAGCCCAGTGCTCATTTCATTGCTTGCAGAAGATCATCAGCCTGCCATTGCCAATGCCGTTTCCTCCACCCTCACTTTAACAGCAACTGCATACACATTCCATCAAAATGTGTTTAAGATCAAGATGAGCTCTCTTGCACGTAGTACGGAGCTTTCATGTAAAAGAGCAGTATAATTGATGAAATCACCACAATACCTTCAGGAAGTACATTGAACTCAACCCATAATTCTTCTGCTAGAGTACACTATTACAAAACCCATAATTCTTCTGCTAGAGTACACTATTAGAATAAAGCACCCGAATTTCCAATCACCCAGAGATCAAGAAGAGCCTTTGAATAAAAAATACCCCCACAACTTTGTCCAAATCGTAACAGATCAAACTCAAAATTGGAACGAAGATCCTCCGAAATAAACCAGACGATCCATCCCAAATCCAATACCTCGATAATTGGGTCAAAACCGCCGCAAACGGGGCCCAAAGAGAGCATTAAAAAAGGACCCTTTTTTTCTGGTGGGATCAAAGAATCTAGAGAACCAGTGTACCTGTAACCAAAACCGAGCAGCGATCGAAGGCAAATTCTTGGAGCAGGCAGATCAAACCACAGGACCTTAACAGTTCCACGGTTCTTGCAATTCTTCTAGGAAATTGTGTTTCGTGGGTTCTTGAGTTTGGCGGCTGTGGAGGAGGAGATGGTTACGGACTGCCAGGAGCAGCAAGTTGGTAGTGGGAGCGAGTTAGTGGATGGCAGCTGCTCTTCTTCCTTCCAAACTTTTCCTTTTCTGGTAAAAAGAATTGGAGTGGCACGGCATGGCATGGAAGGACTAGAAAATTTAAGGTGGTGGTGGCATGGAAGGGTGAGGGGGTTGGGGCCTGGGCGAGAAGCAAACAAATTGGGGGTGAACTGTGGAGGCGAAGTGACACCTTCGATTTGAGGGCTTTCGGTGTTTGCTTGCAATGCTTGCTGCACTCAATTTGGCAGCGAAGATGTTTGGATTGATGGACGGGGGTTTTGACTTGGGAGTGACTTGTGATGCGCAAGATTTATTTAGTTTTGGGTGCAACTTGTAGTATTTTAAACTGATAAAAAAATCCATATATTGGTATGTGCCTTTCTCAGTGATGGAAGTGATGTCAATTTTGCAATTACAATAGAAATTGAATTTAATTAACCATCTTTTCATGAAAACAAAGCACATGAGAGCGGAAAGTACTTTTCTGATGAATAAATAATGATGAATTTTCTGTTTCTTGTTATGATGTTGAATATAGTTTCAGCTCCATTGTGGTTAATTGCGACTTCAGTCGTACAAATCATCAGCATCCATTTTTTTATTCTAACACAAATCCAACACATGCTTCTCCGTAACAGAAAAAAATCGACAAAAGCCTGCACGCGCCACAGAACTTTCGGTAGAACAATCCAGCATGCATGGCTCGCTTCAGGAGACCACTTTGTCAGAAACAGCATTAACAATGTGGGAAAATACAAACTTCATGTACACCTGTATCATCACGCCACAGTAGTCAGTACTGCACACATCATGTAGTAACATTTTAAGAGCTTCTGTACATAATCAACCGTGGTTCTTCTTGTAAACGACAACTAGATTACATAGGAAATGTGTCGATGCTGTTCTGCTCATCGTAAAATTCCTGCTCACCCAACCGGTCTTTCTAAACAGCCATAGGGAAATGTATGTACGCACATCCACAGGCCTGCCTGCCTGCAAGCAGAGGAGCTTGATGTAATACCGGGAACAAGCGTGTGAGACATAAGAGGGGCAGCCACATGCCTTTGCCCAAATCAAAGGAATAACAACAAGAAACGAGTGGTAGTAACAAAAAGGAGCACTCAAATGGTCCACCAGGATAGCTGTTCTGTTCATCCTCGTCGTGCTAGGACTAGGAGACCTGGGTCCTGCCATTCGCTGACCAGGTCAATGGGCATCGCAGGCAGGCCACAGCTACAATTCAGTTTGCATATGCTGCTGTAAAGTGCTCATGTGTGCTGTGAGAAGCTGAGGCATCATCATTCCAAGGGGCTCGCAGCTGGACTCTCCATGTGAGGAGGATAAGTTTAACCTTCATACCATACATTTATGTGATACATATGGAAAGCTCCAACATAAAGTATTTGGATGCTGTTTCAGTAGTCAAGTTTAGGTTCTGCATAATGCAATGGTTACTTACGTGAAAAGGGTGTAGATACTTACCAGCACATGCCTGCCACTTGATCCCAACAGCGTCAAGAAGCTCTGAATGTTGTTATGGCTGGACCATAGGTTCCTCTATTCCTTCGGAGAAACCTCTCGTGAGTTAATGGCGATCCCATCGGCTTCACGTTGCATTTTTCTCTGCTAAATCTTGGACAACAAGAGCAAGCTCCATGGCTTTCCACATCACCTGAAAAGTTTGCATTAGAAAGCTGCCCAAGACAACAAGCTATCAGTCAATTAATGGGTGTGTCCTTTGCGAAAAACGTGTCTCATTTTGATGACTTCTTAACTTTTCGATTATTTTCGCTCTCTTGACTAGCATTGTCAATTCTTGCCATACACTGCTAGACAAGCCATATGCGCACATGTGCAAAAAGAAGGGTGAACAGGTGAAACTTCCAGGAAATATCTAAACTGGTGAAATGATGATGTTACAGTGCATGAATTTACAGGTGCCGATTCCAAGCTATCAAGACAACAAAAGCTAAGAAGAACTAGAGCATAGCATTTCTCCTATGTTGTACACCAGAACGTTCTTCTTTCAGTACTCTGCACTTTTCCGGTCTAGTCCCTCCCACAGGCTGAAAGGTTCTGTTCCCGGCGTATACGCATGAAGGATGTGCTTTCCAGGTGGTGCCAGGCCCTTGCCAAGAACACTAGGAACTGATATCAACACAAAGTTCTGGTCACCATCAGCTCCTTTGTTCCGATCATTAACCACAGTACGATGGATTCCAACGTCCTCTCTAGCATTCTGTTCCAGTTATATCAGTGGTTACAGTGAGAGAATGCAATTGAGCCTGTGGAAATAGAGACCATTATAAAGATCATTTGCTAGGATGAAGCATATATGACAACCAGCCTCTGCATCGAAACCCGAGTGGAGATGCATAAGCGAATCACATTGTGGAGTTGCTTTCTTTTTTTTGAACGAAAAGGCAGGAGCACTGCCGTATGTATTAAAGAAAGGGAATAATGGAATAGGTTACAGCAGTTTGGAGAGAGTGAGTTCTTCTAATGAAGAACCACACGAAGCACAAAAGAATAGAACCACCCACTCAATTACAACATCAATAGAGCGATAGACTTGATCTTTTTTTTTTTAGGCAAGCAACGAAAAGATCTGGAAGCTAGAAATCATAGCATCTGGTAAGCCACCGTTCGGTTCTGCACATTCCTAGCCACCGTGATCAACCACTGCTGCCTTTGTCTTTGTAGGTATTTTGGAAGATCCTACAATTCCTTTCTTTCCATAGGTTCCATAGGCAATATGTGACGACCCCATCGAACTCCTTTCGTCTAGGGGAAATCACCGCGAGGCGAGAGGAGGTCCACCAAGCGGAATTCCCTAGATGAACCAAGGAAGGCCGAGGTGCCCTTAGGTTTGATTGCGTGTGCGTAGCACCTCGTCCGCACTCGCTGCGCGAAAGGGCACCATAACAACAGGTGAGATGATGTCTCTTCCTCTCCCCCACAGAGGACGCATGTGGTGGAATGAGGCCACCCCCTGGTGGCTAACCTGTCCGCCGTTAAAATCTCATCTGGATGAACAACCAGCGAAAAACCCGATTTCTCCGCGGCCGCCTGCCAAATCATCTTGTAGTTTTGATCCGGAATGGAGCCTAAAAACTGAGTCTTGTAAGCTGAGCTTGCTGAATACTCACCCGAGGACGTCCATCTCCAGGTGATCTGATCATCCGATCGTGGGTCAAGTCAACTGCCGCAGCAAGATGCCAAAGACGAAAAAACTCCTGCAGCTGCTCTTCGGTTGTAATCCAGCGCAAAGGTCTAATCCAATTTCTTGATGATAGGAGGTCCTTAACCGTTCCTGTTTTTCTTCGAACCAGCTTGTAGCAAGATGGCGCCAACTCCGCTGGAGAAGTTCCCTGCAGCCATCTAGAGCCCCAGAAATCCGCTATTTCGCCGTTGCCTATCGAGATGACAGTGCTTGCAATGAAGAGACTGCGGTCCGAGGGGGAACAAGGTAGCGGCGAGCCTGACCAGGGCCTATTTCGGTCTTTCCACGCGAACCATAACCAACGCACTCGAAGCGCCCGACCAAACCTATCCAAATCTTTTGCCCCTAGACCCCCCAGCATCTTGGGCCTGCAAATTTTTTTCCAATTTACTGACAAAGTGACCCCATTGCAATCCCGATCACATTTCCAAAGAAAACTACTATGATCTGTCGAGTCTCTTTGTGACCCATTTGCCGAGGATACACCGCTAGATGATAGACCGCAATAGATGTCAGACCGAGTTTAGTAAAGTCAGGCGAGCTGCCCTAGATAACAGCTTCCTTTTCCATCCTGCCAGACGAGATCGCACCTTGTCAATGAGAGGCTGGAAGTCAGCCCTTTTAAGCTTTGTCGGCCTGAGAGGAAGCCCAAGGTACCTGCAGGGGAAACTTTCGACATGTGCCGGAAAATCCTGTAAAATTGCTTCCATGTCTAGCGCGTCGCATCTTATTGGGTAGACCTCACTCTTGTGGATGTTGTTGTGAAGACCTGTAGCTCCTCCGAAGAAAGCTAGGATTTCCTGAATTGCTATGAGCTCCTCCTTACAGGGAGAAGCAAAGATGGCCACATCGTCCGCATATAAGGAGACGGTAGATTTTGACCAACCTGTTGGGATCGCGGAAAAGATCCCTGCCTCCGAGGCCTTGGAGAATAATCTTTGCAGAGGATCCATGGCTAAAATGAAGAGCATGGGAGATAAAGGGTCTCCTGGCGCAGCCCTCTTCTATGCCGAATTGGGGGACCCGGTTCCGTTGAGGATCACCCTGGAAGAAGAGGAAGCTAGGATCATAGAAATCCACTCCCGCCAGCGTGGCCCGAAGCCAAGCCGAATAAGAAGATCGATAAGGAACTCCCAACTGACTGAGTTGAAGGCTTTTGCTATATCCAACTTCAGAAAAAGAGTTGGGATCCTCTTCCTATGCATCTCAGAGATGACATTCTTTGTGAATAGGAAATTGTCCTGAATGGATCTTTTGCTAATAAAAACGCTTTGGTTGTGCGGGACCAAGTCGTGAAGATATGGTGCTAGCCTGCTCGCAAGCACCTTGGAGAAGATCTTCCCAGTGCTGTGGATTAGGTTGATTGGCCTGAAGTGAGTTATTAAAGAAGCATCTTGTCTCTTAGGGAGCAACACTATGTTTGCACAATTGAGCATCTGCAGATGCCGCCCTCTCATGCCATGCAACTGAGAAAAAACATCCATGAGATCCGTCCTGATAATGTCCCATTCTTTGTGGAGTTGCTTTCGCTATATCTTTGTATGATTTTGTGACAGCATCAGGTGGTAGCAGATCCAAAGTATCCCGCATAGATGCATTGCTAACCACCACTTTCTTTGCACGTACAGTCTGCAAGAGGAGCAAATTCCCGATGAGATTTCAGCAGCTACATCAATCTTCAAACCATAGGTAGCATGATGGAAGCCAATACAAGGGAAAAAGTTGTTACCTAGTGACCTAGACTGAAATGTGGCATAAATAATCATGCCACTCGAAAAAAGATTGAATAAGACACCAAGATGAGAGAATTTATGTCAGATTGGCCTTCATGATTTCTTTGGTCTGCACTACTGCGAAGGAGTGGAGCAAGGCCTAAACTAAATATGATATGCAAGATCGAAGATAATCGCCGATTCGCCAAGCCGATACACGCCGAACCGAACTCGACAAGGACAAAGGGCGAGCGAGTTGGTTTAGGAGTCTAGTCTTAATATGAGTCGGTTTGTTATTTCCTTTCCTTAGGTCAGAATCGAAGGGCTATTTAGCCCGAGGTAGAATCAGCAATAAAGATAAGAAACAGAGTATTACCTGTTGCTTTTCACCTCTTGTCGCCGCAGCTTTCATTCTGCGAATTTGTGTTCGTCAAATCACGGCGCCAAAGACGACGCCTCTCGACTCTGCAGTCCGGCGTCCCACGCACCACTACGATCTCCGAAGCTGTGCTCATAACAACTTGGTATCAGAGACCATGGATGGCGATGAGGACGACTCTGCCGACAAGATCGACGATCTTTCGAAATTGGAGGACATGGCGCCGGTTCAGACGGCCACACGGCTCAATTCGCCACCCTCACCACTCGGCTGGACCGCCATGACGCTCGCATCGCCAAGGTGGATGATCTGATGAGCACAATGGTTGGCGGCGGCGACAAAGGAACGGGAGCGGATCCAACGGTTTATGTTCCGCCTGCTCGACGCGACGCTAGCCCTGGCCGAGGGGCAGGCGGCAAGCAATGGCGGCGAGGTGTCTTTGACACAACCGGCGGTGGCATGCACGGGGGGAGCACGCTGCCCTATGTTGACGGGAGGAGCGGAATCATGGCGCCACCGGACGGTCGACCTCCAAAACCCCATCGGTGGGATTTTGCGACCTACGAAGGCGCCGACGACCCACTCCATTGGCTCAATTCCTGCGAATTGTTCTTCCGCGGCCAGCACACGGCGGAAGGCGACAAGGTCAGCACGGCGGCATACCATCTGCGCGGGGACGCACAGCAGTGGTACATGCTCCTGGAAGAGGAGATGGGAGCACTCACCTGGCCGCACTTCAAGGACCTCGTCAATCTTCGTTTCGGACCACCAACTCGGCGCAATCACCTCGCGGAAATCAAGCAGCTTCGTCAGAATGGGACCGTGTCACAATATCAGAAGGAATTTGAGGCACTTCTTCCCCGTGCGAATCTCCGGGCCGACCAAAAGATCCAAATGTTTACGGCAGGCCTCAAGGAGAAGATCGCAATTGCCGTCGACTTAGCTGCACCGCAGTCTCTGGCCATGGCGATGAGTCTAGCGCGAGCTCATGAGCGTCTGCAACAAGTGGATTCGGAGGATAGCAGGCGGACTGTTTTCAAGAGCACCGGCACAAAGATTTCACCGATTGCAAGCACGCCTACTACGGTCGGTGCGGCCGTACCGGCAGGACTTGCCACACAAAAAGGGGGTGCCACCAGTGCGCCTGGACCCAAGTTTATCAAGAAACTAAATCGAGCACAGATGGAGGAACGCCGTCGCCTGGGACTGTGTTACAATTGCGATGAAAAATACGTGCCCGGGCATTCCTGTCAGCAGCTCTTTGGGTTAGAGGTCATCCCTGATGATGCTCATACATGGGACAGCCACGAACCCTGCGAAGATCCGTCCATCTCTCTGCTCGCTCTGACCGGCATCGCCGTCGGCCGCACGATGCGGCTGTTGGTCCGCATTGGCAATCATGAATTCGTCGCGCTCGTCGACTCCGGCTCCACCCACAACTTTATATCCGAAAACACGGCGGCCCAGGCAGAAGTGGAGGTGTCTGCAGCAACATCTCCTTTCCGGGTCGCGGTGGCAAATGGGGAACGGATCAGCAGCAGCGGTGCCTGTCGCCAAGTCTCGCTCGACATCGACAACCATGCCTTCATCATTGACTTCTACGTACTACCGATTCCAGGGGTTGACGTGGTTCTGGGAATTCAGTGGCTCCGCACTCGACCCATCACATGGGATTTTCAACGTCTCACTATGACGTTTTGGCGCGGGGATCATCAGGTGCAACTTCATGGGGTCTCACCGCGTCCACCATCCTTGGCGGCCATAACAACCGCACCACCAGATCTGATGGAGGCTTTACTGGCTGAGTACCCGGAGGTTTTTGCGGAACAACCGGGTCTTCCACCGTCACGCAGCTACGACCATCGGATTCACCTCATCGCGGGGACAGATGCGGTAGCTGTACGGCCATATCGCTACCCACAGTTGCAGAAAGATGAGCTCGAATCACAATGCCGCGAGATGCTACGTCAGGGCATAATCCGCGTCAGCACCTCGGCATTTTCATCACCGGTCTTGTTGGTCCGTAAGAAAGATAACACATGGTGGTTCTGCGTGGATTATCGGGTCCTTAATGACAAAACTATCAAGGACAAATTCCCAATACCGGTGGTCGAAGAGCTGCTGGATGAATTAAAAGGTGCACGATTCTTTACTAAATTGGATCTTCGCTCTGGATATCATCAAGTGCGCATGCATCCCGCTGACGTCCACAAGACAGCCTTCCGCACACATCACGGGCATTTTGAGTTCTTAGTGATGCCGTTCGGTTTGACCAACGCCCCGGCAACATTTCAGGCACTTATGAATGACGTTCTCGGTCCTTTTCTTCGACGCTTCGTGCTGGTATTTTTTGATGATATCCTTATCTATAGTCCGTCATGGGCCGAACACCTCTGTCATGTTCGTACCGTGCTACAAGAGCTATCACGCCATGGATTGGTGTTAAAACGCTCAAAATGCTCTTTCGGTACTACCTCGGTCGCATATCTTGGACATGTCATCTCGACCGAGGGTGTCACCATGGATCGACACAAAGTGGCAGCTGTCGAGGATTGGCCAGTTCCTACCACTGTTCGGGCTGTTCGTGCTTTTCTGGGGCTGGCAGGTTACTATCGGCGATTCATCCAGAATTATGGGACAATTGCAGCGCCCCTTACGCGGCTTTTGCGCAAAGAGGCTTTCTCCTGGACTTCGGACGCGGCCGGGGCATTTTCTTCACTCAAACAAGCTTTGGCATCGGCACCGGTTCTTCAACTACCAGATTTTGGACGCCCTTTCATCATTGAATGCGATGCCTCGGGGTCTGGATTTGGAGCTGTCCTCCATCAGAGTGCCGGCCCCATTGCTTTCTTTAGTCGGCCCTTCGCTGCTCGTCATATTAAACTCGCCACGACGAAGCGGAGCTCATTGGCCTCGCCCAGCAAAGACGTCATTGGCGCCCTTACGTATGGGGCGACTGCTCGTCGTCTGGCACCATTACAAACTTGAAGTTCCTTCTGGATCAGCGATTGTCCACTATCCCCCAACATCATTGGGTGAGCAAATTGGTAGGATTTGATTTTTCTGTGGAATATCGACCAGGCCGACTTAATACCGTAGCCGATGCCCTTTCTCGGCGTGAAGGCATGTCCACTGATATTGCCCTTGCAGCTATTAGTGGCCCTTCCCTGACAATCTTCGATGACCTGCGCCGTGAACTCCCTGATGACGCAACCTGGGCGTCTACCCTGCAAGGCATTCAGGACGGCAGCCTACGGGAACCTTGGACCACCTGCGATGGCCTTATCCTGTACAAAGGCCGCATCTTTGTTCCTCCGTCGTCCCCCTTCACGTCCAAAATCTTCGCCGACTGCCATGAGTTGGGTCATGAGGGCGTTCAGAAGACGTTGACTCGAGTACGAGCGGATTTCTATATTCCCCGGGCACGTCAACTGCTTCAGGCCTTTATTAAGGACTGTCTGGTGTGCCAACAGAACAAAACTGAACATTTACACCCCGGGGGACTTCTCCAACCTCTCCAAGTGCCACACACAGTTTGGTCCGATATTGCTATGGATTTTATCGAAGGCCTGCCAAAATCAAACGGGAAGACAATCATCTTAACTGTGGTTGATCGTTTTTCTAAAGCTGCACATTTTATTCCATTGGCTCACCCGTACACAGCAGCTTCGGTCAGTCGGGTTTTCTTCGACACGGTGGTCCGCCTCCACGGCATTCCCTCCTCCATTGTGACTGATCGTGATGTGGTATTTACGAGCAATTTTTGGCAAGAGTTATTTCAGCTAGCCGGCTGCCGTCTTCACATGAGTACGGCCTATCATCCTCAGTCAGACGGCCAGTCCGAAGTAACCAACAAAATTATTGCAATGTATCTGCGCTGCTTCACGGGGGATCGCCAAAAACAGTGGATTCGATGGTTGCCTTGGGCCGAATATTGTTACAACACATCCTTTCAGTCATCCTTGAAGACCACGCCATTCAGAGTTGTCTATGGTCGCGATCCGCCAAGCATGCGCTCATACATTAAGGGGGAAGCTCGTACTCCAGCGGTCGAATCCCAGATGATAGACCGCGACCAATTTTTGACTGAGGTGCGCGACCGTCTTTTGCAAGCCCAAGCAATGGCCGCTTCGTATTATAATCGGAACCACCGCGAGATTCATTTTGAAGTCGACGATTGGGTCTGGCTTCGTATTTCGCCTCGCCTGGGGTCTTCCCTTTCCAATATGACTCATGGCAAGCTCAGCCCGCGATTCTACGGTCCTTATCAAGTCGTGCAACGTGTGGGGACAGTTGCATATCGTCTCCGGCTTCCTGCCAGTGCCCGGATTCATGATGTCTTCCACGTTGGCATCCTCAAGAAGTTCCATGGCACGCCACCACAGATCCTGGCACCCTTACCTCCGTTGGTTCACGGCCGGGCATTGCCAGTACCGGAGGAAGCACTCAAGGGGCGCGCCGTGCGTGGTCAGCGCCAAGTGCTCATTCGCTGGAAGGATACTCCAGCGGAACAGGCGACATGGGAGCATGTGGATGATTTTCAATGTATATTCGGATTCCATTTCGCGACGAAATTGCTTTCGGAGGAGGTGATGTCGATTCGCCACCAGATACACACCGAACCGAACCTCGACAAGGACAAAGCAGAGCGAGTTGGTTTAGGAGTCTAGTCTTAATATGAGTCGGTTTATTATTTCCTTTCCTTAGGCTGTAATCGAAGGGGCTATTTAGCCTGAGGTAGAATCAACAATAAAGATAAGAAACAGAGTATTACCTGTTGCTTTTCACCTCTTGTCGCCGCAGCGTTTTCTGTTGCGGAATTTGTGTTCGTTCGTCACGGCGCCAGCACGACGCCCTCTCGACTCTGCAGTCCGGTGTCCCACGCACCACTACGATCTCCGAAGCTGTGCTCATAACAATAACACTTAGTTTGCTTGGCACACAGAAAATATATATTGATCATTGTGTATTGTACTTTCTGATTGATGCTTTTTGACATTCATAAGAATCAATATATTATGAAATATCAAGCTTGATTAAATCATTACCAATCGTTGCTAGTATTGGCTTTGTGGTCTCGTCGTACTACTTATTTTTGTTTGCCAAAAAGTATCCTTTGGAGCTGCTTACTTGTCCACTCCGTAGCTTGACACCAACGTCTCGACCATTCTTAATTAAAACATTTTCAACATGAAAACGAAGAGCAAGTCTGCCACCAAAATTTTCAATACCTCGCACAACGGCATCTATTGTTGCTCCACTTCCCACCCAGAGGGTACTCAAGCAAGCATCCTGGTTTGTACCATTCTGCAAACATATAAACCTGAGATTTCAATTAGACCAAGTTATGAAAAGAACACTTCAGAATTATAAAATTTAAATTAGGTGAATTTTAACCGACATGGCAGCAGAGCCGTCAGATGAGTAAAGATTGAATGTTATTGAAAAATTAAGTATAATAAAGCGATGAATCTCACAGTTCTAATGCCAATTATCTAGACATCCATGTGCCATATATGGAGCGGAGCATGGTACGTTGCAATAATGCACACAAAAATAGGAATGGGAGACACCAATTTTATATGGAACATACTAGCCATGTGCTCGTACGTTGCAACGGAAATTCAATTTGCAATAAAAAATTTATTTACAAAGAGCACTAATCTTATCTGAATAATAATGTTCACTCTAAATGTGCATTAGTTAAATATTTAAATCAATTCATCGAAGTATACAAATTCCAAGCACCTATTTACAAACACAAGCCTAAAATTATCTTTAATTTCACAAACTTAAATAATAACATCACAGCCCTTGGGATTGTCAATTTGTAATCCTATAATTCGAGATCGACCAATCGACTGAAAGAGGCATTACCTGCTGCCCCATGGACACAAAGGCATTTAAGAGGTAGGTGTCATCCGTATATAGCTGCCACCATCAGCGAAGTGCGTGGCTCGTACGCCTTAGCTCTGGCCATACCATAGCCCCACCAGATAAACCAACTCCACCACCTCCTCACGCTTCCCCCGCGAGCGCCTCCCTCAACCTATTAACATCATTCACCGCAACGAGCTCCAGCAGCACTGCCAACCTATCTAACCACCCACCACCCGCGATCGACGAGATCAGGAAGGTTGCCCATTACCTTCGCTCAACGAATAAACTCAACACATCTGCAGAAGAGGCAAGAAGCGGTAGGGTTATATAGATTCAGCAACCGAGGAGATGTCTATGGAATCTAGATTAAGAAATCGTCGAATAAGGAAGGAAACAAAAGGGAAAGATGCAAGAAGAGACCCAATTCCATAAATCGAAGCTCTACTTCCTTCAGAAGGGAATCAATCAATCTAATCCGAAAAGCACCAAGAGCAATCGCCGCCGATTCAAATGTTAGACCAATGGGAGAAAAGAAAGCAATAAATGAGTCATGCATATTCATTTACGTTCTGTAACGGAATGATCCAATCCAATCTACTAGGTGGCCACTGCCCGCTTCCCACTCAGGCACGTAGGTGCGCACACATGTCGGAGTAAAGGTGGAGAACGGACCTACCACCACCAACTCCTAATTAGAATTAGTAGAGATTTGTAGTGATATATAACGGACTCTGTAGAGTAGTAAATTTGAGATAAAGTAGAAAATGGATTCATATCACACTCAAACTTAACAATTTTTACTTTGAGATGAATTCGCCTCGTAACCAAAATAAAACACAAATATACTTATTATTATCTTACTAACTTTAATGTCACCTCGAACAACTGTCGCTTGAAATGTAGATAAGATAGCAATAGCTTACAGACTTGCCTTTGAGCTAACTGCGCATCTTTAAACAATAAACATGTAACCAGCTCTTCTGACGCCGAGTGCGCGGTCGTGGCGCTCGAGCACCAGCACGTCCTGGTTGTACCTGGCCAGGAGCCCGGCGCAGCACAGCCCGCCGATCCCGCTGCCGATGACGATGACGTCCGCCTCCGACCTCTCCGCCACCCTGACCGACCAAAAAACAACAGCAACAACGGTGAACTGAAGCGCGCCTCAGTTTGAATGGCGAAAAGCTGGCGCGGGTGGGCGCGGTGGGAGACGTATGTACCCGGAGAGCGCGCGGTCCACGGCCTAGGGGGAGGGCTCGGCGGAGAGCTCTTCGACCGCCACCGCCCGGCAGCACGCGGACGCGCCACGGCGCGACCTTGGAGCGGTGGTGATTGTTGGATGAGCGCGCGCGACGGTAGTGGCGGCGCGCAGGCTGCTGTGCTCGTGAGGCTAATGCGGCGGAAGCCATCTCGGAGGCGGAGCCGAAGAAGTGGAAATGGCGCGCGGCGCGGGCTCTCGTCCATTCGTCCGTCTCGTCGGGAAATTTGTGTGTGTCATCGAATTCGCTGGCAATTTACGGATTGGCACTTTAATTTGTGTGGTTTATAAAATTAATATGAATTGATGAATTCTTTGTCCCAATGACACTCCGGACATTTTTCACAATTTCAGGATTTTCAAAATGATTTTCACACTGTTAATACCTGTTTTACCCATGCTTTTTCCTCCTGTTAACGTCCGTCTCCTTCCCGTTTCCTCCCGTGGCTCATTTTCATGCGTCGGGAACGACAGGAGGAAGAAGATGCCGGGCACAGGAGTCTTCACAGGAGCTCACGGGCGTTAACAGAGGATATAGGCTAGGGGCAAAATGATAAACTCACCCGCCAAATAGTGCTAAAAACATTTGAAAAAAAAAGAAAAAAAGTTAAACAAATGCCAGGAGTGTCGCTAGAGTAAAGAATTCATCAATTCGTGTCAATTTTATGAACCGCACGAATTAGAGTGTCCATCTGTGAATTGCCAATGAATTTGGTGTCACACAGACAAATTTCTCCCGACTTGTCGGGTGGTAAATAGGATGGCAGTTTTATCTATAAGTTTGGGTACATGTGAGTACCTGATTTAATGAGGATAAACATAGATAGCACTTTAGATATCGCCTTTTGGGTTTAAGTACCCGATAAAAACACAGGATAGATGTGGGTGTCAATTTATACTCATAGGTACCTGATGGGTATCCTATTATCCTATAACACGTGGCCTCACTTTTTATAAGATATATATTAGAAATTTGAAACCGTAACTACTTGAATGAAAGGCTGAGACACACATAAGGCTTTAAAAGGCAATACTATATTCAAAAACTTGTTTAGCATATATCATGCTATGAATTTGTTTTGCACATATCATGCTCTGAATTTGTTGCGTATATATCATACTCTTTCTTTTAGACGATACTCTATTATGTGTTGGCATCTCTGTTATTACCGTAGTTATAAGTGTACGCTATGTGATTAAGTTAAATGCAGGTTAGTTGAGTTATACTATTGTTCTATATTTTATTCTAATGCTTATCATCTTATTCATTGAAGCCAAATACAATATCTATGAAAACAAATTTATTTCTATGAAAATATTATGAAATAGTGTAGTATTTGCCATCAAATATCTTATATATACTCACTTGAACTTTTAGTATCATTATTTATCTATAGGCCATTATGATGTGCTACTTAAATGAAATAAATTGGAATATTATTAGTTACCTATAACCTATATTAACTCTCTGTTTTCAGCATAGCCTGCTACCCATAAATACCCATTGAATATCAGGTATCCATCGAGTTTTGGTATGAACACAGATTTGTATCCGATAAGTCTAATGGATTTGGATAGACGGTATGGTTTTGAGTTTGGATAGATGATAGTCATACCCAAAAGTACTCATCCGATTTCCACCTCTAATGGCAGAGGAGGGGCCGCAGGGGAGAGGGAAGAGTGGAGCGTGTGGGCGAGGCGGCAGTTGGGTACACGTGGCGCCTCGCCGGCCTTTTGCCGTTCTCGGCAACTGATGACGATGCCGCGATGGAGAGGCAACCTCAGCCCATTGTAAATTTATGGTTCGGCCCAATATTCTTAAATGGGTTCGAAAGTTGGGCCTGAAGTGTCGAACCAGCCCATAAATGGCGGTCCGCCTAAACGCGAATGGGAAGGAGGCGTACAGACTGGACTCGCCGCCGCCGGCGGCCGACCTCCGTCTAAAGTTTGCAAGCTCCAGCTATGGTCGACGCGCCGCCGCCGCCCGCAGCGGCGTCTGAGAAGGAAAGCACTGGCCGCCGTGTCTTCTTGGAGTTCATGACCAAGTAGTGTATCATTTGCCCTCGTTTCCTTCTCCTACTTCCCCTACTTACGTGTAGTTTTTTCCTTCTCTCCGACTGAAATTTCCATTAACTTGTGCTGCTTCTTCCACACTTCCATGAGCAATTCTTATTTTTGAGCACAGGGTGGCACGGTTGGAGGAGCTAGTTGATATCGGGAAGCTATCCCTTGTCAAATTCCATCAGGAGCTAGGTTACTTTTTAGATATTTTCCCCTCCCCTTTTGTTAGCGCAACCCTTTTGACTAATAACAGGAATGCTGATAATCCTTGAAGGTTCATTCTATATTGTTCACAGTTTTGGTGCCTTTCCTCAATAACATTATCCTGATATCTTACGCTGTTTACTACTAATTTTTAATACTTGTCATCATCGATCAAAGATCAAAGTTATTGAACTACCTTGTTTCAGAATTTATCCGAAGACCACAGATTCCTATTGAGTCAGATATTATGAGTGAGATTGTTAGATCTAACTGCACTGACAGAATGAAGTCATATCTTGAAGCTAGCTGCAGCCTTCACTGCCAAAACATCTCGAACATAAATCAGTGTGAGTTATTTATTATTGTAAGATAATGATTGATATTATTTTCTTATCTTGAGCTAATCGACAGACATAAATTATTAATGAGAGGGTGCTTTCAGGAAAAAAAAACCCTTAGTGCACACGTTATAATCTAACTTTTTTGTCAGTTTGATACTATATCTTTCTTTTTCTTGTAGCAGTGCATTCATGTGAGGGTGAGCTTGAGGATCATATAAATAAAGGTATTTGGCCATTATCTATTGTATGATAACTAATATTGAAAATTTGTTAGTTTGTTATTCTCTCTTCTGTTTGCAAGAGATTCTTGTTATGTTAAAGCACAACTTCACTACAAAACGTATGAGAATAATGCATTCTTGTTAACTTTTTCTCCCCTCACTCTCTCATTTTACCCCCTGGGGTGTAATCGAGCCTATCTTGGGAATAAAAGTAGGTGGGTTTGCCCACTGTTGACCTCTAAAAAAATTGTCACTCATGCAAAATCACCAAATGGCTTGAATGTCCAGATTTACCCAAATTGGTGCAGCAAAAGCTGTTTTTTAGGGTAGAAAGGGACTGTATTAATCCTAATGCTGAGAAATGCAGCAAGCAGGAATTGTGGGCATGAATAACCATAACCTATGATGCACAGACATGGATACGTCGACACGACATGACACCGACATAAGATTCGTCATTTTTCTAAAAATTCCAACACAGCGACATGACTATATATATTTAAACAACAATAATAATGTATAATAATATACATATGTCTTATTTTCTATTTTTCTATGTGTTTATCAAACTGAAATAATGTAAATTGTAAACCAGGAATATGTACCTCAGGCTTCTCATCTTCACTTCTAAGCTAAGCAAGAATAGGCACTGTCACCTTAGGACAAATCTTTCAATCACCATTAGTAATTTTCAGCAAGTGCACTTTGACTCGAAAGTAGCTAGTGGTGCCAATATATTTGCATCTCCATTTCATATTTTCTCTAGACGGACCACCCTTATCTAGAACGTCAACATGATTCCACAATGGAGTTTTGATGTTGGTGTTTTGCTCCTCTCAAGTGGTTAGGATTACCTTTTAGGTGACCGAGGTGGGCCGGGCTGTGTCATCATACGTGTCAAATACGTGTCGAACATTAAAGTTATTTATTTTGGCTATCTAATTGTCCAATACATGATTGGTACGTGTCGATCGACGTGTCGGTGCCGTATCTGTGTCGGACACCAATACAGCGCCAAACCAACGTGTCAGTTCTATAGAGACCATAACTATTTTGCCAAGTGGTCTCTGTCATTAAATATCATCTTAATGCTCACTAGTTAGTGGATAGTCCTTGTGTGTCTTGCATTTGTCAGTACATAGCAGTTTGGTTCCACATTTTGCCAAAGATAAACAGAATGGTGATGGTGTATCAGTTTCACTATAATGTCCTCTTCAAGTTATATTTTTAAAATTATAGTTATGGATTGCCTTTTCAGCACAATGTAGAAAGCAAATTCTCATGTTTGTGAGCTCATCTGCTGTCCTTTTTTTTGCTGTTCAGTGAAGGCATTGCTCAAAGAACTTCAATGTCTAGTGGAAGATGCTTATGGCATTACACTTACAGCCAATTTAAGTGCTTTAAAAGTTTCGTACAATCATACTGTTGATAACACGATGGATAGTGATTCTTGTTTCACAGAGGTAGAGGTCTCTGTCCCAGTCACGTATTCCTTTTGCTACTGTTAATTATAGAGTTGAACAGAAGGAAACTTGTTATTCGTGCTGATGAAGTGAAATGAAAGCCGAATAACAGTCTTTCTGTGTGGCAGGAAAAGGAGCAATCTGTAGATCAATTGGACAGTGATGTACCATTCGTTACAGTGATGGTCCTTGTTCATAACATGTTGAAACTTGACTACATGATGCAGGTAAATTTGCATCCGTCCGTGAAAATGTTCATTTGCTTTTGTGCCGTCAGATTTAATGCATCCCAAATACCAACATTTACAGGTTATTTCATCCTTTTGATAATGAAGGCTCCTTTTACTACAGGAAAAGGTTGTCAGGGCATTATCCCTTAAATCATCATCACCAGAGCTTGAGGGCTACTGCCTTATGTGGGATTTGCGCCCGTATGTTGACAACAATGTGATGGATCTTGCATGGAAAATGTGTCCATGAAACTTTGACGCTCATGGTGGTACCTGGCGATGGAACAAGCAGTATATCATTCATGCACGGATATGAGGCAGCCCTGTGAGCACTGACGCTCTGAATAGGACGACAGTTGTTTAGAAACGGCTGATATTGATCACCCCAAGCTGGCTGAATTCCTTTGTTCATATATCAACAGACCGTTGAAGATAGCGTATGTCTGTTCATGCGTTGGCGATGATTCTTTCGTTCGACAGTGTGTATTGTGGCTTGACTTTTCCATCATCGTTTGTTGCTAGACTGCAACTGTTTGTGGGGATAATTTTTTACCTATTCTGAATAGATCCTCTTGGCAAAAGAAGAATTTTTGTACTGTTGATATAATCAGCTGGTTGTTCTTTCTCTGCAAAAGCAATGAGCATGGATATGTATTTGTCAAGATGCAGCGATCCGTTGCGAGGGAGGAGGAAACTGGTGACTAGTGTATCAGGAAAGGAAGACGGCTGTGCTTGCCTTGTCATGTTGTGGATAGAGTTTCTACGTAGTTTGTAAGGGAATGTAATTTAAGCAATTACCTACCGTCAGTACAGTTCGACCGAACCAATAAACATCCGAATCGTTCAACAGTAACACTGTAGCTACAGCAGTCCTTGCCTGAGTACGTTGGTCTCTTTCTTTTGCTGTGCCCCTCTGGGTATTTCGATATTTAACACCCAATTCGTATGTCTTTTAGGCTCTGTGTATGATATATGGGTTTATCTGAATCAATAATAGTAGATCGGGATGTCAAATATTGAAAAATCGTTTTTAAAGGTAGTCAAATTTCAAAATCTCTCTGCTCCTCTTGTAGTCGGTCTCTCCTTTCGCTGCTTACCTTGGCGGCTCCGACCAAATTCCACACTCTCTTGGATTCCAAGGAGGGAAACACGCGGGCGAGACGAAGCAATGGAGAGCCCCACGTCGCCGGCGTCGCGGGTGAATTTCTACGACTTCCTCGACCGCATGCGCCGCCCCGCCGCCGCCGGCCTTTTCCGCTCCATCAAGAGGTCAGTCCATCACCCGCGCCTGCAAGCTAACCCTCCTCCCCCCCTTCACCCCTTACTCCGGTCGCCTCGCCTCCTGACGAACCCTACTTAATTTGAATAGTTCTTAAGGGCATCCACTTGAAATGTTGAATCAATCGATCGATCAGTGGAGATACTAGGAAAATGCATGATGGGCTCCTGTAGATTTAACCCGAGGTTAGTTTCCGCCTGCAGCTTCCTCGCGTCCCTCACTTTGGATGAGCCCAACGCCGAGGACGATGGCAAGAAGGTCCAGACCTTCTTCGCGGCGATGGAGACAGCCATCAAGGAGCATCCCTTATGGGCCAATGCCACTAATCAGGAAATCGATCACGCGCTCGAGGTGAACGTGTGGAAACATTGTGGGGTTTTTTTGCTCTTGTTTCGGTGCTCTTCACATCATCGACCCATCGCATTAAACGTCTCTTCTTGTTCTGTGCGTTAGGGCCTTGAGAAGTATATCATGACAAAATTGTTCGACCGCACCTTCGCTTCGTCTGCCGAGGATGCCATAGCTGACATGGAGATCTCGGACAAGATTGCTCTCTTGCAGCAATTTGTTAGGCCTCATCACTTGGACATACCCAAGGTTCTGCGTAATGAGGCTTCGTGGCTGGTAAGGCAATAATTGGCTCGCCTGTGAGTGGAGTTTTTCATCCCTGATAGTTTTCCTGTGATTTTTGTTGTTTAGCTTTACATGCTCACTATGCAACGTCACTGTAGTTGTTTTACTGTGTGACCAATCAATATATGTTACTCTGCAATATTTATCTACTTGTTCAAAATGAACCCAAAGAATTGTATTATGGGCACCATGGACAATATATTGGTCAAGTGCGTTAAGTTTATATTTAATTGATATTTTGTTCCATCTTCCCTTAATATGTTTTTTCGTGTTTTCTTTGTACTATGAAAAAAAAAATCAAAAGCTACTATTTTCAATCATGTGATACTATATAAGTTCATCAATGTTTAGAGCTTTATGATAATCCCACATGAAAGAAACCATTCGGGTCATACAACCAAGGCCCAGGCTAACTTTGACGTTTCTGTGGATGCACATGCCATTCTAGCTTGCAGTTAAAGAGTTGCAGAAGATTAATTCCTTCAAATCACCGCGAGAGAAGCTTCTGTGTATTATGAGCTGTTGCCAAGTCATCAATAACTTGCTGCTAAACGTGTCAATGTCAAATGATCGAACACCATCTGGGGCTGATGAATTCCTTCCTATTCTTATTTATATTACTATCAAGGCAAGCTTCTCTTTGTAATTGCTTACTGTTGCTCCATTATTCTCATTCTGGTTGCTAACAATGACAGGCTGACAGCTTGTTGAGACAAAGATTGTTGTTTAGGCTTAACCGCATAGTATTTAGAATCATAGGTTTTCTTCAACTCGTGTAATACTTTGATGCTAATGTTAGGGTCTTTTACCCTTAATTCTCTACAGCTAAAATGGGCAGCGCTACTTATAAACTGGTACAGGCTTAGACTTGTTGATTCCTTCTCTTTTGTTTTGCTATATGATTCTTTGGTCTACTATTGACATGTCAACTAGCTTCATTTGTTCGTCAAATTTTGGCTGACCAGAAGTCAGAAGATAATCTTGACTTCTTGAGTCTTCAGTTCCCATTTAGTCATTGCTATAAACTGCTTGCTTATATTTTCACACTGCAAAAGTTAGGAATGTGTAATGATCTTACAGTGCAAACCGATTGCAGAATCTGTTTTGTTTGCTGTTGTTGGTTGTTACTTAATGTTACTCTTCTTTACCTTTATTGATGTTAAAGCTTATTTTCCTTTGATTTCACTAATTAACATGAGTTTCTCTAGAGTGCATACAAAACTAGAAAATTGGCACCAATATAGCTTTGTCTTTATGATACTACTTTAGTGCTCTACTTAGGCAATCCTAGGTCCAAATGCTTTTCATGTTTTTACCATATTGAGTGCAACTGACAAGCTACTTGTAAATTGATGCAGGCCAATCCTCCTCAGCTGCACTCAAATCTAAAGTTTGTTCAGCTCTTCAGGAGAGAAACAAAGCTTATTTCTGAAGTCGAATACTATCTCACAAACCTCATCTCAGCAAAGATGTTCATAATAAATGTTAATGGCAACTCACTATCCATGGAGGAAAGTGAGTTTCAGGAGCATATGGAATCTGCAAGACTAGGTACTCGAACATCTGCTGCTAGCCCTAGTAGTTCGCAAGGGTTGGCTACATCTACGAGGGTAGTGTACAAGGAAACTGATACAGAAGGTCTGTTTGTTAACATTTTCAGTTTGTTTGGAGCAGTTTGTTTGAGCATATATTTGCATTCAAGTTTCACTTTACTTCAACTAGTCATGCGTCCGTGCGTTGCAACGAAAACTCAATTTGTGACAAATGTTTATTTGCAAAGAGTACTAACAGTGTCAAAGGTGGGTAATTAAGAGCACTAATAATGGTAAAGGTGGGTAATTAAAGAGCAGTGGTAAAAGTGGGTAATTTTGATGAAGTGGTGTGGGAAGAAACTCTCACTTTATATAGTAGAGATTATCAGAGTTTTCCCATGGACACAATGTGGTTCGTTCTGGTCTTCTTGTCCAAGAATCAATTTACCTAGCAACTAGCATATAATCAAAGTGGCTGAATTACTTTAATTTTTTCCCCTCTTTCTTATACTTCGTTCTCTTAAGAGTTTCATTGAAATTGTTGTGGTGTTGCTCAATCTACTTGAAGGTTTAGATTCATTTGCTGGCTTTTGCTGCATAATCGCAGATTTTTAATTGATATTTAATAGCAGGTTCCAGATTCCCTTTCATGGACTCAGAAACTGAAAATTTGACTCCAGCAGAAGTCAAGCAGTTGCATGAGCACTACAGGCAAGTAGTCACCAGATATTCACTGCTGTCTAAAGCTTTAAGAAAGTTATCCATAGATGAGGATCAGCTCCTTAATTCAGTAGATGATTCATGAAGTGATATGAAGATGCTGACCAGAGACTTCATCGAATAATTATGAACAGACACCATATCCTCATTAGCCATGCATGTATGATGGATTAGACACACATGCCTAGTTTTCCATTGGTTGTAGGAAAACAAACGAGGTCTGATGGTCATGCTTGTTCATGCTAACGCCATGCATCTGCCACATGATTCCAGGATGCAGTACAGGTATGATCAAATAATCTTTAAGAATGGATGTTTGTTCCTTTGCAAGCTACCTGATGAGCAGCCATTTCTGCAATATCTCTGCAGTTTAGATGCCGTCTAGCTGGTCATATTCCTTGTAACAAAGGCATAGCTGTGATTGGGCATTGCATATGGCATTGTTCAACGGCTGTCTTTGGTTGGCGATCCTCGTGATGCATCAACGCTGCGGAGAAGTGCACAATGATGCTGTCACAGCCTACCGCGTGAGCAATCAGCTTTGACTCTCATGGGCTTCCTGCAATGCAGCAAGTGTATTCCATCTAGCGATTTTGAAAGTGTTGGACATATTTTACGACTGGTAGCGAAGGCAGTGATGATGAAAATTCTGAAGCCCATTTTACTGTACAAATACGATTACTGATTCAGTGCTCTGTAGTCAATGTTGCGCACTTGAGGCCTGAGGTTTTTTGTATTGCGCACTTGAGTCAATATTGCTCAGTCACTGTAACTCAGAACTTATGAATAGGGGTGGAAATCGAGCCAGTCCTCGGTTTTTCGAGCTTTTTCTAAAATTGGCATAGTTTAATTTAATATCATTTCAATATTTAACCAATGAACGAGTGTAATTAGAACAATTTTGAACTGAGCCAACGAGCTCTATCACCGAGTTTTTTTTCCAGCTCTACTTATGAATGTCATACACATGCCTTGGAAGAGCCAACCTAAGGAACTCAAATGTGCGATTAAAATAAAAAAGTGAAACAAAACGTGGTCAACTTATGAATAGGGGTGGAAATCGAGTCAAGTCCTCGTTTTTTCTAGCTCTACTTATGAATGTCATACACATGCCTTGGAAGAGCCAACCTAAGGAACTCAAATGTGCGATTAAAATAAAAAAGTGAAACAAAACGTGGTCAACTTATGAATAGGGGTGGAAATCGAGCCAAGTCCTCGTTTTTTCGAGCTTTTTTTGAAATTGGCATAGTTTGATTTAATATTATTTCAATATTTAACCAATGAACGAGTGTAATTAGAACAATTTTGAACTGAACCAACGAGCTCTACCACCAAGCTTTTTTTCTAACCCTACTTATGAATGTCATACACATGCGAAGAGCCAACCTAAGGAACTCAAATGCGCGATTAAAATAAAAAAGTGAAACAAAACGTGGTCGGCAGGATTCGAACCAATGAACGAGTGTAATTAGAACAATTTTGAACTGAACCAACGAGCTCTACCACCAAGCTTTTTTTCTAACCCTACTTATGAATGTCATACACATGCGAAGAGCCAACCTAAGGAACTCAAATGTGCGATTAAAATAAAAAAGTGAAACAAAACGTGGTCGGCAGGATTCGAACCTGCGCGGGCAGAGCCCACATGATTTCTAGTCATGCCCGATAACCACTCCGGCACGACCACTTGGCTTGCTGGGTGATCGTATAATCCGATGTAAGCATTAAGCAAGCAGCGCATTCAATCTTGCCTAAGCATAATGCTGCCATGCATTGAATCTTATCTCGTCCATTCAGCGATTTTTTATTCAAATACTGGCCAGATCAGTTCATTAGTAGATAAACAGACCACACCAGGCCAGAGAGCGCAAGTAACGTTCAGCGGCGTACATAGATACGCTCATGCATAGCACTAGATCGAGGGGGATTTGATGATTTGCCCCGTTTTTGTGGGTGCAATTGGTCATTTGCCCCGCATATCTCACTGACGTGTGGTCCCATGATCCGCATGTCAATGAGACATCACAGAGCAAATGATTCAAAGCAGAGAAAAACCAGGGCAAATCATCAAATTTTCCCTAGATTCGACCGTGGGAGGTCTCATTCTAGCTTGTGCTGCCGAGCCGCCGGGTACTCGAGCAGCGGGCGGAGCGGCGGAGCCGGAGCAGCGAGCGGGCGACGGCCGCTGTTCTGAGGCGCGGCGGCCGTGGACAGCAGCAGGCGGAAGGTCCAGGCGAGGACGTCGGGCGCGAAGGCGCGGAAGACTAGGAAGACGCCGTACCAGTTGGGGTACCTGACGTAGGCGTCGCCGCGGCAGGCGCCGGCCACCACCATCCGCGCGTACGCCTCCACGTGCCCTCCCGCGAGCGTCACCTGATCAATCGATCAGTTAATTAACATGCAAGATCAATTGATGTGTATGCTCCACCGGATCACTAGATACAATGTACGTACGTACCTCTCGTTCTTCTTTCCAGGGCATCTCTGCACCTTCCTCGAGCATGAACTTGCCGCCGCCGGCCTCGCTGCCGATCCAGCACGTTTGACTGCACGTTTTCTAAAACGTCGTATATTTTTAAACGAATGGAGCAATTAAGTAGGGAAATGTGGCGTGTAAAGTGAAACAGTTAGCTACTAAAATTAGCTCAAATGGATCCAAACAGTCCAACTAATAGCCTATCTAATAGTCAGCCAACAACCTACAGCTAATAGTTATCTCATTACCTGGTTCTCCCTTGCTAATTTCAGCTAATGGATGGTTAAAAGACCAATTTGCCCTCGGCTCTTCCACCGCAAACAGCTAATTAATACAAAGGTACAATAGACATTTGCACCCACAATCAAATTTTCAATCACCTATTAGCTAGTAGATCCAAACAGCCCCAGCTAATAATTAGACAGCTAATAGTTAGCCAGTTATTAACCATTAGCCAGCTAACTATTAGAACTAATGATCCAAACAGGACTTAATTAAACCAACTCTAGGACGCAGCAAGCAAAAGCCTCCTTCATCTAGAGTGCTTGATGACCTTGCTATTACCACCATTACCACGGCTACTGGACTCTGGAGTTACCATGGTTCTTCCTAAAGTTTAAAACATTGATGCAAAGATCACGAGTAGCCTTAGGCATCGTGCCGGCACAGACACGATGAGCCGTGGGCCTAGACCGAACCAACCCACCGTGTCATATCAATCCGACTTGCCTCTGGTAATCCTAGGTATGGCCCATTGGCACGTCGTGCTACTTTCGTGTTGTGCCGGCTTAGGTCCGGTTCACGTGCATTATTGCGATGATAGAAAATGAGTAAGAGATGCCCTGACTAAGGCAATGGATATAAATAATAGGGAAAAAAACTAATTGTTAGTCATTATCCACAAAAGGCGTATCAAGATGATGGTAGATCTTTACTCATAGATTTTATTGCAACCTGCTCAACGCTTCAGAAGACGAATCAGACATCTTACTCTTTAGCTTCTTCCACATGCTTGAAGTGCTTGAATCGCCCAGTGCTTGTTGTATTATTGAAATAGTTCTTCTTGCTTCACTTTTGCTGCTAAATTTTTCACAGTATTTATTGAAAACTATGAAAACTCGTGCCAAAGCCTTATCATGTCTATCGGTCCTGTAGCATAAAAACCCGGTCTGATGCCACGTCTAATCATGAGTGACGAATGTGTAACTACATCTATAGGTTATTGCCGTTAAGGAAATAAATAACATGACAAGAATGCTACAACCATGAACTTGCTACGCGGGTCTACCGGTTTTGACAACAATGGTGCCACGAATTTCTTGACTACCAACCTGCCAAAGGAAATAAAAGGTTAGCATTTTTAGATTATGTACATATGTTTTAATATTGAGATAGATAACGCCTATACATTTCAAAATAATGTTCGAAACAAGTGAAGAGATAACAGAAAATATAGGTAATACATATACATTTCAAAATGATGTCCAAAAACAAGTAGAGAGCTAGCTAGTATTGATATTGACTAGTTTGTCATTGCCACTAACCAGTTACTATAGTTTATGGAAATACTCTTAGATTTCCTATTTGTCATCTGTTTCCTTGGGAAAGATGCGGTCAAATAAAAAGTTATACAGACAAAGCTACAAGCCTTGCTCATTTTGTGTTTTAAGCTGTAGTAGCGTAAGTTCAGCATGAACATGGAATAGATCCATGTTTGAGATATGCTTATTGTTTTTTCCTTTTGATATTTCAGATATACTTCTTTCTTACATTTTTTTAATTTAGCAGTGTCATTAGCTAAGTTTCCAACAGGCTGGACTGTGAGGCAATCAAGTATTCAGACAGTAGAATGGCTAGACGCAGGCGAGGCGGATGCAAGGAGCCGTCGTTGCTCCCGGGGGAGGAAGGGCGGAGCGACCGAGACGGAGCGCGAGTGTGCAGACATGAGCAATGGCAGGAGGTAGGGGTGTAATCGGCTCGGATTCGGTCGGATATTGCTTTTTTCATATCCTAAACCATATTTTTTGTCGGATTCGAATAGTACCGGATACGAATACGGCACGGACAATATCGGTTGCGGATTCGAATCGAATACGGAGCGGAATCGATACGGTATCGAATAATTTTTGTCGGATAATGCGCGAAAACAGATACCGCATAAAGCACACATATATTACTAATTAACCAACCGTATGAGTTTAACATGCAAGAAGATTATCACAGTCTAACAAATCATTTTATCAGGCAGTCCAACAAAGTTGTAAAAATACATTAAATTTGAATGGTACACAATGATAAATTTTTAAACATAGAATGATACATAGATAATATCATTATAAATACCATAGTCTCATCTTATAAAACAAACGGTAACAAAAATGCATGACATATTTAACATTAATAAAAAAAATATTATTTTACTATTTTATATTACTATGAAATGAACTTTAGGCTATAATTTGATTTACTCCATCAGACTGAGAATCCCCAAAGCCAAAAACAAATAGGCCACATTGGACTAAGGAACAGTGGCTTGAGCTTCCACAAGATTTTCCACGTGACTTCCAGTACATCTTTCTGAGCTGGAACCGAAAGAACCCGAACCAAAAACAAATTGTCTTTGGATTTAATTGAAGTCTGAATCAGTGCTTGTCTCAGTTGCTTCTCGGGAAGACTTCATGGGCGCAAGCTGCGCAACTACTCCTCCGCGAGTTCATCAGGGCCGGGCGAGCGTCAGTGCAGCCGGGAGCTTGGTGAGAGGCGTGGACCGGCGGCTCGGCTGGTAGGCTGGGAGAGCAAAGACGACCGGCGACGGGCGTCCAAAGTGCGGGCTAGCATGGAGGAAGGCGGAGCTGGGCGCGGGCAAGGCCAGTACAGGAGGAGGTGGCCAGACACGGGGAGTTAGCCCCGGAGGCCGATGCGAGGTCGCCGAAGCTGTTGCCGGCTGGACGCAGAGCGGATGGCGCGGATACGGCGTCAGGATGGCCGACTGTCGGTGGAGCAGAGGCGTGGCAGTGGTGCTCGGTGCGGAGGACGGAGGTGGTGCGGCGCCAGGATGGCCGACGGTCGGCGGAGCGGACGGCCCGGATGCGGCGCCAGGATGGCCGACGGTTGGTGGAGCGGAGGCGTGGCAATGATGCTCGGTGTGGAGGCTGGAGGTGGTGGGGCAAGCACTGGCCGAGGTGTTCCCGCGTTAGGATTGGTCGGATATCCGAATTTGGTTTACCGGATATATCCGAGAATATGTTCGGAATATTCCGATTCGACGGATAGCGATCTCTCGAATCCGAATCCGAATCCGAAATAAAATATCTGAAACCGATTCCGAATCCGAGAACTATCCGAAAAAAATATCCGAATCCGATCCGAACACATCCGGTCGGTCGGTCGGTCGGTCGGAAATCATCCGATCCGATTGCACCCCTAGCAGGAGGGGAAAGTAAGGACTCGCTATCAATCGTCGTTAGCGCAGCCGATGCGAAGCAACGGACGGCAACGATCCGAGCGAATAGAAACGAAGGACCTAAACGTAAAATCAAATTTTTGGAGGATATTTCTGCGAAATCGCTGATGTGGCACACTCCAGCATCCGGCAATCTCAGGCGCTTTTATATAGAGTATATTAGTTTCACCAATAGCTAGCAGAACACCTCGTGCTGGTGCCAGGGGCGGAGTTGGGCCTCGAACCCATCGGTCCCGAGGCCCAGCTCAAAAATCGGAGAAGTGGCTTTGGCTGGAGAGACGAAGAAGTGGCTAGGCCATTCGATTTTGAATTGAATCTCGCTATGTAAGAGATTTCTATAGCAAATCACCGTAGAAATGGTGGCCTGGACGGAGACTCGGGACCAGTTGGCTCCGCCTACGCCCAAGACCGGCGGCGGCGGCGGCGAAGGGTCGGATGACTTCGAGGCCGGCGCCGAGGAGTTCCCAATGGTGCTCATGCAGATTCCAGTGTTTAACGACGAGGTAAACTGCAAAACCAAACAAATTTCCAGGCCTTTGCCTATTTTTCTGTGTTGGCGTCCCATTGGAAGCTGCTATGTGCTGTTAAATCATGAGCAATGAACTCTGTAAATGTTGAACCCTGCACTAGATCCACAACCACGTTGATTAGATCGTGTGTCATGTCACCCACAACCACACATGAAACCAGTCTTTGCATATAATTTGCATTTATTTTGATATTTGGGGATATATAGTAGGCAAAATATCCTGTGCAATTAAATATTTGGTGAAATCACCGTGCAACCTTACTAAAAAAGTTTCAAAAAATTCTGAAAAAATCATGGATGTACATCTCAGCTTACCCCATCTACATATAAAATTTCATAATCAAATTCGTCCTATACTAGAAGTTACAAAAAAGACAAAGTTGATCATGAACAGGAATTGTTCCTGTTTATGATCAAGTTTGTCTTTTTTTATTACTCTTAGCACAGGAAGAATTTGATCATAAAATTTTATATGTAGATGGGGTAAGCTGAGATGTACATCCATGATTTTTTTCAGAATTTTTTGAAACTTTTTTTAGTAGGATTGCACGGTGGTTTCACCAAATATTTAATTGCACAAGATATTTTGCCTATATAGTATATGATTTTAATGGTGAGATCGAAAATTAGATTCCCTACATAAAGTTGAGAAATTAAGAGTGGACTTTTCATTTTAGCTAATGTGATAGCCCCGGGGGGTTATCAGTTAATTAAAAGCAATAAAACATTAATAAAGCAATAACAACATGACTAGGCAAGAAGATAAAATATAAGGGTTTAGAGAAGTGTTGTCAGTCCCGCAGTGAAGGTATCGCTTGTCGAGGTACCTGACCTGTCTAGGACTCAGACAGGCACCTCTCGCTAGTTTTCGGGTTCATCATTTGGCGTTTTAGAACTTACCTGGTACGGTTGTGGGTAGCATTAGTAAAAACAGTGAATAAGGAATATAATGCCCTTAGAGCCCATGGAGTACAGTAAAAGACACAAGGGTAGGAGAGGTAAAATAGCATACATAGAGGTAAATAAAGCTCAGCTAATTCACAACCGAGTGCCAAGCCACCCCAAAGCTAGCTCACTTTTACCGCCATTGCTTCACACAAACCGAAACCAATAGCCAGTGCTCTCATTTCCCTCAAGAGCACAGCCATCAACAAGCCCAACTGAAGGAAGATCCAAAAGACAGAGGTCCAGAGAGCTTCCAGAAGAGGAGGTGGAGGATCTCCAGAAGAAGGAGGTGAAGAGCACCCGAAGAGAAGTAAGGTAGAGGCAGCCAGAAGCAAGGAGCCAGCATCACCTTCTTCTTACCATCATCAACCTCCTCTACCACAGTGCTACATTGCCTTCCAACCACACCCAGTAGCGCTAGTAGTAGCTACAGTGCGGGTTTGCATGTATGAAGGGTAGATCGGGGTAGTAGCTAGGCAATGGGATGGGGGAGATGGTAGATCATGTCATTCCTGTGTGGTCTCAGTAGCCGGATAGCCATTAGGGCAATAAGGAGTAGTAGCTCCTTCCCTCCTGTGTAGAGCCACCCAACGATCATCATAGACCTTTTTTTAAAAGCAAAATCAGTAAGCATCAAGCAACTAAGGCCCTGTTTGGGAGAGCTTCAGATCCCAGCTCCAGCTCAGAGCTGAAATTTATAGGCTAAAATAAAGTGAATTAAGTTTATATTTTTAGTCTAAAATGTAAACAAGATGATCTAGCTAAACACTCTTAATGTACCCACAGCTCCAGCTCCATAAATTTCTGGAGCTAGAAATACCCTGCTCCACCAACTCCACAGATTTTGGTGGAGCTGGAGCTGTCCCAAACACCCCCTAAATCATCAAAACAGAAGTGGGTAAAAACCCTAGATAGCAGAGGAAGTAGAGAGAAAAATGGGGAAGGCAAGAAAGGTCGACGCCGCCTCTGATTGCAAGGGGAATGCCGACACTGCAGGTGTTGGCTCACCAGCCACCAAGTGGTCGAGGCAGCCATGCGAGTCGACAGTGGTGGCGAGGCGAGCTGCACGGGAGGAGGCACAGAGCTCGACCGAAGGGGTGCCAACGGGAGGAAGGGCCAAGCTCGAGTTGTGGCCGGGTTGGGGGATGTAACGGACCGCCCTTTTCAGGGGATGTGTATAAATACCTTTACAGCTACCCAGGATTTTAGCCGTAGGTAACCAAGTGTACATTACCTTTAAAAAACAAATGCGAATATTTTACAGGTAAAATAAGGGCCTAACGGCCAAGGTTTTACAAAAGGTGCGGCTGGCACCGAATACATTACAGAACACCCACAGGAAAGACTTGAGCAAATAGATCAAGGCCTTCAAAAACCAAATAAACATCGCCATCTACGATCTTCTGAAATCCGTCATCTTCTTGGAAATCTAAGAGGGGGTTAGGAGCAAGGGTGAGTACACAACCGTACTCAACAAACCACACGAAAATTCAGAATATTACATGCAATGGTAAACAAAGGCAGGCACATGTTTTAAGTATTGTGGATGCAAGTTGCAAGTATTAGTTTTCATTTTACATTTGGAACACAAACCATAAATAGCAATATAACATGGGGGGGATCATTTGCAAAGTTCACAATTACGACAAATTCCATTTATGAAAACTACAGGGACGCAGTTACAGGAATCACCCTAAATTAACTCAGCTTCATTAACCGGAAGCACGGCGTATTCGAATACCATTGATATCACTCTGCAGAGGTGCTCAGCTTTACCCACAAGATATCGTCGACCGTTAGTGCCATGCGCAAACAACATGCAACTTTAATGCATGCCGCCGGGCCGGGATAATCATAGCATTTCGTTGGACTTCCCTTTCTTAGCTCCTACACAAGAGGCTAAATTGGACCCACTGCATTCCGGATCCCACGGCCCGCGGGATTAGCGGCCTGGTTACGGTGGATATCTCTGCTAGAGAACCGATGGCGCACCATCCTGTTCCACCCTTTGCCGCTTAGCGGCCCATTCTCTTACCAGAATTAGGAGCTACTTCCTATAGGTATTCAAAAGGGGAGTACAATGTACTGAGCTATGTTGGGCCAAGTCAACGGGATTGGCCGGCCCAACTTGTGGTTGAGCGGGATATGAAGTTATTTACTTTGCCCAAGACATCGGTCCTTAAATGCCAAAGACTCGGCCAAATGACATACCACAACCCGTTGGTACCAACGGTACCACCACCAACCACAACCTGGCCTCGTCATCGGTTGGAGATTGGGCCGGCATCCACCTTTCGTGGTCCGCCCAATTAGGGACCCCGAACCGTAGCAATTTTTGGAAAATCACCCGAGCTATCCCTCGGAGATTTTAAGCTAATTCAACTAAGAGTGAGATTATAATTATTGCTATTCTACGGTAGTTCAATATTTTATAACCTAAGGTTAAAAAGGAGTTAGGGCATAACAACGGGTTTAACATTTGGTATTATCTAAGCATGTCATTCGAAACTACCACATTTTCTAGTTTCATGAAATACCAAAATAATGCAATACAGAAATATATACATATAATTGTAACGGAACTGGGTTCAACATGTTCAAGGAGTGTGGCTTGCCTTGCGTGATCGAGGGTTCGCCTAAAAGGGAGTTGTTGGTGTCGTGTCTGGCCTTGAACGGTGCTTGCTCCTGACACAGCTCCAATGACGGGTCCGGCTCTAGAATTCGCGTCGACAGTTGTCTTGGCGTCGAATCTAGCGCGAAGAAATGTAACCAATAAATAAACGAATAAAACAAAATAAAGAAAAGAAACGGAAAAGAAAATGAGAGAGAAAATGGCCGGATTAGGGTTCAGGGCATTTTTGGAATTTTCTAGACTTGATTTGGCGAAACGGAGATCATTTTTGGACTCAGCGGCTCGAAATGGTCAAGAATATGTATTTTTGGCATTTTTGGATTTTTGGGGATTTTTCTGGAATGAATAATTGATTTTCGGATTTTCTAATCCAAAATCAAAAAAGAAAATGGAAAAGGGCACTGTGCACTTGGGATGCACAAGAACACCAATCGGCCCGTCGGCAATGGGCCTTGCACCCACAATGCTAGGCCGGCCAAATAGAGATGAGAGGTCGACGGGCGGCCCGCTTAGGAGAGACGAGAGATGGTCGACACGTGGGGCCAAGCGCCAGGAGACGGAGGGTATCGACCGGTGGGGCGGGCAGCGAGAGAAGGCGAGCGATGGCGCCGAGTAGCTTGAGCCGAGGAAGGCGAAGGTGAATCCGTGAAATAGTGTACGGGAGCTTGGAAGTGATAGCGGAGGAGGAAGAGGAGGCTGTGGTGGACTCGTGGGTGGAGAGAATGGGTACGGGGAGGGGCCGAAGAGGCGTGACGACGAGGAGTAACCGGAGGTGAAGGAGGCGACAGTGAATCCGGCGAACGGCGGCTCGGGGCGGGGAAAGAAGTGGCGGGGGAGCACAAGGAACTCACGGCGAACTCGGAGAGGTGGGGAAATGGGGGCGGGGTGGAGCGACGCGGCCGGGCGGCGGTGGGGGCTAGAGTCCAGGGAGGTGGAGCTCGGCACGGTGCGAGGAGAGCTCGAGCGGGCGGAAGAAGTGGGGGAAAATGGAGGGGGCGGCTTGGCGAGCTTGGTGGCGCGAAAATGGCGGGAAGGGGGGCTTTTATAGCCGGAGATGGAGGGGAAAACGACGAGCTTGCCATCATTGCAAATGGAGACCGAGGCGGCGAGGACGGAGCTCGAGGCGGGGTGCAGAGGTGACGGGCGCGCGCGGGGCAATGATGCGGCGCCAGGCGGCGATTCGACGGGTCGGAAAGGGCGTCGGGGAGGCGGCCGAGCGCTTGAGTAGTTGCGCCTAACGGGGAAATGGCGACAGACGGAAGAAAAGCAAGCGTTCCAAACGGGAAGAAGACACGCCGACAGGTCGGGCGAAATGGCCGGCGCGGAGGAGGAAAGCCGGGCGAGCAACTGGGCTGTGCGCAGGAGAATTCGGCCGGGCGAGCGAGGGAAATGGCGAAGCAACGAATCGCTCGGTGAGCACCGTGCATGCTGAACGGGAGAGACGACATCAGGCGGCAACGGACGGCTGTAAACTGAGGAGTCGCGAGAGGACTTGGGCCGGCGAGAGCGCATAGGGCCGAAAGCGACGCGAAAAATTGGGTTAGGTGCTGGCACATGAAAATGCCTTGGCCGGAGATACGGAGAGATGAGGTTGGCCAGGGAGTGTTGGCGGGTGTTTGGAAATGGAAAGCGAAGTTTCAAATATCGGCCAAAACGTTAAAAGCTAAATACCATTTGAGAACATCTTCAAAACAAAAGCCAAGAAATTCAGGGAAAACCAAGTAAGGGCAACAAATCCATTTTTTTGAAATTTTCGGGTTATTTCAGGGGAGGAGTCGGATCAACACCGCCGCGGAGAGAGGCGCAACAACAGAGCTGAACCGATCCAGAGCCGTAGTAGGGAGAGTAGGGAGGAGGAGTCCTTAGGAGGAATCCGCAAGCCGATGCAGTCGAGCGGAGGGGAGAAGGAAACCAAGAACCGGCCAATGGGGAGGAAAAGTCGAGGCAATGCTCGATCCAGAGAGGAAAGAAAAAGAGGCAGCCGAATGGCCTTCGGCTAGAACAGCAAGAACAGAAAAGAGAAGACAGGGAAGGAAAAGATAAGAAAAAGAAGAAAGAAAAGAAACAAGGAGAAAAAGAAAAGGAGAGAAAGAGAAAGAGAAAGGCTAGAAAAACAATTCACGTCGTGAACTATCTTGATGCCTGCAATCAAATTGCGGATCGCGTAAAAATCGATAACCCGTATTAATTTAGTTGGTGCCAAGATAAAATCTTAACGACAGATCATAATTGGATGGACACCAAATTAAGTGATGAACCTTAAGTGCCTTAGTTGACATCTTTTGTCTCAGGTCTCGAGCGTCCCACCAACCAGAACCAACCTCTGGCGAGGACAAACCATTAAGTTTTAGGGAATGTTTGTTTTGCTTTGGATTCTCTAAAAGCTGATTTTGGATTATGGTCGTAGAAAAGCTGATTCTCCAAAAGCTGGAATCCAAAAACACATATGAAGTGGATTGTGGATTCTAGTGTATATGGGTGAGTTGGATTGTGAAAATCGAATTCTAGAATCATGCTGTTTGTTTTTTTATTATACTTTTAGGGCTAAAATCCAGAATCAAAAGTTGAAACAAACAAGCCCTTATTACAGGCAAGATTCCTTGAGCATCTTTATTAAATGTTTTTAATGCTTTTGTATAATTAGTCATATCATCACTGCATCAAAAACCTATTTATCACTGAGATATTAAGTTGGTGTTGGATGGAAGAAATGTTGTGAACGAGTTGATGGAATGATTATGTGGGTTGAAAAATGGAATGGATGACGATGTTTAGGGTCCACAAATGGAGTCGTGGATTATATATATTAGAATTAATTATGGTGAGTAGAGGGCGCCAGGGGAAGATGGTGAATGTGATGCCGAGCGATGTGGTGCCCATGCTAGTGGGGCCCTCTACATAGACCATTATATAAGGTTAAACACCTACACTAGAGCAATAAGCTGTATTTTCAGTGTTAACCATAGCGAGATAAATCGTTGCCTGAAAAGGTTGTCCTAAAAAGGTGTTGTGATCTCCGCATTGGGTAAGAGTGGTTACTAGAAGCAAAAATCTAGGTATGCCAAAAGGTCTAGATGAGAATGCGTAAAGTGGATCTATATGAATGCCATGAGTGGAGTACTTCTGGCTCGAGGTCGGAGTACAACTGTATCTACGAGGGGTGGAATGTCCTTGGGAGGAACCCCCTCGTGTATAGGGTTGAAGATCTAACATTGGACTAGTAATAAATGTTCTGGAGCCTTACAGGATGGGGCCGTTATGGATAAAGTAGTACGAACCTGCACAGGGCTAAATTTTGAATTCAAGACTGCCTCCTGGATTGGAAACTATGGAAGCTAAGTTTGTCTCACATACGGGTGCTAGTAGTTGATTTTCAATAATTAAAATTTTCAACCTTTAAAAGAAAATCAAAAACCTAATTTTTGTAAAAATGAATTTGGAGGAAAGGAATTGGTTAGATGGAGAGAAAAACTCTTGTTATGCCCCCTTTTCTAGAAAGCGAAGTTGATGGATCGACGTATGAGACCTGAGATGAGGCCTATTCCCAGGAGCAGTATCAGGGCTATGAGGAGGATCCCTCTGCGGGCTACTACTCGGACCATTACCAGAAGGGATAGGAGTTGGTATATGCCATATTACCAGTATAGGAGGTAATTAGAGTAGTATAGGTAGTAGGGGTATCTTTTGCTGTTCAAGGTGCATTGTAATAATATGTAATGGACATATAGCCTTGCGTGGTTTGAAATGAATATATTTTTATTCAGTCTCCAATTATTGTTCTGTTGTAACACTCTAAACATGGCATAGTAACTGATAACGTATCGGATCTTCTGATGTTTTGCCGGCGGCTGTGCCAAAGTTCGTGTAGTTATCTTAGGATAATGACAGTATTACTGCCGCTATCCTACGCTAATTACACAGATCGTTACAGCTAACAATAGGAGTTGACAGAGGGTCAGAGAGTAATAGTGCAGCTACTTTGCCAGCTGGGAGGACATAAATTTGCATTTCTGGCAATAGTAGAACAGCAATTGCACCACCTAAGAGTATTAGAGCCAAACTGTCAGAGCAGCCGTACCATGTTACTCTTTTGTACAGAACGAAAATTACCTTCTTCATGCAATTCTTTATTTTAGTCGCAGGACACCACATTTTGACTTGTACAAAGAGGATCACGCCAAGCAATCCAACTGAAATGATCTTGGTGGTCACTACGAGCATCGTTAGAAAGAGCAGCATCTTGATGTAAAACTGCTGGAGGCTCCTGCCGACACATGAATAGATTGCCCCTCTCTGACAGCACCGGCACCAGACCCAGATTCATCTGAAGACAAAGCCTTCCTGCTGATGATCCGGTAGATCTCAGTGAGGACGGTCTGAAAAGCCTTGTCGACATTTGTCGCGTCGAGCGCAGAAGTCTCAACGAAGGATAAACCTTCCCTCTCTGCAAAGCCTGCTGCATCCTCTATGGCGACGGAACGGAGATGCTTCAGGTCAATCTTGTTGCCGATGAGCATGACAACAATGTTGGAGTCGGCGTGGTCGCGTAGCTCCTTGAGCCACCGCTTCACATTCTCGAAAGTTGTAGCCTTTGTGACATCGTAGACTAGCAATGCTCCCACAGCTCCGCGGTAGTAAGCGCTTGTTATCGCTCGGTACCGTTCTTGCCCGGCTGTGTCCCATATCTGTGCTTTTATAGTCTTTCCTTCCACCTGAATTACAAAAGTGCAGCAATGTAACTACAGACCTTGAAAAACTCTTGTTTAAAAAATAACTAGTCATGTGTCGGTGCGTTGCAACGAAAACTCAATTTGCAACAAAAAAATTATTTGCAAAGAGCATCAACAGTGGTAAAGGTGGGTAATTAAAGAGAGGTGGTAAAGGTGGGTAATTAAGAACACTAACAATGGCAAAGATGGGTAATTAAAGTGCAGTGGCAAAGGTGGATAATTAAATAGCAGTAGCAAAGGTTGGTAATTTTGATGAAGTGACGTGGGAAGAAACTCTTACTTTATATAGTAGAGATTGGCACTGACTAAAGGAAATAGGAAATCACCAATTTTTATTTACTGTTCAAAAGTAGACGGCAACCTTGCTTAAGCAATCTGAAATGCTGGAAGTGCAAAAACATCATTGGCTAACTACCAACAAGGTCCACCTGTTCTGGATTTATGTTATGTCAACCAGATGATCTTAATGGTCATCGCAGCGATGCATGATGTAAGGTGCAGATACCGCAACCGCCAATAGCTGGATTGACATTGGGGTTACTGACAAAAACAATAATGATACTGGAATTGCAGGACTGTTTTTGGGATAGTCCATAAAGCAAAGAAACTAGGATCACCATGAGTGCGTGACTTCTCAAATCTTATACGTTCATAATAACTTTCGGTTATGTTCCGAAGAAAATTCATAAAAACTCGAATTTTCGCACATCAAATTTTAATCAAGTTATCATCTGATATGAATTGGAGGGAGCTCTCCTTGTGCATATATTTTCTTACCCTCAAGGCCTCAACCATTTCAAAGCCATCACATTCTTAAACGCATTCCTCCGTTTCGTGTTCCTTTTCACTTGATTGATTCATCAATTCAACTCCAATTCAAAAAAAAAAAATCGATTAATTTCTTTCAAGCGAATTTTGTCCTAGTGCATCAGGACAAGAATCAAAGGCGCCTAGCGAGAACACACGCAGACGTCCAACTGAGACCAGGCCAACCTTCAGAACAGAGTGGAAAAATCTACTTGAACAGTAGAAATTGCACCCAAACAAGAATGTAAATCACTAAAAAAATTAGCACAATCAGATGTGAAATACATCCAAAATAGAGATTTCGAGTGCCACCCGACACAAGAACCAAGAACAGCAATGTTTTGCTCCAGCCTGTACTGTGCAGACCAGAAGCAATCAAGAAAAAGCATCTAGCATATCAAACAGACAGGACAGGACAGGACAGGACAGCAGAGTGCAAGCAGCATGCATGCACACGGACACGATCCAATTCGACAAGTTAAATAAGCGATCACTGGAATTAAATCCCAGAGACAGATAGTTTGGGGAGCGCGACCTGGATGGTGCGGGTGGCGAACTCGACGCCGATGGTGGACTTGGAGTCGAGGGAGAAGCTGTTCCGGGTGAAGCGGGAGAGGAGGTTGGACTTGCCCACGCCGGAGTCGCCGATCAGCACGATCTTGAACAGGTAGTCGTACTCGTCGCCGCCCTGCTCCCACGGCGCCGGCCGGCGAGCCATCGATCGATCGGAATCCCCGGCTCTTGTTTCCTCCTACCGAGCGCCTTTGGAAGCTGGTTTCTTGGAGTTCCAACCTCGGTTTCTTTTCTTCCTTCCTCCCTCCCACAGAGGACAGAGAGGCTGGGCTGCTGCTTGTTTGGTTGTAGCTTCGCAAGAGGTAGTTGATTTTTATTTCTGCGCTCCCCCTTGGAAAATGGTACGGCCACATCATACCTGCACTTTGGTTGGTGCACCTTGTCTATCCTGTTCTCCTTTTTGTCTCGTATTATTTTTTATTATTATTATTATTATTATTATTATTATTATTCTTATTCTTAAAGGAGTTTGCAAAGTTGAGGCTTGGGCTTGGCTTGCTGTCGTGTTGACGGCCGTTGTGGCGTCGTGTTGCTCCAGACCAGAGTGCAATAATTGATCGCCTGACCAGTAACCAGAAGAAAAAAAAAAAAAAATCAAACGCACGACCGGGTGGGTGATCACAATAAAACATAAAAACGCGCGTAGTAACTTGTTGTTAACGTTATTATAGGCATAGTAGGTAGGCCCTAAATTTGAGGTTCACAATATTGATTTCAAAAAGACTGATAAAAAATCGAAATTAAAAAATCAGAAATATCGTTCGAAAATCAAAAGGTCAAGAAATAATTTAAAAAAAATCAAAAAAAGAAAATCGATCAACCAATTGAATGTTTCTTAGAGCCATTTTTGAGCAATTTTTCACCAATTATCAACCGATTTATGTCGTATAAATTTGTTCTGAATATAACCGGTTTTAAATCTCGAACCAACTTTACTGTTTTGTGAACCTTCTTTCTAAAGATATTTACTTTCAAACATGTTTGATGTTTGTATATAACACTTTGTATTTATCGTATAGTGTTTTCTTAAGAGTATATTAGATCTATTTATTACCTAGCTCATAGATTTTTCTGCACATATTTTAATACTAAAACGGTACATCCACCATATTTGTTCCACGTGCTAGTATCAGCATTCAGCACCAGTGGCAACAGTGCTTTTTTTAAAAAAAATGGTCAGAAGTTCTGACATTCAGTATAGAAGAAGAAACACCAGACGAGTTACGTACGCACACACGCACACGCACTCGCCCCTACGTGCGCCGGTGTCGAGAGATGCTCAAACGCGGGCGGGCTAGGCGCTCGGCGAGCGCGACAACCAAACAAGCTACACGCATGTTCGCACAATAGTGCTTTCTTGATGTGGACATATTTCAATGTCTGTTTGGCAATATCCACCTAGGAAAAAGAGTGAATAAAAGATTCCAAAACCAAAGGCACAATTTGGACACATTCCTGTCCAAGGATAAACTTGGCAGCACTCCATTTTGCTGAGCTGGGAAGATGGTTTTGGATTCGATCCAAGCAGAAACAAATTATCATCTCGTATGACTTCAATTATGGTTTGACCCCCAAACAAACTCCCTTGTGCCTTCGTTTGATTGAAAGCTACATATAGATGATGAACAAGATGGAGGGGAAAAAAAAGTAATGGAAAAGAATAGGAAAATGCATGGCAGGGAGAAAGCTTCAAAGGACACGCTTTCAATCAGAGCCACCCGAGTTGGCCGGCTTCCCTCGAGTTTACAATCTTCAGTGCATGTAAAAAGTCCAGGAAAAGGAGATCAACGTGTCAACCAACCTATGCACAGAAGACAGAGCTGTCATGCAGATGAAAAGTCAACACACGGACGCTTGCGTTTGCATGGATGATGGATGTTGAAGGAAAATATTGGTTTTAGTCCACTGCTGACAATGACATCAACTGCTTTGTGCAAAATGTAAATCCTTGCTAAGAAATATGAACTTCTTTTAGAAAAAAACTAAGATGGTCATGAACTTCAAAAAAAAAAAAGATGATATGAACTTGGTAACAGATGTGTGAATTGTGGATCGAAGTTAGGAGACTATAGGAAACATAACAGTATGGTATCCCCACTTATGTGATATATCACACAGAAGAAGTAGAGGTGGCAATGAAACATACTTGTATTCAAGGTTTATATATGTTGCTGAAGGTCCAACACCCAAAGTTATCCAAGTTTTGCCAACTTGCCTTCTTTATTTCCTCTTTTCCTGTCAAGTTCAAGTTCATACATACAGTTAGGTTTCAGAGCATGAACAAGACGGGTGAGATCTTCTAATCCTCTACTTTTTTTTTCTCTGGAAAATATTCTTTTTGCAGAACGTTTGATCAGGAACAGACGGTCGAGATCAGCGTAAGACAGAAATCGCATGACCGTCATCGGGAAAGATTCTCGTGCTTGTGTGTTATTCCTGTCCGTTCGATCGAGCATCGGACGGTTGACAACTTGACGTATCTCTGAGAGGCGACCTTTTGATCTTGCCAGTGCTTCCTGACGAGTGACGACCGCCCCCTCCACTCGTCGTCGCACCGCACCGCACTACCACAGTGTCATGGACATGAGCCTGGAAAGCTGGGTTGGCCCACTACGCTTTGGCTGAGAGGGGAAGATACTTCAAAGGCAAAAGAGCAGCAGCGAGGAAAAGGATCGAAGAACAAACGACGTCTTTCTTCTTCCCTGCGACCGCTTCCTCTCCTCTGCTACCACAAATTCTCGCTATCCTACCTCCAATTCTTTGCTCTTCCCATCTAAACTCCCATTTTCCTTCTATTGTATTCAAATTATCCCAAGTACCGGTGAAAACTTGTGTGAAGAGGATCAAGTCATGTGACATTTGGTACGAGCCACGCTTTGGGTTCCGCCGCCGTTAAATCACGCCGTCGCGATTGGTCTCGGTCGGGCTCCGTCGCTTCGCCATGGCGCGCGATGCTCGGCGCCCGCCCAATACCTCGCCATTGCCACGCTGCAGCGTGCTCTTGCGATCCTGAGTTCAAAGCCCTTCGGACCTCCGGCCTCCGCCCGAAGCGCGCCGATCCGGCTCGCCTGACGTCCTTCAGCCGAGCTCGCGGCGTCTCCCGACCAAAGAACCGAGGAAGTCGGTCCATTGTTTGTTTTTGCTTCACCGATCGCCTTCCCGGCCGCTCGATCTCGTGAAGATTGCCCGTGAAGAAGAGGAGAGCGGTCGATTTGTTTCAAAGAGACTTGCATCCGCTCGAGAGAATTTCATTTTGGGTTCCGCCAGAGCCGCATTGCTCGCCACTTGCTCGATTTAAATGGCAACTCAGAGACGCGATGTGTGGCATCTGCTAGATCCTTCCTCAGATCACCATTCACCATCTACTCTACCTCGGGCAAGTGATGAGGAGGCGCTCGTCAAGTCTTTAATCGATGGGGACCAGTGGATGAGGTGCATGTCAGAAGGTATGAATGGAGTAGTGGCTCGCGTCGGGTTTCCATCTTGGCTTCGAGGCAGCGATGAGCTCATGAAGTCTGCCATGGTCGGTGCATTTGGGACGACTGTTGTTGGATGAACATTCAGCACGAACAACGATTGCCCATCAAGTAGTGGAAAACACAATATTATCTGCTGGAGCTCTAATGAGAAGTGGAAGTCCTGACACATTTGGCAAAATCAAAACAGAGGATATGGATATTTACATCGATGAGGAAGTTGGAGTATCTAGTTCTGGAAAGAACTTCATTGAGCATTCATCTGTGGAGCTGCTTCAGGTACCAATAGAGGATAATGGATGTGGACAGCAACCTGGATTCATCACCCAACCAACTGAATTAGATGATGTTTCTACCCATTCCTGTGAACTAACTCATAATGTCGAAGCATACTCTGTGCCCACCATTGTACTGCAAAACAAAACTGCTAACATTGCTTCTTCTTTGGATTTCAATGATGAAGTGAGGAACTATCAGAAACCATCAGATTGTATAACTAATTCAGATGCAGATAAGTCTTCTGTTGGTCAAGAATATTTGGTGTGTTGTGTTAATCAGTCTTGTGCTGATCATATAGATAACAATGAATACTGGTATCCAAGAGTTGTTCAAGGCTCTCCAGAATGCGTAGTGTCTTTGGAAGAGTCTTCCCCTGTTGATGACTTCAATACAGAGATGGGGTCTCCATTGGTGGTCATGCAATCTGATGTATGTGGAAGCGCAGAGAGGACTTGCACTTCACTTCAGGAGGTTGTGCAGATGCAGGCAGGGGATCAATTTGATTCACTATTCTGCCATGCTGTTAAACCAAAGGATATATTACGGCATATGGACATTGAACAAGCAGTTACTGACTCTAATTTTTCTTTTGACAAGACTCTTCACTTGGTTCAGGCTACCAATTTTGTTATGCAAGATGGACGGCTAGAAAGTATAGTATGTGATGCTCTGAACACTCATGCACAGAAGAAGAATTCTGGAAATGAAATTTTTGTTGGAGTTCCAGATACTGCTGTGATTCTGAATCTACCGGTAGATGGGTTCACTGCTAACTGTCCTAATGAAGCAAATGCTTCACATGATGGTCAAATCTTGTTTCCCAATGATACAAAGTGGTCACCAAAAGATGTGAGTCAGTTAAATGCTACAGTGGATGGTGACATTTGTAAATCTGTTAATGATCAGGGATCAAGAGAACAATTTGTGTTTCAACCTCAGTTATTCCGGGCTTGTGTTGACATGGACAAAGCCGGCAGTGTAACATCAGAAATGTCTGCCGGAGTTTTAAATTCTACTGCAACCTCCTTGGAAACTGATGGACAACCTAATATTTCAGAGCTTTTCATCGATGCAGGATCAACTGAAGAGCATGCTCCGCAAAAACTGAGGGAGGAGAATTCTGCAAAGGACTTTAGCTTGCGTCTGCTTTGTGCTGCACCGAATGTGGGGGGTGTAATTGGCAAGGGTGGAGGAGTTATTAGACAGATTAGGCAGGAATCTGGAGCTTTTATCAAAATGGATAGTTCAAGTGCTGAAGATGACTGCATCCTTACAGTTTCGGCAAAGGAGTGCTTTGAAGATTCTGTCTCTCCAACAATTAATGCTGCAGTTCATTTACAGCCAAGATGCAGTGAGAAAACTGACGCAGAATCGGGAAGCCATCATCATATACAACACGCTTGTTGGTGTCAACATCACGTATTGGTTGCTTGATCGGCAAAGGTGGTTCACTCATTACTGAGATACGGAGAACATCAAGAGCAAACATACGTATCCTGTCAAGGAGAATGTTCTAAAAGTAGCAGTTGAAAATGAAGAGATGGTTCAGATCAGTGGAGACATTGATGTTGCAAGACATGCTCTTGTGCAAATAACTACAAGACTGAAAGCCAATTTTTTTGAAAGAGAGGATGCTTTGTCAGGTTTTCCACCTGTGATTCCTTACCATCCATTGCCTGCTAGTGTTACTGATGGGCCAAAGTATATAGGCAGAGACACTAAATCTGTTGGGCATGATTATCCATCGGACGATATGGTTCCTGTTGACAGTTATGCAAATTATGGCAGTTCCCGGTCTCTCTGGAGCATACGGGTTTTACAGTGGTCGTTCAGGGAGCAGAAGTCTGTACTTACATTACCATGGGACCACGTGGTGACAACATGTACAGTCTCGGGCTTGCGATCATCGGCTTGGGACAAGCGAAATTCAAGGAGGAGGAATGTCATAGACATGAGCCCGAAAGCTGGGTTGGCCCACTACGCTTTGGCTGAGAGGGGAAGATACTTCAAAGGCAAAGGAGCAGAAGAGGAAAAGGATCGAAGAACAAGCAGCGTCTTTCTTCTTCCTCGCCGACTGCTTCCTCTCCCTCTGCTACCACAAATTCTCTGCTATCCTACCTCCAATTCTTTGCTCTTCCAGTCTAAACTCCCATTTCCCTTCTATTGTATTCAAATTATCCCAAGTACCAGTGAAAACTTGTGTGAAGAGGATCAAGTCTGTGACACACAGGGAGACGCAGCGGAGAGCCGCGGCGAGATGGCGGGCTCGGCCGCCTACTCCGCGTCCGCCATCGTGGTGCTGATGGCCAAGAACAAGGGCAAGGGAAAGGGCGGCAGAGGCGGCTCCTCGGGCACCAACAAGGTCAGGCTAATCCTCTTCCTTCTCCTTGCAACCTCATAGATGCAAGTTCAGTACCATCAAATCCGGTCCAGCGTGAAGCTAATTTTCTTACCGGGGAAGGAAAATGATCAATGCAACTGGCGACAACGAGTATCTACCAAATCGGTTCGACATACTAAGATTCAGGGGCTAGCACTGCTAGGTTTTGCTGGTTCTTGCTCTATGTGGTGTGGGCAAATAAAAAGTTTTAGAACATGGAACAAGGGGGGAACAACAGCCTTTTGTTGTACCCATGTAGAACTCTGAGGATTCAATCAACGAAAAAGATGTTCCTTTGTTGGAATTTGGAAAAGAAAGAGGAACCACTCGTCTTATTTTTGTTTTATCAATGAGGAAAATGTTAATGTGATAGGTTCTTAAATTTTTGCATTGTAGGATTATCGAGGCATTGGAAGATCTTGTATTGGATCTAGGAGAGTGTGTGTGTGTGTGTGGCCTGAGCGTCCTCACAAGCTGCCTCTTTATTTTTAGGTCTCTGAACGACGGCCTCCTAGGATTACATCTAATGTCAAGCAGAACATGAGGATTCTAAAATTCTGGAAGGTACAAGCTTTCCTGCACTACCATTTCCTATCTGTTTCTATGGTTAAAATTTATGACTTGCTGCATCAAGTATAAACTATAAAGTCGTCAGAAAAACATGCCATACATACGTTGGGAAACACAGGGGTGCCCCCAGAGCATGCAAGATCAACTTTTATGTAAGCAATAACTGTTGAAAGCTGATTGGATTTGTAGTACTTGCAATAATTGTGATTTGTGGCAAAAGAAAATAACTTACGAATGTATATATCTTACCCAGTGTGGATCATAACTAGATCACGCTGTTTTTTTCCTGTCACTTGCAATACCATTTTCCACTTATTTTCTCTTCTTACTTTTGCAACTGCAATGCATAGTTTCCTCTCAAGTTCCATGTGGTGTTCTTTTACGCCTGCTATCTTATGTCATTTGTCACTTTGATGCTTGCAGAGGTAAAAGTTGTAGTGGTATTTGATGCTGCAATGTCTGGGCTTTCTACACATAAGGAAACTTATAAAGGGTAAGATATTGTTGTGTTATCATAATATGACCATTTTCCAATGTGTAAATTGACTCTTAGTGCTAGATATTTTCATTAGATGTTGATGCCATGTAAGATAAATGGAAGTTCAATGTTTCAATCATTTTTTTTTCTAGTTGGCTCTTTGGGGAAACTTAATTAAAAGATTGTGGTTCATGGAACAGGGTTGATGTGGTATATTCTGCTGACTTATCTGCTGGTTCTTGGATCGAAAAGGAGGTATGTTAAGAAGTTAATCAGAAGGAAGGATGCCCTAGAGCTCCTAGTTGATTAGACCTGTTCATTTATGCCAGTGCAAAATTCATGCACTGATTTGAATTAAATGAGCAAAAGGCCCTGGTTTTACGAAGCGTGCATGACTGAAAGTATTTACACGAGAAAATAGTTTGAGTCAGTTTCAACCAGCATGAAGGTTCCAGTGGTAGGCCTTTATACTTGTCGTATACTCACACCCAACTGTTTCAAATCTTTAATGATTCTTCAAAGGGGAATCAATAGAGTAAGTATAATTAATGCAAGGATTATACTGATCTGAAGTGATGCATTCTTCGTCCTCCATTGTATTTTCATCTTATGAGCATTTATTACGGTCACATTAAGCTCCATACCGGTAGTACTAAAATTTCATGCGGGCCACCAATAAGTGATTTTTGAAGCAAATGAACATGGAATGCGATCATATCAAATAGCAGATATTATGTATGTAATGTCAACAAGAGGTTTCTTATGCTGGTTCTTCTACCAACGTAGGTTGAAGCTTTTGGTGGCAGATGGCTGTCCAAAAGTCTGGGTTGTAACATCCGATGCATTGGAGCAACAGTTAGCACATGGAGAAGTATGTTTTCACCCTTTCCAGGATTAGCTTCTTCTATTGGTCCCTGTCTGCCATTAGACATTCACGTACCAGTGTGTGGGCTTAGATCTTGTACTTTTTGCTAACTAATATCTGCCGCATTTCTGAAATGAAGCATCAGAAAATGCATTCCATAGCTCACAAATTATCCACCAAAAACTTCTACTCGCTCTTCTTTTGGAACATAAGGACTGATTGTTATCTGTCAAAACAGATCATTGTCTTCAAAAGAGATGACAGGAGAGATAATTGGAGAGATGACAAAATGGTGGTTGTGTTTACATTTGTAAGGAAATTATCAACCTAAACAACACAAATCTGGGAAGCAGTTTAAACTTTATGTATCTACAAGAGGATGTTACTTGAAGTTTTTTCATCAGATGTTGTTCTTGACGATTTAAGCTTGTTCTCACTGCATGTTTTGTAGGGCGCTCTTATTTGGAGCTCTAAAAGATTGGTCAAAGAGGTTAGTTCTTAATATTTTGCATCAAGTGGACATTGTCTTGCTCAAAGAATCATGCTTGACTTGAATGTCTTACATCCATTTTGCTGATGTAATTACAATTCTTGTTTCCAGACCAAATTTCTTGTGTCACTATAGTAGCAATGTTTATATTGTAAAACAGTAAAACCATGCTATGTACAAATGATATTAAAATGTCAAAGTTAGGGTATTTGCATCGATGAAAACACTAAGCCGGATATTGTAAATCTGCTATCGAAAAGCATAAAACATTACTTTGATGACGATGCAACAATCTAACAACATGGAAGTTTCCCTATTGAATGTGCAGATTGCCTGACAACAACAGAATCAGAAAAGGAGCTTGATGAAGAGCAGAAGGAAACCAGGTTTGAATTCCTGTTCTTACTTTTATATTTTGTTTGAGCATCCAGGAGAAATCACTTTTATTTTGATATACCTTCTGTCAAGTTGCAAAAAGAAAATAAATACACCCAATTTTGTTTAGAACTCAAATATTTGGTAAATAACCTGAACCCAACCTATTTGTATTTCGAAATTGGCAGGTCAACATCGTTGCAAGGGAAGCTTTTGCAGCACAAGCTGAAACCTAAAGTAGTGCATGCATTGAAAGATCTTAAGAATAAGCTTGAAGAACAAGAGCGGAGAAAGAAATGACTAGCGATTGGGTGATCCGAAAAGCACATCGAGTCTTGGTTGGCAAGAGAGGAGGAAGAGAGGAGGTGTACATTTTTGTGTGAGGATCCCATCAACGGACGTTTGACCCATAGACAGAAGTGCTGATTGAGCAATCTAGTCGCGATCACCAAGACTGTCGACGAAAAGAACATGGTGAGTATGCTGACACCATGTAAAAGAAAATTCTGTATCTGGTACAGGTTGGTAACCAGATTGTAGAGAGAGAGAGAGATCTCGCAAGAGGCTAGGTTCCTTTCGTCTCCCGTCATTCTTTTTGTTGGATCAGAAACCTGCTGAGAAGAAAGCCATGAGCTAGCTGTATAGTAAAATGTAAATATCAGCAGATTTCTTGGAGCCTGTGGGAAAGTCAGTTAAAGGAAATACGTTGGCAGTAGATTTGTTTTTGTGAGGTGGACAGGCCATAGTGTAGTGTGCATTTTTTTGAGCGGAATGTTATTGCTACCATGTTTACGGCCTCTTTCGTTTCAGCTTAAATACAGCTACTACTTAAAATAAAAGCGGATTGTACGCCGAACAGTAAGATTCTAGATAGCTTCTCTAAAAATCAGAATCTAATTTGTACACAGAATCAGAAACTGTCACCCACCTGATTCTGCAGATTCTGACTTAGATTCTGCGAATTCCGCCTCTCACGAGTTGTCGTAGGCATAAGGGCTTCCACCGTCATCCCTAGGCCTCTCCACCACCCGCATCCATCACCGACGCCAATCAACAATCAACATAGACAATCAGAATTACCAAACGACCAGATTCTCCAGTCAGTAAATTTTTCAAACACCCGCTTCTCCAGACAATTGATTACAATCCAGAATCTGTATAATCAGAAACTGTCCCGAAAGGGGCCTACGAGATGTTTTGGTGCTGTATTTTGGACGTCGATATTCGCCTGATCTTTAAGTTTTGGGCGAAAGAAAAGCCCCTCGTGTTTTTGCGGAGACGCTGCTGGCGTGGAACGCGAGGCGAGGGATGCGTGCCGTTGTGCGGCGTGCGTCCTCGGCTGCGGCTCGTTCAAGTGGTGTAGAACCGAGCCGCCGACCATAGGCCCCAGCCTGCAGCCGTGGCCGCGCCATTCGCCGGCGAACGTCAGCGTCAGGGCCGTCTTGGCCTCTTGACGTGCCGGCCGGAGGAGAGGAGCCATTCATTCCAAACCCATCGCTTTCGACGGACGTCCCAGTGCACCCACCCCCTCTAAGGCCGGCCCTCGCTCATCCGCTGCACCACGTTCTCCATCTTCACCACCGACTTGCCTGTCCAATTACTCAAAATCACTCCACGTCATTCGTAATAGCAATCCAAATCATTCATCAAACGGACATGGATGGGCCTCTGCAGTCCAGACCATTCACAACGGCAGCAACGCAAGATCAGAACTCGCATCAAGCCGGGTCCCTCGGATCTGGAACCTTCATGACAATACCTGTCTAAACTCACATAATCATGACAAGATGCCAATGCATCATTTTCAATCAGTATATGGCACTAGACAGCCATAACAACATTTGGACGAGGAGAGGGCAGGCACCAACGCGGCAACTAACCCCCACAAAGAACAAGGAGCACTGGATGGATTTATTATTAAGTTCCAAAAACATGGCTTGAATCTCTTCACACACACAGAATTCACAGAGGCAGGAGACAACAAGATGAGCATCACATGCAGTCACAAGACTAGTGCACAAGCATACAGCACGGAGGAAGTTCAGGCAATGTAACTAACAAGACACCATAGAGTAGAGCAAGAGTTCAACTAGCGTTGAGGGCATAGGTGGACATCACCTTACAACATTAGCTCTGCTTCACCATCTTGTGAGTTTAGTAACAGCACTTCAATCCTGGAAAGGCAATTCAAACAAAGTTGTTAGCGAGGACCCATGACACAAGTATGCTTATAATACAAAGAGTGCCGCTTTGCACCAGTAAGACAGCAACGGTGTGCAAAGCTACCCCAGCAACCCCAATTTATTTCTATAGGACCACAAAATCAATTTTGAAATCAGCCTCTGTAATATATTCGAGATGACTCATCCAATATGTTGATAGACATAGTAACAGCCCGAGCTACATTTTTTTTTGTCGCATTGTGGTATGATTTGGTCTGCACAAGTTAGAACAGATAATTTTTAGCCAACATTTCTAAGAAAAATTATGATATTCAAGTTTGTCAATAACATTGTACATTCAACATTTAATAAGTGTCTAGCCACTGGAATATAAGAATACACTGACTAATTTGCCATACACAAACCAGAATCTTAATACAACAAGTTGAGACAAGTACTTGCAATCTCTTTAGACTCACTGACCTAGACCTTTATGAGAGCAAAACTGATTAAGCTGTTTTTTGGTACAAGACACAGAGACTATTTTTAGTGTCGAGCCTTCATCAGTATGAGAACTGATTATCTGCCATTATTTGTACATTCAACATTTGATCAGAGTATAACCACTGGTATCTAAGCATACACCGATTATCTGCCATAGACATACCAGAACGTCTAGCATGACAAGTTGAGGCATGTACTAGCAAAATCTCTTTAAGACCGATCTAGAGCTTTATGAGAGGAAACTGATCAAGCTGCTATACATAGTCAGTATAAGAGATGCACATAAAGTCTACAGGCTTAAACGGAGTCAAATTGTGTTGCAAACAAACTATTTTTAGCATCGAACCTCCGTCAGAAGTTCAGAACAGCAGGAAAAGAGCTATTAGAATTCAGCTAGTGCACTCCTGTAGTCGAAAATCCATGCTTGTTAAAACACCTAAAAGATCTATGCTTGGTTGTAAGCTATTTCTTCCATTGGCATTATAGTCAAACAAGACAAAACTAGTCTAGTATATGATGATTACACAGCAACAATAAAGATTATCAAATCAACAGATAACAGATACCTCATCGTCATCGTCGTCATCTCCCTTCTTGAGGCGAGTAGTTCCACCCTCTTTGCTAATGGGCAGCTTCATGTTCCCGAACGGGGTATCAACATCGATCTTGCCCTTGATGGTGTAACCTGTGCCCCTCCCCCTGATCATATCCCATACAGCAGAGCCGAGCTCCTTGGGCCTGAAGCTGAAGGGGATCTGCATCTTGGTGATCCCCTGCTTCTCGATCTTGGCGGACTCGGTGAGCTCGGCGGAGGCAATGCTGTCGTCGCCGAGCCACATCTCGTACTCGAGCATGTTGAGGCCCAGGTCGAAGTCGTTCTTGTTCTCGAGTTTGAGGTGCAACGTGGCGGTGGTCTCCTCGAAGGAGAACCTGTGGAACTTGATCTTCTCGACGTCGACGTCGGGCTTGTATGGCACGGGGATCTCGCCGGACTTCTCGAGCGGGAGCTTGATCCTGCCGATGATGGGGACGTCGATGAGGAGGATGACCCTGACGAGGTAGGGGATGATGCTCCCGGGCTTGATGTCCCTGTAGGTGCTTTTGATGTCGTCGAAGACGAGGGAGACGGGGATCTTGACGGTCTCCTGGCCGCGGGCGTGGATGGTGCCAGCGTCGGGGATGAGGCCGGAGACGAGCTTGCGGCCCTCGCTGTCGATGAGGTAATCGATGTCAACGAGCGGGATGGGGACGGGGTTGGGGTTCTTGATAAGGACGTCGACGACGAGGTCGGCGCGGTTGAGGCTGATGTGGGGAATGTGGACGCCGGTGACGTCGGCGGTGGGCTTGCCGAAGCCGACGGCCTCCTCGATCTTCTCGCCGATGTCGTGGATGAAGTCCTTGACCTTGTCGATGAAGCCGCCGCCGCCGCCGTCCTTCTTGTCGCCGCCCTCGTTCTTGCGGTCGCCGTCGTCGTCGCGGCGGTCCTTGCCGCCGCCCCGCTCGGTCACCGTGGGGTTCTCCGACGAGGACATGCTTGCTAGCTGGTATGGTTGGCACAAAAACAGGTCACATCAAGGTCGGATCACAGCAAGCTTAAGCAAGAAACACCATTGCTGATTTATATATACGACAGCTCAAGACTTGAGATCAGAGATTGCTTCCATGGAGATGGCGAGATCTGAGGAGCAGTACAAGGATCGATGTGAAATGCAGGGTTAGGGAGGAGTGGCTCACCTGAGGGTGAGGATCGCGGAGGCGATCTGGACGAAGCAAGTGGAGATGCCGAGGTGGGATGGGAGCACAGCTGCACAGGAGCTCGAGCCGATTCTTTGACAAGGATGTAGTGCAAGCGAGGCAACAAGCACGTGCGGGGATGGGGTTGGGCTCAGGGCCTGACAGAGCTTCAGATTCTAATATTATTTAAAATTTAAAAGTTATGGACTAAAATAAAGTAAATTAAGTTTATATTTTTGATTTAAAATGTAAACAAGATGATCTATCTAAACACTCTTAATGTACTCACAGTTTCAGCTTCATAAATCTGGTAAAACTAGAATTTTCAGCTTCTGAATCTCTGCCAAACACATCTCAGCCGAGCAACCTCGAACAAGTCAGTAAAAACAACTTGGATTTCTTGGAGGTGAGGTTACAGTGGTCTTCGAGTCTCCACTCTCCAACTTTTTACATCGTTCATCAAACGGCGAGGTTCAGCAACCAGCCAACTTAGCTCCAATGGTAGCTTCACCCCGGCCTATAGAAACACATCCAAGAAAACATCCTCCCACGCTAGTGACAGAGCCGGCAGACACCGCCGGCGCTGCAACAGCTCATGGAACCCAATCTATAGAGGAACAAGGGGCATTAGACCAAGCGAGAGATTTCAATTGTGACAAGATAGCTTCACTAGAGGGAGCAATGTTTGCTTTGTTTGCTGACAACGGTGATGCTCGTGTGCTCGGCAAATTTTTGTTTTCAGACTACGTCTCGGGGAGGTCGAAATCCAAATTTTTAACTAAAATCTGGTTGAAATTTAAAAACCAAATTTAAAATCTAGTATTTTTTAGGTTAGCAAAACCGAAAGTTCGGTGAAATTAATTAAAATTTTTGATCTTTTCAATTCCCTATGAAATGATCTCCCGATGATACAAAAGATTAGGAAAAAATATGAAAAAAATCATGCAAGTAATTATCTATATTTTGTTCCATTGCGGTGCGGCTACGTGCGAGATTGATGGAGCGGAGTGCCCTATATTTCTTTCGCTCCAGTTGATTTCATTTAGAAGTGAACCTGCTCACGGTCGCGTGGCTTCGTGCTTACAGGGGCGGTACCAGGGGGGTGCCGGGTATGCCCCGGCACTCCCAAAATTTTGAAAGTCAGTATAAAATCATCTTTTTAACATGTTAAATTTGTTTATTGAATTGGTTTTGATTTTGGTAGTTCGGGATTTTTAAGACCTTAGAACTATTTATGTTATACTTTTAGCAAATTTCAAATATATATGTTAGATTTACGATGTTACGAAATAATTATAAAAGATTACAGAGTTGTATGTGTGAAGTGTGCATACCCAACAAAAAATTTCTAGTTCCGCCACTGCGTGCTTATGTGTTGCAAATGCAAGGACATTGTGTTAACTTTGTGCCCTGAAGTTGACTTTGTTTGACACAACTGCATAACTTGTCGTTGCTCCAACGACTTCTAAGGAGGACCACTAATTGGCGTCTTGATCTCATGCTAGCAGAAGTGATGGGCTTGTTTTTTACTAGGGAGATGCCCTTCAACCATTCCCTAAACAAAATACTTCCTTAGATATTGAGATTTGGTTTATTCTTACCAGGATGGCTAGTTGTGGGAAATGCATACTACCGTATCTAAAACTGGGATGTTTTCCGACTTCTCTGTGCACTACGTCAGCGTTTGCAGAATGTGCCCGACACGCTGGCCCGCCGCGTCGCCCACGCCAATAGTGCTGAGGTCGTCCGTGCGTACGGCTGGCTCCTCGTTTACCCACGTCGCCCACGTTGCTCACTGGATTGCCTTCCTCAAGTAATTTGGCATCATTACTTTTAGGTTAATCAGACGCAGACGTAGTGGTAGGGCTTTGCTCGTTCGATCCCGTGACGCCCATGCGATTTTTGTCGAGCGGCGCGTGGAAGGAAGCGCATGTTTTCTCAGAAAAGCGCTAAAAATTCTGAAATTATAGATTGGTCTTTTTTTTTGCAGGGAGAACCCCCGAGGCTTATGGGTTTTTTCGAAAAGGTGCTTGAAATTTAACGAAATTACATATTAGCCTTTTTTTTTGTGGAGGACCCTGAAACTTCAGTACTTTTGAGAAAAAGAGGCCCGAAATTTTCTTGAATTACAGATTAGTCCATGTTTTTGCTAAAAAGCCCTAGAGATTTTTTAGAACTACTTCTAAGTCCCTTTCTTCGCGGTAAGGCCTTGTTGTCCCGGAAATACCACCTAAAAAAAATTATTTCGGAGTCTCGAAATCTTTTTAAGATTGCATGAGATTTATCCCAGAGTCCCAAAAGCTTTTCGGAATAACAAGTTAACAACGCACGTAGCGAAAATTATACGATTCGTCCCGGAGATTTTTAAAAATTACATCTAGATCCCTTCCTTCGCGGGAATGCTCGGATATCGCATTACGACTGGCACATTATGGCGCGGCATGCGCCGCGCCCATGTGTCTAGTTTAACTGAAGCCCAGATAGGAGAAGATTATGGGAGAATATCCAGGGTTTGTTTAAATTTTGTTCCATGGAATAATTTAGGGTTACATAATTTGTATATTCCTTGCAAAAATTTCACACGTATTCCTCATAAAAGGCATTACAATTCGCTACAAAAATTTGGTGCAACATCTAGTAAAAAAATGAAAGCCGGTCAAATTTGTGATCATCTTAATCCAAAAGGTTGAAATCTTATTAAAATTCACCGTAGCAATATGAAAAATTTTACAAAAATTTATCCAACCGTGATTTGGAATCTCAACCCTGGCCAAAATTTGAAATTTCGATTGAGATTTCCGAAATCTCGATGAGATTTTGAACCTTGTGCTTGCTACTTTCCAAAGGTGGAGGTAGCAATGTACCAACCTTCGAGCACATCTAAAGATTACAATTTTGATTGAAATCATAAAACCATTTTGATTTCCTGAAATTAAAATTTTGATTGAAATCATAAAACCATTTTGATTTTCTGAAATTAAATTTAGTTCTTTATCGTACCAGATCTGTTTGAGTACTAGGTTTTTTGGAATTGTATACTCTAGCTTGTTTAAGATAGTGCCCCATCTGTCCAAAAATATAAAACATATTTTTGTAATGGTCTTATCTATAAATATTAGACATATTTTATATTCTAATACAAAATTAGTATGATGTTCCCTCTATATTTTTAATAAGGTCATGTTTGATAGAACTTCAGATTTCAGCTACATTTCAAATTTGGAGTTTGTAGGCTAAAATAAAATGAACTAAGTTTATATTTTTAGTTTAAAATGTAAACAAGATGACCACCTAAATACTCTTAATGTACCTATAGCTCTAGCTTTATAAATTTTTAGAGTTTAGAATCTCTATTTCACCAACTCTATGGATTTTAGTAAACACTCCCTAAACATCCAGCTTAACCATACATGCGTGCATTGAATTTAGTGCTCCGACTGGTAGAGCAGGAATGACAAATCACCTAAGCGGCGGCGAAAGCACTGTAGCGGCAATATACCAGTACCTTTTTGGGTTGATATAAAAGACATTGTAGTGTTACTGTAACACCGAATCTGAGCTGTACATTTTTTATCCAACGGATGAGATTCAACTCAAGGCAGGATACTGTCTCCTATCCATCCTTATCTATCTATCTATCCACTAAGCACAGCCGCACAGGAACCAAACCTCCGACTCCGACTTTGTCCCTCGGCTCCCTCCAGGCCCCAATGCCGCCACCCATGGCGCTCTCCATCTCTTCCTCCGCCACGACCCTCCCCACGCTCCCGCCCTTCCCTTCCCGCCTCCCGCGGTGCCTCCCCGCCGCATCCCGCCGCTCCTCAGCCCGCTCGCGCTCTCTCTCGGCCGGCTACGCCGCGAGCTTCTACGGCGGCGCGGCGTCCGCGGCCGGTGTCGGCGACGAGGAGGGCTCCGCCTCGGGGTTCAGCGGTGGAGGGCTCGGGATGTCGGCCGCAGAGGCGGCGCTGGCCCTGGAGGAGCGGGAGATGCCGCCCTGCCCGCCGGGGCTGCGGCAGTACGAGACCATGGTCGTGCTCCGCCCCGACATGTCCGAGGAGGAGCGCCTTGCCCTCATACAGCGCTACGAGGAGGTAAATCATTTGTAGTTAGCTAGCTGCAGTAACCATACGTATTAGGGCATGTTTGGATCCATTAGCACTAATAGTTAGCTAGCTAATAGCTAATTGTTGGCTAATTTTTAGCTGGGGCTGTTTGGAGGTACTAACTAATAGGTGGTTGAAAATTTAGTTGTTGGTGAAATATCCATTGTACCCTTGCATTAATAGCTGTTTGCACAGTGCCGAGGGCATATTGGTCATTTCACCATCTATTAGCAGGAATTAGCAGGGGAGAACTAGCTGGGTTAGCAGCTAACTGTTAGCTGGATTATTAGCTAGCCTGTTTGGATCCACTTTAGCTAATTTTAGTAGCTAACTATTAGTGCTAATGGATCCAAACATACCTTTAGTGCACCCTTGGATCACCTCTCTACTTCGTGTCGCATGAATATGTTGTGCTGCTGTAGTGCATTAATTACTGCATTACATACGCCATCAGAATGATCTTCGATTGTCATGCTTAGGTTCTTGGATATAGTTCCATCCACTGTGTGCGCAAAGCTCCTGCTTCAGTAACAAGTATTCAGGTTTATCTTGGCCTTGGGATTCTGTTTTGCTGTCCTAGAACATAATCTTTGCAGATGATGAAGCTAGTCCCTTGCCCATCACACTTGTTAAATTCCATGTTATGACTCTAGTTCATTGGTCATAAGGCGTTCGCTATGCCGTATCATCTGTGTATCTATCAACCCATGTGGATGCATGTGGTCGGCGATATGGTTCTGCTTACTGCTGTGCCCATGTGTCTGCAGCTGCTTGTCGCCGGTGGCGCCATGTATGTGGAAGTCTTCAACCGAGGAGTCATCCCGCTAGCCTACAGCATCAGGAAGAGGAACAGCAGGACCGGGCTGCCATCAACCTACTATGACGGCATATACCTCCTTGTGACGTACTTCACCAAGCCTGAATCTCTGTATGCCCTGCAGCTGAGGCTCAACGCCGACGACGATGTCATCCGCTCGACCAGCTTCAAGGTCCGCAAGCGGAAATCTTTCCAGATGGAACCTCAGCGGGTTGTGTAACATCGGTTTCCTCTGGACTGACGGCGTCAGGTTTTGGCTGTGTGCTTATATATCATATATACAAGAAGAACGCTACTGCCTTGGGAGTAGGCGTACTGCCTTCTTGGTTCTTGCTGTTGCTGAGAGAAAATGGAGCCGTTATCTCGTATTTGTATTCTACAAATGCACACATTCTCTTTTGGGGGTTCCATCGTGCGCGTTAACCGTGCCTAACATCAAGCAACTATCCATGTGAAACACTTTGGCGGTACCGTGCAGCTTGTGCTAGTTATGCTGACGACTTCGGGTTACCATACTCAAGCAGGAAGAATAGGAATAGCTAGTTCACGCTGGGGCTGGGGAACCAATTGAGTGCAAATCTAAGATGTCTTCTTTCGAACATTGCTTATATTGAGAGCTGACCAAAACACAAAAGTCCGATGGTTAAGTGTGCTCATTGCACCAGCGCCGAGCCTCCTGCTGTTTACCTCCTTCCAACACTGAATAAAATCCCCCAAAAAAAAACCTTGCCAATTGCAATTTGTGAAATGGTTTATGTATATATTGCTCATGAAATCTCGGAAGTGTACAAGGACAGTAATTATTTATGAAGTGATTCATTTAGCTATGAGGAATGCCTGATTCGTTTAGCTGTCAAGTTAGTTTCCCACATCATGAATTTCTGCGAAAATCTAATGCTGATGAACAAAGAACTGTTTTTGGTGCATCATAGGTATAATATAAAACAGTATATGCTGGCCCACCACATTAGGTCAGACAAACAATGCAGAAAGCACAAGGTTTGACTGCGCATCGATCCATCAATAAAGACGATATAATGCTTCCAGAATTCTCCGGTTCCAAGCACAACTTAACAATCTCACAGAAAACCATTACCATCACGTAGGGCGACCAGAGTACTCCAAAATCAGCCAGTCGTGGAGCAACAGATTCAGTATCTATCGTGGCGCCTGAAAATCGCAACAGCTGTCAGGATTGGCCAATGACAATAACAAGGATTTCAAATCAAAAGCAGAAATTTTCATTATGTTCTTTGTGGTTCCATGGTCAAATGTTCTAGTTTGGCGCTATACAGGCATGAAGGCAGACTTCACTTTATTTGGGTAAAAAAACCTGTATACAAAAGAAACCGATCAGCAATACCTGCGTTCCCTGGATCGAGAACGATCCCTTCTCCTTGAATCATGGCCACGGGAGCGGTCATAGTCTCTGTCCCGATCGCGGTCATGACGACGGTCCCTATCATGGCGTCTATCGCGATCCCTATCATGGTCTCTCCTGCTTTCTCGAGGTTCAACTCTATCCTTTCTGTCTGTATCTCTTTCCCTGGATGTCCGACCATTGTGGTCCTTGCTGTGTTCTCTTGATCTAAAAAACCCAATATGTACTTTCAGATTATGTCATTTAGTTCACTAGATTAAAATGAAACAAAGGATGGGGAAGACCATACCGCCTGTCATCTTCAGATCTGTCCTTCCTTCTTTTATTCCTCTCCTCCTGGAAGGCGGGACAGCACATTTTATAATGATAAAAAATAACAACATTGGCGTACTTACCAAATGGAGAATAACTAACAAAGGACAGTGTTTCAAAAAGTAAAAACGAAATGCAAGAGATACATTAAAGTCAAGATTGCTTCAGCAAATGACAACTTACAAACTTATGGAGCGGGCAACATATGTGAAGTTGTAACTTACAGCAAATGATGGCAAAAGCTGTGCGTGCTTTCAGAGTAACTTAAACCGGAACTATTTATTACCAGCTCTACAAAATATGGATCACCCAGCAGAAAGCAATCTCCAGCTTCTCATCAATATAATACTAAGCAGAGTATATGAGTAACTTGACGCAATTAAGTAAACATGGCTCTCCATACCATGTTTTGTGCACTTTTATGCTTAAATTTGTCAACATACTGTGACAGCTGTTGTTGCATGGGTACGAAGATGATTGTCACATGTGATTCCAATTATGCAGCATCGACTAATTCCTGTAATGACTATCGTAATAACCATGGCGCCTTCCAATGTGAGAAATAAAATAATATATAGAAAAGGTGAGAACCTGGGGGCTCTTCCTTGAGATAAGAAAACTCACAGATGCCCAAAGGCCCAAAACAGAGTAACTCTTTAAAGCAGAAAATGGAACATTACATTCAGCACCTGATAAAGATGTTCACAATTTGCACCTTACCAAATTTAGAGAAAGTACAAAGGAATAGATCCATAAACTTGTATTGTAATGGACAGATAGAATGTAAGTCCTAATAAGATGGTGCACATCTCTTGGTTTTATTGTTTTTATGCCTATAAGGTTTACGATATCTGAAATTCTAAATCTATTTCATCACTCCCCAATATCATACATGTACTTGAGCATGCAAGAATGTACCTGGAGTTCTTTCAGTTTGTCACGAATCAGCATGTAGCCCAAGTGCAGCTTCCCTCCAAAATGGTCAGCAAGACGTCGATCACTACATACAATATGGCATGAGATATATTTCCATCGTAAAGGTGCAATGCGAATCTGAATTTTCAGAACATTTGGAGAGTTCAAGGAGCTAAAAGTATTACTTGTCATAGACACTCAGAAAGCGCTCCACATATGTCACAGAGACGTAACTTCTGATCAGTCTATAAAGGTGGATGGAGAATACCATAAGTCCATTAGCAATACATTGATCTATAAACATCAGTTGGCCAGGTTTTAAACTGACAATATAAATATTAGAAAATTTTCTGCAAGGAAATGAGGACAGCAACCAAACTCTTAAGACTAAATACAATTACGTATGCATGCAATTCCTTATCCGCCACATTCGAGTATATCAAGAAATCCACACCTACAATTCTACATATGATGAACTTTCCAGGAATCCAGTAATACATCTACACCCATGACAGCATGTAACAACAAGCTCATAATTTCAACAGATATCAGGTGCAGAATTAGCACTCATTGAACAAGTGCATTCCAAACAACAAAAGATCTAATTATGAGGAATGTACATGATAGTTTGTTGAAAGAATAATAGTATGGGATGATGTTGCAGATAGATGTACTCCAAGGTCATATCATAATCAGCCTAAAATTTTTCTAACACAGGTGCATATGCATCCACTTCAACAACAACAGATCACTACTGCTTGCATACTACTCTATATTTGATTGGATTGAGAACTACAGGTAACATACAAGACGAGCATAGATTTCCTAATACGCAAAGGTTGAGCTGTCACTTGAAAGAGCTTAAACTGATACAAGGGAATTTAAGTACAACATCTGATAAAAAAATGTTCAAAAGTTTTGAACAATGCAAAATTACTAATTTTCCCTAATAGCATTGCCTAAGTGCCTAGGAAATGCATAATTATTTTCCCAATAACAGAGTAATCATATCAACATCGAGGCACGAGAAAATTTTAGCACACAACAGTAGGAGAAAAATGCTCGTTGAATAGCTAGTATCAAGCCAAGTGGGTCCAAGGACAACGTTAGGCATCATTTGTACCAGAGTCACCCCATAAGCCACAAATTAAGCAATAATCAAACAACATTAGCAGATAAAGGTTCTGATAATACTGTGTAAACTAATGCTACAACACAAATGTGAAATTAAATAGAATTAATCATTAATAGTGTTAAACTCACAATTCGAACATCAGCAGCTGTATATTTAGAAGACTCTGAAGCTGGTTCCTGCCGTGCTGACAACTGGTGACAAATCACACACACACACAAAAGGGGGGAAAAAGACATCGGTCATGGTCCGTACAACCAAATAATGAAAATAAGTGTCTGCAAAGGCAATGCTAAAAATTAACTTACTACAACTGACTGGTGAAAGAATGGACGTAATAAAGTTCAGTGAGCATGGAAGTAGCTACCTTTTTCAGAGCTTCTATCTCTTCCATAGCTTTCTGTGCTTCAACTACCATCCCTTGTTCACCTACCAAAAGGACAGGCATGGAAATATCACTATGTACTTCTTTCTTTATGCTGTAAAAAAATATATACTAGCATGTGTGTATATAACCAATACAAATACCAAATAAATTTTGATCATCTAGACTTGAAAAGATCAAGTAGTTTGTGTGGTCATAGAAGAAAAAAGCTACCGAAGACACAAGATGTCCAATTAACATATAACCAACAGATCTATATAATACCATAACAACTAATCTATGATCCTGAATTCCTGACAGACACTAGGCCCAAAAATTGAAGTCAGGCCTAAAAGACCTAGAGAACCAAATATAAAACTAACAACATTCACACCGGTTAATGGTTCAGGGTTTTCCAATAAGAGATACACTCAAGGCTTCTTGCCTTCTGCTTCACCAAAGATTAAAAATACGACCAAACTGAAATTTCAATAGTTCATACTCTTCCTAGAAATTTGTTTGTTGTATGAACTAATTGAGTGGTTGAATTTAAAAAATCAAAACCAAGATATACCAGGAGAAAATTCTCCGAAATACAGCCCCCATTACTAACATATATTTCTAGAAGAAACAAACCAATAAGCAGTCAAATTTTTTTCCCATACCAAGCTCTTCAGCTTTCTTTAGCTTTTCATCAATCATTTCTTGAGTACGAGCATCGGGAGGAGCAGTTGTTGGTACTGGTGCTATTTGAGGAGTTTGAATAGGCTGAGGTAATGAAGCCCTGTCCTTGTTGAAGGCATCAAGCAAGAGGGTAGCCTGCAACAAAACAGAAATAACAATCAGTCACATCAAATCAAAGCATTACTTATTATTAGTAGCATGTGCTGACAATTCATAATTTAAGATCTATGAGAATTAACACAGATATTCAAAGTTCCAAACTTTCAAAGTAATACCTGCATGTCAGCCCTTTTAGATCTTAGTTCTTCCACCACTTCCAGGGTCTTGATTTTATCATCAGTTTTCCCTTCAAAATCTGTTTGGTACATGTTGATGAGAAACATTAAGCGCTGATAGTAAAATTTAACAGTCTAGGGCTTATACTACCACCACATCAGTGCACTAAAACATAGTGATGAAAAGCACACAGGTTGAATTAAGTACTTTGAAACCAAATGATTAGCGAGATCACTAGTGCTTAATACTCATTGCCTAATCTAATGAAAACTACGTCGAGGCATAAATTCTTCACCTTCCATCCAAAGCGCTGCTCAAGAATACTAGAGCAGAGAGACTTTATTCTGTTGGTGCTGTTACATTTAATGAAAAGAGTGCTCAAGACTGCAGTTAAGACAGTTAGCAGTGCATTATCCATCCACAAACACCAACAGCTCACACATCCATAATTGCAATAAATTGTGGTTTTGGACAGCTAAACATATCTGCAATCCGACAGGCATTGATGAGGATTTTTTGAAAATAAAGGAAACTACAAGGTGTTACACAATCTGAAGCAGCTGTTGTTTTAGGCTTAATGAGATTAAAAACATGCTTTGCATCTATCCCCCTCAACGGAGAGGGTGAATATTAGCAGTCAACCCGTAGTTACCAGGACCACCGGACCCCTGTGAATAGAAGTACTAAACAAATTAGACAAAACTAGGTTGTGTTGCGCGCGATGCCGCGCCGCGAGGGAAAAATCCGGCACGAGTTTTTTGCAAATCAATTCTGAACCACGGGTCCTTTTTTCAAAATAACCGACGGAAGGATCTATTTACGATTTCAATTTTTTTTAATAAAAAATCGACGAAAGGACCTAAACGCGATTTCCAATTTAGCTATAAACCCTCGACGAATCTGCATTTTTTTTAAAAACCGTTTTTTAGAAAACTGTGTGCAAAAAAATCGGCGAAAGAATCTAAAAAAACCATTTTTTAGAAAACCGAGTGCAAAAAAATCGACGAAAGGACCTAAACGCGATTTCCAATTCAGCTATAAACCGCGTGCAGGGACCTAAACGTAATTTCGATATTTCTTGAGTCTATCTTACTTAAAAAACGGCTGAAAGGACCTAAACGCGATTTTTAATTTTTCCAAAAGGACCTAAACGCGATTACCAAATTTTCTAGGGGCCTCTCTTAGGGGCTGACACGTGGATGGCTTGAGGATGCGGCATTCCTTGGGGCTTTTATATATAGTATATATGTTCGACGATGTGGCATTACCGAAGTTATCAACTTCTTTCATTTTCTCCTTGATTTCCTTTGACAGCTGCAACACCTCGTCAGTCTGCAAATGTTAACAACAACATGAGCAATTTAATTGAAGCTCTCGCTAAAAAATAGTAATAAGCTTTAATACACACAGGTGGCTAAATACCTGGGTAACCTCAGAGACAGAGATTGCAATAGCTGCCTTGGCATCCTCGTCCGCGAGACGTTTCAGCGCCCTCTGAATTTTCCTCTCACACTCCACGATGAGCTTATCTATCGTTTCCTCAAGTTCCCTATCGAAATTATCTGCTCCCTTTGCTTTTACTTCTTCATAACTACCAAGAGCTCAGGAAGGCAACCAACACTATACAGTAGTTCGGGGAAGAAATTTGAAAAGTAAAATGTGGAGTGAAACATGCCGCGCATAAAGTGGTAAAATGAAGGATACTCTTTCCGCAGTTGAAGCGAGTGAACCTTGGGGCAGGGTCCGAGATCCATTTTCTGCCATGAGTGTATTAATCAATCAGATCACAGTAGCATAGAGCGGAATTACTTCGGCCTTCGGGTGTATCAAAGTGGAGCTCATTTGTCGTTCGTGGTTTTGCCATGACTTCTCACTAACGTAACAACCAAAGATAAATTTCCGCTCCAAACCTAATCCGACCTAACCACAACCGCTCCTCCACCCAAATTACCACGAAAAAAAGAACACGGAGAAGGAGCACGGGGTGGGGAATATATACATAAGAGGGAGGGAGGATGGGATACCGTGAGCTGGAAGAGGTCGTGCGGGCAGAGGCCAGCGAGGAAGAGGCGGCAGACGTCGCGGTCGAAGTACTTGCGATTGACCTCCCGCACGTCGCCGTTGCGGTTGGCCCCCATAAGCACGTCGAGCTGCTTCCGCATCGCGTCCATGGCGGCCGACGGCTCCCCCTGCCCTGCCTCTGCCGCGAGGCGAGGAGAGGGTTTTGTAAACTAGGGTTTCCACCGAGCGAGCGAGACGCTCTCCAACCCCAAGCCTAAAAAAGAGGAAAGGGAGAAGGCGAGAGGAGCGATGCGGTCGGGTGAGGAATTTTTTTTATTTAATATTTATTTTAAATCTTTTTTGCAAAACTAATCGACCAAAAATAAATTTAAAACTACCCCTGTCGCCTCGATGCGGATCGATCGCCCTCTCTTGGGCGATAGGTGCTCCAATAACAGTGAAATTTGAAATGTAACTAGCGGAGGAGGAAAAATTAAAAATAGGCCGATCGCCCTAAGTTGGGCGATAGGTTCTGTAGTATTTTTTTTTTGCAATTTTTATTGTAAATATTACAAAATACTAAAATTTTAAAAATATTATCTATAAAATTTTCGGACTTACCTTCACAAAAACCGCGAATATTTTTTCCTCTTTTTCTTCCCTCTTTTTCTCTCTTTTTTTTGTCTCTCTCCTTCCTCTCCTCTTCTTTCTCTCTTGGCCTCCTTCGCTCTCTCCTTCGTCGGCAGCAAATGAGCACAATGCTCGTGTTTTCACACTTTAAAGAAGCTATCACCTGGTTAGGCGATCACCCCGTGACTCGGTAAAGCCGCCACGTGCTGATGTCCGAACGCCAGTTAGCCAACCGTTCTGTGAGGCGATATCGCCCAAGATCAGCGATCGCCCATCTTGGGGCAAGGGGAGGTATTTTTAAAAAATTTCTTTGGCCGATTAGTTTTGCAAAAAGATTTAAAATAATTATTAAATAAAAAAATTCGTCGGGTGAGTCAGGTTTGGATGGGCCTCTCCTTTTATTTGCTCAGGCGTCCATATTGGTCGGAGCCCAACCTAAATGCTAAGTACTGTAGCCCACGGGCTTCTTTTCTGTTGGGCTCTGTGTTTTAGCCGATTGGGCCGCATCTAGTTTAACTCCTCCAGTTTGCTCGGTGTCTATGTGGAAGCTCAAGCATCTCTGCTATTTGTAAAGGCGTGTTTGTTTGATTTTGGATTCTCAAAAGTTGATTCGGATTATGGTTGTAGAAGTGATTCTCTAAAGCTGAAATCCAAAAGTACATATGAAGTGGATTGTGGATTCTAGTGTATATGGGTGGAAGTTGGATTGTGAGAATCGGATTCTAAAATCAGTTTGTTTGTTTTTATTACGCTTTTGAGGCGAATCCGTAATCAAAAACTAAGGGCATGTTTAGCGATTCAGCTTCTCAGTTGTAAATCTAGTAAACCGAAAATTCTAGTTTTACAGTTTCGTGAACCGAGCTGTGATTACATTAAGAGTGTTTAGATGGGTCATCTTGTTTATATTTTAGACCAAAAATATAAACTTAATTCACTTTATTTTAGCCTACAAGTGTCAGATCTCAGGTGAAACTGAAATCTGGAGCTCTATCAAATAGACCCTAAAACAAACAGGGTCTAATTAGAAAGTTGGTGGTGGTATGTCTATTTTTTATCCTCTGCTACTATATCTGATTTTTTATGAAGTGTTAGAGTTTTGAATCGTACATTACTGTAGGGCATTAGGTTAAGTTTACTTATGATGAGTCACTTCCAGAAAAGGATAACTTTATATGAATAGCTTGACTAGCATCACTAACGTCTGGCTCTGCAACTGAACTTTTCTGCGGGGGAATGAAATGCAGATACGGTCATCTGATCTGTACCTTCGAGAAGAAGAGGAGTTAAATTTCTTGAAGGTACCGTCTTGGGAATGCTGAGTCGAGCGTGGCATAATCCACCAGACAAAAGGTCTATTGGGTAGAGTTTTAGATTTCAATTTTATTTGAGATTAAAAATTTATAGATTAAAATAAAGTAAATTAAATTTATATTTTTGGTCTAAAATATTAAACTTGTATTGTAATGGACAGATAGAATGTAAGTCCTAATAAGATGGTGCACATCTCTTGGTTTTATTGTTTTTATGCCTATAAGGTTTACGATATCTGAAATTCTAAATCTATTTCATCACTCCCCAATATCATACATGTACTTGAGCATGCAAGAATGTACCTGGAGTTCTTTCAGTTTGTCACGAATCAGCATGTAGCCCAAGTGCAGCTTCCCTCCAAAATGGTCAGCAAGACGTCGATCACTACATACAATATGGCATGAGATATATTTCCATCGTAAAGGTGCAATGCGAATCTGAATTTTCAGAACATTTGGAGAGTTCAAGGAGCTAAAAGTATTACTTGTCATAGACACTCAGAAACGCTCCACATATGTCACAGAGACGTAACTTCTGATCAGTCTATAAAGGTGGATGGAGAATACCATAAGTCCATTAGCAATACATTGATCTATAAACATCAGTTGGCCAGGTTTTAAACTGACAATATAAATATTAGAAAATTTTCTGCAAGGAAATGAGGACAGCAACCAAACTCTTAAGACTAAATACAATTACGTATGCATGCAATTCCTTATCCGCCACATTCGAGTATATCAAGAAATCCACACCTACAATTCTACATATGATGAACTTTCCAGGAATCCAGTAATACATCTACACCCATGACAGCATGTAACAACAAGCTCATAATTTCAACAGATATCAGGTGCAGAATTAGCACTCATTGAACAAGTGCATTCCAAACAACAAAAGATCTAATTATGAGGAATGTACATGATAGTTTGTTGAAAGAATAATAGTATGGGATGATGTTGCAGATAGATGTACTCCAAGGTCATATCATAATCAGCCTAAAATTTTTCTAACACAGGTGCATATGCATCCACTTCAACAACAACAGATCACTACTGCTTGCATACTACTCTATATTTGATTGGATTGAGAACTACAGGTAACATACAAGACGAGCATAGATTTCCTAATACGCAAAGGTTGAGCTGTCACTTGAAAGAGCTTAAACTGATACAAGGGAATTTAAGTACAACATCTGATAAAAAAATGTTCAAAAGTTTTGAACAATGCAAAATTACTAATTTTCCTAATAGCATTGCCTAAGTGCCTAGGAAATGCATAATTATTTTCCCAATAACAGAGTAATCATATCAACATCGAGGCACGAGAAAACTTTAGCACACAACAGTAGGAGAAAAATGCTCGTTGAATAGCTAGTATCAAGCCAAGTGGGTCCAAGGACAACGTTAGGCATCATTTGTACCAGAGTCACCCCATAAGCCACAAATTAAGCAATAATCAAACAACATTAGCAGATAAAGGTTCTGATAATACTGTGTAAACTAATGCTACAACACAAATGTGAAATTAAATAGAATTAATCATTAATAGTGTTAAACTCACAATTCGAACATCAGCAGCTGTATATTTAGAAGACTCTGAAGCTGGTTCCTGCCGTGCTGACAACTGGTGACAAATCACACACACACACAAAAGGGGGGAAAAAGACATCGGTCATGGTCCGTACAACCAAATAATGAAAATAAGTGTCTGCAAAGGCAATGCTAAAAATTAACTTACTACAACTGACTGGTGAAAGAATGGACGTAATAAAGTTCAGTGAGCATGGAAGTAGCTACCTTTTTCAGAGCTTCTATCTCTTCCATAGCTTTCTGTGCTTCAACTACCATCCCTTGTTCACCTACCAAAAGGACAGGCATGGAAATATCACTATGTACTTCTTTCTTTATGCTGTAAAAAAATATATACTAGCATGTGTGTATATAACCAATACAAATACCAAATAAATTTTGATCATCTAGACTTGAAAAGATCAAGTAGTTTGTGTGGTCATAGAAGAAAAAGCTACCGAAGACACAAGATGTCCAATTAACATATAACCAACAGATCTATATAATACCATAACAACTAATCTATGATCCTGAATTCTGACAGACACTAGGCCCAAAATTGAAGTCAGGCCTAAAAGACCTAGAGAACCAAATATAAAACTAACAACATTCACACCGGTTAATGGTTCAGGGTTTTCCAATAAGAGATACACTCAAGGCTTCTTGCCTTCTGCTTCACCAAAGATTAAAAATACGACCAAACTGAAATTTCAATAGTTCATACTCTTCCTAGAAATTTGTTTGTTGTATGAACTAATTGAGTGGTTGAATTTAAAAAAAATCAAAACCAAGATATACCAGGAGAAAATTCTCCGAAATACAGCCCCCATTACTAACATATATTTCTAGAAGAAACAAACCAATAAGCAGTCAAATTTTTTTCCCATACCAAGCTCTTCAGCTTTCTTTAGCTTTTCATCAATCATTTCTTGAGTACGAGCATCGGGAGGAGCAGTTGTTGGTACTGGTGCTATTTGAGGAGTTTGAATAGGCTGAGGTAATGAAGCCCTGTCCTTGTTGAAGGCATCAAGCAAGAGGGTAGCCTGCAACAAAACAGAAATAACAATCAGTCACATCAAATCAAAGCATTACTTATTATTAGTAGCATGTGCTGACAATTCATAATTTAAGATCTATGAGAATTAACACAGATATTCAAAGTTCCAAACTTTCAAAGTAATACCTGCATGTCAGCCCTTTTAGATCTTAGTTCTTCCACCACTTCCAGGGTCTTGATTTTATCATCAGTTTTCCCTTCAAAATCTGTTTGGTACATGTTGATGAGAAACATTAAGCGCTGATAGTAAAATTTAACAGTCTAGGGCTTATACTACCACCACATCAGTGCACTAAAACATAGTGATGAAAAGCACACAGGTTGAATTAAGTACTTTGAAACCAAATGATTAGCGAGATCACTAGTGCTTAATACTCATTGCCTAATCTAATGAAAACTACGTCGAGGCATAAATTCTTCACCTTCCATCCAAAGCGCTGCTCAAGAATACTAGAGCAGAGAGACTTTATTCTGTTGGTGCTGTTACATTTAATGAAAAGAGTGCTCAAGACTGCAGTTAAGACAGTTAGCAGTGCATTATCCATCCACAAACACCAACAGCTCACACATCCATAATTGCAATAAATTGTGGTTTTGGACAGCTAAACATATCTGCAATCCGACAGGCATTGATGAGGATTTTTTGAAAATAAAGGAAACTACAAGGTGTTACACAATCTGAAGCAGCTGTTGTTTTAGGCTTAATGAGATTAAAAACATGCTTTGCATCTATCCCCCTCAACGGAGAGGGTGAATATTAGCAGTCAACCCGTAGTTACCAGGACCACCGGACCCCTGTGAATAGAAGTACTAAACAAATTAGACAAAACTAGGTTGTGTTGCGCGCGATGCCGCGCCGCGAGGGAAAAATCCGGCACGAGTTTTTTGCAAATCGAATTTACGGAACCACGGGTCCCTTTTTTCAAAATAACCGACGGAAGGATCTATTTACGATTTCAATTTTTTTTAATAAAAAATCGACGAAAGGACCTAAACGCGATTTCCAATTTAGCTATAAACCCTCGACGAATCTGCATTTTTTTTAAAACCGTTTTTTAGAAAACTGTGTGCAAAAAATCGTGAAAGAATCTAAAAAAACCATTTTTTAGAAAACCGAGTGCAAAAAATCGAAAAAGGACCTAAACGCGATTTCCAATTCAGCTATAAACCGCGTGCAGGGACCTAAACGTAATTTCGATATTTCTTGAGTCTATCTTACTTAAAAAACGGCTGAAAGGACCTAAACGCGATTTTTAATTTTTCCAAAAGGACCTAAACGCGATTACCAAATTTTCTAGGGGCCTCTCTTAGGGGCTGACACGTGGATGGCTTGAGGATGCGGCATTCCTTGGGGCTTTTATATATAGTATATATGTTCGACGATGTGGCATTACCGGTTATCAACTTCTTTCATTTTCTCCTTGATTTCCTTTGACAGCTGCAACACCTCGTCAGTCTGCAAATGTTAACAACAACATGAGCAATTTAATTGAAGCTCTCGCTAAAAAATAGTAATAAGCTTTAATACACACAGGTGGCTAAATACCTGGGTAACCTCAGAGACAGAGATTGCAATAGCTGCCTTGGCATCCTCGTCCGCGAGACGTTTCAGCGCCCTCTGAATTTTCCTCTCACACTCCACGATGAGCTTATCTATCGTTTCCTCAAGTTCCCTATCGAAATTATCTGCTCCCTTTGCTTTTACTTCTTCATAACTACCAAGAGCTCAGGAAGGCAACCAACACTATACAGTAGTTCGGGGAAGAAATTTGAAAAGTAAAATGTGGAGTGAAACATGCCGCGCATAAAGTGGTAAAATGAAGGATACTCTTTCCGCAGTTGAAGCGAGTGAACCTTGGGGCAGGGTCCGAGATCCATTTTCTGCCATGAGTGTATTAATCAATCAGATCACAGTAGCATAGAGCGGAATTACTTCGGCCTTCGGGTGTATCAAAGTGGAGCTCATTTGTCGTTCGTGGTTTTGCCATGACTTCTCACTAACGTAACAACCAAAGATAAATTTCCGCTCCAAACCTAATCCGACCTAACCACAACCGCTCCTCCACCCAAATTACCACGAAAAAAAGAACACGGAGAAGGAGCACGGGGTGGGGGAATATATACATAAGAGGGAGGGAGGATGGGATACCGTGAGCTGGAAGAGGTCGTGCGGGCAGAGGCCAGCGAGGAAGAGGCGGCAGACGTCGCGGTCGAAGTACTTGCGATTGACCTCCCGCACGTCGCCGTTGCGGTTGGCCCCCATAAGCACGTCGAGCTGCTTCCGCATCGCGTCCATGGCGGCCGACGGCTCCCCCTGCCCTGCCTCTGCCGCGAGGCGAGGAGAGGGTTTTGTAAACTAGGGTTTCCACCGAGCGAGCGAGACGCTCTCCAACCCCAAGCCTAAAAAAGAGGAAAGGGAGAAGGCGAGAGGAGCGATGCGGTCGGGTGAGGAATTTTTTTTATTTAATATTTATTTTAAATCTTTTTTGCAAAACTAATCGACCAAAAATAAATTTAAAAACTACCCCCTGTCGCCTCAGTACGGGTCGATCACCCTCTACTGAGGCGATAGGTGCTCCAATAACAGCGAAATTTCGAAATGTAACGGCAGAGGGAGGAAAAATTAAAAAATAGACCGATCGCCCAAGTTGGAGCGATAGGTTACTGTAGTATTTTTTTTTTGCAATTTTTATTGTAAATATTACAAAATACTAAAATTTTAAAAAATATTATCTATAAAATTTTCGGACTTACCTTCACAAAAACCGCGAATATTTTTTTCCTCTTTTTTCTTCCCCTCTTTTTTCTCTCTTTTTTTTTTGTCCTCTCTCCTTCCTCTCCTCTTCTTTCTCACGCAGCGCTCGCTCGCTCTCCCGCTCGGCCGGCAGCAAATGAGCACAATGCTCGTGTTTTCACACTTTAAAAGGAAGCTATCACCCCTGGTTAGGGCGATCACCCTGTGACTCGGGCGAAAGCCGCCACGTAGCCAGTGTCCGAACGGCGCCCCGTTAGCCAACCGTTCTGCTAGGCGATATCGCCCAAGACGGGCGATCGCCTGCATCTTTGGGGCGAAGGAGGGTATTTTTTAAAAAAATTTCTTTGGCCGATTAGTTTTGCAAAAAAGATTTAAAATAATTATTAAATAAAAAAAATTCGTCGGGTGAGTCAGGTTTGGATGGGCCTCTCCTTTTATTTGCTCGGGCGTCCATATTGGTCGGAGCCCAACCTAAATGCTAAGTACTGTAGCCCACGGGCTTCTTTTCTGTTGGGCTCTGTGTTTTAGCCGATTGGGCCGCATCTAGTTTAACTCCTCCAGTTTGCTCGGTGTCTATGTGGAAGCTCAAGCATCTCTGCTATTTGTAAAGGCATGTTTGTTTCAGTTTTGGATTCTCTAAAAGTTGATTCTGGATTATGGTTGTAGAGAAGCTGATTCTCTAAAAGCTGAAATCCAAAAGTACATATGAAGTGGATTGTGGATTCTAGTGTATATGGGTGGGCTGGATTGTGAGAATCGGATTCTAAAATCAAGCTGTTTGTTTTTTATTCTGTTTTTGAGGCCAGAATCCAGAATCAAAAACTAAGGGCATGTTTGGCAGGGATTCAGCTTCTCCAGATTTGTAAATCTAGTAAAACTGAAAATTCTAGTTTTACCAGATTCGTGAAACTGGAGCTGTGATTACATTAAGAGTGTTTAGATGGGTCATCTTGTTTATATTTTAGACCAAAAATATAAACTTAATTCACTTTATTTTAGCCTACAAGTGTCGATCTCGGTGAAATCGAATCTGAGCTCTATCAAATAGACCCTAAAACAAACAGGTCTAATTAGAAAGTTGGTGGTGGTATGTCTATTTTTTATCCTCTGCTACTATATCTGATTTTTTATGAAGTGTTAGAGTTTTGAATCGTACATTACTGTAGGGCATTAGGTTAAGTTTACTTATGATGAGTCACTTCCAGAAAAGGATAACTTTATATGAATAGCTTGACTAGCATCACTAACGTCTGGCTCTGCAACTGAACTTTTCTGCAGGGGAATGAAATGCAGATACGGCCATCTGATCTGTACCTTCGAGAAGAAGAGGAGTTAAATTTCTTGAAGGTACCGTCTTGGGAATGCTGAGTCGAGCGTGGCATAATCCACCAGACAAAAGGTCTATTGGGTAGAGTTTTAGATTTCAATTTTATTTGAGATTAAAATTTATAGATTAAAATAAAGTAAATTAAATTTATATTTTTGGTCTAAAATATAAACAAGATGATCCATTTAAACACTTTTAATGTACTCATAGTTTGCTCTATGTAGATCTGGTGAAATTAGAGCTCTACTAAACACATCCAAAGTTTCAAGGTGAAGGTGGTCGGCCAAGGATGTTTTTGTTGTCATAGCTGAGAAAGAATTGAGTTACATCATATCAACGGACATCTCCCCACAACTAAGGCAAAACTGACAGCAGTGCCGTAAGAAATCAACAAGAGCAGCCGCTCTATCTGGAAGAAGACCAAGGAAACGCGAGGTAGCAAAGCATAAAATAGATATAGGGATCAAATCCAGAGTCTAGACAGATATTCCCTTCACTTGCCAATTGACATGTACATAAAAACATAAGAACGATGCGTCGTGGTGCACAAAGGATGAGGATAGAATTTACCAAGCAAGATTGCATAGATCCACTTTATTGTATATATATTCTGTCAGAAAAACTTTCGGACACACTGATGCATCAGTTTGGCAGTGTCTGAAGGCTCCAGCATTAGCATACTGCGCAGAAATTACTTTTCCCGTGGAGTTAAGACTGCTGTTCTATCTGTTTTACCCTGGCCATAGAGAGAAAATTGATTATTTGCCACTTTAAAGATTGACCTTTTGGATTATGATGTCACTTGAGTTAATGACATATAGGACCATCTGAGTCAATGAAATGTGGATCCAGTGGCAAATTTGCGAAGTCACATGTTTGAAGTGGCAAATACCTAAATCCCTCGGCCATAGACTACAATGTTTGTTAAACGGAGCAATTGCGGTGCTTAAGGGTGTGTTTGGCAGGGATTTAGTTTCTCCAGATTCGTAAATCTGGTGAAGCTGAAAATTCTAACTTCACCAGATTCGTGAAGCTGAAGCTGTAAGTACATTAAGAGTGTTTAGATAGATTATCTTATTTACATTTTAGACCAAAAATATAAACTTAATTCACTTTATTTTAGTCTACAAGTTTCATATTTCAAGTGAAACTGAAATCTGAAACTCTACCAAACAGGTCCTAAGACTTAAGAGTGTACATTACAATATAAATATGAGGAAGAAGCCATTTGGCCTTTTGTCGCAGCTTCCACATAATTTTTCATACATGAGCAGTGTAAAGGAAAAATACTGACTAGGTAACTCCTTCACGTACTGCATAAAAATTAGTATTTATCTTTTTTCGACCACATATAGTGTATTTGTTATCATTATTGTTATTTGCACGACACCACAGTTCTTACCAGCAGTTCCAAAAGAATTCAAAGTAATCTCCTGCGGGGAAATCAAAGTAATATCCTTCAAAAATCGAAGTAATCCACTAAAAAAAAAGAATGCAAAGTAATCTCTCAAAGTTTGGTCAGGAGGTTTACCAAGGTTAAAAGGCTTACCGGAAGCAAAATAACATAAATTTGTGGTGGTGGTGGGCTATTGGAAATCTATCCTTTTTTTTTTTGAAAATCTGTAAACACCCTCATATATATATATATACACACACACACACACACACACACACACACTATATATTAAGGGGGCATATCCAGTGCAATCAGGCTTTTGGTGTAATCACCGTGCAATCCAACTAAGAAAAGTTTCAAAAATTTGAAAAAATCATGGATGTACATCTCATCTTACCCCATCTACATATAAAATTTCATGATCAAATTCGTCCTATGTTAAGATTCATAAAAAAGACAAATTTCTGACAAACTTGAATAGTTCAAGAGCTTCCTTCTTCCGCAAGGCACTACTTCGCAACCGTAGCCACTGGGGCGTAGGTCGTAGTGCTTCGGGTCGAGAGGATTACCGCTTGGGAGAACCCAATAGTCGACCGGGTCATCCGACCCGAAAAAGTGCGTGAGGTCGAAGCCCCCGAGCGGGGCGTGTGAGCCCAAGCTTGTGATCGCTCCACAACGCTTGGACTCGAGGTGGAGAAACGAATACGGAAACACTCTTAAGAAAAAGGTTGCCTTATCTTTTATTTTAGACGTAGGAGGTGCTGCGGCGGTCGGGTCCTTTATTCAGCCTTCCGTCGGTGCGGCTTCTTCCACCAGGTCCCTAATCCACTCGGGGCCGTCATGGCCCGTCCAGACGTCGCTCCGCGTCAACCGTCGACGCAGTCAGCCTGAGCCGGAATGGAAATCGAAGAGTCGCGCCGCGCTTCCCTGGCCAGCACAGCGTCCTTTCGTCCCAACCATCCCATCGCATCTTAATGCGAAGAGAGGGGCGTAGACAAGGCACGTCCCGTCGCGCGGACGATATAGTTATCTTGCGTCTTGCGCCCGCCCGTCGCTCATCCTGCAGCGTATAAGTAGGGTGTAGAGGAGCAAACCTGCGCGGCTATTCTTTTTGTCCTCCTACTTCTCCTTTTGTCCCCACGCGACGCGGGAGAAGGAGAGTTAGAAAGCTTCGAGCGGCGATGGCGAGCGGGGGTGACGATCGGCGGTCCAGAAAACGGGAAGCGGCGGCGGACCCCCTGGGGTCGGACCCCAAAAGATCCCGCTCCTTTGCCGGTCGCCATCACGCGCGAGAAGAGGGGGGCTCGCACTGCCCATATCGACCTTCCGCATCAGGGACTCCATCGCGGAGTGAGCCTTTTTACCTGTTGTCGAGGTGATTTCATCTCCGATCTTGTTGACGCCGAGCTTTTTCTTTCTTTGCTCCAGAGCTCGTGGCTCGGTCGGCCGCCGCCGCCAGCTTTGTCGACGACCGCCTCGGCGAGGCGGCGCGCCGCCGGCTACTTCCGGCGCTTTGGTCGCCGTGGGCGGTTCTTCGGGCGCCCGAGCCGCGTCTGTGGTGACGCGACTAGAGGCCTCCCTACAGATCTGAGCCGCGGCAGCCGCCGCGCAGAAGGCGGAAATGTCGCGGCAGCGGGCCCGATCCGAAGCTTTGGAGAAGCTTCGAGGCGTCGCGGAGGCGCGACGCCGCGGTTCGTGATTCGCGTCGGAGAAGGAACTTCGTCGAGGTGCACGGAGAACGGTGTACCCTGCGCGATGATCTTATGAACGTGCTTGGTCCGGCCCTCGAGAGCATGGCCAGAAGCTTCAGGCCCCTGGGAGTGGATCTGCCGGAGCCGCCGGAGCGCGACGAGATGCATTACGCCCTCGGCCTATCCCGCGCGGCCAACGTCCTGGCCGACCTACCCCACTTCTACGCTGAAGCGCTTCGGCTCATGAAAGGCGGAGGTCGCCGCGTCCGTGGCGGAGTATGTTCGCTTGTTGTACCACCAGACGCCACCTTCGACCACCACGACCATTGGCGGGTCGAAGGAGACGCGACCGGCGCGGCTAAGTCTGGCGGCGGTGAATGAGATGGTGGCGAGTCCGGTCACAATGAGCGGCAATGACAGCTCGAGGATGACGACGACTTCGCCGGATGAGCTTCCGGGCGCCTGCATCTTGCTTTTTGCTTCAGGGGGGCGCAATGCATGTAAATATTCCATGCTATGAACTTTTGGGGGTTTTGCTGGATGCTTTGCGTTTTTTCTTCGTTGCTAACACTCATCAAGCGACCATAGCTCTCAGGAACCACCGGGGTTGCAAAAGCGTAGGTCGGAGTGTTAGTGTCCAGAAGAAAACGCAACAGATACCTGGGGACTTAGAAGCCCAAAAAATGTGTCCCAAGTCGACCACGGGTGATCTCGCGCGGGCACTTCCTTCTTCCACACAGTACTACTTCGCAACCGTAGCCGCAAGGGCGTAGGCCGTAGCATTTGGGTCGATAGGGTTACCGTTTGCGAGGGATCCGATGGCCGGTTGGGACGCCAGCTCAAATGGGTATGCGAGGACGCAGCCACCGAGCGGCCGAAGCGAGCTCGACGCGCGCGGGCGACGCCAGACGATATCGGTTGTTCGCCGTATTGCCGGTCGCCCCGAGTTCGCCAAACCCGACCTTTTGGGGGTCTCCAGCTGCTCGCGTCGCCGCCAAAGCTTCGTGCGGCAAGCTTGAGGAGCAATGGAGACGAGGACAAAGGCCCTCTCTCGGGGGGGGGAGTCGAGGAAGGCGAATCGAGCTCTGCTCCTGGCGTGGACACGTCGTCGAGCTCGCGCCGTCGTTGATGAAGGAGACCATCGAGGAGGGAAATGGGAATCCGGAGATCACGGAGATGACGCGCAAGGTCCCTTACCTGGCGCGCCAACTGTCGGTGTTTCGTATAACCGGCAAGTAGATTTGTAAGTATAGGGGATAGCGCGCCCCCTCTCCTCGAATGGTTAGGCTAACGACACCTCGGATGAACACTGGATCGGGTTGAGGAGTCTCATATTTATACTGGTTCGGGCCGAACGTCCCTACTTCCAGTTTGTGGCGGAGGATCTCGTTGATCTGGGGTTTGACGGATTACATGCGAGGACTAAGGACAGGCCCTTAGCACTCGTCCGAACGGCGAAGCTCAAGAGCTTTGCCCGGTCGTTCGGGTCGGGGGAGCAAGCGAGACGGGATATGGAAGAATGAGGGGTTCGCCCCGCCGCCGGGGACCCTGCCTCCGTTTATATAGCCGGAGGGGGCAGGTTACACGAAAATTTGGAGAAAAGAGGTAGGGAGTATGCTACGCCCAGGGAGTCCGGTCTTCGGTTTTTGACGATTGACGGGTTCCTGTTCGTCCATACCGGGTTGGTAGACACAACGGACGGTGTTTCTTTGGGAAGGTGCGCACCTGCCCTCTGATCACCTGCCAGATGCTGACGTCACCTGTGGTGTGTTGCGTACGCTCCTTTACCCCTGACGTGGTGAAGGGACGGGCATTTGACCCAACGGCTCCTACGCTGTCTTGGGAAGAAGCCACCTGTCTCAACATGGACGTCGGGTCCACGGGTCAGGCGACCGGCTCGAAGTCGACCACCGACGCGGCAGAAGTTGTCGAGGCGAGGCTCGTTGGGGTCCCGACCGGGGACCCTGGTCGGAGCCTTTGGGGTTGCCCGACCGGAGGCTCGGTCGGAGTTCCTGGGAAACCAGGCCTAGGCTGAACGATCCGTTGTATCTCCTTGGGCCTAGTTGACCGCGAGAAATACAACCTTGAAATGGACGTATACTTTGCTGTGGGGTATTCCCGGTATGAGTATTCGTCAGTAAATGCCCACTAGGTCGCATGCTTCTCACTATTTTCTTGTAATTTTAATTATTTAGTACCTATTTAAGTGATATCAATACTTGTGTTTAATGATTTAAGTGATTTCAATATTTGTAATACAAGATTTTAGCATTGAAACATTAGTAATAAAAAATTGTATTACAAGTAACACATTCGCACAAATAATTGAAATAAGTATTAACATCATTGAAACAAGTATTAAAACCACTAAAAAAAGTGACAACGGTGATGAAAACCATGAGAAATAGTGTTAAAATGTGAACGGGGTTATTTGCAAGCTAGCTTAACTTGTGCTGGACAAAATAAATGATAATTAGATAGGGGAGAAAAATGAAAAATTGGGTGACTTGGATGTTTATGGATTTTTTAACAAAATCTTATCTTTATCTTTATATTCCCCTTTTCTTATAAAAGCAGTGTACTAGCGTATAGACCATGGATCGTAACATGTGTCCCATATCTTAAGAATAAAAATGAAACCAACTGTATTTCTCTTTTCCTACCCACACCTACTCTCCCCAGTTGGTCTATTTTTCACTACTCAGAAGTATAATTTTTTTAAATATATGGTATGATTTAATTATATAGTTTAAAAATGTATTTCTACTGTAACATACAGTTATTTGACTAGTCATGCTAAGACCAACTCCAACGGCTTCCCTTCCCGATTCCCGTTCCCGTCGCGAGGAGAATACGAGCGTTCCTCAAAAAAAAGCCGCCCAACGGCTTCCTTCCGTGTGCACTCGCGAGGCCGAGGAGCGACAATCCCTTCCCCACGGAACCTCTCTCCTTTCGCTCCACCTCTCCGCATCTCGCAAAGACTAACGGCTCGAGTGTTCGCTACCGAAGCCTGAGCTTTCGTCGCGAGGAAGACTCACTCGGAGCGTAAAGCGGCGGCAAGCACTCTCTGCACCAACGACGATGAGGTGGCGGTGTGACGGCACCAGTACTCCTTCGACCGCCCCCAAATAGATTGTGGTATTTGCGCTCGATTAGGGTTTGTCACGATCGGATGGGTGTCGATTTGGGTGCATCTAGAAGAAACTTGCACTAGGGTTTCGATTTGGTTGTTGTACACATGGGTCGGTTACCGATTTGGGCGATGTTGCATTAGGGTTTCGATTTGGTTGTTCGATTTTGTTAGGGTATGGTATCAATTTGGTGCGGATGGGGACTTGCGACTGTTGATCTTGTGAATGGGGACATGGGGACATGCGGCTGTCGACTTGGTGCGGATTACGGTCTCGATTTGGTCATGTTGTGTCTGCAATTTGGGAACAAATTTTCTGAAATAATCTATGGGATCTAGGAAGTATGCTGGTGGCTTGTGCAGTATTCATTCAATTCATGTGCAGTTTTGTTCCAGTGATTTCATACCTCCAGGTCATAATTCAATTTGATATTGCATTTGTTTCTTGCTGGCTGGCTGAGATTGGTATTGCTCGATGATGATAATGGGTGTGAATTTGATAAGAACATTTATCTGTATGTTTTAGGCCTTAAACTGTAGACTTGAATGGTTGATAGAATTGATTCTTCAGCTGTTTACTCCATGCCTGCTTGATAACCTGCCATTATTACTTGTTCATTGTCTGTGAGCACTTGTTTTTTAATTAGTTCTATGCTTACTGATGCTATTAGATTCAGTCACTGATTGCACTGATTCCTACTCAGTCCTGACCGTCTTGTATGTGGTGTGATTACTATACGTTCTGAATTAATCTGTAACAGGTTGGATTCCAGCTCAATCTTGTTTGGGCAGTATTTCTGTGATCTGAACAGATAACAAATTTAATTCAGTATATGCTGTTGCTATGAATAAATCTGACTTAAGGAGTCTATGATAGTAGTGATTGAAAAAATTCTAATAGCAGTGGTTGCGTGTTGAACTGTTCTGCCATTTCTTGTTAATTGACAAGACTGTGTGCTGTTTTCCTTTAAGAAAGAATCAATACTGCTTATAATCTGGACTGTGCATATTCTTGGCAGTTAAATTCTTTAGTGTGCATTTTAAGGTGGTAAGAGTTCAAGGCCTAGTTCATTGGATAAATTGTCAGCCCATTTGTGATTAAAATTGGAGATCTATTCTTCACTTTTCCCAATTTCTGAGAGCAACATATTCATTAAAACCAATCTTCTGGTAAGTAAGATGATGGGCATAATTCAGTATAGTACATGGCATTAATCATGCGAGATCAAATTGCTTATGTCATGTTGTCTGTTATTGAATTATGTATTCTCAGTTAAGGAAGCTGGTTGTTGGATCTTTGCCTTTGTCTGGTATCCCACATGATACCGTTCTGCATAAATCACAACATAAAAGAGCTGCCATTATATTATGTTATCACTTTTTGACTTTTTTAGAGCACCTCCTCCTGATATGCACTATTCTTACTCTGCCTTGGCTGATTGTAGGGCCTATGATCTTCGTTATTTGTTGTTCATCTAAAATTCTAATACTATTAATTATATGTGCAGAGACAAGTCCTGTAAGTATTTTCATACTTATGTGGTCAGTTCTATTCGGTGAATGCAAAAGGGGCCAGTCAACTTGTTGGCTTGGGGACCTTGCATATTGGCATAAGTGTTCAGTGAGGATTTGTGGGCTGGAATAGACGATTTGTGACAATAAACTTGACAATCTGTGATATATATACATTGTGATATACTTGGTTAGTTTAATTGTCATTCACTCTGATGTGCTCATTCAGGAATTTGCTTCTGTCATTTGCTAGTTCCTGCTTATTACTGGTAATTTCACCTGCTACATTGTTGTCGATTGCTTAGTCTCTGTTCAGTAAATGTTCATTCAGTGAATGTTCCAGTAGATTGAGAGAACTAACTTATTATGTCCAGTAAGTAGTCCAGTCGATTTCTGAACCATGCATATTTGATAGACAATTGATGAAATTAACCGGTCAGGTATTAAACTGCAATTGTGGTAAGATTGTCACAATTCTCGTCTATTGTGGCGAGGAGGGCCTATTAAGGCAACCCGACATTTAAGAACACTTAAATAATCTTCATATTTATTCTAGTTCAATCTGCTTAAATGTTCATACACTCGATGATATGTTCTTTATTATTGTAATATGTTCTTTCGTGAGTTATTTCCTGCGTAGGTAATGAAACCAAAGGCTGAGCTTGCACAACCTTCAATTTAGTGGAAATGAGGTGAGTCTGTTATAGGATTATATGAAAGATCCCTAATCTCCCAGAGTTTTTCTTCTGGATGGCTCTAGGAAGCATGGTCTGGATGGATCTAGGAAGCATGGTCTGCATGGTCTTCAGTGTTTTTCATGTGATCAAATTTAGCAGTTCCCTAATTCCGTTTGAATAATATTTGCAACTCGGTTCTGTTCATGTAATATCTGCAAATTTGTCTAATCATATACATTGCCTTCAGAAAACTTCATGTGAGAAGACCTGAATGAGCTCTTAAGGTGGACAAGGCCTGAATGAGCTCTTAAGTTCCCGGAAGAGTGTATTGAATGGTGCCAAAATTTGGGTTTACTCAATTTGTTCTTAAACTGCTTTATGAAAACAACACAGATGGCTAGTAACTTTGTCAGAATTATTTCAATCTGCTCTCTGGGCATGCAGGAAGTGTTCCCCATGTACTTGGTATGTATTCCAGTTCTTCCTGTCAATCTTTCTCTAGTATTTGCGCCGCTTAAAATCTCCATTTCTAGGCAATGCCATTGCGTTAGGGTAGCTACCTGCCTAATACTACCAGGTAGAACATATGAATGTAGTAAATCTGTTCATACTCAATTGCTTGACCATTTTTTTTCGGGGTGTTCATTCTACTGGCTTTTATGTAGTCTGTTTGCATGCAGTGTTCGTCCTTCCATCCTGAGTTCTATGGTTTCGGTTTAGCCAAGACATGATTGGGCCTGTCTGTCCTGCATGACAATTATAACTTGGACACACGCATTTTTCCAATAGAAATTATATTGCAATATGAATTACCATGACATCTTTGATTTAGATGATTATATTTTAATCGATGCAGTTGATTGAGAATAATATCATTATCATCTGCTCTGAATGCTAGCAGTGAAAAGTGTGAAGATGATACCGCACAGTTGTTTATTTTACCTTTTTTACTTACCTAAATCCTACCATTGGGTGGCTCTGCAGGCTATCAGAAGACAGAAGCAGGTCGATTGTTGGAGCAATTTTGTCAAGAGCGCCATCGAGTTTGTTTGTTGTATGTGGATCATCATCATGAAAATGCCCGTGTCCTCCTCCATGACAAGAGCATATACCGATTTGAATGTATAAACTTTCATTCCGATCTGCACACTCAATGAATTCTGTTATTTACTTATAGTCGGTTGTGTTTTTTCCCTTCTTTATCTTTACGGAAAGAATAACACTATTTCTTGTCTACTACAAAGAACTGGCTCGCTTCTACTGCAATGTTGATAATTCTCGAGTGCTTTCGCTTTCTATTTACCTGATGGAATATGGTCATGAAAAAACTGAAGGTTTTCTGCTGGTTGAAAGGGAGGAGAAGTTGGTAGTTGGAAGAGGATGATAGAATAAGTATTTTTAATGTGGGAAGGGAATGGGGAAAGGAATGCTGTTGGAGTGTTTTTCTGGGAAGGGAATGAAATCTGGAAAGAAATTCCCTTTAGGGTGGGAAAGGAATGAAATAAAGGGAAACTGTTAGAGTTGGTCTAAGAAGAGGAAGAGGCGCAAGAGTAAAAATAAAAGATCTTCCCTCGAAGAAGAAAAAGAGAATCTCTAGGGCTGTCTGTTTCGTTGGCCCCAAAAACAGTGTCTCAAGCCGCCCTCACCGCAACAACTGCGTCTGAGAAGGGGCGGCGGCGACGGCCGACGAGCCTGACGGCGGCTCGAGCCGAATCGGCCTCCTCACGCGGAAGCAGCATCCATAGCAGCTCGAGAAGGCAGCGTCCGCAGCGTGCAGAAGTGTAAGCTTCCTCCTCCTTTGTTCTTAATCTGATCCAAAAACAGTTGCTAGTTCGCATCATCTGCACTCTATGAGTCGCACTAGTTGTGTTCGAGGTTGGCTGCATCAGTATTGCAAATACTTGTTCAATTATTTAAGGAGGCATTGCAATTTTCCATTGCGTTCGTAGATTGGTGTGAACGAAGCATGATGGAGGTGGACTCGAATCCGGTGGACGAACTGGCTTTCTCTGGCAACCAAGACGACGATGACGCGGAGGACATCTCGCCCGGCAGCAAGGAGCTCGCTGCCATGGTGGAAGCGGCGGCGGAGAACGTCGAGCTGGATGGGGCCGACAAGGTGCCGTACGGGGATGACCGGACGCCGAGGGATGGGATGGTGTTCAAATCATATGAGGAGGTCCTCAACTTCTATAAGCGATATGCCTTGCGCACGGGGTTCGGTGTTTGCGTCAAGAAGTCATCCTTCACCAAGGCTGGGCTCTGCCGGCGGCTGGTGCTCGTGTGTAACAAGTGGGGGAATGGGAAGGAGGATGCGTGCTACCAAGCGAGGCCAACGGCCAAGACCAATTGCCAGGCCACTGTTGTTGCGAGGCTGTGGGGGGATGGCTTGTTGCATCTGACGGATGTCAATCTTGACCACAACCACGCGCTGAATCCTTCCGCGGCTCGCTTTCTAAGGTGTTACAAAACCTTGCCTAGTGGAATGAGTAAAGATCTAGTGGTGAGGACTGCCAGAGGTGAATGCTCAACTTCTGGTGACAATGAAGGCCCGATATTTGATGACTGGGGGCGGCTTAAGATTGGGGAGGGTGATGTTGAGGCCATCAATGGTTTTTTCGCAGAGATGCAGGCAAAGCAGCCAAACTTCTTCTATGTCATGGATTTTTATGTAGAGGGTCATCTAAGGAGTGTTCTTTGGGCTGATTCAAGATCCAGGGCAGCATACCAATATTTTAATGATGCTATTTGCATCGATACAACCTGCTTAAGAAATAAGTTTGCTGTACCCCTTGTTTCATTTCTTGGGGTGAATCATCATGGTCAGCTTGTGTTGTTAGGCTGTGGCTTGCTTTCAGATGAGAGTACAGAGAGCTTCTTATGGCTGCTGAAGTCATGGTTAACTTGTATGAAGGGATGGCCTCCAAACGCCATAATTACTGATGAATGTGTGGCGATAAAAGCTGCAGTTCGAGAAGTATTTCCTAAGACACGCCATAGAATAAGTGACTGGCATGTAGTAAGAAGTATTTCAGAGAAATTAGGAGAATTAGCAGAGTATGAATCACTAAAAACCGATTTGGAAACCATAATATATGATTCCTTGAAGGATGATGTGTTTGAGGCACAGTGGAAGATCTTGATCGATAGATTTGGCCTTCAGGATAACGAATGGATGATTTTTCTGTACGAAAATCGACACTTGTGGGTCCCTGCCTTCCTGAAAGATGCCTTCTGGGCTGGGCTGTCTAGTGTTAACCACCGGGAAAGTTCAAGTGCATTTTTTGATGATTCAATCAGCCCAGAGACCACATTGGTGTCGTTCCTTAGCAGCTACATGATTGTTTTACAGAACAAATACAAAATGGAGCAAGAGGATGATTTTGAGTCGTTAAGTAGCAGCAGGGTCCTTGTATCCAAGTATCCTATGGAAGAGGAGCTATCCAAATTGTACACCTTGAACATGTTTGTAAAATTTCAGGATGAGCTTAAAGCACGCATGCACTGTCAAGTTCAGCTGGATGGTTCGACATCTTCTTTTATTGTTATTGATTTAGCTGAATCAGGCAGAGAAATGGTGAATAAAAAGTATGAGGTTGTTCACTGCATGGAGACCAACAGGATGGAATGTAACTGTGGTCTTTTTCAGTTTAATGGCATTGTTTGTCGGCATGCATTAGCGGTGCTTAAATGGCAGCAAGTATATGATATCCCCCCTTGTTATGTACTTAACAGGTGGCGAGGCGACTTTAAGCAGTTGCACGCACTGGATAACCCATTGAAGGATTTAGTAACAAGTAGCCATGTTGAGAGGTATGATTATATTTCTTTGCAGTGCCTCCGTCTTGTTGAGATTGGAACAGCTTCAGATGAGAAGTATCAGCATGCATTAAAACTAATAAGTGACATAAAAAGGACCCTTCTTGATGATAATCTGTGCCGTGAATTGGAGCAGAAACTTACACCATCTGAACATGTGATTGCAAATGGTGATAACCACGCACAGCCTGGTTTGTCTGACGGGGGTCCACCCAAAAAACGTCGTGGCCGTCCTCCTAAAAAGAGTAAAGAGATAAACGTGGACTCCATGTCAAATCAATATGGCAATAAGGTGTCTCCTTATTTCTAGTTGATGCACTCCTTGCACTAGTTTGTTGTCGGTGCTAATTAAGTTTTATTTGTTGTACGGCAGGATTCTTTACTGGTATCATCGGATCTAAGTCAGAAGGATGCTTTTCATTCTTCTTCGACTGCCTCAAACCTTGGTACTCATGTCAGGACACATGGTGTTGTTGACCTGATGGTAGTCTCTATTATCAATATTTGGTCATTAAATCCATGATTAGATACGAGAGTATTGACAGGACTATTACATTTTAACTGTATGCCTTCCAGGAAGAAGTTAATCCAAATGAGCTATCATTTGAGAGCCGTTATGGGGTGCAATCTAGCCACCCACACCATTATGGTAACCAGCTGCATCCAGGCAACACTTTACAGGTTTTTCTTTGCAACGACATGTTTGTATTTCCATTTGCTTTTGCTTGAATATGTTCAACAGAGGAAAGAATTAATTGATCTCTTCATATTGGACAGTTTGGCCAACACACACCAGCAGCAGAGCTCTCTAGGGGAGTCCAGTGGATGTATCAAAATATATTTCAGGTGAATTTGTACTTTGCAACTGTCTAGTATTTTTAGAGGGTTTGCTACTGTCATGTCATTAAATTGTAGTGGCATATGCACTGACGCATCATAATAAATGTAGGATGATCAAGTGCCATATGGCAGACGGACATCATAGCAATTGAGTTCTGGGATCAGATGTTACCATTTCAGGTTTCTTTCTTGTTACATTTAGTTATTTCATCATTTTGTGTTACTGAGCTCTAACTCAGAAACAATCCCATGATCGCAATGGAATACTCTAAATTTTGATGAGCAAAACATGACAAAATTGATACTGTTGGATTGTATAATATGCAGTGTGGCTTTCTGTACTGTTAAATTGAGGAACCCTGATATTTGAACTTTCATACACCCAAACTGAAAGATGATATTGCTATCACAGTTTTGGACAGCAAGCATTGATCTAAAATGATGGGATGTATATTCTAGGGGTAGAAACCTTTTATTTATGCTGTTATGTTTATAGTTTATGCAAATTTGTTAAATTGTTTTTATTCAAAATATATTAGTCTTTGTCATAAATTTTGGTCATTCCCTATTTAATTAGCCTTTAAGCATAGGATTATCATGTTGTTTATTAACAGTAGGTTCGTCAAATACCATAACATATATCGTTGAGTATCAACAGACCTGCCATGTTATGCCGTCATGTTGGGAATTCTCTTCCAGTGTCTATGTGGGAACCCCTCCGCAGCCAGCGCACAAACCACGCATGGCACAGCCTATGGGTTGGTAGCATCCTATTCCTTGCCTTCTAAGTTAGGACTTTAGGAACCAGAGATAAGTTAGGAAACAAGATATTGAGTTACCCCTCTATGTAAGGGGGTGGAATTATCAATAAAGTGCAATCGAGAAGTATCTCTAATCTCTCTCCTATTTTCTATCTCCTGGTAGCCAAGGTCCTGTCACGAAGTTACCCGTTGCGTTCCTTATCCCATGGACATGACATGTGAGGTTATCTGCTGAACCGACTGAATTTGTATACCTATTTTATAATAAGTGAAAACAATGCACCTGTGAACTTTACGTAGCACATAGTACATGTCATATGTTAAAATGGTAATTATGTTTGTTCTGCAAGTTAGTATGTTATCCGTTGCCTCTTTACAGAAGATATGTATCCTACAAGGAAAGTTTGAGTATTTGGAAACTTCAGCTTTTCACATGTTAGACCCATTGGCCGATCTCCATCGTGTTGTCTTTAGATTGAGGAATATTAGTAGGGACCTTTCGTGTGTTGTCTTCAGAAGGAATATTAGACAGGAAATATTCTTCTTAGCACATGCAAGCAACAATCTTTTGGTCCATTTCAATACCGAGTATATTTTGTAATGATTTCTACTCATGCTGCAGGTTTCGGATCAGATGTACAGAAGTCAGGAACCCTTTGTCCAGAGCGCCCAATACATCAAGCGTACGTACACCCAAGGGAGGCGTCAAATGGCGTTGTTCTCACTTCTCAGAATGTAGTAGCTAAGCTTCATCTAGGCATGGGAATACATGCAGCACAAGCTGGGCCATGTGGTTTCGTTCATAGGAATGTAGTCATGTAGCATGGCAGATCTTGAAGCAACCAACCTGTCCGTCTTATCTTGAAAAGAACTCGATTACTTCCTCCTTAGCTTGAACCTCGAAGAGCAAATCAGTAGGGCTGATGTACAGGCTTGTTTGGTGCCCTTCCCCGGCCATGAAATTTTATCTTATTATTATGTGAGTGTTTCATTTTCTTTGGTAAATATCCATCCTTGTGACGAGCATCGAACTTTGCTCTGGTGAAATTTAGAGTCTGAACTAGTTAATGGGTTGGCCTGAGGGATATGGACCAGCTGATGGATGGAGTGAGATTGAGATTGATTTCTCCATGCTTAACCAACATACGGACACGGCTCCCTCTTAACGTCGCTCTCATCCTCTTTAGTGGAGACCAATCGTACGAGCAATAAGAGTACTACTAGTAAGCTAAGCAAGACCATATACCATTACCGCAGCTAGTACTACATCGATCGATGGATCATTCAGTACACAAGCATCCGCATACGGCGCCTTTGTCAGGGAGCTCTCAGAAGGGGAGAGTGCGAGCTACGTGCTGATGTCGAGCATCTACGCGATTGCATGGAGGGAGAATGGCAGGATGCTGGGAGGAAAAGGAAGAATGAGGAGGTTCATAGCATACCTTTTCTGCAAGCGACGTGTCTCATCCCAACCCTGCGTCCATCTATCAGATGCTCGGGGAGCTTGTTGATGCATGTGATGCAAAATACGGCCTACGATGCTCTTTTTTTTGTGTGTTGTATTTGCACGTCCTGTACAATTTGCCCAGTGTTTCCGGATCGTAGCTAGATAAGGAAAAGGAATTGCAGCCACAGTTCTACCGGCCCACGTCTCGGAATCCTGAAACAGAGTCGTCCGTGTGTTAACTCTGCACTTGGTACCATATCGTGGAACTACTAAGCTCAAGGTTGAGCTGGAGGAGATATCAAATAGGACCTGTGTTCCATACTTATATGGACGGGGTCGATGGGTAACTAAGAAGACCCATGGGGCCATGGCCTGGATCAATGGCCCACGTTGTATTTCATGCTTGTGTTGGTTTACCGTCTCCCCAGGTAGGAGAATTCATGTCATAGTTTGTACTAGTTTGTGCTGGTTGCGTTGGTCTAACATCTCCTAACTGGTAGTGGCTGTTATAGTTACTTGTTGGCCCCTATAAATTTTAAAGCAAATTTTGTGTTATCAATTCCAATTCACAAATAAGAACTTCAGACATGTTCCTCGGCCTTGCACAGGGATCCCGACCGAGAATATGGACCTCCCAAACAATGCAAGGGTTCTAACTTTAGGCATTGCAATCTCAACACCCAACTTCAGAGAGTTCAAAATTTCCAATTCAGGTCATGATGTACATCTCATCAGTGATATCAACCCGATTTGGTGAGCAATTCAGGTTCCGTGCTGCAGTCAGGGGTTTAATTTACACAAGAGAAATCACAGCATCCGAGTGTCAAATACTGATTCTGATAAGTATGCGCAACACTGTTAAGATTTCAGATAGACCAGAACCAGAAAAATGGTTGCAACCAGATCGAGCACCAGATGAAAATCCAGAACATCCTGCATCTACTCCAAACGATGTCCAAGTTTTTTTGGCACCTCTGATGCGCAGTTGTGAAAAAAAAAATTTGAACACAACAACCTTGAACCTACAAGCAGACAAATGTACAGCACAAATCTCAAGCAGCAAGCCTACGTGGCAACAAATGGCAGAGGAAATTCATGTATTCTGTATCCAACTGAGAATCCCACAAAATAAACGTCTAAACCACTCTCAATTACACAAAATGTGCTGATGGCGAACTGGTATGTGCCGAGAGGTCCTATGATCTAACATCTCAACTCTCAGTTGCTGGGGCTGGCTCTGAGGCAGCTGGCGCTACTGGTTTTTGTTGAAGCAGAGGAGAGAGCGCCTTGACAACAATGCTCATGCTGGGCCTGAACTCTGCTTCGTATTGCACACATAGAGCTGCCACAGCAGCAAGCTGCAGACAAGAGTGCGAGGAATAACATCAATAACGTCATTGTTCATCAAGATGATCACTCCAAAATAATGTAAAATAGGAAACACACAGATTGCGAGGGAGGGAGGGAGAAACCTTAGCAACTCCTTTCGGAGGATATTCTCCCTTCAACCTAGGATCCACGCATTGTTTGACCTTGTCTTCACTCAATCTTGGAGTAGCCTGAAGAAAAAATGCGCACTAACAGGTTAGCTATGGAATCTTACCTTGCTTCTGATATTGCTACCAGAGTGGTCCTGGCAATGGATCAGTACCAATTCCTCACCAATTACCAGCTGGAACGAGCCAAAATCTAAGCCATTAGAGAAATCCAAATTCTTGATAGAAAATGTGTGTGGTTGGTTGTCACCCAGTTTCCTGTTAGGTTTGGTGTTCAGATACTAACTGGTTGATTGCTAGTACTGCAGGCTGGATTGATTTGTTGTTGTTCTAGTTCATTCTTAGTTACATGGGAATAAATTCAAGTCCAAAGTGAGTAAGTAACATGTAATTCAACTGGCTATTTTTTAGAAACCATTTTAGTCTGCAAATGGAAGTATCTAGTCAGCTAGTCACTATCAGGATCCAATGCTGAACCAGCAACAAGTTGCTGGATTCCGCTAAATGTTCATATCAATATTTTCGATGTACTGTTGTTGCCCAGACTCATCTGACCCATATTCCCTAAATAAATGGTGGTGTCTCTCTTGCCACTATTTTTCTTCATAATTCTTAACGGTTTCAATTTTACCACTTGACACATCTCACAGCAGACATGAGGAAATCATTGTAATGGCCGATAAATGAGCACTGACAGCATCAGAAAGTTAGCAAAATAACTTACCCAAGTGACTAAACTTTGTTGCCCCCGAGGCATTGTGTGATCTACCGGTTTCCTTCCAGTCAGAAGTTCCAAAAGAACCACACCAAAGCTGTAGACATCACTCTTCTGTGTCAACTGGCCAGTCATAGCATATCTGCATCGAGAAGGAGCATCAAAGTTAAAGAGGAAATGAATAAAAAGCAGGACTTCAAATATTTCCACAACTCATGCCAAGAACACAAATATTCCTTTTGTTGCAATGTTGATCAGGCAAGATAAACATACACACGGTTTGCCACATAAATTCTTGATTTGGCTAGATACAATACTTTAAGCCAGTCCTTAGTAACTTTACAATTAACTTACACAGCATGATATCAAGAAGACAAACGTTAAGGAGAGAAAAACCAACAAAGTCGAGACAAAACACAAAGATTGCAGTTACTGAAAGGCAGCAAACCAAAATTAATCAAGGGCAAGCAAAAATCTAACTTCCCAGATATTTGAACTTTGTAAAATAACACGAAAATTGCCGCTTAATTTGGCTTAAGTAGTCCATCATAAGGTTGTTGATCACTTGGTTGGCACACACCTATTTTGCAAATTAGGATGTTCTGCCTCAATATTCCAAAAATGGCTGTTAGGTTGTCTTGTGTGGGAATTAGGATAGCAAATGACGGTAACATGTCAGGTGACTTCACTCCCAAACATAGGAATACACTCTCCAAAACATATCAGTCGCATTGGCTGACTTTCTAAAAAAATGACATATTCACCCAAAAAAAAGTATATTCTCGTTTTTAGGCCAACACCAACCTGGTGGTTGCTTATTGAGACATTGGTTATGAAAGAAAGGCTACATGCCCAAATATCACTAGAAGCCAAAAGAATTCGGTACTTGATTCTACATAGTATTTATGTTCTGGTCAAATTGGAAAAACTAATTCAGATTGCTCATTCTAATACACAGCACAGAGGAGGACCCAGGGTTAGAAAAACCTATGGGGGCACCATATAACCAACCATCGTATAGTTGACAATTCGAATAAGTTGATACCCACATCAACATATAATGGTGGATGGAATTTCTAAGTGAGACAAATTGATGTCAATGTACAACATGATATCAGATTCATATGAAATGTAATGGCTAAGACAAAGCGGAGAACATAGCCACCCCTTTCTTAACACATTGAAGTCAGAATTACTAGAGTTCTTTTGGATATGTAGTTGCCAGTGATTTACTGAACGAACTTGTAAAATATTGAAGACAATATCATAATTATTAAAAACCAGACTGGTCGTTCACTAGTAGGACTGTTGATTCCAAAAATAAGTGATACTATGGATTTGCGTATTTACAAGTCTTAGAAGTAGTTTTATGTATCCTCGTGAAAATAGAAGTAATGTGTGTGTTTGATATGTAATGTATTACGCAAGTGACCAGTGAACCAAAAATAAGTGAACCTAGATATATTAGCACATACCATAGTTAGCAGATTTGCCGACCCAGAGTTGATTTTGCAGGATGGGGACGGGTTCGATGTGGAATTTAGGAGAAGTGATGTGTCTTGTACCGTATTCATGGTGACTATGACATGCACAACTTTTGATTCCTACTTCTGCCAACTGCCACAAAGAATGGTCAGGAGTAGTGGTTGGGGCAGCCATTTATCTTTTGATACAGGTGCACATCATGGGTTTGAATCAGGAAGTTTTTTTAAGCCACTACGTCTGGTCCATCCTTATTTGGTCAGTAAGTCTTGCAGTATTGTGCTGCAGTGTTGATTTAGACATGAACAAAAAAACATAGCAACACACTCACTTTTGCAATACAATGTTATCATATTTTAGTCGGTTCAAGACGTGAAAAAATTGTAGTTGAGTAAAAGCGATGCAAGGTAGTGAATGCATGCAGAAATGCATTAGTATGAATTAGACAATTACTCTGGAGCATGATATCCGAATGTTCCTAATACACGAGTTGAATGGAGGCGTGCTGCCATATCTGGAGCTTGATTTAAGAGATTGAAGTCCGCAATTTTGGCCTTGAAGTCCTCAAACAGTAGTACATTGCTTGATCTGATGTCCCGATGAATGGTTGAAGGCTGAACCTTCTCATGCAGGTACTCTAGACCTTTTGCTGCTTCGATGGCAATTTTGACCCTCTGCATCCAGTCAAGCACAGGCCCAGGCTGCGCACCTTGAACTCCTTTTCTTCCTGTTTTGTTAAGAAATACGATGCAGGTCCATCATAACTGAACTTAATATCATAAAGAATAGCATCATGCGCTAAGAATACTAGGCGCTTAATGTCTTACCATGCAGAACATCATGAAGAGAACCCATCGTTGCAAATTCATATGCCAGTATACGATAGTTGCCCTCCACATAGTAACCCAACATCTCAACAAGATTTTCGTGTTTTAGCCTCGATACCAATGAGACCTAAAGTCCATAAGCATAGAAATTTATAGGGCTTAAGTCCTCTGGTACTATCATCAAGTCACGAGAAATAACCAACAGAAAAGGAAATATTTAAGAAGCTAAAAGACCTATGAGTGCTCACCTGTTTCAAGAATTCATCATTAGGCTCATTTTCAGCTGCATCAAGTTTCTTAACCGCCGCTTGCCTCCCATCATCCAAAGTGGTATGATATACTCGTCCGTATGAACCTTCACCAATCAGAGCATTCGATCCAAAATTGTCGGTCTTTTGTTTTAAGTCCTCCAATGACAATTCAGGGACATCAATTGTAGGAGGGGAAATCTCTGGCTCAGGTTGACTAGCAGGAGGTTTCGAAGACTTATGCTTAGCTGATGAATGAAAACATAAAAATGGAATCAGCAAGGACCCAAAAATGAAAAAATGTCAGCTAAAAGACAAGAAAATGGAATCAGCAAGGACCCAAAAATGAAAAAATGTCAGCTAAAAGACAAGATACCCGGAGCAGTAACATAGTTAACCAAATAGATCATAACAGAATACCTTAGGCCGTTGGAGTGAAAATACACAATAGCTGAGTCAAATATGACACAAGACCATTAACACCCAATATTGCTACTCACTGCTCAAGGCAGTCATTATACATGTATGAAGAACATTTTGTAAATTGGGCCCCTTTAAAAAAAAAAGAATCTAAGAATAGTTTGCATAACCCAAAAGTAGCATCAAGCATGTTACATAAAATCTAGAACTGGCATTCCATGAACACAGTTTGAAGCATTTTCTACCTAATTTACATAGAGGATGGTAAATAATGGTGCATACAATTGCTATGAGAAATGCTATGATGGTATCCTTGTATGTTCTAAGCTGCTAATTAGTGATCAAATCAATATCAAAACCCACTAAGGATGCAATTGATATTCAATTTGTGTTCATAACCCAGAGTGAACCAATTTATATTTTGAACCAAACAATAATCAAACTCGTATTAAAACCTGAAAGCATACTAAAAATGGATAGAAAATTGCTTTTAGCTACTATTCAAACTGAACCTGGCCAACTTTGATCCTAGTTCCCATTACACATCAAAAGAGGAGTAAATGTTGATTTCTTGCAACCTTAAAAAGGAACAACTTGCACAGAAATTCACATGGCAAAAATACAAGCACACGCACCGTCTAACTTATTGATCTGAGCTTTGGAATGTTCCTTTTCATGGGCGTCCTCCTCATCATCAAACTGGCAATTACAACAGAACCACCGCCTCATATTACCTCCTCACCACTTCAATCCATGCACCAAATACAAAAAAAAAGTTAGGATATCTCAAAAGTTCAGAGTCCACAATGACCAAGTCATTTCATTAGCAAAAAAGTACATTTCTATACAGTCACTGAACAAGTACATCTATCCTCCAACTGCCGCAACTCAAGTTAGCTAAAGTTCAACTATATACCTTAAATTTCAAATACAGCATTCACAGAGACAGCATAGAGCCATAGACTAACGTAGTCATTCTTAGAAGCACTAAAGCTATCTTTTTCTAAAAACAATGGGGGAACCTTTGGAACGAGATATCCTCAGGTATCAAATGGGCGTAGCAATTCAGTCGCTTTCAGCTTATTTCCAGAAGCGCGTGGAAAGTGCAGACCCAACCAAGCCTCTAGAATCACACAAACCTAATTCCTCCATAGCTTACCACTAAGCGAGATGCACCCATTGAATCGCCCCAATCCCACACAGTCACGGAAACTATTCTTTCGCATTAAAAAAAATAGCGCAAAAATGGAAAGTAATTATGTTACAGAAATTAAAGGAAGGTATCGACCAAGCGATCGAAATGTAATGTTCCTCTGCGCAAATTAAGCTCCTGCAAAATCCGCCCATTTTTTTCCCCCAAAAAACACGGCTTGAACCAAACGGCCGGCGATAGGCGGCTAAACCAATCCCAAATCCCCCGACAAAACAATTAAAAAATCGGACGAGTCCCCCCACCTAAGCGGATACAAGCTACTCGTCAGCTCCGCAGACCAAGCCTCAAGTCACTAAAAAACTAGAGCTCCGGCGATCTCGAGGAGCCAACCGACCGACCGACCGACCGACCAGGAAGAGCTGAGCTCTTTACCACCACCAGGGCGCGCTGCGGTAGGGTGCGGAGGAAGCGAGGCGGTGCAAGCCGAATTGGAGCGCAGCGTAGCTTGGAAGCTAAGGGAAGCAGAGGGCGGTGGCCAGGCCAGCAGCACAGAACCGCAAAAGCGCAGCTTCGCCTCCGCCTGCTCCTGGCTTAAGGCCGTCTTAATGGGAGGGGAGGATTAGCTCGCTAATCGCACGATTAAACTTAAGCGCAGGCCGGTTAACAGCGCAACACGCCGATGTTGACTAGGGACGGAAAATGAGCTGGAGCCGTGATAGTATGCATGACATATGGGGACCGGTCACGTGGGATCCGTTCGTCAGCGAGGTGGGTGCGGGTGAGCTGGAGGTGGGGTGCGCGGGGTGGCTGGTTTTGGCCGTTACCAGCGGCCCACGCGTCACCATCGGTGTTCCTCTTGACATGTGGGGACAGAAACAGCTGGGGTCCATCTGTTCGTGGGTAGGTGAGGAGCGTGCAAGCGATGCGATGATATCAGCCCGCCCCGTGCTGCGCCTGCGTGGACCGGGTGTACAGTCCGAAGCACCGAAAGCGCGTCGGGACGGATGACGCCGATGAGCTGCTTGTCACTGACCCGGTGGGGCCCGCCCGACAGGGGCGAGGGTCGCGGATGCGGTCAAGTCCGTTCACACGAGTACCGCCATGGTCCATCCCATGGTATGGAAGCAAGCACTAGACGAAAGTGAATAAATAGACTAGAGTACCAATTTTGCTCCATCGGATTGTGACGTGGCAAGGAAAATAAAAGTATTACCAAAGAAACGCATGCTAAATATTCGGACATTTGCCGATTTAAGTCTTATACATGTAAATCACGTATCCAGGCAAAATAAAATTATATATATATATGTAGAAGCAAATAGTTCTAAGCTTTAGATCCCAAGGTAGCATTATTACAATGCGATCCTTCAATAACCCACACGTTCAGGCAAAACAACATGGCAACATATCCGGTGCAACCCCCCTCCGTGAAACCACCGTGCAACTGAACTAAAAAAAGTTTCAAAAAATTCTGAAAAAAATCATGGATGTACATCTCAACTTACCCCACCTACATATAAAATTTCATGATCAAATTCATCCTATACTAGCGGTTACAAAAAAAACAAGCAGCAAAAAATGAATAGTGATGAACAGTAAAAATCACTGTTCATGTGAAATTTGTCTTTTTTGTAACTGCTAGTATAAGATGAATTTGATCATGAAATTTTATATGTAGGTGGGGTAAGTTGAGATGTACATCCATGATTTTTTTCAGAATTTTTTGAAACTTTTTTTAGTTCAGTTGCACGATGGTTTCACCGGGAGGAGTGATTGCACAGGATATTTTTCCAAACAACATTGCGAAGAAGCAAATGGTTCTAGGCTTTAGATCCCAAGGTAGCATTATTATTACAATAAACAAGGAGCATTGCAAGATATTACGCAGATTATAAGGTCATTTGGGCTAAGAGCAGCCCGAATTTATTTTCCTTGGGCTCAAATTTTCGAGCCCATAAATGTTTCCCTCCTGTCATGAACTTGACCTTTTCTTTCCCATCAAGGACGCGTAGCAAAGTCTCAGATGACCCAAATATGACTGCTGCGTATTGAGGTGTCCTAGGTTCATTAGCCTCCTCTGTAATCACTCGTTCAACATCCCCAAAATGTCTACAATATAAAAGGAATAAATTATAAGAACAATGCCATACATGAATAATAAAGTTGCAATAAAAGTGCATCTTTTATAGATACATGTTGATAGTACTACACGATAAATACTTGCAAACTTTCTTAAGGAAGTAACTTTAAAAAGCTTTTCCGAAAAACACAAATACATTTCAGGCTCCATATGCTATTGGTTGTAAAATCCAAGTTCAACACATGACTCATCCATTAGAGCATCTCCAATCAATGCTCACCAGGCACTAAGACCACTCAGATGGTGATAATAGAGGAGAATTATTGACTGGCGAGAATATTTGTGAGGGGTGCTTGATTGATGATGCAAAATATACCTCCTCTCCTCTCTCCCACTTTATTTGCATTATGTAGCATCATTAGCCCACCTAGCATCAGGTTGGGAATCCCATTGGAGATGCTCATGTATTTTTCAAGTGTTTTTCATTTTCACATTTTTATTATTTACATTAGCCATTTAATATTTAGTTTATTCTTCCTAATAAAACTATGTGGAAAGAAATTTCCATTACATCAATAGTTGAACTATTCATAAAATTGTATAGTACCATCAATTATCGATTCACGTGTCATGTTTGTCAGTTTGCTCACCAGTTTCTAGGGGCGTCACAGCATTTTTGCATCCTTCACCCTTATATAAGTTGAGTAGAACCCTTTTCTCTCTTTGAGATCTCATCTAAAATACAGACCAATTCCTCCTTGAGCTTTTCTAGCCCATGCCTTTTCTCTCTCGTGGTATTGAGGATCCATATGAATCTCTTTACTTCATTTCTATCGTGTCCAACAAATCCAAATCACTATCTCGCAAAATACTCACCTTCAAGAAAAAGCACGATTGCCAAACTACTACTGATCTACATAGTTCCAGTAACTCCATGACCTTCTAATAGTTCTACACACCAAGATTTGTAGATTTGCATACTTGGAGTTGATTGTGAAAAAATGGAAATTAGATCTACTATTTGTTGATTTCTTCCTATTTCAATATCTTAAGATTCTAGGTACATATCTTCACCCATCTCAATACAAACTTTCTTCTTCTTTTTCAATATATTTTGCTAGTAGACTTTAATCATATTCTATTCTGTTTCACTTGCCTTTATCACAACATCTTAAACAAACTTATTTGCCCTTACCTGTTTATTCTCTATAGTTTTCTATGGTTCACTATGAAATGGTTACTTTTAATTTTTGTATTTCTCTTACTATAGATTTAGTCAAAATTACTTTGTGTGTGAAAAGGAGGGAGGAAGGGAGGAGGAGAAGTACAATATTTGAGCTACTTTTGTACACAATCCATACATAGTATTTTACGCAAATAAAGATTATTTGTGAGAATTGATGTGCATGCTGATACTTTGAAAAAGAAGTCCAAGATAAAAAGGTGTATAATAGTAAGCATGAAGTCACTAACAAAATGGTTATTAATATATTTTAGTGGTTACGCTTGTTCCTTTTGTAGCATGTCAGTCAATGCTTAAAATTGTTGAAAAGATGATCAAATAAATGGAGTAGTAATACTTTGGAAATTATTTATAAACTTACTATGACATATCAATCTATGAATATTGGTGCATCCAAAAAATTAATGTCATATCTTTTGTCCAATGAAACTGATTAAATGTGAATGATGTATTTACACACCAAGAATCTTTTATTATGCCTACCTGCTATGTCTCTTCTATTTTCTTTGTTTACAAGAGTAGCATCATGTATAATTTATCATGCTATGAAATAACCCATACACCTAAAATGGCTCACTCACTCTTCCATTTTTATTTTCCTGTATGCATCTTTTTTTGCTCTTAAGAAGCATTGTGTTGGTTTAATTTATTTATTCTTGATTCTAAAAGCATGTACTAATTCACTTCATTGTCATATTTCATCTGTTACTAGTTTTGCATTACGTAATAGGGTTATGATTTTGGCAAATAATATTAGCATATAGGATAAAAAAGTAAGACATAAAATAAAATTGAAACAAAAATAGGAGAAAAGGGTTACAAATCTCATTATAAATATGCTCTCATTTTGATTTCTTAGTTGACGAAGTTTATAAGAAGAAACAATTTGTAGAAACACTATACTTGTACAAAAATATGTAAACAATACCAATGAATGTATAAAAATAAAGATACACCAATAACATGGACCTAGAAAGGGAATAGTACCTCATAAAGAAGTCATATACTTCCTTTTTAGTTAATGGATATCCATTGGAGAAAGTAACAAATAAGGTTCTCTCATCTTGTGGAACATGGGGATGTTGATGTTGCAGATTTGGGTGGAAATAAGGATCCACATTCATGATAGAACTTGCCAAGTCACTCTGAGGAAAGCTATTGGTTGTTGCTAATGGATAATGGGAAGAAAGAATGCATTGACTAAGTGCTGACTCCAAATCATGTATATTTGATCTTGATGCTGGGCTTACTCCAATGTTTTGTTGGTGCGAAGGATTTCCAATATCAAAACATGTTTCAGAGTGATTGACTGAATGAACTCCACCCTCTAGTTTTACCATATCTTGCAGATGCCAACTAGAACAAGACATGCTCCTCCAAAAATGGGTGCCTTCTCCTTGGTGTTTATAAGTCTACATGAAAGAAACCTTGTATCAAGTAAAATAAAAGTTCATTCTGGAATGGTAAGTGGGAAAAACCATTATCATCATCAATACAAATTATTGTCTAACTATTAAAAGACTTCAATACCATCCTTTAAGAAAATACTATAAATATATTGATGACTTCAATATTTTTACCCTTATAGCGCTTCCGTGAGCTTGATCCTTGTAATGTTGATAAGCTTGGCTAATCGAATGGACTAATTCTTCTTGAAAGGACCGATATGTCGCCTAGAGGGAGGGTGAATAGGCGTAATTAAAATTTGCAATTAAATAAAATCACCTGAAGGCCAAAATCCGGAGTGTCCGGACTTAATGTCCGGATAGTCCGGAGTTAATATCCGGATAGTCCGGATTAAATGTCCGGAGTGTCCGGACAAGTGACCTCGAAATGAGAATTTTAAATCCTTGCAAATTTTCAACAATCTAGCTGAATACAAAGGTTCTAAATGATCTCAGGTACCTTAGAAAAATATGGATCTAGAGCCAAACACAGAGATAAAGTAGATCGGGGCACCACAAGTTTCAAGAACTACAAACCCTAGCACAAGCAAGTGAAGAACACAAAGACAATGAATTTGTTACCGAAGTTCGGATTCTTGAAGGGAATCCTACGTCTCCGTTGAGGAGGCACAAAGCCCGGGTCCCTCTTGACCCCTTTCCTCCCGGTGTTGCACGAAGCACTCGCGGGTTCTTCACTTCTTGCCTCTTTCCTTTCGGAGGCGAGGCTCGCCTTCACAAACGACCGGGGCTCTCCACACGAAGACTTGGAGGCTCCCGGTGACTCCTTGCCGTCTAGGAGCCCTTCAAACTCCAAGAGTAACAAATACGCCGCTAAATCAACTTGGAGGATGAACTTGTGCTCAAGAATCAACAATGCAAGCTCAAATCACTTAAATGCCCTCTTTTCTCCCAAAAGATTCAAGCCAAATCAAAGATTCAAGTGGGGAGAAGAGGCTAGGGCTCAAGAGAGTGAGAGAGTGAGCTTGGGAAATGAATGCAGCAATGAATGAGGTGGGCAACGGTTAGATTTGGAGTGAGGGCTTAAATAGCTCTCCCAAAATCCAACTGCTACAAGTGTTTCTAGCGCATCCGGACTGTCCGGACATTTTCTTCGGATACTCCGGACAATTTCCCCGGAGTGTCCGGACTAAATGTCCGGATACTCCGGACTTATTAGAGAAAAACCAACCGAGGACCCTAGCTCGGAGTATCCAGATTTAATCCCCGGATACTCCGGACATTTTCCCCGGAGTGTCCGGACTAAATGTCCGGATACTCCGGACTGACCTCCTCGGCCAGGAGTATCCTTTTAAAGGAAATGCAAGGTTTTAACAGATCTTTTGAGATGCATTTTTCATCCTATGAGCACAAGTATATCCTAGAAGCGATTTTCCGTCGTATCCCCCTTTATAGTACGGCTATCCTTAGACTCAATAAAATAAAAGATGTACAATCGAAGTCTTGATGCCGCCTTTTCACATTTTGAATATAGTGGGGATCTCCAATCGCCTTTCCAATAATGATATCTCCTTGATAACGCATAGAATCTCACTTGCAGATTAGCATACGTAATTGTGTTGCCATAAATCACCAAAACACTTTGAGGGGCCTAGATGCACTTTCAATCTCCCCCTTTTTGGTGAATTGATGACAACACAATTGAGTTTAGATAGAATTTGAGAGGATATAGTATTTGAAGGACCAAATATATGGGGTTGGAGCTCCCCCTAAATATATGCATTAGAGAAGATTGAGTAGATTCTTGAAATGCACATACTTAAGAGAAAAAAGGTGCATGAGCTCCCCCTCAAATTATACTTAAGATAGAATAAGTCATGATAATCAATAAGTAATTTTGCACAAGTAATCAATATGACATGATATCACACAAATGCATAACGGAAAGGAAATTGATATTAAGCAAATAGTTCGACATCCAATCAACCACAATCACAAACACAACCACAACTCAAAATTCAACGAAGCGATAGTTAAACGAAGCAAAAGCAGGCACGGCAAGGAAATAAACGGAAAGGAAATAAACTCTAGCTCCTTCTCCCCCTTTGGCATCAAGACACCAAACAAGGAAGGGGCTACGGCAAAGAACTACTCGTCGTCGCCGGAAGGCTCGTAGTCCTCCTCCTCGCTATCGTCGCCACTGCCACTGACGCTGGCCTGAGGAGCAGAAGGTGGAAGATCGAAGAGCTGCCGGGTAGCGGAATCCACTGCAGATACATGAGTTGACTCCTCAGACTCGTTACTGGCTGGAAGATCCTCACCCTGCTGGCGGCGGTAGGCGCGAAACTCACGGCGGTGCTCACGCAGCTCACGACGGGTCTCCTTTACTTGCACGGACACATCTTGGCATAGGCAAAACAGGCATTTGAGCATTCTCTTGATGGTGTCGCGGCTAGTGCGAGGAGAACCTTCTCCCGAGGGAGAAACTGGAGCTGGAGGAGGAACTTCTGCGGAAGCTGGAGCTGGTGGAGGAGCAGACGGAGCAAAAGACCGAGTGACAGGAGGACGACCCCAGGGCGCTTGTCCACAGGAGCTGCAGGCACAGACTGAGGACGGACCTTGTAAGGCACATGCTCCACATCCTTCACGAAGTCAAGCCCCGTGACGTGCTCAATCACAGCCATAATAAACGGCGCATATCCACAGCTGCTGGAGTTGCTCAAAGAGTTGTAGCGGATGGGCTCCCGATGAAGTCAACCACATCAAATCCATGAGTGCGCTCAACCAAATGAAATAGCAAATTTCTAACATAAGAACCGATGGTTGACGATCTCCTCCTTGGGCCAAAGAGAGACCCGGCAACAGCAGAAGAAGAAACGGCATCGGCTTCGCACCCTTGATAGTGCCCATCACAACATGCCGAGACGAGTCATATAAATCTCCAAGTCGCCAGAGCCATGACCTTCTTATCATGCGACTTGGCATCCCCATCCGTGATCTCGGATGCAATATTCTAGCAAATGTCCTCTTGGTCACCACATACCAGAGTTTATCGGTCATCCACCAAATGGCATCTTGCTTTTTATCAAAGTAAAGAGTGGCATAAAATTGCATGATTACCTCATCATTCCAAGAATGCATGAAACTCATAATGTCCTTCACTTTATGTCGCTCACAAATCTCGATGACCTCGTCGAAGATGGGATTCTGAGCCTCAGACATATATAGCCAATCAATCCTCTTCATCTTCATCACGGGACGCTCCATAGGCAGAAGAACTGTTTTATAAAAGTCAGAGTGGAACCTGTTCCAGAACCGCTTGTCGACATACTGATCTTGGTGGAACTCGAGCGGATCTTTGTTTCTCTGCGCAACTATGGCCTTGCCCTTTCCAGACCCCACACGATAGTCGACCACACGAAGCGGCATCATCTGGCCTAGATATCTCCACTGAGGCTGAAGCTTCTCAAGGGGACCAATCGCCAACCTTGACTCTTGATACTGCTTCTTTTTCTGCTCCCGACGCCTAGCATGCTCATCCGCGGGATGCTCTTCGGCAGGAATTTCCTCGGGATTATTCTGAGCAGGAGTAGGAGATGGAGCAGCCGGAGGCGCGGTGAGGAGGTTTGCACGGCCTTGAGGGATCTTCTTCACACCTTGCTTTCTCTTCTTTGGGCCTTGGAGAGGAAGGAGGCGACCCAACTGGGCGCTTGCTGGCACCAGAACCTCCTTAGGAAGAAGACATCTAAGAGGGAACAAAGATTGGAGTGAAAAAGAGTTGCACGAAAGCAGATTTCACAATTTAAAAATTTTGGGCCGAGAGGTACAGCTCGGATACTCCGGACATTTTGTCCGAACTGTCCAGACAATTTCTCCGGATACTCTGGGGATTTAGTACGGAGTGTCCGGGGTTTTGTCCGGATGCTCCGGATAAAATATCCGGAGACTCCGGGCTTAACAGATTCAAACCCAAAACCCTAAATTGCAAACAATGATGGATTTCTAAAGGCACATTCTAGGATTTCAATAAGAATATGAATGTACTTTAGCAAGGGAACCCTAATCCTAAGAATTTCAAGGATCAAAAGAAGATTAGGGCTAAAGATGACATACCACAAGGATGAACCACCAAAAACGAAGAAAACTTGAGGGAGATCCTTCCCCACGCCCACCAAGGAAGATCCGGAGGCTCCGGAGGGTGAGAAACACGCCGGAGATGGAGGGGAACCGGAGGGCGGCGGCTAGGGCAAAGTTTTGAGGAGGAGGGGTTGAAACAAATGAGAGAAGAGAGAGAAGAAACCCCTCAAGACGGGCTTAAATACCACACCATCCCAAATCAGGACACTCGGACATTTAGTCCGGATACTCCGGACAATTTGTCCGAATGTCCGAACTGACAGCTTCGGGATCGGATTAGGAATCTCAAGGATTTGAGGGAAATGAATGACTTGAAGAATTGAGAAAAGAAATCCTTAAGGACCCTTTGCACAATGTGACTAGCGAACACAAAATCAGACAATCCATAGTCACATGTCATTGGGCACGATCCGAAGATCAAATATTTCAATCAACACAAAAAGATTAGAGAAAAAGACCAAATAAGCTTTTTGAACATATTTTGCAAGCATCAATCAAAAGCGTTCACGCTTCAAGCCAAGTTGCGAGAATCAAGAATATTTAGCCCACTCCTCAAATCACAAAATCTCTTCTCATCAAGAGGCTTGGTAAATATATCGGCTAATTGGTCATTTGTGCTCACATGTTGGATATCGATATCGCCTTTAGTGGAATGATCCCTTAGAAAATGATGGCGAATATCAATATGCTTTGTACGGGAATGTTGGACGGGGTTGTTGGCAATTTTTATGGCGCTCTCATTGTCACACAAAAGTGGTACACGGTTATAGGTTAGGCCATAATCATTTAGAGTTTGCCTCATCCAAAGCAATTGCGCACAACAACTCCCGGCGGCTATATATTAAACTTCGGTACTGTGGATAAGGCTACGGAATTTTGCTTCTTAGAAGACCAAGAAACAAGAGATCTACCTAAGAACCGACAAGTACCCGAGGTACTCTTCCTATCCACCTTACATCCGCATAATCCGTGATCGAATAGCCAACTAATTCAAAAGAGGACCCTTTAGGATACCAAAGCCTAAATGAGGAGTGTGCACTAAATATCTCAAGATTCTTTTTACGGCCACCATGTGGCACTCTTTGGGAGCGGCTTGAAAATGTGCACACATGCATACACTAAGCATAATATCGGGCCTAGATGCACAAAGATAGAGTAAAGAACCGATCATCGAACGATATACCTTTTGGATGACCGGTTTACCTTCTTTGTCGAGGTCTAGATGCCCGTTGGCTTGCATCGGCGTTTTGATTGGTTTGGCGTTCTCCATGCCGAACTTCTTGAGCATGTCCTTGATGTACTTCGTTTGGCATATAAAAGTTCCTTCTTTCAGTTGTTTGACTTGAAATCCGAGGAAGAACTTTAACTCACCCATCATGGACATCTCAAATCTTTTAGTCATTATCCTGCTAAAATCCTTGCACAAATGTTCATTAGTAGATCCAAATATAATATCATCGACATATATTTGGCACACAAATAAATCATCATCGATATGTTTAGTGAAGAGTGTAGGGTCGGCCTTTCCGACTACAAAATCTTGTTCGATGAGAAAATCGCGAAGACACTCAAACCACGCTCTTGCTTGCTTAAGCCCATAAAGAGCCTTGTGAAGGAAGTATCGTGGTCCGGATGGTTCGGTCTTGGCCGGTGGTTGCTCAACGTAGACCATTTCGAGAGTGGTCCATTCAAGAAGGCGCTTTTCACGTCCATTTGGTATAACTTGAAATCATGGTGAGTAGCAAAGGCAAGTAATATTCTAATAGATTCAAGCCTAGCTACAGGAGCGTATGTTTCATCGAAATCCAAACCTTCGACTTGCGTGAAGCCTTGAGCAACCAACCGTGCTTTGTTTCTAGTCACTATACCGTTTTCGTCTTGCTTGTTCCGAAAGACCCATTTGGTTCCAATCACGTTTTGCTTGGGCCGTTCGACAAGCTTCCACACTTGGTTCCGTTCGAAGTTGTTCAACTCCTCTTGCATCGCCACCACCCAATCCGGATCTTGGAGTGCTTCTTCTACCTTTAGTGGTTCAAGAGAAGACACAAAAGAGTAAAATTCACAAAAATTTGCAAGTCGAGATCTAGTGGATACTCCCTTGTTAATGTCTCCAAGTATGTTGTCGATCGGTGATCGCGTTGTATGCTTTGATGAACTCTCGGATGAGGGTTATTATGTTTATCGTTGAATAGGACCTCCGTCGTCTTGAGAAGTGTTGGAGCCATCTTGAGTTTGAATGGATGAGGAGGATCAACATTTTGAGCATCGATGTCCGGAATGTCCGGGTTAAGTCCGGACACTCGGAGATTTTGTCCGGATACTCGAACATTATCCGGACACTCGGGTTGAGGTGCTCGGATTGCATCCTGCTCCACCGGTTTTACCTCCCCAATGGCCAATTTCTTGATTGCTTCACATGGAGGTTCTTCCTATTAATTTCATCACAATTAACTTGTTCTACTTGAGAACTGTTAGTTTCATCAAATGTTACGTCACGCGAGATTTCAACTACACCGGTGGTGTTATTGAAAACCCGATATGCGTAAGCATTTGATCCATAACCAAGTAAAAATCCTTCATCTACTTTAGGAGCAAATTTAGAAGACTTAGCTTTCTTGTTGAGGATGTAACATTTACTCCCAAATACTCTGAAATATGATACATTTGGCTTCTTTCCGGTGAGGAGCTCGTACGCCGTCTTCTTTAACAACTTGTGAAGATATAATCGGTTGGAGCTATGGCACGCGGTGTTGACGGACTCCGCCCAAAATATGTCGGAAACCTTGTACTCGTCGAGCATCGTGCGCGCCATCTCGATGAGGGTTCGATTCTTCCTCTCGGCTACCCCATTCTGTTGAGGTGAATAGGAGCCGAGAACTCATGCTTGATGCCTTCTTCATCGAGAAACTCCTCAACGCCGGTATTCTTGAATTCGGTGCGTTATCACTCAAATTTTCTTTATCTTCACTTGAACTCATTTTGAGCCCTTCTCATGAACTTCTTAAGAGATCCTTGAGCTTCACTTTTATCATGCAAAAGAACACCCAAGTAAATCGAGAAAAATCATCTACAATGACTAACCCATACTTGTTTCCTCCAATGCTTATGTAGGCGATCGGTAGAACAAATACATGTGCAAAGATCTCTAAGGGTCTTGTGGTGGTCATCACATTCTTGGCGGGTCTGAAGCTCCAACTTGCTTTCGACTTGACATGCGCTACACACCCTATCTTTCTCAAAAGCGATATTGGTTAGTCCAAGGATGTGATTGCCCTTAATGAGTTTGTGAAGATTTCTCATACCAACATGGGCAAGTCGGCGATGCCATAACCAACCCATGCTAGATTTAGCCATTAAGCACGTTTCAAGGTTAACTCTATCCGTAGAAAAATCTATAAGATAGAGATTACCCTTTAAACGACCCTTAACGACTATTGAACCATCAACCCTCTTAATGACATCCACACCTTCTCACTAAACACACAATTATAGCCCGCTTCACATAATTGTGCAACGGACAATAAATTGTAGCTTAAAGATTCAACGAGTAAAACATTGTTTATATGAAAATCATTGGTAATCAATATCTTACCTAAACCTACCACTTCACCTTTTCCATTATCGCCAAAGATGATGCTTTCACTATTTGATCCATTGGCTTCTAGATGTGCGAACATTGCCCTTTCTCCCATCATATGATGCGTACATCCGCTATCCAAGATCCAACTTGTTCCACCGAGATGTAGGCCTACAAAATGAAATTTAGTTTTTGCTCTTTGGTACCCAAACTTGTTTAGGTCCGCAAGCGTTAGTGACAAGTGATTTGGGGACCCAAATAGATCGCACACTAGAAGCATTCTTGGGCTTACCCCAATATGATGAGCAACTACTCTACCAAGGCTAGTCCTCTTAAGCACATATGAAGCAAAGAAAGTGGATTGAGCCTTATATTTAGAGTTTGCTTCCCTCTTCTGAAGTGAATGGGCTTGTTCAAAGGCGCAACCACAATATGGTTTCCTTTGCCCTTGGGAGGACATAACCAAGCCCATGCTTCATGGGGTTACCTTTAAACTTCTGAGGAACTCCTCTAGTCCTTGCTAGCCTTATAGGACTTTTGTAGTCCATCTTGAGCATTCCTTGAGCTTCTCATTTTCATTAGCAAGTACTTGCAAAGTCTCAAGGTTAGTGGTACAAATATCAATATTGACATTATAGCACCTAAGCGCATCCATTGCTAGTTGATGGTAATGAAGAATTGGAGTTAATAGTTGAGGTAACCTGGAGGGCTATTCTTGAGATCAACAAGCTTCAACTCAAGAGCCTTGCAAGCATCATTTGCCTTAGCAAGTTCCTCTTTGAGTGAAGCGTTGGTGATCTCGAGACTAATCACCTCGGATCCGATTAATTTTGAATTCTCAACTAATTTCTCATTTTCTCTTTTTCAAAAGACAAGCTCTTCTCTAGCTCACGGTTTTCTCCTTTTCGAGGATGAGCAAATCCTCTTGAGCCTCAAGAGTAGCTTCCTTTTGTTCTACAACTTCCTCCAACTTTTCAATATTTTTTAAGAGCAAGTTTAATTTATGAATGTCAAAATTCTTCATAGATTTAAGCACAGTGTTAACATCATCATCATCACTATCGCTATCGTGCTCATCTAGATATTCATTAGCAATGGAGGGAGTGGAGTCTTTTGATAATGCCTTATGCCCTTTTGCCATAAGGCACATAGGAGTGTTGTCGTCGTCATCGCTCAAGTTGTCGAAGAGGCTCTTCGACGTTGTTGAGGTGGTAGGCACGGCGATAGCGACGGAGGCAATTTCTCCTTCCTCGTCGGACTCGGAGCTTGAGTCGGAATCGGAGTTTGAATCCCACTCTTCTCTAATATGCGCTTGACCCTTGTGCTTGTAGTGCTTGAATTTCTTGCTCTTTTCTTTGTCTTTGCCTCGATATTTGTCTTTCTTGTGAGACTTCTCATCTTTGCTTTCCTTGTGCGAACACTCGGCAATGAAGTGGCCGGTTTCACCGCATTCATAGCATCTTCGTGTAGAATGCCTACCCTTTGACTTTCTTCCAAAGCTCTTCGACTGACCTCCTTGTTTGAAATTCTTCTTCTTGAAGAACTTGTTGAACCTTCGCACAAATAGAGCCATATCCTCATTCGTCAACGGACCACTAGACTCTTCATCTTCACTTGAGTTCTCTTCCGCTTGGCGCGCTACCTTGACGGCCTTGAGGGCAATGCCTTTCTTTTTGCCAGACTTGAGTTCTTCAACTACCTCGGCCTCCTTCACCATCATCTCGTCCATCATAAGCCGGCCAATGACGTCATGAGGTGTCAACGTGTCGAAGTTGGGCCGATCTCGGATCAAGCGAACAAGGTTGCGGTTGGTAGGAGTGATTACGCGAGAATGATCTTCTAACGGCCTTGTCGAAAAGATCGGTGCACCCGAGACCTTTGGCTTGATTCACGAGCACCATTAGCCGGTCAAACATCTTGTTGTAGGATTCTCCTTCTTCCAAAGTGAACAAACTTAGCTCACCAATGATGAGCTCTATCTTTGATTCACGGACACTTGAAATCCCTTCATGACTCACTAGGAGTCTATCCCAAATGGCCTTTGCTTCCTCAAGTCCATCCACACGGTTGAACTCGGAATCACTCAAAGCATTAAACAAGGCATTGGCGGCCAAGTCATTGAAGTGTTGATCTTTATCTTCTTCGGAGTAAGATTCTCGGGATCATTAGGCTTGAAACCTGTTTGCACAATCTTCCAAATAGGCGGGTGAAGTGATCTCACAAGTGACCTCGAAATGAGAATTTTAAATCCTTGCAAATTTTCAACAATCTAGCTAAATACAAAGGTTCTAAATGATCTCGGTACCTTAGAAAAATATGGATCTAGAGCCAAACACGAGATAAAGTAGATCGGGGCACCACAAGTTTCAAGAACTACAAACCATTTGGTTCCAATCACGTTTTGCTTGGGCCGTTCGACAAGCTTCCACACTTGGTTCCGTTCGAAGTTGTTCAACTCCTCTTGCATCGCCACCACCCAATCCGGATCTTGGAGTGCTTCTTCTACCTTTAGTGGTTCAAGAGAAGACACAAAAGAGTAAAATTCACAAAAATTTGCAAGTCGAGATCTAGTGGATACTCCCTTGTTAATGTCTCCAAGTATGTTGTCGACCGGGTGATCGCGTTGTATGCTTTGATGAACTCTCGGATGAGGGGTTATTGCGTTTATACGTTGAATAGGACCTCCGTCGTCTTGAGAAGTGTTGGAGCCATCTTGAGTTTGAATGGATGAGGGAGGATCAACATTTTGAGCACTGATGTCCGGAATGTCCGGGGTTAAGTCCGGACACTCCGGAGATTTTGTCCGGATACTCCGAACATTATCCGGACACTCGGGTTGAGGTGCTCGGGATTGCATCTGCTCCACCGGTTTACCTCCCCAATGGCCAATTTCTTGATTGCTTCACATGGAGGTTCTTCCTATTAATTTCATCACAATTAACTTGTTCTACTTGAGAACTGTTAGTTTCATCAAATGTTACGTCACGAGATTTCAACTACACCGTGGTGTTATTGAAAACCCGATATGCGTAAGCATTTGATCCATAACCAAGTAAAAATCCTTCATCTACTTTAGGAGCAAATTTAGAAGACTTAGCTTTCTTGTTGAGGATGTAACATTTACTCCCAAATACTCTGAAATATGATACATTTGGCTTCTTTCCGGTGAGGAGCTCGTACGCCGTCTTCTTTAACAACTTGTGAAGATATAATCGGTTGGAGCTATGGCACGCGGTGTTGACGGACTCCACCCAAAATATGTCGGAAACCTTGTACTCGTCGAGCATCGTGCGCGCCATCTCGATGAGGGTTCGATTCTTCCTCTCGGCTACCCCATTCTGTTGAGGTGAATAGGGAGCCGAGAACTCATGCTTGATGCCTTCTTCATCGAGAAACTCCTCAACGCCAGGTATTCTTGAATTGGTGCCGTTATCACTCAATTTTCTTTATCTTCACTTGAACTCATTTTGAGCCCTTCTCATGAACTTCTTAAGAGATCCTTGAGCTTCACTTTTATCATGCAAAAGAACACCCAAGTAAATCGAGAAAAATCATCTACAATGACTAACCCATACTTGTTTCCTCCAATGCTTATGTAGGCGATCGGTAGAACAAATACATGTCAAACATCTCTAAGGGTCTTGTGGTGGTCATCACATTCTTGGCGGGTCTGGCTCAACTTGCTTTCCTATTGACATGCGCTACACACCTATCTTTCTCAAAAGCGATATTGGTTAGTCCAAGGATGTGATTGCCCTTAATGAGTTTGTGAAGATTTCTCATACCAACATGGGCAAGTCGGCGATGCCATAACCAACCCATGCTAGATTTAGCCATTAAGCACGTTTCAAGGTTAACTCTATCCGTAGAAAAATCTATAAGATAGAGATTACCCTTTAAACGACCCTTAACGGCTATTGAACCATCAACCCTCTTAATGACATCCACACCCTTCTCACTAAACACACAATTATAGCCCGCTTCACATAATTGTGCAACGGACAATAAATTGTAGCTTAAAGATTCAACGAGTAAAACATTGTTTATATGAAAATCATTGGTAATCAATATCTTACCTAAACCTACCACTTCACCTTTTCCATTATCGCCAAAGATGATGCTTTCACTATTTGATCCATTGGCTTCTAGATGTGCGAACATTGCCCTTTCTCCGGTCATATGATGCGTACATCCGCTATCCAAGATCCAACTTGTTCCACCGGAGATGTAGGCCTACAAAATGAAATTTAGTTTTTGCTCTTTGGTACCCAAACTTGTTTAGGTCCGCGCACGTTAGTGACAAGTGATTTGGGGACCCAAATAGATCGCACACTAGAAGCATTCTTGGGCTTACCCCCAATATGATGAGCAACTACTCTACCAAGGCTAGTCCTCTTAAGCACATATGAAGTAAAGAAAGTGGATTGAGCCTTATATTTAGAGTTTGCTTCCCTCTTTACGAAGTGAATGGGCTTGTTCAAAGGCGCAACCACAATATGGTTTCCTTTGCCCTTGGGAGGACATAACCAAGCCCATGCTTCATGGGGTTACCTTTAAACTTCCGAGGAACTCCTCTAGTCCTTGCTAGCCTTATAGGACTTTTGTAGTCCATCTTGAGCATTCCTTGAGCTTCTCATTTTCATTAGCAAGTACTTGCAAAGTCTCAAGGTTAGTGGTACAAATATCAATATTGACATTATAGCACCTAAGCGCATCCATTGCTAGTTGATGGTAATGAAGAATTGGAGTTAATAGTTGAGGTAACAGGAGGGCTATTCTTGAGATCAACAAGCTTCAACTCAAGAGCCTTGCAAGCATCATTTGCCTTAGCAAGTTCCTCTTTGAGTGAAGCGTTGGTGATCTCGAGACTAGTCACCTCGGATCCGATTAATTTTGAATTCTCAACTAATTTCTCATTTTTCTCTTTTTCAAAAGACAAGCTCTTCTCTAGCTCACGGTTTTTCTCCTTTTCGAGGATGAGCAAATCCTCTTGAGCCTCAAGAGTAGCTTCCTTTTGTTCTACAACTTCCTCCAACTTTTCAATATTTTTTAAGAGCAAGTTTAATTTATGAATGTCAAAATTCTTCATAGATTTAAGCACAGTGTTAACATCATCATCATCACTATCGCTATCGTGCTCATCTAGATATTCATTAGCAATGGAGGGAGTGGAGTCTTTTGATAATGCCTTATGCCCTTTTGCCATAAGGCACATAGGAGTGTTGTCGTCGTCATCGCTCAAGTTGTCGAAGAGGCTCTTCGACGTTGTTGAGGTGGTAGGCAGCGATAGCGACGAGGCAATTTCTCCTTCCTCGTCGGACTCGGAGCTTGAGTCGGAATCGGAGTTTGAATCCCACTCTTCTCTAATATGCGCTTGACCCTTGTGCTTGTAGTGCTTGAATTTCTTGCTCTTTTCTTTGTCTTTGCCTCGATATTTGTCTTTCTTGTGAGACTTCTCATCTTTGCTTTCCTTGTGCGAACACTCGGCAATGAAGTGGCCGGTTTCACCGCATTCATAGCATCTTCGTGTAGAATGCCTACCCTTTGACTTTCTTCCAAAGCTCTTCGACTGACCTCCTTGTTTGAAATTCTTCTTCTTGAAGAACTTGTTGAACCTTCGCACAAATAGAGCCATATCCTCATTCGTCAGCGGACCACTAGACTCTTCATCTTCACTTGAGTTCTCTTCCGCTTGGCGCTACCTTGACGACCTTGAGGGCAATGCCTTTCTTTTGCGGACTTGAGTTCTTCAACTACCTCGGCCTCCTTCACCATCATCTCGTCCATCATAAGCCGGCCAATGACGTCATGAGGTGTCAACGTGTCGAAGTTGGGCCGATCTCGGATCAACTGAACAAGGTTGCGGTTGGTAGGAGTGATTACGCGGAGAATGATCTTCACAACGGCCTTGTCAGAAAGATCGGTGCACCCGAGACCTTTGGCTTGATTCACGAGCACCATTAGCCGGTCAAACATCTTGTTGTAGGATTCTCCTTCTTCCAAAGTGAACCGGCTTAGCTCACCAATGATGAGCTCTATCTTTGATTCACGGACACTTGAAATCCCTTCATGACTCACTAGGAGTCTATCCCAAATGGCCTTTGCTTCCTCAAGTCCATCCACACGGTTGAACTCGGAATCACTCAAAGCATTAAACAAGGCATTGACGGCCAAGTCATTGAAGTGTTGATCTTTATCTTCTTCGGGAGTAAGATTCTCGGGATCATTAGGCTTGAAACCTGTTTGCACAATCTTCCAAATAGACGGGTGAAGTGATCTCAAGTGCATCTTCATCTTATGTTTCCACGCGGCATAGTGAGTGCCATCGAAGTGAGGCGCTCGACCGGAGGGCACGGAAACATACGATGAAGAGCTGAGAGAATTGTAATTAAGCGGAATACCCATCCTAAGATCGTCCCCCGTACCCAAGGTGCGGGTAAGATCTTCGACAGACTTCCCTGTTTGCGACATATTGATTCTCCAAGCGGTTAAGCCAAACTAAGGAGATTTGGCTCTGATACCAATTGAAAGGACCGATATGTCGCCTAGAGGAGGGGGTGAATAGGCGTAATTAAAATTTGCAATTAAATAAAATCACCCGAAGGCCAAAATCCGGAGTGTCCGGACTTAATGTCCGGATAGTCCGGAGTTAATATCCGGATAGTTCGGATTAAATGTCCGGAGTGTCCGGACAAGTGACCTCGAAATGAGAATTTTAAATCCTTGCAAATTTTCAACAATCTAGCTAAATACAAAGGTTCTAAATGATCTCAGGTACCTTAGAAAAATATGGATCTAGAGCCAAACACAGAGATAAAGTAGATCGGGGCACCACAAGTTTCAAGAACTACAAACCCTAGCACAAGCAAGTGAAGAACACAAAGACAATGAATTTGTTACCGAAGTTCGGATTCTTGAAGGGAATTCTACGTCTCCGTTGAGGAGGCACAAAGCCCGGGTCCCTCTTGACCCCTTTCCTCCGGTGTTGCACGAAGCACTTCATGGTTCTTCACTTCTTGCCTCTTTCCTTTGGAGGCGAGGCTCACCTTCACAAACCACCGGGCTCTCCACACGAAGACTTGGAGGCTCCGGTGACTCCTTGCCGTCTAGGAGCCCTTCAAACTCCAAGAGTAACAAATCGCCGCTAAATCAACTTGGAGGATGAACTTGTGCTCAAGAATCAACAATGCAAGCTCAAATCACTTAAATGCCCTCTTTTCTCCCAAAAGATTCAAGCCAAATCAAAGATTCAAGTGGGAGAAGAGGCTAGGGCTCAAGAGAGTGAGAGAGTGAGCTTGGGAAATGAATCTGACAATGAATGAGGTGGGCAGCGGTTAGATTTGGAGTGAGGGCTTAAATAGCTCTCCCAAAATCCAACAGTTACAAGTGCTCTAGCCTGATCCGGATGTCAGGACATTTTCTTCTGATACTCGGACAATTTCCCAGTGTCCGGACTAAATGTCCGGATACTCGGACTTATCGAAAAAAAAACCAACCGAGGACCCTAGCTCGGAGTATCCGAATTTAATCCCCGGATACTCCGGACATTTTCCCCGGAGTGTCCGGACTAAATGTCCGGATACTCCGGACTGACCTCCTCGGCCAGGAGTATCCTTTTAAAGGAAATGCAAGGTTTTAACAGATCTTTTGAGATGCATTTTTCATCCTATGAGCACAAGTATATCCTAGAAGCGATTTTCCGTCGTATCCCCCTTTATAGTACGGCTATCCTTAGACTCAATAAAATAAAAGATGTACAATCGAAGTCTTGATGCCGCCTTTTCACATTTTGAATATAGTGGGGATCTCCAATCGCCTTTCCAATAATGATATCTCCTTGATAACTGCATAGAATCTCACTTGCACCGTTAGCATACGTAATTGTGTTGCCATAAATCACCAAAACACTTTGAGGGGCCTAGATGCACTTTCACTTCTATCTTATGGCTTGTCATCCCCTGATCTGCCTTTCTCCGGATATCATCTAAAGCTTTGTAGCAAACATTTTTTAGGCAGTATGCAATTCCTACAATCATATATTCACGAAACTCACTAGCTGTCTTAGATCTAAAGGTCAAATCATCAGGGTTTCCATGAAGAGTCTCACTAAAATTTTTTCCAGCAGTAGCAATAGCAAGGACTTGATTATCATCAAAGGAATTTATTGTAACATCCTGAAAATTCAATAAAATGAAAATGAATATTTTTAATTCGAAAATAAATGTTTTTGAGTTTCCTTGGCATTGTTGGTTCTTATTTGAATTTTATTGGATTTTTTTTTGTGTTGTATGGAAATTCAACAAATAGAATTAAAGAATGAAAAAGAGGAAAGAGGCAAAAGTATAAAAAGTAAAACTTTATAAAAATCGCCATGAGAACCCTGATCATTCAATTAAAACATCTGAGCCAGCAATTGAGATTTTATGCATAAAATATTGCAGAAGTAAAATGAAAAGATAACTTTTAAATCCAAAATAATATATTGTCGGAATTCACATGAAATAATGGAATCACGAATGGAGTTGAAAAATTTATAGAAGTATCCTGAGATCAAATACTTTTGAAAAACAAAATTTGAAAAATACTAGACTTCAATTGATCTCAAAAGGAAAATCAAAATGAAATTAGAAGTTCGAATTGCCACCGACGCGTGGGCCATTCGTTCCTTTTCCGTTCCGTTGGCACAGCAATGAAACACCCAGTCTCTGACAGTGGACCCAGGACCCCACCTGCCAGGCCTTTCCCCCAACCCCGTCTATTCCTCTCTGTTTCTTCCTTTGGCGAAGTCACCAAACCGAGTGCTTGCTTTTACGGCGATTCTTGCCACGAATCCCACTCCCATGCTGCATTCCCTGGCTACAAATCGCACCGCAAGAACTTCCTCCCTCATTCCCCTTCACTTCCCCTCTTCTCCACTCAGCTAGGCACAAGAAACATCCTCCCAAATCCGCCATAGCCGATGCTCTGCTGCTCGGAGGGCGAAGCAAAATGCGGCTGGTTTAGTGGTCCTCCTTCCAATTCCTCTGAGCCGAAGCATCCTCATTCACTGCTGATCAAAAGCCCTCAAAAACAAGTGAGCTTCTCCATGTGAAAACTCCTGCACTGCGCGCCTTCTTCTCCGACTCGAGCCAGCAGGTGGGCTTGCCGTCGCTTCTTCTCCGGCGCCGTTTCCAGGTGAAACCGAACCCCCTCGTCCCACTGAAGCTATTAGTGCCACCGATTTCAACCCTAACGCCGTTGTTTGCTTCCTCCATTTTTCGCCATTGCCGCCATTTCTGGAGCTCGTGGGCGCACTGCTCTGGAAGTTCTTCCGCCGAATCAGCACCCCCTCCAGAAGCACCTCGCCGAGCTCTCCCTCTCCAGGCCATCGCATTCGCCGGATCTTCGCCGTAGCTCCTCACGGCCAGCCCTAGAAGTGCTCTGTTTCTTCCTCTCTGTTGTGGGGTCGGGAAAACAGAAGACTCCAGGTAGAAGAAGCTCAGAAGCGAAGGTGTTTTCCCTGTGGCAAAGCGTATTTTCCTTTTCTAGCCATTTCGGTGATTGAAAATTTAGACTTGAATATCTTCGTAATTTTAATTCAATCCCAAAGAAACAAATTGGTATAATCATCTGAAATTAGAAAGAATCTAAATATGTAAAAATATCTAATTTTTGATCTGTAGAATAATTATTTATGTTAAACTTTGATTAGGATGTTAATATGGTTGTTAATGGGATCTTGTGTATACTAAGTGATGAAATGATGAAATCAAAATCCATGAGATTTTAGGACCAGGAGGTATTCAAATATACAAATACATTTAGTTTTTGAACTAAGTTAATTCGTTTGTTTAGCAACCATTAATAATGCTTAAGATGGCCATTAAAAGGAATGAATGTATAAGGGTTCATAAAATCCTAAAGTATTTTGTGGGAGATTCCTGAAATCAGTAGGAGCTTGTCCAAATAAAAATACTTAGGATCAAACTTAAGTTGCATTATTTTAATAGAAGAAAATGATAATTATAGTAGTAAATAAATAATTAACCTACTGCAATTGAAGTTAAAATAATGCCAAACCAGCTTTGAAACATTCCTAGGATAGTATTCTGCTAATGCCTGAAAAATGAATCAAAGATCACGTATGGTGTAGTTAGAAACTCAAAACGAAACTTGGCCGATTTAAGGTTTGCAAATGTGGTCATTTAGTCTATTTCAACGATAGATAAAATAACTCATCCAAATACAAAAATCAGTAAAATTACTTTAGTAACGTTGTACAAAGTTTATACTACCATATTTTGTAAAAAGAATCATATTTCATTAAGATTTGCATATTATGCTTACTAGTTCGAAACCCTTAAGTGTTAACCTTTTGTTTCACTTTCCTGCCGATTCCGATTATCGTCAACTTTACAATGTCACTTAAGCCTTTTCAACAAAGAAGATAATGCATCAGCCAAAGCCTAAAATTTATGGAATCAGCTTAGGATTGTTATACAAAGTATAAATCATCTTATTATGAAGAAATAACCATATTTCATCATGTTTTGCATATTAATCTTAATAGCCTAATGACCCTAAATAATCACATTACTTTAGACCGTAATATGAATAATTGAACTGTAGTTTCGATATGGAAATCTGTAGTTAAGTTAATTATATCACCAGAATCTTCTTAGAACCTCGAATATGTACCCAGTAGCCCAAATCAATAGATTTAACTTGCATGAAACTAATTCTAAGCAAAATCAATTAAAGATAAAGAACAAATCATCCATACTCTAACATGATCACTTAAGCCTATTCATTTACTCGCAAAGCGACTCATCTAAATCTGAATTTGGTAAAGAATAGCCTAGAATTGATCTTCAAGATATAATCTGCTGCAATCTAAGGGAATATTCTCATTTCATCTTACTTTGACTTTGAATCCTAATAAAGCAAAACTTGTGAGTAATAAGTTTGGCAGAACTCATATTATAAATAAGTAAAATCAATGACCCTTGTAATTCATGCTTAATTCTATCAATCTTAACTATTTTGCGTCTTGAATTTGTAAAGTAAGATTAATAAATTCATAAAGAGCAATCCCCGTTTCTTTATCAGAGTTTTATTTGTTCTTGTTATCTATTTCTTTCGCTCTTATTGAAGTTTATTATTTGCTTCGTTTCCATTGTTCGGCGAGTAGAACCCGACGTCTCTAGTCTCAGTCGTCGTCGTCAACCGCAATCCTCGTCTTCGCCGTAAGCAATAATTAAGCAAGGCAAGCATCCTTTGACCATATTGATCCCAGTATTTTATATTCTTTTTGTGCATCAAATTGTTTTATGCATGCGTTTACTTTATGTAAATTGCTAATTTGTGGATTGGTAGTTATACCTGTTGTCTTGTGATCCTCCTTTGATGATTATGGAAATGTGAACCTTGACAACCATAGATTGAGGATAGGCACTACTTAATGTCATCTTGGGTATATCGTTCATATTATTAATGCTTAGCCATGCTTTAGAATCAATTATGCAAATGATCAAACCAAGAATTGTTTCACGAAAACATTGAAAATATTCTTTGTTGGTTTCGGTATTTTGATTAAAACCCAAAAGAAAATTATGCTTTGATGCGGCGATTATTGGCAATAGCGGTTGTGCGAAAGGAATAGCACGTAGTGTAGGGTGAAGTGTCGCCGTGTCACAACTAAGGACCGAGCGTCGTGTTGTATGATCCAAGAAAATCCGTACAAACCACGAGGGTGAGTATGGGTAGCCTTAGCCTATTAAATTGTTTAGACATGGCTTTGCTCATTGGTAGGCGGAGCTTGCACAGATTCCCGTTTGGTCTCGCTCGACGGGTTTCTACTTGCTAATGCAACGGTACGCCTTGCCATGGACAGAGACGTGGTGTTGGGTGTGATAAATGTGGATCCACGGCTTGGGTGAGTGTCTCTGTTTTCAAGGCGAGGGCTGGGGTAAAGCCTTGTCTAGGAATTTAATGACTATGTATGATCGCTCATTCGCATACTTTTGTATGGCGATCCACGGCTGACGTGGTGAGTGGATCATTCCTTGTGGGTAATGTTGTACACCTCTGCAGAGTTTAAATCTAATTGATTAGCCGTACCCGCGGTCATGGGTGTCTTGGTGAACTTGCACGAGTTAAATATTTTATTGTTTCCAAAAGGGTTTATTTTACAAGTTAGCTTACTCCACAGATGACCCAATGCTATACCCTGTGTGGGCAAGTATTGGAATCAGCTGTTGTGCCCTGTGTGGACAAAGAACCGGATATATGCCATGCGATGGCAAGGATTGATTCGAACTCACGTCATGGAGGACGGTGAGTGTTATTATGCTTTACTTATTTGTTATCGATCAATCCTGCTTTTATAAATTCCGTTTGCAAATAACTTGATTTACAAATTCAAATCTCGCTTTATGCAAATTAACTGTGGTAGCCTCCTTTGAAATGGCCTGCATGTATTGTAGGTTTTGCTCAAGTCTTGCTGAGTATGTAAAATACTCACCCTTGCCTAATTATATTGTAGGTGTGTGCTAGCGATCTTCGAGTTCGTTTTAAATCATGAGTTGCGGGTTCTTCTTTGAAGCGTTTTATTTCTAAGGAGTTTATGCTTGGTCAGTTGCCTGCGGGATCAGTTGGGCAAACTGCAAGTTATAGCTTCTTTTGCTGCCAGATTCTGAGTTGTAATATTTCGGTAATTAATCGTTTCCGCTATTTAATTAAATGTATGGTTGTGATTTCCAATTGTTGTAAACATGTGAGTGCTAGCTACTGATTCAGGGAATAGCACAGTAATCACATGGAGGTTCCTGTTCGCCAGAACGGGGTCTCACATTTATGCGCTGGAGGAGATCAATAAAACCATTTCCTTCAAGCAATAACCAATAAGATATGATCTCCATAGAAATAGAAGGCTCCATCATAAAGGAAAATACTAAGCGAGAGAAAAGCAAGCGCCCTTCCGTAACGCAAGAATTGATAGCATTGGGTAGAATGAAAGTAGTCATAGGAAAAAAAGAGAAAGTGGAGAAATGAAGAAAGGAGATAATAGTTGCTAAGGTTGAAAGAAGGAAATGGGGAAGGCAACACCGTTGTTGTCTCTACTTAGCAATATATTAGAAGCATAGATATTTCAATAGGATTGCTCACGAGCTCCATCCAAAATACAACGGTTCAAAAGTGGAAGGGCGAGGAGGGGCGTAATGACAAAAAGGACAAATAATATAGAACCTTTATTACTCAATAACTATGTTCACATTTTAAAGGACAAATAATATAGAACCTTTATTACTCAATAACTATGTTCACATTTTAAGCATACCTGATACATGATTATCAAGCATTTCTTTCGTGCACAATCATATGGAATTTCATAATTACACTTGTAGCTTTCTAGTATCTATCCAAAATCATGATTTGTGTGAATGGGATCTTAAGGGCCCTTGTATAAAATAAATATGAGCCTATCTTGTATGCTTATTTGTGTATGTACATGTTTTGAGGGCTTAGATATAAATGTGGTAATTGTGATACAACAATTTGCAAAAAACAAAAACAAAAAAGGAGGAAGAAGAAACCCATGTACTATTAACACCAAGCGAATCTAATATGCCGTCATCGAAAAAAATATGCCAACTCGGTAGGCATTCTCAAAATTTTAAATTATGTGAAAACAACTTGATCACTATTGTTCCTATTGTTACATTATTATACTAATCATCCAACCATACTCCTATAACATTCATTTTGAAACATATAACATCTACTGCAGGTCTGCAGCTTCTTCAACAAGTTTAGATTACACTCACAAGCCATTAGTTTTATATGTAACTTGTCTATACAAATTAAGTTCTTGTTGGGTGATTAGTTAATGGATTGCTTCATTTGTGAATAGTGACGAGATATGCTCCAACTAGCTATTTTTGTTTTTCTTATCATACTAGAACACTAAGCGCGGCGCACGCCGCGCGCGTGAACGGAAAACAAATTTATGTTTTTTCGGAGAAAAACGGATCACGAAAACAAATTTTGCCGCGTGCGTGAACGAAAAACAAATTTGTGTTTTTTTCAAAGAAAAAACGGACCACGTTTTTTTTTTGGAAAAGCGAGGAAAAACGGAGCACAAAAACATTTTTTCCGGGAAAAACGAAGCACGAAAACATTTTTTTCGGGGAAAATGGAGAAAGGACTAAGCGCAGCGCACGTCGCGCGTGTGAACGAAAAACAAATTTGTGTTTTCTCGGAGAAAAACGGACCACGATTTTTTTTGAAAAGCGATGAAAAACGGACCACGAAAACATTTTTTCCGAGGAAAACGAGCACGAAATTTTTATTTCGGAAAGAACGAGCGAAAAAGTCTAGAGATAGAGTGAACACATTTTTCGATGATTTAAAACATTTTTCCCGAGAAAAACGGAGAAAGGACCTAGACGTAAAAAGTAAGGACTGAATGTTACATTTTGGACTGTTAGCTATCTGAAAAAATTAGAAAAGGGCTTGTTCGCGATTTGAATTTAACGGAGGTTTTTTCCGTAAAACGGCGCACGAGGCACCTAAACGCGATTCCGGGAAAAATATCTTCCCCTCACAAAAAATCGCGAAGGACCTATTTGTAATTTGCAGGGACCTATTTGTAAAAAAACAAAAGTGACACGTGGGCGCCCTCCCTATCCAGGAACCTTGCCAACTTTAATTAGGGGATATATTTGGAACATCACATGATGCATGCAATGTGGTGGTAAAAAAGTTGGTTAACAAATAAAAAAAGAATGCATGCAATACAAGTGGCAAATCACGTAGTTAGGTACTGTTTAGTTTCTTAATTTTGGCATTGCTCTTTCATGTCATATGGTCCGTTCTTGTTTTGCTTTTAGCATTAATGGAAGTACCGTAAAATCTTTAGTTCGTTTAACCATATTTGGTACTTTTTATTTGGTCATTATTACAAAATGTTACTGTTTAAACTAATAACCATATGGAATGCTTGCTATGTGTTCGCTCAAATGTCTTTTGAGAACTACATTAGCAGGGACTTTGGATTTTTTTAAGAGTTGCTTTTGCAAAGTGCAATAATTCCTTCTTTGGTTTGCTCGTCAAAAGTGGTCCACTAGCACACGCCACACCTACTTGTTACCATAAGTTACAATTGTTAAAGAAATAAACAGATATATAGAGATGTGCACAATGGTAGGTATACTTTCCCGCTATACAAAAAAAAACATTGAATTTGTTAAGGGGGGTTACAAAGTGCACAAAAGAAATTCAATAGTTTTTTTTGCAAAGATCACAAAATGGATCATTTCTTAGTTGCTAAAGTCAAAAGAACCCAACATTGTTTTGTATACTTGGAAAGTACACCTACCATCATCCAACATTAGTAACTTAAGATGACAAAGTGGCACTTTAGCATGGAATACTTTGGACTGAACAAATTAAACAAGGAACCATTTCATGCATTTTTAGAAAAATCACACTTCAGAAATATAACGTCCTCTTCTTTTGAACTTAGCACAATCTAGGCTTGATTTCTCCAGATTTGTTGTTGTTCTTTTTTTTTACAAAATTAGTAACTTATTCTTACAGTGTGTGTACTTTCCAGCTATAGAGACTTAGAGAGAGGGATTGGATTTTTATGAAGGCAGCTTTGCAAAGTAGATATAAATGGTCTTAACTTTTGAAGTCTGAAGCAATCCATGTATTAGCCATGTGGTACTAGCTAGTTTTGCATAAAAGAACAAATATGGAGAGATAGTATGGATTGTGTGCTAAGTTCAAAAGGCATGGATGGTGTCTGTGCTCTTCGGCTATAGAGAATTTAGATTTTTATTTAAGGTAATTCTGCAAAGTACAAAATAATAGCTTGCTTTTCAGCTATAGAGAATATGATTTTCTTAAAGGTATTTCTGTAAAATATAGAAAAATGGTTGGTTGCTTAATTGTTAAGCCAGTATGGACCACACCCTGCACCCACTTTGACCATATGTTACTAGTCTGTTAAAGTAACAAAATAAATATATGTGCTTACCAATTATATAAAGTAAAAACACACAACACAACGAATGAAAAGATACACTTTCCAGCTATGACAGGATATGCCTATCTTCAAGCTTTTTGGCAGTTTCTTTGCACATATATCCAAGTAGTATTGGCTGAAGATACCAATTGGCCTTGTCCAGCCTAGCTCATTTGGAGAAAAAAAAAAAGTCAGCGTTCATTGCTTTTAAGCCCATCTTAAATTTGGCCCAAGCAAACATTTGGCCAACTCTGGTTAATTCGATTTATTGTATCAATTGAAATTTAAGTTCATGTTGTTTAATCCAAATTTTCTCCTTTTTATGCGAGGACAAAAAAATTCCTTCCTAGGGATGGAATAATTCGATTTTGGCCAATAAGTGATGGCACACATCTATGTATGTATATCTCTTTCTCTTTCTGATTTGGGCAAAGCTAATTAATACCGAGCAATTTTGTTGTATTAGACGAGGACTTTGTAAATCTGACCTTGTTAGTTGTAGATTGTAATATGCAAGTATTCATGATTCCTAGCTATAAGCGTAATCATAGGGTTAGTATTAGTAAGTGTATTAAACACACGGGGTGGGCTCATCATTCATTAGGTGGTAGTAAGGCTATTCTCCTAATAAGAACCGAACTCAGCTCGATTGGCGAGTCTTCTGTAGAGTAGCTACGCATTCGACTTGGTGGAACGTTGGTGCTCACTCGGTACACACACAACAAAAATAGGTTTTTTTGTGCATAGAGAGACGTGCATGTGCTAATATAAGTGTGTTGCGTGAGTGTAGTATGTATAAATTACGTTCCTGTACCTTAAAAAAGTTGTCCTCCTAATTGCACGGCTTAATCAGAATCCTAACAGCCTAGCATTGCAACGAGCAAAAGCAAGACGACTGCCCACGGAATTTAAAAAAGCGAAAAGGAAACAACGCATACTGCCGCAGCGCCACCAACAAACTCCACGGTTTTTTAGTCTCGAAAAAAAAAAAGCCGTTCGATCGAGAGAAAAAGCAGAAAAAAAAGAGAGAGAAAAGTAACGAGGAGAAGGTCCAAGTCTTTCTCTCTCCTGGGCTCTTCTGGCTCACGCGACTGCTTCCGCCGGACGCGCCGCCCCCAACCACCGCGCCGACGACTCCCTCCGCCGGAGGTGGCACCGGCGACGACAGGTGCGTACCGGCTTGAAACCCAGTTTACTGTTCGGGCGCTTGTGCCTTGGATGCTGCTTCAGTTACCGCCTAGGATGCCCGGAGGATACGCGCTCTCCGATTTGACTTGTGCGCCTGCTCCTGCCTCGAGTCTCTCCTCGATGCCTGCCCCGTAGTGTGCGTCTGTGGACTTGCTGCTCGATCGGTTGCGCCGATTTGGCACAGGCGCCGCGGATTTGGGGAAAAAGCTGAAGTTTTAACAGCATTTTTTGGGTGCATGGGTAGGTTCTAGTTTTGTTGTTGTCGGATTATTTTCCATTTTGCGATGCGGAGGTAGAGCGCGTTACTTGGTTCCGTCCTCTGATCTGTTACCAAGTGATCCTACAGATAGGTGTTTCTTTTCCTCCTTCATGCGATCTTAGTGTGATTTGTTATTTATCCTTGTCAATTTGATTCTACCAGGTTGGAGCGGCTCAATTTGGTGCGCTAGCTCGCCGAAAAAGTCAGCGCTGGGATGGGAGGTCCCCGTGATATGGCAATAGTCTTAGGGTTTACTGTTGAGTAGTAGGGTGGTAGCTCTTGCCACTCGGAAGTCAGAAGACAATAGAAGTTGTTTCCGAAGCTCGTGAGTTGGTGTTGGGTGGTTTCAACTAAGCTGGGTGATAGCATGATCAAGCAAATTCTTGGACGGTTCCCCAAGAAGCCGTCCAAATCCGGGGATAAGGACCCTATTGGCAGGTCAAGCCCCTCAGTGTCGAACCCGCCATTGGCTCCCAGAGGTACAGAAAGGGCCTCCAACTTGAGTAGCCAGCCACCAGTTATCTCGAGTTCTGGGCTCAGTTATGGGAGTGGCATGCATGTCGGAAATGCATACTCGAGTGTAAATGGTAATTCGGTATCATCAACCATTGAGTTGTTGCCAAGCTTTAAGGATGTGCCCAGCACAGAGAAGCATAACTTGTTCGTCAAGAAGTTGAACTTGTGCTGCACCACATTTGACTTCACTGATCCGACAAAGAGCATAAAGGAGAAGGAAATAAAGAGGCAAACATTGTTGGAACTCGTTGACTATATTGGCTTGGCCACTGGGAAATTTCCAGAGGTAATTATGCAAGAGATCACAAGAATGGTTTCTGCAAACTTGTTCAGGACACTGACTACCCCTCCCAGAGAGAACAAGATTGAAGCCTTTGATTTGGGTGAGGAGGAGCCTGTGATGGACCCTGCATGGTCACACTTGCAGATTGTTTATGAGTTGTTCTTGAGGTTCATTCAATCTCCAGAGACTGATGCCAAGTTGGCTAAAAGATACATTGATCATTCGTTTGTTCTGAGGCTACTTGATCTCTTTGACTCCGAAGACCCTAGGGAGAGAGAATACCTCAAGATGATACTTCACCGTGTCTACGGAAAGTTCATGGTTCATCGGCCATTTATTAGGAAAGCCATCAACAACATCTTCTATCAGTTCATCTATGAAACTGAAAAACACAATGGAATTGCAGAGCTATTGGAGATTTTAGGAAGCATCATCAATGGGTTTGCATTGCCACTTAAAGAAGAGCATAAATTGTTCCTTATCCGGTCCTTGATTCCACTTCACAAGCCAAAGTGCGTTTCAATGTATCATCAACAGTTGTCTTACTGCATTACCCAGTTTGTTGAAAAAGATTGCAAACTTGCAGACACGGTCATGAGGGGCCTACTGAAATATTGGCCTATCACAAACAGCTCCAAGGAGGTGATGTTTCTGGGTGAGTTAGAAGAGATATTAGAAGCTACACAACCTGCAGAGTTTCAGAAATGCATGGTTCCTCTTTTCTGCCAGATTGCGCGTTGCCTGAACAGTTCTCACTTTCAGGTAATATTAACTGTATGCATTGTCTTTGTCATAAAAAAAAAAATCCATTTGTGTTTATTTAATTCCCATTTCTGTTGTGTAATTTCTTTCATCCTTTTGTCTTGTTAAACTTGAAACAGATGCATTACCTGATTAGTGATCATCTCATTTTGCTTATTGTGTTTCTATTCAAGGCATGGTAGTCTAGATTTAGTGTGTGCATTATGTTAATTGATCCTGTGGCCGACCTAGAATTAGGGCCTGTTTGGTAGAGCTCCAGATTCCAGCTTCACCTGAAATCTGAAACTTGTAGGCTAAAATAAAGTGAATTAAGTTTATATTTTTGGTCTAAAATGTAAACAGGATGATCTATCTAAACACTCTTAATGTACTCACAGCTTCAGCTTCACGAATCTGGTGAAGCTAGAATTTTCAGCTTCACCAGATTCATGAATCTGGAGAAGCTGAATCCCTGTCAAACACACCCTTAGACCGCTCAGTATTCTAAGCGGCACATGAAATTTGTCCACAGAATGTAATATTTCTATCATCTATAGTGTTCTATTCACTTCTCATGATAGTTTTATTTATCCTATATTTTTTCGTTTACTTTGGGGGCATCCTTTTTTCAAGCGACTTGGTATTTTGCACCAACACCACATTAATTGTATAGCAGATACATGCTAAAGTCAATTCTATACAGTTAGTTCGAATAATGGTTGAACAATTCTCTGGCTACTGACAATATCACAAAAGCAAATTTTATCAGCTGTATGATTTGTCTCCACCATGGGTTATCGAGTGGATTACTGATAAGTGATAAGTATTTCTCTTTATATTACTGTGCCATTCAAATAGGCAGAGATAAATGTTTGTTAAGTGTGAGGGCTTTGACCCAATGCACTGACTTCACTTGCATTTTATTTCATTTGAGCCCTTGTGTCACATCTCAAATCTGTTCGAATTGCAAGCTTATGTGTAGTGACTACTATGCTTCGTTCATTATGCGTAGCCATAGGACCCAATTATCTCAAAACTGTTTCATTATTCTTCTGGTTCTTTATCTTCATTCTCCCCTATTATGGGCTTAAGACATCAAGCTTTGTTGTATTTTTGCAAGACATTCATAATTGTAAATGCAAGTCCTATTGAAGTTGCGCAACCAGAGTAAAGCATTAATTGATGAATGGTAACTAATGGCGCTTTTGCTGCTTCTAGGTTGCCGAGAGATCATTGTTTTTGTGGAACAATGACCATATCGAAAATTTGATCAAACAAAACAGTAAGGTGATTTTACCTATCATCTTCCCTGCACTGGAGAGAAATTCCAATGGGCACTGGAACCAAGCTGTGCAAAGCCTCACTCTTAATGTAAGGAAATTGTTCTCTGATCATGATCCTGGATTATACGACGAATGTCTGCGGAAATATGAGGAAGACGAAGCCAAAGAGAAGGAGACCAAATTGAAGCAAGAAGCCAAATGGAAACGCCTAGAAGAGATTGCATCAGCAAAAGCAACAAGTGGAGAGCCTGTGCTTGTCTCTCGAACCTTATCTCGTCAATCTTCAGCTGTTTAGCGAATTATTCAAGTGGTAAAGATTTTTATTATTTTCTGCTGGGTAGTTTAAGTTTGGGCAAGTGTTTTCTAATGTATGAATTTCTTTAATTGTTAGGTCTTCAGAGATCCACGAATCATTGTACAGGATTGAGTTGTATATACAAGGTATATTAAGGCGGGCAAATTGACGAAAGATCTGAGAAGCCTATTGGGTTACGCGCAGCGTGGTAGCATCATTTCTCAAGCCTGAGTCGTGGCTTGTTTTGGCATGCTGAGATCTGCAGTTAATTGCTGTATCCTTTAGCCTTGTTCAAAGTTGGTTATGATTTGTTTTTACCTGGTGGTGCAATCTTCCCATGGATGATTGTTTCGGAAGCAAATGGTTGGTGGTGGTCAGTGGATAGAACTCTAGTTAAGAGCTTCAAAACGAGTCATGGTTCTTCTTGAGTCGGCATGGGTCTTCATGGTTGTAAATGGAAGCAAAAGTTTCTGTTGAGTACAATATGAGCAAATATTGCTCACAGAATCTGTGAGGTGCATTAATTTTATTATGGCGTGGTCAGTGTTCATGCATTTTATTTTTATATGGAGCGTTTGGTGAATATTACTCCAAGAAAACTGAATGTGATGCTCAAGGCTCAAAAGAATCAAGAGCTGGTAAATGGAAAACTTCACCTGATGCAAACTCTGTGATACTCTGTGATTGCACAAGATATTTCTCGCAATCACCTATATATGTGCAAGCGTGTAATGAAGCGATTTGGAGCACCCAATCTATATCCAACGCTGGCTGTTGGCAGGAAGTGTTCAGCAAATTTCCGGGGCAGGGAGAGAAGAGATGGAGGGTGAGGTGGAAGGGTTTAAACGTAAAAACAGTAACCAACGTTGGATATAGATTGGATGCTCTAGATCGTTTGATTGCACGTTTGCACACATATGAGTGATTGCGCAGGATATTTCTCCCCTTATTTAACCCTCTGTTCATCAACATATCGCCGGATACGTCTGACAAATCACGATGATTCAAGAACAAGGTGACCGATGGATGCATTGGTCACTACAATTGCCAGGTGCTAACTGATGATGATGATGTTTTGGCGCTCGCTTGCGATGGCATTTCCCGGCCAGCAAGGAGCTGAACGCCGGCCGGCAGTATCGGCCGTCCTGGAAGAACATGCCGGCGACGACCTTGCACATCGCTTCGGTCATGTGGACGCCGTCCCAGTTGACGTACTTGGCTGGCTGGGCGCAGGCAGTGGTGACCTCCGGCGAGCCGCAGGTGGAGAAGATGTCGAAGTTGTAGGCGCTGCCCCCTGTGCCGCAGCAGGTCCGGAAGGTCTCCGTGAAACCGTACCTCACCAGGCTCCTCATGACGGCGAGGTGCGCGGCGCAGAAGTCGGCGTAGGCGGTGACGGCGGCAGGGTGCTTCTGCCGGAGCCGCTGGAGGCTGGACAGGAGGAGGCGGTTGTGGGAGTAGCTCTGCCGGTTGGCGGACGCCAAGCAGCTGACGTTGTCGCGGTCCTCCGGCCGGGCCAGCGTCATGGTCAGCGGCAGCCCCTGCAAAACCATGTGCTTGGCACCTTTGTTAAGCAGCGCCTGCATGCCATTTTCAGAACCATCAGACTCAAGCAATATTTGCAGTTCGTTTTTGATCATGGATTCATGGGCTCGTGGCAAAACGAAAAGAACTCTGAAATGTCAGCCTTTAGACAAGTTTGTACTACTCGTCACTGTCGTCAGTGATCGAATGGAAGCATGAACTAAGATTTTAGGACAAGATTCGTTTTGCGAGAATTCTATGAATATTTTTGAACCTTGGGTATTCTACAAAACATAATTATGTGCAGGTTTGCAGGCCAATGCTGCAGGTTTTTTTTTCTTTTTGCAGTGACAATGACACAAAATAGTTGATTAGTACTACGTGAACAACAATGATCAACTGAACTTGTGTCTACTACCTTCTCTGAATATTGAAAGAACTGCTACTGCAATATCCAGAGTAGGCAGTAAATCCATCCACATGTCCGGGTGGCAATGGTTGGGGGAGGACACAGAGACAGTGCAGTACATGGCAATCAAATTTGGTTGGGTGATGCATGCCACAGTACTGATGACTGCAGAAACCGCAGGGCCTCATCAAAGCGGCCTCTAGCGTCTTTAGGGTATCTTCAATGGTACCACTTCAGCTAGCTATAAAGGTGTCATCTTAGCATTTTATTTAGGTGGAAAGGAAAAAATAAGGAGAGAGATATAGACCGGCTACTAATGTATAACCAGGCTATAACTGATTCCAAGGCACTTATTACCTATTACATGTGGGCCAATATTTAATTTTATAGACAATGCTATAACTAATCCATTAAAGATATTGTCTATATGCTATCTATAGATGACATGAACATTTCTTATAACTAGCACCATTGGAGATACCCTTACAGGCTCCACAGTCATGTCCGGCGCCTTGAGTTGCATGCAGACAAGCTAGCCTAGCCTAGCATAGCCACATTGGATCATCAGAATCGAAATTGGTCCTTTGCATCTCCAGTTCGATGCTGAATGTATTGGCAACTCCTAGCTTCCTCTTTAGATTTAGATAGCTATGTAGTGTGCAGCAATGTACTATAAGTTTAAAGTTTAATTAATTCCACAGTCTGCAGGATTGTTGCTACTAGTATTAGGGGAGTCGGTACTTGTAATATTGCATTCTCCCGAGTTGTTTGTGGAAACAGAGAAGAGGGGAAGATGAGAGCCGCAGCAGTAAAATGTTGGCCGGGACAGCAAAATTATTAAGGAGCCGTCGGCACCTTCGATCTATCCAACTCCTCGTCAGCATCAAGAAGTACAGCTTAGTGCAATTACAACCAAACAAGGTAGAAATTAGTAAAGTTGATCAGATGGGCCGGGTTAAACGGGCCGGCCCGAGGCACGGGAGTTGGGCCCGGCACTAGGCACGGCCCGGCACGATATTCATAGTGCCCGTGCCGGCACCGCACTACAAATCGTGCCGTGCCTGGGCCTGATCTTCAGCCCGTGGGCCGGCACGGGCACGGCACGAAAAATGGGCACGAAACGGGCACGGGAACGGCACTATGAAGGCACGGACAATAGGCACGGCACGAGCACGGCCAGACCAGAACGGAGGCCAAACCTTAGCCAGATTGTTGATGTTTAATGTTTATCATGTATATTGTTTAATGTTTATTTTCAAAATCTGAATCATAATTAAGAATTGTTGATGGTTTGAAATTTTGTTTGAGGGTTTTTTGTTGTATAGTGCTGATAGGCCGGCACGACACTATTTTCCCCTCTTCGTGCCGTGCCTGGGCCTGATCTTCGGCCCGTGGGCCGGCACGGCACGGCACAATTAGCTGTTCGTGCTTTGTCGTGCCGTGCCTAAACGGGCCGTGCCGAGTCGTGCTCGTGCCGTGTCGTGCCGCCTATTTGGCCATCTATAGAAATTAGTAGTAACTCCATGGAGGTCAGTAGGAACGAATTAACCACACCACCGAAATCAAACAAAGGCGTACTGACCTGTCAAACCAGATGTATTGACAGAGAGAGCACAAGATGAGATCTGAACGCTGAAGACGTTAATGCCTTCCTTACGTACCAACAGCATTTTACTACTGTTTACCAACTACTGACCATCCTGGAAATTGAAAAAAAAAAACTTCTCTAAGATCCAAGCATTCCGACTTACTACACCCCTAATCTCTTGCTAAACTTTAATCAGCATCCTCACTGAATTCTAGACTTCTGCTTGATAGTTGATACTACTAGATTTATGTATGCATGTATGTCTTCATGATTAGTGTTGGGAGAGAGTGAGAAGCACAAAATAAGAGAAACGATGCATGGATTATTACACAACAGCAATTGAGCGAGCCATGCATGTTTTTAATTAGCTGTGCCAAGAAATGGCAATGCAACCGTTCCAAAAAAAAAAAAAAATCCAATGCATATACTCCAGCAATCAAGCCATGCATACAAGTAGATTAATTTACGTACCTCGATGAAGCTGGTGATCCTGTGATCCTGTCGACGGCCATGGCCCGGATTTGCTTCAGGGGGATGGTGGCGGCGGCCATGAAGCAGTATACTAGTCATTGGCGCCGATCTCGCCGGCCCAGAAGATCCGCGTCGCCGATGTCCTTGTCCTTGGCGCCCGTCTGGCGGAGGTGCGCCTCGAACCAGCCGAGCTGCGTCATGGTGGACTGCGCGCGGCGTGGTGTCGACGCTGAGGTTGTTTTTTTTATATATGTAAGGGAAGCTTTTTATTAATTTCGAGAGCAATATATCAAGATGATACATGTCTTTGAAAAGAATTTCCGACCGCTGCTTAACCTAAAGCACACAGCCAATCACAAAAGAAAAAGATCCACACATCTAGGGACAAGCAATTGGAAGACTAGACCGCCACCCATGAGTCTGGGAATAGAACACCTTGACCACCCGCGCCAAGCAATGCATAGCCTCCACCAAAGTAGTTCGCACCTCCACCTTCTACAGCACAAGCTATGAACGTAGCCAGCGGATAATAGTAAAAATAACCAGCAAAAGAGAAGAAGTCTTGATCGATGGCCGTGGCGCCGGCGACGGCGAAGCTGACGCCGATGGTGGAGTTGATCCGGAGAGGTAGGGTGGGAGGAAGGCGAGCAGCGAGAGCAGAAGTCGACGACGAGGCGGCCGTCGGAGTAGCGGTTGGTGGAGCGGTGGAAGAAGGTGGCGCCGTAGGGCTGGCTGGAGACGTAGCCGAAGTAGGAGCCCGTCGTCGAGTGCGTGTTCCCCGTGTCCGTGAACGAGTCCCCGAAGGCGTACACCGTCCGGAAGCGCCACGACGGCGGCGGCGACGGGCGACGGCAACGATCGAAGAGAAGCCGACGGCCAGCAGTTGCCACGTACATCACGGGAGTGAGCTAGAGGCTACTAGAAAATTGTGGGCGTGGCGACCAGCTAGCGTTTGTTGCTTGTGTTCTAGTGTACGCTTGCTAGTTTTTTTAGTCGGAGGCGTGGCGAGCGAGACACTCGAAGCATTCTTCGTTTCTTGACAAGATCGTCGTCCATGGTAACTGCAGCCTCCAAGAGTCCAAGTGCTCTATCAGTACATACTAGGTGGAAAAGCGCGCTACGCTGCGCCGGTTGAATTTCGATAGCATGCGTTCGGAAAAATAAACTTTTTTTATTTTCGCAAAACCACTAACCGGTCAAAAATAGTCCAGAGGAAAAGGGGGAAAAATTATCAGAGATGACAACATTCTTTTGTCGAGCCGAATACTCTACGTATTCGCTGAGTAATAATACATATTCGCAAAACCACCCAACGGTGAAAAATAGCCTAGAGGAAAAAGGGCGAAAAATCTTCGATGAATCTGTTTTTTTTTTTTGTGACCAAAACATGTTTTCCGGGTTTTTTTGGCGACTAAAACAATTTTTTCGAGTTTTTTTTGTTGCGTTTGTTAAAAAAATGGTCGTTAGGAAAAGGGGGAAAATTATCAGAGATGACAACATTCTTTTGTCGAGCCGAATACTCTACGTGTTCACTGAGTAATAATACATATTCGCAAAACCACCCACCGGTGAAAAATAGCCTAGAGGAAAAAGGCTAAAAATCTTGATGAATCTGTTTTTTTGTGACCAAAACATGTTTTCCGTGTTTTTTGGCGACTAAAACAATTTTTTCGAGTTTTTTGTTGCGTTTGTTAAAAAATAGTCGTTAGGACGCCGCGAATCCTCGGTCGCTATAAATCTTCTGACGAATCTACATTTTTTAAAAAGACTTGCGGTTATGACCGTTGGCAAATCCATAAGTTGATACAAACCTTTGATGAATCCGTGTTTTTTTGTGGCGAAAACATTGTTTTCGTTTTTTTTATGCTAAAACATTTTTTCGGATTTTTTGTTGCGTTTGTTAAAAAATGGGTCGTTAGGACCCACCGGCGAATCCATGGACGAAAACATTGTTTCCGTTTTTGGGTGTTGAAAATATTTTTCCGGGTTTTTTGTTGCGTTTGCTTAAAAAATGGGCCTCTGGTCGCTATAAATCTTGAGACGAATCTACATTTTTAAAAAACCCCATGATTCGACCGTTGGCAAATACATAAGTTGCTATAAACCTTCGACGAATCTGTATTTTTTTGGTGACGAAAACATTTTTTCCGGGTTTTTTTGGTGGCGAAAACATTTTTCTCGGGTTTTTCCGGTGGCGAAAACATTTTCTCTGAGAAAAATGGAGAAAGGACCTGAACGTAAGAAGCAGGGACCTGGTTGTTATTTTTTTGGACCTGTTCGCTATCCTGAAAAATTAGAAAAGGGCTTGTTCGCGATTTGGAATTAACGGGAGGTTTTTCTGTAAAATAACGCGTAAGGGACCTAAACGCGAAGAAAAAAAATATTTTTGTCTCACAAAAAATCGCGAAGGACCTATCCGTAATTTCGAAGAAATGGAGGGCCTTTTTCGCAAAAAATCAAAAGTGACAGCTGGCTCCACGGTTGCTCTTGAATTCTTGCGCATATAGGTAATGTAATGATACCCATGCGTAACATATCCAGTAAAAATCACTTCTTACTGTAAAATTTATATATGTACAAAGTTTTGAAATTTTTTCAAAAAATTATCGTACATAGAGGAGATGAGTTTTTACAATCTTGTAAAATTTGAAGACCAAACTTAATCGCATTCAAAAGATATGAAAAAGACAAATTCAGTCTGAATAGTATTTTTATTGTTCAGCACTATTTATTTTGCTGTTTATCTTTAATATCTTTCAAATACGATTGAGTTTGGTGTTTAAATTTTGTAGGATTGTAGAAACTCACATCCCCTACGTATGGTAATTTTTTAAGAATTTTTCAAAATTTGTACACGTGGGTTTTACGGATTTTTCACCAGATATATTGCCATATGTATGTACAGTTTTCCTTCCGTTAGAGCATTTTCAGTAGAGCCCCTAAACCAGCCCTTAAATCTTAAAATAGGGAGTTTAATAAAAAAATACAGATCCAGTAGGACCCCTAATCCAGCCCCTAAAATTAGGAGACTCCTAAATTTGCCTCCTCAACTCCAATTCCCAAGGAGCCTCTAAACCTTAAAATAGGGAGTTCTTAAAGATACACCAGGAGATTGAAGACAGGGAAATACATGAGAGGCTTCGAGATGATCTTATTGAGCATTTGTGGGCAATTCACAGTGCTTCGTAGTTTGATTCATTGTTCGGAGTTTCTATTTATCTATTTATCATGTTTTGAAAATTTTAAATTTAAATTTTAAATATCATGTTTTTAAATTGCAAATGTTAATATGCTTATGTTTTATGTATTACAAATATTTTTGATTGAATTTTAGTGGTGTCAAATGAAGATTATACATAGCGGATATGTCAAAATAGGAGAAAAAGTAAAATAGAGGCTGAGATTTAGGGGATGTTGCTGGATTTGTGCTCTGAAAACAGGGCCCCAAAAAATAGGGAGAGCCCCTAAATCCAAAATAGGGACCCTTGCTGGAGATGCTCTTAGATAGTATATTTTATTTGCCGAAATGCTAGGTGAACCCTCTTTTTCCAAATGTAACTAGTTTTTGCATTGCATTTTCAACTCTTCTCTAGAGATAAGTTATTCTACTACTTGGAGGCATACATTTATATGGTATCTTCGTATTATATCCTCATTGAATGGAAGTAGGTGTTCTCATAAATAAATGATGTCAATACTCTGTTCGTTTATGAAGAGATATCATTTTAGGCTTTTACGCTTCTACTAAGATACATCTATAAAAATCTGTATTATCTCACTTTATTATATATTTGGATGTTATAATAAAGTGAGATAATACAGATTTTTATTTGCCGAAATGCTAGGTGAACCCTCTTTTTCCAAATGTAACTAGTTTTTGCATTGCATTTTCAACTCTTCTCTAGAGATAAGTTATTCTACTACTTGGAGGCATACATTTATATGGTATCTTCGTATTATATCCTCATTGAATGGAAGTAGGTGTTCTCATAAATAAATGATGTCAATACTCTGTTCGTTTATGAAGAGATATCATTTTAGACTTTTACGCTTCTACTAAGATACATCTATAAAAATCTGTATTATCTCACTTTATTATATATTTGGATGTTATATTCTACTCAAGTCTATAGTAGGAAATGACATTGAAAATAGCTAAAGGAAAGATGTATATAAGAAAAAATGATAAAAAATCAAGAATAATATGTATTTATAAACAACATTTAAAAACTAAAATGACATGTATTCGCAAACACAGAGAGGACATATCAAGATCTCTCCTTTCCAACATATTTAAGGTGGAATTATTAGAGCATAGGAATAAATGAAGGGCACCTACATCATTTCTTTTCTTTTCAAGTCGTGTGCCTAAAACTAAAACAATTTATATTTGGAATTACATGGTACAGTTTAGGCATAGAAGTGTTAATAAGATGCAAAAGTTCATGGCAATTATTACGTGCGCAGATAATTAGTTGGACGATGGAGTGCGCGTGTATTTGGAGGCAGGGTTTCGCGGTGAAATTTCAGCAAATTCAGTCCTTTTGGTGGGTCCCGAAATATATTCACCTTGTTACATTTCGGTTGGTTCATTTCAATTTTGTCTAAAATTCAAATTCTATCAAATTTTGTCAAAATAATTTAATTCTGTGGACAACCATTCATCTCGAAATGAACGAATTTCGATGGCTACCGAAAAAAATTAAAACCAAATTTGAAAACTTTTTTTGAAGGAGGAGACTAGGAAGAAAGATTTGATCATTGTACATGGATCGATCTCACAGGGCATAAGCAAACTGATCGAGTCAGAGCTAGCTGTTAGCCTATGGACTATGGAGTCTTTGGGAAGAACTTGAAAGCATGAAGACTGTTCAAGTCCATCTTGACCAACTCTACGTTGATCCCTTGAGAACCCAACATCAGATTCTGAAGTGGCATACATGGAACACAAAGGAAACACATTAAAAAGCACATCTACATCTTTAGAGAAAATATACTCCGTATAGTTCTGGTAATTGCTGTTAGTTTGCGCTTCAACTCATCACTATTTTAACAACTTGCAAAAATACTACTATTATTATGCTTATATTTTGCATGCTGTCATCAATTAGTTGCGCCAATGCCTATAAACATTCACGGATCAGCACACTGCCATTTTTTGGACACTTAAATTGACAATTAGAACAAGCATTAGCCGCACAACATACCGCATGGAGCGCAAATCATTGTTCTCTCGTAGCAAACGCTCATTATCCCTTTGTAGACGACCCTCCTAGCTAGACTTAAACGCACCCTTCTCTCTAGCAGTAAATGCCTTATTAGCCATTCCCAGCCTAACATGTGGCATTCTACCAGCATTATGATACATGACAGCTCCATCCAAATCAGGATGCTCGGTTTGGCAATTCGGACCATGCTCCCTTTCCATTGCAGTATCAACTTGTTCCTTTTGGAGAAAAAAAAAATAAGAAAAAGCTAGAATTAGTAAAATGAAAATTGAGATTTTTACGGGTAAAATTAGCTAGTACTGACCCAAACATTAGAAGCTTTCTGGCTATAGCCGCTCATTATCTGTCTCTTTGCAGTATGTGATGTCATGTACAGGGGAGGGCATGGCGAGTCGTCTGTCGTTGGCGGCAACCTGCATATCCCGACTGCAATGCAACAACTTGGTGACTCAAAGATAGCATCGATCGGCACGGCAGTGATGTCATGGTGTATAGCAATAGCATGCATGCACCATCCCAAGCCAACAAACAGCTATATCTAGCTATTTAGAACACCGCGACTTATAAGAGCAACTCCAGCAACATTCTCCAAATCTCACTCTCCAAAAGCCAGATTTACAGAACTCTCCAAAAAAATGCCTCTCCATATCTCCTCCCTCTCCAACAGCACTCTCCATATCACACTACCTATCTTCTCTCTCCTATATTCTAATCATATTCCACATAACATACATAACAACAACCGTTTTTTTTACCGGTAAATTTAAACAACTATATTTAAATACGGGAATTTAAAAATTAAAATTTATTGTGACGACCACATTGTAATGGTTATCTTCGAATGAGTAAATTCGACTGGCTATATTTGAATGTAGGAGTTTAAATTTGAATTTTCCTGTAACCATTATATTATAATGGTCATTATTAAAATTATTGTACTGAGTGAGTCATGTCCTAACGGTCATCGCAACAGCTATATTCAAACGGTCATCTTAACGGCTATATTCTAACAGTCATATGATGTAAATCCAAGGGTAATGCCCATTACTGTCTGGTGTCCTGGTGTATATGCGATAGTGGTTAAGCAGCATCATGCATGGCTAGGTACAATAGCATAGCGAAAAATTTATGTTCTTAATTACCCCATCTGCCCATAACAAATTGTAAACCAAAAAGAGCATGCCATTTAGAGTTTCTCTTATTTCAAAATTGATGCGTATACAAGATGCAGTTTCTATAGAAAATAAGTGTGCTTAATTGAGGTGTAACAACATATTTGTATCCAACATTCCACTATCAGAATCATAGCAGAAAATAAATAAGCTTTTTAGCACTCCAAATATTGTGTCCGAACAGCCTCAACTCCTAATCTCCTTGTTTCTAAATTCTACATTTTGCTATCAGAATTACACCAGAAAATACATAGGAATAAGCTTTTTAGTACTCCAACATCTGAACTGCTTCAACTCCTACTCTCCAGAAAAATGGCGCATGCAATGGTCAAGCTACTTTCCATGATATTTGTACTCCCACATCATAAACTTGTAGCTTATCGATTTACAGTCCACAAAGCTCTCTGCCTCTTAGTAAGTGGGTATTGCACCAGATATGTGCCTCAAGGACGCGAAGCTTCCTTTCATTGCTCCAAGATTGCACAAAAATACCGGTACTGAATATACTCCAATGAGAAAAGATATATGCAACAGAAGAAAGTACAATCGGAATTCAGGGCATGAGTGGAGTAAGTTGTTTGCTGAAAAGATCTCCAAGGGCTGCACGAACGTCCATCTGAGACATAACCACCAACTAGAAATTAGAACTACTACACTAGTACATGTTAAAAGCCTCGAACCATATATTCAAGACATAAAAATATATACCTGATCACAGCAGATAAGTTTTGTAATTAATGGATAGAACTCTCTAAGGTGACTTGTGTAGAATCTCTAGATAGATAGTTGTTCCAATCAAACACAACACAAGCATCTGTAGTTGTTTTCATCTGCACTCAGGAAAGGTGCATGAATGTCAAAATGTTGAGCTTCATCTAGTAATGCCAGGGTTCCAGCTCAACCTCAATAGATGCAGATATGTAAATAGCAATCAGCTGCACAAAAGTTTAAGGTTGTTTTCAAATACCTGGATGACAGATTGTCCCTCTCCCACTAAGCAGACAAGGTTGAAATAAATGAAAACAATAACGAAATTCAAAGCATTTAGGAATAAATCTACTACTCATGTTTCATTGAGCAGGTTGTTGGAGAGTGTAAAATCATCGCTGCTCTTGAGTCATTGGCGCTTGCTCCATCCCATGTATCAACCAGGGAGACACAAAATCTATGGACTAGATAATGATGGCTCCAAGAAGACAATATTGGCATACTCCCAAACAATAACCTAGCAACATTAACAATGCATGTGGAGAACAATAGGTGGACATAACTTATGCACATACCAACATTCACATCAACCCCCAGCGGCTTCTGATTTATCCAAGAAGACGGAGGTGGCTGCAAAAATTAACTTCCATACATCAAACCAGCTAACATAAACAAAATCCCCTCCTCACACGAACAGCAAAAATCCAAATCTACTCTACCATGTAAGGGCTCGGGAGGCCAGTCTTCGGATCAGCCCCATTCATCGCCATCCCGTTCCTCACGTCACTGATTGGCGATGGGGCATAGTCTGAAGGCCCCGTGGTATGTTGTACATCCCTGCACCCGTCCATGGAAGTGGTGTCTGGATCGGGGTCTGTACTGGTGTCTGCACCCAAATACAACCGACTACATCAACAACCCACCAGTCAATCACAGAGATCGGGGCCAAATTTGGAGGGATGATAGAGTGATTTCGCCTCACCGGTGGGAACAACATGTCCATGATCAAAGATCTTCATCTCCCGAGCTAGTGTTTCAAATGAATCGGAGAGGCAACCAGCAATCAAATCATGCAAGGGAGAGACGGGTGGAGTTGGGGAAGAAGAGGGAAGCCGAGGAGGAGGAGGCGACGAGAGAGATGGGGAGAGTCAGATGGCAAAGTTGCAGATGAATCAGCACGAGATCGAAACCCTAGGCGAGGAGAGCGGGGGCGGGGGGCAGCCGAAACCCTAGGGAACGGAACAGCGTGCGAGGAGGCGGGTAGGGAGGAGGGCGGGCAGCTCACCATGGTCGGGATCACGAGGAGACGGCGGCGGAGGAGATCTAGGTGTCGCCGCGGGAGTCGTTGTCGGGGGAGGAGGCGTGCGTGCGGTGGTGTCGCGAAGGGGCGCCGAATCATCCCCGCGCCTTGCCGGTGTCCGTGCGTTCGCGCGAAGGCCCGAGCAGTTGCGCGAAGGAAGGATAGCGAGCGGAGAGAGAGTCATCAGAAGTAGCGAGCCTCTCTCCTCTCGCTAAATTTGGCGAGGGCGATAGCGAATCTGCTGGAGACGTTTTTTCGTGTGTATCGCTAAATTTTGGAGATAGGGAGCCGGATACCGAGCCTGCTGGAGATGCTCTAATCTTAGATACAGGGAGCTAATAGCTAGAGCCTAGAAGAGCAGGTGCACTAAGTCGCACTTGCATTGCACCTCTGTCTCCGCTTGCAACATAAAAGTTTCTTCTCGATAAATATGGCTGGAGTGACCGGCCTGTACTGCACAATGCAGAAACAATGATCGAGCTAGCTGCCGAAACGAAGTTCGGAATGATTTGGAGTAAGATAGCTAGCCTTATGTTCCTCAGTCACAAGTTGTTTTTAGGCTAGTAGTAGTAGCAGGGGTCAATCAAATATTAAGTGCTCTCTCTGTTTAAGATTATACGATGTTTTGGAAATTAGCATAGTCTTCAACGGTTCAACCTATAACTTTGACTATTATTTTCGTATAAATATTATAAAATTATTAAATTATGAATATATTTTTCATAACAAATCTAATAATGGAGCATGCGTGTGCCCTCTCCTCTCCTCTCCTCTCCTCTCCTCTCGTTAGGACATGTCCGTGGGACCCGCGCAGCCAGTGTCCCATCTCGTACCTTGGCCACCGCTCGCGTCACCCGGTCAACTCAAACCACCAATCGCGCGCTGTTCAAACCTCCCTCCCGCCGAACTCTCTCTCTCTCTCTCTCTCTACTGTTCCGTTGCTCTCCTCCTCACACATGATATAACACCTTGCCCTCTCCATCCACAGATCACGACGAATAAAAAGATCTAGATTAATTGCCCGTTCCTCCAGATTATATATAATAATCTCCACTTACGCCATGGCCGCCGGACACCGGGCGCTGCTGCTCCTCGCCGCCGTCCTCCTCGCGGCCGTCGCCGTCGCCTCGGCCGAGGAGGCCAAGCCCACCATCCTCACCCCCGTTGCGGATTCCCCGCTCGGCTCCTTCGAGGGCGACTCGCCGGCCGCCGCCGACGCCATGGATGACGACGACGCCGCGCCCGTCGGGGCCCCCATCGGCACCACCATGACCGAGCCCAAGCCCGAGCACGCCACAGAGGGCGGCGCCGCCGGGGAGGGGACGCCCGCCGGCGGAGCCTCTTCCCTTGGGGTGGCGGCTCACATCGGCTCAGTCGCCGCGCTCGCCGCCGGTGCGTTCGCCTTCTGATGCGACAGGTGCGCAGTCGCTTCCATGACGTGTAACGCGTTGCTGGGAAAGAGCGAAACCTCCACCTTTCTGTATCTCCTCCCCATCTACAGAAAGCGTACACTGACTTGTTTGATCACATATACGTGCACCTTCGCACCAGTAAATACGAGGCATACACACACACCAGTGCTAATCTGATGTATAACTTTGTTTTTTTTACTATACGATAACTTTAATTGTCTCAAATTCTTTCATGTAACATGTCACCATGCTATTCATAATTATTGCTATTACATACTATCTCCGATCACAAATAGTTATTGTTTTGAACATCGACAAGGCCTACAAAACATAGCTGTGACCACTAATTTTTATTACAATATATTTATAAAACAAATAAAATTATAGTATTATAAAGCACTTTTCAATATAAATCTACACATAAGATTTTTCATATATCCAATATAAATATTTTAAAAGATATTAACAGGCAAAGTTCCTATATCTAAAATGACAAATGACAACTATTTGAGGGAGTAGTAAACTGCTGAGTGCTAACTAAATATCGCGTCGAAAGGTGGTCAAAATCAGGCAAGGGAGATATACATTTACAGCCACCTTACGTCCATCCCAACTGGGCAACATGGAAGAGATGAACAAAACCCTTTCCTCGAGAGCAATCTACAAGCTACACGTACTCTACAGCCTCAATCCTAAGAAGAAAAAGGCATAACGCTAGGGCATGGTTTGAAATAATTATGACGCCTGGTAGCCCCCTCCTGTAAGAATCATGCTCGCAACTAACCCGTATGATGATTTTAAGTGAACACATTGAAGCAGCAGAGAGGCAAGATGGAGCCGACGATCTTCGATGAACACGGTAGATAGGCTAGAGCCACCAACTTGCATTCCCTACATTGCATCTTTTCCATCCTCTTGGTCCCTCGATTTATGGTCATCCGGTAAGGCAGGGTTGTTTACTGAAGAATGACTGTCAGCTGCTTCCTGAATTGTTTCCTACACAGCACAACAGCTATATTAGAATCTTTCAGCCTTTCATTGATTGATATTTGAGAGAGCTTTGTTGTTTCTCGATTTTTCAGATTTTCGAACTTAAACATGCTGGAAAGTAAGAACAAAGTACCTCTTCCGTGTTTTGGTTCGGAGTCCTTTCATTTGTACTATGGCTAAGCACACCATTGCCATTAGCTATAATCGGTTCGTTTCAAGAGATTCCTGTTCAATATTTCGCAATCACCAAACGGACTTCAGTATCTGAATTAAGTGATATACCAATCAACAAATTAACCTGACCTGTTCTTGTTTGCTGTCTCCAGCAGAGATGTCAGAATTCTGTTTTCCATCAAGGGCGCCAGATTCTGTGCTTGCCTGTTCTGTTTGTTTTGCTTGTTCCAGAAGCCTTTTCCTCCTTGATTCTTCTTCCTTTAGTTTCCTAAATCTGAAACTCAAAATGTACAAGAGGATCACAATATACCAACATTTGCACCCTTTCACGGTTACTGTGTTAAGAAAACACAATTTTTCCATTAATCCTTCAAACGATACATGACAAGATTAGACTTATAGCCCACTTGCACCCTCCGTTTTTTTTCTTGCTATTTCCGCAAGGTGGTCCTCTGGAGAGTTAGAAATTCAATAGTTTATTAACTCTCGCTTTTCTATATTCTTCTCCCTGCCAGATGCATTTACTTTATTTATAGGATAGGAGTATGGTTCCACTTGTAACTTGTAAATGGCCAACGACCCAAGCTAAATATGGCACAAAATCAATAAAATAAAATACCCAAAGCTACTAACACTTAAAGCACAATTAGATTGACATATCCATGATGTTTTCTTTAGAGGAACAGGGTGAAAACCCTCATTCGATTTTATTGAAAAATGTACCCATGATGTCGTGGTGCCAGCCCGTATGCAAAGGGGTACATGACGTTGATACATCAAACCATTGGATCAGGCACCACAGATAGCACAATATTGGTACTGACACATGTGCAAGGTGATTGCTAAATTTCAAATGTTACAACAAAACTTCAAATATCACCTTGTGCTGATCCTAAATTTTTAATTGCGCAAAAAGGCTTCATGAAGTCCGGAGTTTAATTACTTTTGTTTTCCCCTTATTTCTAGGCATTTGACCTCTATTTTGAACATTGGGCATGTCATGTGTTAAGTGTTCATCACCAACTAAACTAGGTTCCACTAGAAGTTAGCTAGCTATGGTTACTAAAATTTAATTTAGCAAGACGCCAATCAAAATGCCTGACAACTGTTCCTTGTTGTAAGGATCTTGGATCCAATGGTTTAGTGACCATGACATTAGCGCTGAGATAGTACAGGCATTCAACAGTAATCTTCAACAATATCTAAACATTACCTTTCACCACGTTGAGGTCCACTTGGTTTTGGCTCTTGAGTGGGCTGGGGTTTAGCAACTTTAGGGAGAGACTCACTCTTAATGGCAGGATCAGACTTGCCAAAATTAGTTGATTCGTGTCTAGCAAGCTTGTCAATATATTCTTTAACAGGATTTTTTGCGCCTCCAAGCTTTTGAAGCCACACTTGTTGTGCAGTGCTAAGGATATTATTTGTAAGCCTGCAAGAAAGCTATGGCTAATGACAACCACAAATAAATAAAAATTTAACCAGAAAATTGAACAGAAAACTGGCTAGGTTTGATGGGAATCACACATACGTCAACCTAAAACTAAGAAGAATGTGACAGATGTCTTACAATAGAAAACAAAGGTGCAATCAGTCAATGTTTAAAACAAAATGAAAAGAGTGAAATGCTGAACTCTATTGTGTAGCTTGCTATATTCCTGCCAAAACTAACATGGCTGTATATAAAGTATATGTAGTTAGATTGCAGATCCTCTACAGTACTGCGTGGGGCCCACACGTCAGCGGCAGTACTGCAGAGGGCAGTACTGTAGAGGATATGCGTCCATGTAGTTATGTACCAACTTATTCGACTTGAGTATTAATTTTCTTTCAGTGTCTCAATAGATAGTGTGATTATACTCATAGAAACCACATTACTAGTAGTAAAAACCATTATTATTATTATTATTATTGGACTGAAATCTATCTGTTTTCCAGAACAAATCTTAAATGTACTACTATACTGTCAAACAGCTTCCAAGGCAATATTGAGAAAGCTTCTGATTAAATGAAAAAACTGCACTGGTGAAGCCTGGAATGGAATCAAATCAACCAATCAAAACAAGCAAGGCCTAAGAGTCTGCTCATATATCAGTCTAAAGGTAGAACAGATTCATTTTTCTAATCCAGCTCAAAACTTCCAGGTAATCAATTTACAATAACACAGAAAGGAAAAGCTTTAATCGAATTCACAAAAATCAATAGCAATGACAAAATGTTAACGGTTTCTTCATTAATCAAACTTATTGTATTAGTATCATCAGGTCAAGTCAAGTCAAACCAAGCTTCTTTTAGGCCTCAACAGCCAAAGTGACAATGTTTTGGAGTGCATCACAAGGATTCTAGACCATTTAAAGTTTTAAACTTAATAACAGGTTCTGTAGAAAATTTAGCTACTGTCTGCATTCTAATGGAGCACGCTCTGCTTATTGGAAGTTATTATTGAGCTCTTCTTTTAAAAAAACATGTTTATCTAAGTAAACATTGAAATTTGTAAATGTGCTCACCAGTACAGACTTAGTCCAGAAGGAACAGAGAGCGAAAAATAACCAATTAGCAAAGGCAGGAACTTCACTAAAGCTTGAGCACCTTGCTGGCTAGGATCATTGCTCTGCAACACAATGATACGGCAAACAGTAAGTTGAAATACAGCCAAACTTTATGAGCTACTGGTGAATATTGGCATCATACAACAAAAAAATTGCATGCCCCTGATCTTTGTAATTTTTCGATGCCCAATTTTTTTCCACCTGAAGAGGTAGCAATTTAAAGAGTTTGAGACAATTATTACTACACAGATCTTTACAGGTTAGTTAGAGGAAGCAGAGAAAAAAAAGCCATGTGATCTTCTACATGTCTTTGCAGAATCATGAGGGGTCCACCAAGAATAATAAAGTCAATTAGCAGTAATGTATGTATTCAGTAGGAAGCCCATACAGAATAGAGATACAATTCAGCTGATAAGACAAATTCCATAACAAATGCTGAAGAGCAAAAAGAATGTCCTCTTAGGAAGAGCAGAATATAGTGGATTAATATGTTCAAAACTTGGTAAAACGAACCTGTGGTGGTTGCATTATTTGAGCAGATATGTATTGTGAAATAACGAGAAGAATTGGCAGAACAAGGTATGCCAGAGTGTCCGACCAGCCAAGAGGTGGATGACCATCCTACAAAATCATCAATTATACTAGTCAAAGAAATACCAAAATGACTTCACTGTTGAAAATGGATCGGCAACACTGAGCTTAAGAGAGATAGAAGTTGTGTTGAGCTAGAGTTTGTGCCTTGGTGAAAAAACCTTCTATCTAAAGTTCTGAAGGCACATACAAAAGAGTGACAACCTGCATCTTGTGCAGGAAGCATCAACGCCCATATGCTTTGTGAGCTCATGCTTGATTGGATCTCAAGCAATACCAATTGCACCGAGCCACCGATGCTGTCCGACATGGAGTCGGTGTAGAGACAGAGAAGAAAACACCAAAATCCTCTAGTAGCCAAGTGATCTCAACCATCAACGACGCCATAGCCCTCAACTTTGCCTCAATGCACGAACGAGAAATAGCCATCTACTTCTTGGTCTTCCAGGCAAGCAGAGACGAACCAAGGAAAACACAATAGGAAGAATGAGGCAAATGATCAAAATGATCACTAGCCCAGGTCACAGTAGAGTACGCCTGAAGCTACAAAGAGCTGGAACGAGGAAAGAAAAGAGTCGAGTGATGGTCCTGCGAAGGTATCATAGAACACAAAGGTGACTAAAGCGAAGTTGAGTGGAGCAGGCGAACTGACTCAATGTGAATCGAGAAATGTCAGGTTGAGTGATATCAATGTAGACGAGGCTCCCAACAAGGTGGTGGTGGCGAGCGGGATCCTCAAGAGGCTCACCGTCAGTGGACCAAAAGTGAACCCCAAGCTCTATATGAGTGTCCATCATTCATTGATCAGTGAGGCAAGCACAAGCAAGAAGATCCTAAATGCAATTCTCTTGGGGGTGGTAGTAGCCTTCAGCGTAGAAGAGACCTCAATCCCAAGCAAGTAACAAAGAGGACCCAAATCAAACATCAAGAACTGCTCACTAGGACACTTCTTTACAAAATCATGTACTGAGTGTCCATCCCCAGTAATGATCATATCATCTGCATAGAGAAGAATAAATGTCTGACCACCAGGAGAACACATAGGATAGAGCCAAGTGTATCTCAAATAATCAATAAAGACCACATAGTAACTATGACCCCCTTTCGATATGAAGGGAGCTGAGCCCCATATATCAAAGTGAACAAGATCGAAAGGATGCTGAGACACTGAATCACTAGAGGGATATGGGAGTTGCAGTTGCTTGCCAAACTTGCAACCCGTACAGTGTGAAGCAATGTTGCCAAAAACAGAACCTAAGACACCACACCACTCCCTACTAGTGAAGAAAGATGAGAACCACCAATGTGACGTAATCGGTGGTGCTATTGGACAAAAGCAGTTGCAGAAGAAGTAGCTGAAATAGAGGAGGTGGCATTGCTGGACTGGCTGGTAGAGGCAACAGAAGGAAGCAAAGTGAGCATCTCCTAGTGAACATCCATGTAGGAGCTCTAACAAGGGCCTTACTGGGAACCACTCTTGCGGTCCTTCCCCTTCTTGTAGCACTTCTGGGACGTGTGCCCAACAAAGTCACAATAGTTGCAGTGGAGACTTGTAGTGGTGCCAGCCGCTACTGGGGCAGGCTGAGGCACCAATGATGACAATCTATATAATTGTATAAATGCTTAACTTAGTGCTTAACAAATGGCAAACCTCTAATATGATTATATTGCTATGAGACTAACAATGTTCATTGCCTAGTTGAGTATTAGTCTCATCTATTTAGAGGAAAATCAAGTGGGATGGTTAAGCAAAGATAAGGTATGCAGTTTTGGTATCTCTTCTATATTTGTTATTGCATTCCTTGTTGTGCAAATGCATAGTGAACTCCAAGTAGCATTTTGATTATATATATGCACATTGGTTCATGTCATATTTATTTGTGCATATATATTCATTTGAGTTCATTATGTGCTTTGTTTTTAGTATGCATGTATTAACTAGAGTTAAACTTCACATTGCTATAGATTGACTTGGTGCATGCATGTCTTAGTTGTGTATCTTCTCATGCACTTCCCTTAGTGAAGTTTAATCTAGAGTTGGATCACATATTTACTCTTGTTTCAAATATTATTTGCACATGTACAATTCGTGTATATTCCATCATGTGCTTCATTTAAGTAAAGACTGTGATCCTTGCCATGATTTAATTGATTCATCATATCGGCAATTATCTCTCTAGTGCATATAGATCAATTACATATTCATCATGATGCACTTAGTATAGAACATTTCTTATGTCAAGTGTTTCCATTTATGTTGTGCATTTTTATATGAAACACTTGTGGTAATCAACTGCTCACAAATATCAATTTATTCATATCTATTGAGCTTTTGGGACTAATGTCTTTCATGAGTGGTTTGTAAAGAATTAGGTCCCGTGTGTGTATGATGACCAAGATATCTTGGAGAGGTCAAGGAGACGGCTGGTGGAGTAGGAGCACTAACAACAGCTGGTGGAGCATGTCGCGATGATCAAGTCAAGGTCGATAGGACGCTCGTTTTCGTTAATTCTGCTTTCGGCCGATTCGGACTATCCGAAGATGAACTCGGACTATCCGAATGTTCGGACTATCCGAACATATTTTCGGACTATCCAAGTGAGTTCTCTGTTCTTCGAGTTTGACGCGTTGGACTATCCGAACTTGAGCTCGGACTGTCCGAATTGACCTGAACGTTGAGAAAAACGGCTAGTTTTTTGTGGGCTCTATTTATAGCCCCATCCTCCCCCATTTTGAAGGTGCTCTCACCCCATTGTTTTGATAAGCTATCCTCTTGTTCTTGAGCCCCCAAAACACCTCTTTACCCTTAGATCTAAGTGATCCCCTTTTGTGTGAAGGGTTGGGAAGAGTTTGAGGAGTGAGGTGTTAGGTTGAGTGATTTGAGTTGTTTGAGCACTTGATTTCATCTCCAAGCTTGTTCTTCGTGAGCATTTGTTACTCTTGGAGGTTGAGGACTCCTAGACGGCTAGGAGGTCGCCTACGAGCCACCGAAGCTTTGTGTGGTTGGCCGTGGGAGTTTGTGAAGGTTGGATTCCGCCTCAAGGGAAGGAATCAAGTGGCCATGAGTGCAAGGTGCAACACTGCTAGCGGGTTGAAAGAGACCCGTGTCTTGGGTGACCGGGCCGCCGGCGAGTGCAAGTGCAACACCGGGAGGAAAAGGGTTGAAAGAAACCCCGGCTCAAGTGTGACCGAGCCGCCTCAACGGAGACGTAGGATCCCCTCAAGGATCCGAACTTCGGGTGAAAAATCATCGTCTCCAAGTTTGCTTCTTACTCTTGCTTTAGTATTTGATTTTGAATCTTGAAATTGCTCGATCTACTTTTCTAGTGAGTTTTCGACTAGACCTCTATTTGCTTCAAGTATTCTAGGCTAACTAGTTTAATTTGGTGTATTTAATATCCCCCAAATTGCCTAGATATCATTTACAGCTATGTGCTCTGGAGGATTCTTAATATCCGAATAGAACTTGGATACTCAGAATAATCTCGGACTATCCGAATATAATCTCGGACTATCAAGAACCACTCGAGACAAATTCAAGTATTATTCGGACATTCAAGTTTTGTATTCCATTGCGATTTAGTTTTAAATTTTAATTCGCCTATTCACCCTCTCAAGCGACATCCCCTGTCCTTTCAATTGGTATCAGAGCTAGGGCTCTCATTTTATTAGACTTAACCGTCTAGAGAGTTAAAGATGTCGACTAGAGGAGTAGAGCACTCAAATGATCTACTTGTATTAAATGACTCAAATTATGCTTTATGGAAATCTCTTATGACTATTCATTTTAAATCCATGAGCCCCCAAATATGGTGGATCGTAGATGTTGGCTTTTCGTCTCCATTGAATGAAGTTGATCCAACTGAAGGAGAGACGAAATGCCTACATCTCGACGCTCAAGCTACTAACGTTTTATTTTGGGTTGTGAGCAATGAAATTTTTGATAGCATATGCAATCTCAAGAGCGCTCATGAGATGTGGATAAAGCTTCAAGAACTATTTGAATCATCCACGTTTTCAATTGAGAATTGCATTAAGGAAGAGATGTCGGGAGATGAAATCTCAAGCTCCATCTCAAGCTCAAGTGATGAAGAACCGACATCTCCATCAACCTCAACCTCCGCCTCAAGTGACGATGAAGATTCACTCACATCTCGAATCCGTTGCTTCATGGCGAAAGGTAAGAATGAGGTAAGTGATGATGATGATGATGATGATGAGCTCTCTTGTGAAGAGTTTATGAATATATTAAAGGAGCTAAATGAATGTCTTGGGAGGGAGAAAAAGAAATATAAAACTTTGAAGCTTGAACATGAATTACTTCAAAATGATTTTAATATGCTTCAAGAAAATCATGAATCCCTCCTTAAAGAAATTCATAAGCCTAAGGTGGATATAGGAATCACATGTAATTTAATCGATGAAATGTCATGCTTAAATGTCAACTCTAATATTTCATCAAAAATTGACATGTCCACCTCTTGTGAAGATTTAATTGATACACCTTGTTGCTCTAATGAAATTTCTTCTAGTTCCTCTATGTCTTTGGATGCTAATCTTGTAGAGGAAAATAAAGAGCTCAATGCCCAAGTCATTAGATTGGAAAATGACTTGAAGAAATGCGTAAAGGGAAAAGTCATCCTCGACGAGATCTTGAGCAAGCCAAGGGCGCCTCAAGATAAACGAGGACTCGGCTACAACTCCAAGAGGGAGAAGAGCAAGAAGAAGCACGATACAAGAATGAAGATTTATTGTGTGCTTCGCTTGCAACAAGAAGAACCACTTACCTCGTGTGCCCTAATAAAGTGGAGATCAAGCCACAAGCATCAACCATGAGGCAAACCGACAAAGAGCAAGTCAAGAAAAAGAGACGTTCAAAGCATACTTGCTACAATTGTCGGAAAAAGGGGCATATCGGTAAGGATTGTCCCAAAGGTATAATCCCTAAGCCTACTCATCATTTCAATGATTATTTGCTTAGGAAGGACAAAAATTGTAATGTGTTTGCCAAAATTGTCGATTCTTCTAAGTCTATGCATAATAGTGACAATCATTTGCTTAGAAGAAATAAATCTAGAAATGTGTTTGTTCATAATGCTAGATTTCCTAAGACTATGAAAAATCATGTTGATTATGTGCTTAGGAAAAATAACAATAGCAAAACATTTGCTAGATATACTAGATCATCTAAGCCAATGCTTAATTTTAATAATCATATGCTTAGAATAGATCAAACTAGAAATAATTTTGCAAAGTATCATTGTCCTCCTAAGCCTTTTCATAAAAATGCCAATCATTTGCCTAGGAGGAATAATTATTGCAAACATATTTCTAATTGTGTTAGTCAATTCAATAATATCCAAATTAGGGCCATTTGGGTTCCTAAACCTATTGTGACTAACATTGTTGGACCCAACAAGGATTGGGTACCAAAAATCGCCTAAAAGAATTTTAGGTAATATGAGATGGATTGGACGTTTGGCTTCTTCAAAAGGGAAGAGGACTTAATCATTTGCGAAATGGAGCCAAGCATGAGGATGGTCACTTCAATCTTGAGCCAATACCATCTCGGGTAACAAGTATTTAAATTGATTCTTATAACTTATAGCCTTGTGTAGGTTATATTGCATTATTCATGAAAATCAATTTAGATTGCTTGTTATATACTTGCTCATACTTATTAGTTGCTTTGATTGCAATCTTGAGCAAGTTAAATAGTGGCACATTTAGGAGGAGTGTTAATTCATATTCATGTGTATCACATCCCTACGTGTGCCCATATTTATATAAGTGCTAATATATATCTTCAAAATCAAGCATTTAGCCAAAAGTCAAAATTTTGTATACTATTAGTATTCTTGTGAAAACTAATTACAAAATGTATACAAATGTATTTGAAATGTTTTTCAAAGGTTTTGGCTTTACAAAATCTATTTTGAAAAGAAAATGAGTTTCATGTCCCAAAATCTAGATAGTAGTATCTTGTTTTGGATTTAAACTTATAATTTTCATAGAATTAAATGTAAAATGATTTTGAAAGTAATTCCAAAATGAAAAATCTAGAGTTGGTCATTCTTAACAATTCTTGTGTTCAAAAGATTTTCAAAAGACCAACCTAGCAAAAGTTATTTGATTTTGAAACTCATCGAAAAACTACAATTGACCCATTAAATGAAATATTTTCATAAGTTGAAATCTATTGAGTTTTTGAAAAAGTGGTCAATACAAAACTCGTAGGGTTGGTCATTTTGAGCATTTCTTTAGTTCAAAATTTTTCCAAACGACCAACCATTCAAAAGTTATAGCTATTTGAATTTGGCCAAAATTCTTCATTTGACCCAAAATGACCCATTCTTGCATATTGTGGGTTTTGATATTTGAGATGGATTTCTTTGTGCTTCTTGGCTTGAAATAGTATTTCTAACTCATATAAAGCCATGAAAATTCAAATCTCCATGAAATTCAAATCGGATTGCATTTTGAGTTTTTTGCAAATTGAACTTCTTTTTTGCCTTCAAAGAGCAATCGCCATATCTTTTGAACAAAATGTGCTTTTAAGGAAATTCTTTTTGAAACCTTCTAAATAGCTCAAATTTCATTTCTGAAATTTTCAAAATATTTTGACTTTATTTCAAAAGTTTTGACTTTTCTTCTCTTTGATTGAAAATCATACCTTCAAAGCAAAATTTGGCACATCTTTTGATTGGAGACTCCTTTTGAAAAATTCTTTTTGGAAAAGTTTCTCGAGAGTCCAAAGTATGTTTCGCACAATTTTAAATGATTTCAACTTCATTTGAAAAAGTTATGGCTTTTTCTCACTTTGATCAAAAGGCTGAAAATTCAGACTTTTGTGTGGTTTTGAGCTGATTTGTGATTTTTGTATCTCCAAATCAGAGCATAATTTGAGGGAACCACCTTTGTAAGATTTGATCCTCAATAGTTGGTCTCTGTGCTAAATTTTATCATATTTTTTAGACCTCATTTGAGCAGTTTTTCAGCTATCTTTTGAAGCCTAAATGAAATGTCAAAATCAAAATCAAATTCTAGTTCATTGAAATCTTTGTGGTTTTCATATCTTTAAATTGGTTTCAAGGTAGAAGAATCTCTCAAAACAAAACTTGAGCATATTTAAATGTATTAGCTCCATGATATACCTTATAATCCTTTTGGAGTTTATTTAATCAAGTTTTGTATGTTTGAAAGAGGATCTCTTTTTGGTTATAGCATTGTATTAAATTGATCTTTAATTGACATATAGCGTTGGAAAACCTTCTCTCGCATATGGAGTTCATATCTGAAATTCTCAAATTTATTGGAACTTATTTATGAGATTGTTGACTTTATTTGACTTAGTGTCAAAACTAAACCTCCAATGCCCATTTTGATCTAATTTTTGATTGGAGGGTGATATTTGAGAAATTCTTTTGGAGAAGTCTCTTAAATGTCCATGGAATATTTTTGCAAAATCTTATGGCTATTGGAGTTCATTTGATCAAGATTTGACCCAATTTCAAAATGCTCGATTGAGCTCTGACAAATTGAAAATGCGTTCGGACGGTCAAGTATATCTCGGATACTCAAATATTTCTTCTGACATTAGAATGAAAATTTTCGGTTCCAACAGAGAGGTCTACTCGGACATTCCGAGGTAAAGCTCGGACATTCCGAGGTTTAGGCGGATTAATGGGCTGCTTTTGTGATTTTTGTGTCTCCAAATGGGTTCATAATCGAGGAAAGTCTTATGACATATTTTGATCCTCTATAGTTGGACTTCATTGCCTAATTTTTTGTAATTTATGAACCTCGTTTGAACCTTCCTCCAAACATCAAAAAGCTTAAGTAGAATGCTAAAACTGAATTTTTCAAAGACATTGCATCTTTGAAGTCTTTCCTATCTTAAGATGATTTAAGTATTTCCTTTTGATGAAAACTAAAGTAACTCAATTTATTGCTCCATGATTCATCTAAAATCATTTGGGAGCTTATTCGTTGTTGTTTTCATCATAAGGATTATTTCAAAGCGAGATCTCTTGTTCCTAAACCTTCGATTCAATATTCACTCTTTTCAAGTTTTGGGTTTTTTTCCTTTGCTCAAATGTAGCTTTGATCTTCATAACCCTCAAAGAAAATTTGAGATGGATCTTCTTCTTGATTGATGATTTTTCCATCTGAGCAAATGGCTTAAAAGGTATAATTGACTTTGTGCTATTATTTGCATCTTTTGAGACTTTGAGAGTTTCAAGTATTCTTATTGTCAATTGATATAATAATATCTTCAATTGGTATCTATCATGCAAATAGTATTATCATGTTTATCATTTTATATCATGCATGTTGTACCTAGACATTATCAAACTAACTTGGGTCAAATTAGAAGATATCTGTTCTAAATCGTGTGCTTGTCTATTTATGTTCAAGGTATTGGAAAAGGGTCATCTTCGACGGTAGGATGAAGGAAATGGAGAAAGCTCCATAGTCCAAGGGATCTAAGGTCAAGCGTGATCATGACCAATTCAACATGTGGTGGACAAGAATCGACAAAGGAACGTGTTTCTTTTTGACCATATTCAATAATGTCTTTGCACACCATTATGCTCAATTGTCTTATTCTAAATGGTGTTGTTCCTTTTAATTGGTATCATCAATCGGTATATGTAATTAGTTTCAATTAGTATCAATTAATTGGTATTTTTCAAGAGGTATTCTCTAAGTCTAAATTGCTTTTAAAATTGTCATCCAACTTACATTTGGTTTATCAAGAATTAAAAGATACATATGGGTGACACTTTGCAAAGAGGTATACCCTTGATAAATTTATGAAATTCTTGATCATGAAAGTGCATCTTAATTATACAATGTTGATTCATGATCTTGATTGTTAGAATTTAATTGGATCATAAGCATGTGTTTAATATATATAAATTTGCTATATGATCTTAACGTTTAAAGAATGAATATTCTCCATATGAAATCATATTCATATGTCATGATTTAAGCATCACTTACATATTGTGAATCATGACTACATTTAAATTGGTATCATTGGAAACATCCATCACCTAAATCTTGGATATAATTGTATAATTGATTTAGATATAATTGGTATCATATCCTGCCTAGATTTAGGGGGAGCTTAATATCATTATCCTATTCCTAGCTCCTTACTTTTATTTTGTTCTCCCTAATCTTTTCATTGAGTGTGCAATCAAGGGGGAGAACAGACTTTATTGAATGAACAATAAGGATCTATTAAGCACCTTTTTGGGATTAATGACAAAAAGGGGAGAATTTATGGATTTATCAATTGTCCCCAAATCGACTGACAAAAAGGGATAATTTGTAAGTATGATCTCTTATTGTTTCTTCATGCTTGTTTGGGATTAATGCTAAATATCTTAATATTGTCATTTGGTGCAATTGATAATAGGTTTGTCATAAATCACCAAAAAGGGGGAGATTGAAAGTGCATCTAGGCACTTATGTTATTTCGGTGATTAATGACAAACACATATAATGACAATCTATATAATTGTGTAAATGCTTAATTTAGTGCTTAACAAATGGCAAACCTCTAATATGATTATATTGCTATGAGACTAACAATGTTCATTGCCTAGTTGAGTATTAGTCTCATCTATTTAGAGGAAAATCAAGTGGGATGGTTAAGCAAAGATACCCCCAGCACACGAAGGCGAGTCTCCTCAACATAGACAGAAGTAAGGCCTCCACTAGGGACGGACGAGGCTAGTGCGTTACTAGCTGAGCACGGGCGAGCTTGAACTTGGACTGAAGACATGTCAAGAAGTTGTAGAGACAATTCTCTAGGTGAGACCATTGGTGCACACAACAAGGATAGGCCCAACAGACATCTGGTCCCAAAGAGTTAAGCTGACGTCACACCGTAACATCTGCTGGTAGAACTCATCCACAATGGCATACATCTGCTAAAGGGACTATGCCTGGTGCATGACCGAGAGATACATAGCTTCGCTCATCGCCTCATAGTGGTCACAGAGGCGCTCCCACATCAGTTGAGAGGTCAGTATCTCAAGCACGTCCATAGAGAGGTCAACACCATGCTACCAAGCACAAGCCTCGCATCTTGCCACACCTCATTGGTGTGGAATGGCGTCTGGTAAACCTCCATCGCCTCCTCAAAGGCAGTAACTGAAGCTCCCTTAGTAGCCTCGTCAACATCCACAGGGAAAGCGAGCTCGGCCGGCAGGGTGGCGCAAGGTTGCTCGCCTGGCAAGTTAGCCTAGAGGCACAGGCTCCTCATGTGAATCCGCATGTGTTGAGCCCACTTGTGGTAATTCAACCCACTGAAGATGATAGGTGGCTTTGTAACAGAGATGACCCCCGAACCAATGGGAGGTGCCATCAAATGTGGAACTACAGTGAGCAGTGGCGTGGACGAAGTGACGACGGCAAGATCCGACGAGGAAGGGGTCGGGCTTGTGGCGGCGGTGGTGGCAGGGTCCAAAGTCAAGGACGAAGCTGAGATGAAGTCCAGCGAGGAAGAGGCCGAGCTCATGTCATGGATGGTCACCCTAGGCAAGGATGAAGCAATGACGAAGTTCCTGGCACCGGCGACTTAATCTGAGGTCTCAAGGGCCAGATTCAAGGAACGACGGTGGTGATAGGGGCCAAAGCGGAGGACGACCCAATGGCGACAGAATTCGAGGCCAGAGAGGCCGGATCTGAGGTAGTGGTGGGAGGAGCAGCGGCATCTAGCTCGGTGTTCCTGAGCGGCGATGGCTCGAAAAAGGAGCAGCGGTGGGTACGCTCCAAGGTGGCAACCAGGAGGTGGCAGCAGTAGGGAAGCAACAGCACCGACAGCCTGCACTAGTGGGAGGTAGTGGAGGGTCTAGGGTTTCAGGTGGCAGGAAAACCCTAGCCATGGCTCTGATGCCATGTTACAAATGGACCTCAGTCAACTGCAATGGGCCAAAGGCCAAAATACGCACATGTATATGCGTAGGGAAATAAGCAAAGAAAACCATATACAAGAGACTAATCACACAACTAATGCAATATCTAGCATCACATTCTACGGAATAATGTCTACTAGCATTAAAATGATCTTATCCAAAGAACTATTTTTAGATCAATGCAAAGCAGCATTAATTGTCAACCATTGAAATTTCCAGGAGTAAAATAGAACTAGATGTGCCTGCCATTGCAAATACATGATTTTAGCGTGCCTGATAATTGTGTGCAATCACACCTTTCTAACTTCCACAAGCAAATTAAACCAACTTATGAAGCATAAAAATTACGTGCAATCATGGTTTTTTAATGTCTACAAGCAAATTACACTAACTTACGAATATTAATTGCGTGCAATCACACCTTTCTAACTTCCACAAGCAAATTAAACCAACTTATGAAGCATGAAAATTACGTGCAATCATGGGTTTTTAATGTCTACAAGCAAATTACACTAACTTACGAATAATCTTATCAACCACATCTGAATTCTGCAGTCAAGTTTTACATGCAGATAAAAATTTTGCCCATCCTAGAAATGTCTACCAAAGGCAATAAAACTTGTTATGAATAGCACTTGTATTGATCATGAGGCCAATGGGCCAATATATATACATGTACACAAGGGCATACAAGGAAAGCCTATACAAGGCAACATCTATACAAGGTATTAGCAATCTCATATATTAGGAAACCGGGATATTGTCTAACACCCCTCAAACTCATGGTGGATCTACAACACCGAAGTTTGGAGAGATAAAAGTTATGATGAGCTCTAGTTTGTGTCTTCGTGAAGAAATCGCCAACCGAAGCTCTAAGGCACATACCGGAGAGCCACAACCCGATCTCAGATTTGTGACCGTATATAAGAAGCATCAACACCAATATGCTTTGTGAGCTCATGCTTCATCGGATCTCGAGCAATGCTAATAGCACTCAGATTGTTCGATAAAAGAGGAGTTTGTGAGAGACAGAAACACCAAAATCCTCAAGTAACCATCAGAGCTAAGTAACCTCTCATCAAAAGAGCCATAGCCCGCAACTCACCTCGGACTCGACGAGAAACTACCGCCCGCTTCTTAGTCTTCCAAGCAATGAGAGAACCACCAAGAAAAACACACGAAGCGTAAAAGAGACCGACGATCGAAGGATCACTAGCCCACGTAGCATCGAGTATGCCCGAGTCAGAAGAGCCGGGCGTGGAAAGAAAAGATACGAGAGATAGTTCCACGAAGATATCGAGAACACGAAGAAGATGACTATAGTGAAGCCGAGCGGGAGCGAAACGAATCGACTTAAGATATGGATCGGATACGAAATGTCGATTCGGTGACACCAAGGTAAACAAGACTCCCAACAAGATGGCGATAAGTAGTAGGATCTCAAGAGGTTCACCATCAAGAGATCGAAGGTGAACATTGAGCTCCATGGGAGTCTCAGCTGTACGCTCATCAGCGAGAGAAGCACGATTAAGAAGATCCTGGATATACTTCTCCGGAGAGAAAGAAGCCCTCGATGTAGAAGAAACCTCAATCCCAAGAAAGTAGCGAAGAGGACCTAGATCGACATGAGAAATCGCCATCGAGACGAGCCTTAACAAAGGCAATATACTGAGAATCATCTCCAGTAATGATCATGTCATCAACATATAGAAGGAGAAGAGTCCGACCTCGAGAAGAAGTGTGAACAAAGAGTGCAGGATCATGAGCACTTGCAGAGAAGCCAGCTGCAGTGATCACAGAAGAAAAACGCCAAACCAAGCACGAGGGCTTGCTTGAGCCCATAAAGAGAGCAACGGCCGACAAACCATGCCCTCGAGAACAGAATACCCGGTGGTGGTCGATATAAATCTCCTCATGCAACCACCATTAAGAAAGGCATTCTTGACATCAAGTTGAGAGATAGACCACTCACGGACAGAGGCCACAAAGCAGGAGAGTGCGAACGGTGGTCATGTGAGCCACAAGTGCAAAAGTCTCATCATAATCACGACCATGCTCCTCGCTGAAACCACGTGCCACAAGACGAGCCTTGTAGCGCCAAGAGAACCATCGAGCGAGTCTTAATCTTATAAACCCACTTGCATGTAATGGGATGGACACGTGGAGGAAGAGGTACAAGATCCCACGTGCGCGAAGCGCCAAGGGCGACAAGCTCTTCCGCCATCGCATGTCGCCATTCCCGATGAATAACAAAGATCACGGTAAGAAGTCGGCTCGGCCAGAGCAAAGACCAACAAAGCCAAGGCGCCAGAGGCCGAATAGACCGCCGATCACGAAGAGCGTAACGGGAGGAGACACCGGATGGCTCATCGAAGAAGATGGCACATCGAAGAATCTCACCGAGGACGACGAGTGTAGTATAGAGGATAGGAAGGAACAATATCGGAAGAAGCCTTTGGAGGAGAGGTTTGGTGGTGAAGGAACCGATAAAGGAGACGCCGATTGAGAAAGAGGAAAAGTGACAAGCGGAGTATCGAGAAAAGTCGGAAAGACAATGGTTCAACAAGGGATGTAGGTGAAGAAGAAGAAGAACGAGGGTAGAAGGACGAGACTCATCAAAAGTGACATCCCGTGAGATCCGCATGCGTCGACCAACAGATCCCAACAACGATATCCCTTATGCTCAAAGATCAGATCCCGAAAGACGACTCAACAGATGAAAGCGGCCGACTTTGTGCGTTCACGAGGTGCAAGAAGGACATAGCACACACACCCAAAAAGACGAAGTCCGAATAATCGGAGACATGCCACAAAGACGCTCCACCGAATCCCACCCTTTAAAGCGTAAGAAGGTTGAATATTGGTCAAGTAGGTGGCGGTGGAAACGACCTCGACCAATTGCATGCGGCGCAATAGAGGTATAAGCATAAGGGCACGAGTTGTCTCAAGAAGATGACGATGTTTGCGCCACCACACCATTTTGAGCATGAGCACCAGGACAGGAAAACTGAGAAAGAGTGCCCTATGTGGCAAGAAAACCTCGAAGAGCTCCTGACAAATACTCCCCTGCCGAGTCAGCACGAAGAACTCGAATGGGAGAATCAACGATGAAGACCGGCGATCACGACGACGACGCGCTACTGAGTGACGGCTCTGATCGGACCAGTCCGGTCTGAAAGCCGAGCAAACGGTCCGGAAGGCGAGACGCGACGCGAAGATCGAGGACGGCAAGAAGACAAGGCGCCGCCGAGCCGCGATCCGTCGGAGGACAACACGAGCAGAGGAGAGATGAGCGCAAGTGCAACGCCCAGGAAGTATAACCCTAACCCTAATGGCTCTGATACCATGTTATGAATAGCACTTGTATTGATCATGAGGCCAATGGGCCAATATATATTCATGTACACAAGGGCATACAAGGAAAGCCTATACAAGGCAACATCTATACAAGGTATTAGCAATCTCATATATTAGGAAACCAGGATATTGTCTAACAAAACTCATCATTGTAGAGGACCTTCCTCCAATGTTCATGGACAATGGGATGGGATTATGTTGAATACACGGCTGCTGTGATGCCCTTTCATGCCCAACAGGTGCATACAGGAAACCATCCTAGTATCATAAATTTCTATTTTCGAAGAGCTAGATACCAAGAAATTATAGTAACTGAGATTGCCATTTTCTATGACAAGAAAAATGTTAATATGTAAAAAGAGAATCTTTTATACAGCACAGAGCAGTCGTGGTGAAAATAAAATAATTGAGCATAACATTGCGAAGAATCAACACGGTCCTCAACTATATAAATTGAGCATTTAAGTCAGCAGTGATGAGTGATGGGCAAGCTGCATTGCTGTTGATTGGTAAGTGCTACAGTTATCATGCACACAAATAAGGCAACATATCCGGTGCAACCCCCCCCCCTCCGTGAAACCACCGTGCAACTGAACTAAAAAAAGTTTCAAAAAATTCTGAAAAAAATCATGGATGTACATCTCAACTTACCCCACCTACATATAAAATTTCATGATCAAATTCATCCTATCCTAGCGGTATAAAAAAACAAGCAGCAAAATGAATAGTGATGAACAGTAAAAATCACTGCTCACGCGAAATTTGTCTTTTGTAGCTGCTAGTATAAGATGAATTTGATCATGAAATTTTATATGGTGGGGTAAGTTGAGATGTACATCCATGATTTTTTTCAGAATTTTTGAAACTTTTTTTAGTTCAGTTGCACGGTGGTTTCACCGGGAGGGGTGATTGCACAGGATATTTTTCCCACAAATAAAGGTAGCATGTTCAATGATCTTACAATGAAGGAACAAAGCCTGGATATACCATGGACTTACCAAGTTCTATGTGCTTACCGTAAAAGGAAAAAGCCAGGATATTCCCTGGCCACTTTGTCGAGCAACAATTGTTGTAGGACCAGCCAAAGAAGGTATCCAAAAAAAGCCTTCAGTAAGAAGTCCCTTTTTGATGAAGATACAGACATATCAGGTAATATAGATGCTTCCAATTTAACACAAAGAAGAATGATAGAGAAGAACGAACATTTAAGCATATCAACCTCGTTAGCTACATTGGAAAGAGCTCTGTATAGACCAATCCAAACTGGTATCGTCACAAGAGTAGGCAAGCATCCTATTATAGAATAACGCCAAAGAAAACAGAATGTGAATAACTAATACAAGAAAATAACTAAATAGAAGAAGAAACAGTAGACTGAGAAAGTGTGAAACCTAATGACAATATATTTCTACTAAGCCTTGCTATGAATTGAGCATAGAGGGGCTCGCATTAAATATTGATAGGAGAAATACCAAGCATAGTATTTATAACTACCTGCAAGTGGGTCAACACCAGACAACTTATATAAACGAGCAGTTTCGAGTTGTATCCTTTCCTGGAAAAATAAATAAATAACTTACAGATAAAAGTGATTCCAGTAGTATTCTAAATACATTGGCATGATCTTGATTCTATATTGTGCTTTGTAAGTGTTATGAATATCACTTGTATTGAACATGAGGCCAATAGGCCAGTATATATAAATGTACATGAGGGTATAGAAGGAAAGCCTATATAAGACAATATCTATATATAGCTAGCAATCTCTATACAAGGCAACTAGCAATCTTTTATATAAGGCAATTAGGATATTGTCTAACAGTAAGTTCATTCAATTATATCTCCTAAGTCCCAAGTGAGATTTTTTAAGCAAAACAAGTTTGTTTAAGTGGAGTTTATCTGAAATATGCACTTGGACAATAAGTACCATATGTTTTTACAAGATATTTTGGATAGAAGACAAGTACCCCATTAGATGTGTGTCTTGAAATATTGAGTAGCAAGAGCAATTGATTTATTTTTTAAGGAATAAGTCCATTTTACACCTCCAAACTTTGCAAAAAGTCCGTTTAACACCCTCAATTACAAAACCGGATATTTAACACCCCAAATTACACTCATAAGGTGGTTTTGGAGGGTAGTTTTGATGACATAGAACCAACTTGTCGGCGTATTTCGCCGGACAGGACCCTGTCAACAGACGGGGTGTCCTCCAAGGAGGGAGGTTAAGGTTCAGTAGAGGGCGTCTTCGCGGTCGGAGACCCTAATGACTCTCACACGAGAGATCCCGGGGATCAACAGATCAAAGAACACAGCGATGTATCCAGGTTCAGGCCCCTAGTGTGGGTAATAGCCCTACGTCCTGCTGGATCTTTGTTGAGGAAATATAGAGGCGGTTACAATGGCTCTTTCAGTTCGTTCTGCTCTTTTTTCGCTAAGTCTCTCGACCTCTTGGATTCGGATTCTCCCCCCTCTATGCACCAAAGCTCCCTTATATAGACTGGGCTGGTCCGGGCAGGTGAGGGGGTGACATCATACTGATCTATGAGTCATTTATTACACCCATCACTGTGGTCTTATCATACTGAACCACGACTCATTTATTACACGCATCATTGTAGCCTTGTCCCTCAAACCCCATTTAATGTCGCTGTATGGCTTCGCCCGGTCCGCCCGGGATGTGACATTCCTGCGACGGGTTAGGTGTGAGGCGTCAGAGGAATGGGCCGTCGTCGTGTCGACAACAGAATTCTTCGCAATCAATGGCTCGGACACAAGGTGTCAGGGGAAGGAGACTTCGAGGCGAAGCCTACTTCTCATTCTTTTGATCGCCTGCATGGCGGCGAGAGAGAGCTGGCCGCTTTGCTTGCCGAGCCACCATGTGGGCCGCCGCCCGGCGAGGGCTTGGGCGCCGCCGCCGCCAAAGCCGCCACGGAGGCCGACGCCCGTGGTAGGGCTCGATCGCCACCGCCAGAGCCACTTATGGGGCCGACACCCGTATGAAAGGTGGCTCGACCACCACCGCCGCCGAGCCGCCACGGAGGCTAACGCTGGCGGTAGGGCTGATCGACGCTTTGCCGCCAGCCGCCATAAGGCCGACACCGCAGCAGGGCTCGACGCCCACCGCCGCCAGTCGCCACGGAGGCCGACGCCCGATGGGCAAGGCCTAATCGCCGCCGCCACTAAGTCGCTTTATGGGAAGCCGACACCGCGAAAGGTGGCTCGATTGCTTCTTTCGCCAGCCGCCAAGGAGGCCGACGCCACGGGCGAACGATCGTCTACTTGCCGCCAAAGCCGCTATGGGGCGACACCGTGAAAGGTGGCTCGATCGCCCACTGCTGCCAAAGCCGCCACTTGGATCGCTCGCCCGGCGAGTGGGGCCTAATCGCTTGCCTGCTCGCCAGGCCGCCACGTGGTCTTACTTATCTACGGCGGAGAGGGTTCCCTGGCGTAAAGTACGCCGACACAACTCAAAGTGGTTTTTGCAATATTGATGGCTATATCATTGGATTTTGCTTATGTGGATCCAACTCAAGGGAAGTTGACATCCACATCGTCGACCTTTTTCTTACTCCTCTCTCTATCTCTATTATCTTTCTTCTTCTCATTATTCTCCCTTCTCTTATTTGGATTGCCATCAGCAAAACCGATGACATGGCCACCAACATAGCAAAAACCATCCTAAGTTGGATCCATAGTTGTCACGGCGGTCCGGCTAGGCACGGTGAGCCTGGAGCGCTTGGATGCCTAGCTGGCCACCTAGGTAATGATTAGACAATGAAAATAATAAATAATAACTCATGACATGGAATTAACTAAATATACTACATACGAAAGGAAATTAGAGATAACAAGCAAGCAAATAAATAGTTCTCATATGACATGGAATTAACTACTACTATTGTACTACTACTAAGTACTATACTACTACTACTACAATAATACTACTACTAAGTACGTCTGTTGCCGACCCCAACGTCTCCGCCCAATCGAGCTCGACCCCATCGCACACTCCTTCCTCGACCTCGACGCCTCCGCCCAAGCTCCTCCTCCCCCATCGCCTCCCCTTGATCAAGCTCCCCCTTCCCCCATTACCACCCCAATCGAGCCCTGACCCCATTGCGTCCCCTATCCAACCCCCCATACTTGGCACAAAGTATTGGCAATGGAGCAGAGGGGCGGTGGTGCGGCGCAGCTACTCCCCACGTTAGGTCTGCGTCTTTGTGGCCGCCTTAGGTACGTCCTCTAGTCGAGGCAACCGTACCTAACGTTCCCCTCCAGCCGCTAGAACGCCTAGGCGACGTTGTGACAATATGGGTTGGTTCACTATCAGGAAAACCACCTTAGGGTGTAAGTTGATCTGTTTTTTAAGTTTGGGGTGTTAAATACCTGGTTTTGTAGTTGATGGTGTTAAATGGACTTTTCATAAAGTTCAGGGGTATAAAATGGACTTATTCCTTTTTTAAAATGACTTGAATGAATGGGAAGATGAAAAGTTTTCTCAACAGAGTGAGATGATGACCCTTAGAAATTGGATTGGTTAGTGTAAGTGATTTTCGAGTATTTGTCTAAACGAAGGAACAAACAACGATGAGGTAAAATTGCTTCTAGTTTGTTTTGTCCAATTAAGATATATGAACCTTACATCAAAATTCTATCAGGAAGCTTTCCCACAAAGCATCTTAATGGCTTTGTGAGGAAAAAATAAACTGAACTGGACAATAAAATAGGTCTTTCACTTGATGTGGACCTCAACTTGTTGTTACATAAAATTTTTACCCTTAATGAATTGATAACAATAAGAATTGAAAGGTTTACCCTGCCATTAGTCTCAAGGTGTGCACATTGAAGAATCCAATGTAAGAACATGCGCGGTGATCCAATACAAGAACATGTGTCACAGTCTAACCTATATTATTATACATCAGATCAATATGTAAAATATAAATACCTGATCACCAGCATATCGTTCTTGAATAGCCTTCACTTGAGGTTGCAGTGACCTCATTGCAAGTGCAGACTCAACCTATATGGAAACAACAAAATGTGTTAGTTTCGATATTGGATTCAAGAATATCATAAACATTATATGCACTCTTTTCAACATCAAGCAACCAGAAGTGCAATACCAGACTCTCATAAGTCACAGTAATAGAAATGGAAACTTGCCGAACTCATATCCTATTTTTGCATAATTCAAGGAAACCACCAGGAACTGTTGGCCACCAAAATATTTGCATAAAGTATAGAAGGAAGACAAGTAATGCTTAGGCAGGAGAGCAACCAGTAAAACTTTAAGCATTATTACCCACATACATGATGCATTTTTTCCCCAAATATCAGGAGCATTAGTATATGAGTGCATAATTTACCAAAAGTAACAAGCATGCAAATTGCAACATCAAAGTTTGATGCATCAATGGGAGGGTGTGCTTTTACATCATCATTTATCACTAGTAGTTAAAGCTTGAATGCCAAATTTAACTCAAAGACCTAATGTCATCAATTGTTTTGGGCCAGAAAGGCAGTAAAATCTTCGCCCTTTCTAGTCAAACAGGTCCCACATTAAAGTTTCTGTCATGAAGTGCTGGTACAAAGGATCAAGTCATGCATTAATTACTGGTTTAGCTGAGAAGGTCCTGCAAGGAATCAACATTTTATAGGATATGCTTGAAGCTACAACCAGTACATATAAGAAAGAAAAATTTGCCACAATGCCAGATATGCATCATGTAATCATGTATTGATAAACGTCTCAATTATTTTCTTGAGCTGAGGATCACGATATTTCAGAAGTAAGGAGATGGTAAACCTTGTTATTTCCCAAAGACTGCTGAGTGAAAGTGCGGGCATATTATATTACGTCTTATAGAAAGACCCACAATGCAAATGCAATAAAACTGGAACCAAAGGAATGGAAAAGTTTTTGATAGAAAACAGCCAGAAATTCAAAACTCGAAGCAGCTGTTTAAGCAAGTAGTTCTATCTACATGTGCATAGAGTAAAGGAACAACACAAATCTTTAATCTTCAATTGGCTAGATAGTTTAATTTAAAATTGGCCTTATGTGAGGATTGTCTATTCTTCCTTTTCTCATTTCTTTCTGCTTATACATAAACTCCGCTTTATCTATTAGTATATTTTATATACCGTAGGGGCCTCCCCTGCGGTTTCATGTAAAACAAAATGCAAATGCAATAAGTAGTAATACGCTGATAAGAGTAATTTTAATTATGCCCCCAACAAAATAGTGACCAACCTTCACCACCTTAGTTTGAATAACCTCTACTATATCACAATCTTTCTGACTGTAGCAACATGGCAGAGAAACTTACCTGCTTCTTTGTAAGAGGAAAGGTAGCCACCTTAACAAGAACTGTTAGGAGGATGATTGCAAAACCATATGGATAAGGAATGTGGAGAGCTGATAGACCATCTTTCAGAACCTGCCAATGGGGAAACAAATTTATATCACCAGAAAATGTGTTAAAGCATGATATGAACATATAACCAAAAAAGACATGCGAACTGAGAGGACACAAGATACTGTACAAAAATGTGAAAGCATACACTTAAGTTTATAAATATAGAGGCCACTCATATGATCACATGCACGAAAATGCAGAAAAACGGGAAGTAAACATTGGTTCTCTATCCATACCCTTTCTTGACTTTACTGAAAAGATAACTCACATAATCTTCCAATTCTAGTATCATTTTTTCCCGTATTGAAAATTACAACAGAAAATTCACGGTATTTTCGTTTGCTGAAAATAGTGAAAACAAGTATGCTAAATTGGAAACGTAGAAATATTCCCATCCTTCTCAATTGCAGGCGAACCATTTCCCTGAGGAACAGACTATAGCACAGACTAAAAATTTTGATTAGCAACTGTTCCTCATCTACACTCAAGGCCAGTGCTACGGCATTCTACGAGGACACTAATCATTGACTAGCCTCGAGAAAGTGTTCAGAAAGCTAATAAAATCCATTCCTCGTATGGCAAGAATACACCAGCAGCACAAACTATTTTCGAGCATGTTGAGAAAGAATAATGTCCGCTTGCAACAACAACATAAGGATCCCTGAATTAAATTCCCCGGTGAATCGCTCACAGCCAACAGAACAATCTAAAGATTCCAAGTAACATTTGTAGTTCCGTGGCATAGCGTTTTCAGCACCAAAAGCTCATAGGTCGCAGTATCACACCATACAAGTGCAAAAAAAAGCTTCCCAAAACAGAAGAAAGAAGGCGCGTACACACACGGCACGCAACGCAATTATGCAAACGCCCCTGAATCAATTGAGCAGAAACAGGCAAACACAAAAGCGCACGCTAACGCGGCAGGTAGGCGCGCACCTTGAGCACCGTCTCCATGGAGTTGGTGATGCCGGAGAGCCAGTCCCCGGTTGTTTCCTTGGCCCCGCCCTCCACCACCACCGGGGACGCCGAGACAGCGGCATCCGCGACAGTGTAGAGGAACGCCTCGACGCGGCCGAACAGCTCGCCGACGTCGGCGAAGCCGCCTCCTCCGAGGGCCGCGACCGGGCGGGAAAGGCGGAGGCGCGGCGCTGCGCCGCGAGGGGAGAGGCGGCGGAGGCGCGAGAAGGAGCAGGAGGCCCGCGACGGAGACAGAGTTAGGGCTAGGGTTTGGGGGTGGGCGAGGAGGAGGTGCAAGTGGGATTGGGAGGGAGCCGCCATTGGAGAGGGGAGGGGAGGAGGTGGTGGTCGGAGATTGGAGTGGAAGCAGGCAGCGAGGCCCCGAGTCCGACTTCAACCCGTACCAAGCGGGGCACCTCCACGCCAGCGTTCACGGTATCGAATTTTCAATTTTCGAACCATTTTTCATGTTCAATTATCGAAAAAACCGGTTAAAAATCAAAAATTTAACCTCGATGGTCTAAAAAAATAAAAACCACTGATTTTATTTATTTCTGACTGGTCTTATTCGATTGTCGAGCGATTATATTCGATTTTTGCACACTCAAGAAAAATTAAAAAATTCAAGAAAATTGAAAATATGAATAAATCCTAATTAATCTATAAAACAGCTTAGAAAAATTTTAACAATTTTTTAATTTATTTATTGCTTCTGAAAAATAAAAAATAGCAATTAATAAAAAAAACATAGACACAATTAGATTTTTATAAAAATTTACAATCTTGATCATGCTCTGAAATTTTAATGGAATCATAATTAGTTCCCAAGGATCATGTAGCAAAATTTCAAAAATATTAGATGTCAGTTACTACCCTTATAAAATCAAAAACAGAAGAGCATATATAAAGATAGTAGCACTACCAAAATTTTTAAAAAATATACAAGTCTGATCATCGTCTTAAAATTTTACAAAATTATTATAATACCTCAGGACCTCACACAAAAATTTTTAGAAATATTAAACTTCATTTAGTTCCTCTAAAAAATAAAAAACAGAAGAGCATAGTACCTATACTAATATCTGCAGAGTTCCAATGCTCTCGACGATTTGAGCCAAGCCAGCCGCGCACGGCTCTGGTCATTTTTGGTTTTTTCACGTTTAGATCTTAAAAAAATACGTAATTACGTACAGGTTCTTCCCATAATTTTTTACGAAAAGGACCTTCTAGTTCAGAAAAATCGTGGATCTTTCATGAAAATACCCTAAATAAATGCCAAAAAACGTAGTTACGTTTGGATCATTTCAGCTATTTTTTGCGAAAAGGACCTTTCAATTTATCACAATCGCAGAACCTTCGTGAGGGGACCCTAGATAGATGCGAAAGAAACATGGTTGCGTTCGTATCCTTTCGGCCGTTTCGCACGCTTTCTCGACAATTTTAAAAAAAAACTCCACCGAAAAATACAGGTATGATACGTCGCGAAAATATTCCTAGTATATTCTGATAGTAGCACTGTTAGAATTTTAAAAAAAACACAGGTATGATAATGCTTTAAAATTTTTATAGAAGCATTATCATTACCTTAGGACCTCACACAAAAAAAAAAAAAAATAGCACTTTCATAAAATTTTTAAAATTTTAATTTGAATTCCACTAGTTTATCGAGTGGTTTCGGAGATCAAATCGATTTATAGTCGATAATTGAGAAAATTGCTCAATTATCGATAGGCACCGCACGAGACAAACCTGCGAGCACTAGTAGCATCGGATTGGACTAGGTGGGCCTAGGGGTGGAAAACGAGCCAATCGAGCTTTTTTTCGAGCTTTCTTTGACACTAATTTATTCTTATTTATTATAGTCTCCTGTATTGTTTGAGACCCAACTTCGAACCGAGCCTAACGAGCCGAGCCTAACGAGCCGAGCCGAAGTTGATCCTTGTTTCAAATCAACTAATTTTTATTTTAAAAGAAAATGAATGTAATCGAGCAATTTGAAACGAGCCAAGAGCCACTCACGAGCTTTTTTCCTGGGCTGTGGGGTTGGGGGCAGTGTTCAAAATCTCTTTGTGATTATGGAAATCTTGACTAAAATTTTAGATTTTGTCGAGGTACAAGATTCTAAATCTCATGGGATAAAAAATTGAAAATTAGGTTTTACTAAGTATTTCTGGTAAATTTTGGCAAAATCTAGGTGATTCCTTTGGGACGGATTTCACAGCAATTTTTTTGTGGAGAATTATAATGTTTTTTATGAGAAATATATATGAAAAGTTTTTAAAAAATACATATACAAATTATGTAACTCTAAACCCTAACTTGGATTTCGACTTTAAATAATATATTTCGGCCTAAAACCTAACTTGGATTTCGGTCATAAATTGTATTTCGGCTTAAACACTAACCCTAATTTGGATTTCGTCTTTTAAATAGTGTCTTTCGGTTTAAACCCTAACTTAGATTTCGATCTTAAATTGTATTTTGGTCTAAACCCAAACTTGGAAATTTTATGTGCAGATACTTAGTATTTTGCATTCAAACAGATTGAAAATGTACATAAATACTTACATGATTTTTTTTCTTTTTTTAATTTTTTTCTAGCCTCAGAAACCATTTCACAAGGGGTTGAAAATCACCGAAATTTCAGTTATTTCAATCGAAATTTTGGTTTTTTCGATTTCAAATTTGCTTTTTAAATTTCGTTTGGATTTCAACTGAAATTTTGAAATCTCGCTTAAATTTTGAATTTCAGCAGCTTCTAAGATATGATCTGAAAATAAAATTTGAAATCACTCAAGATATGATGAAAAAACAAAATTTGAAACCTTGATGGAGGGGTGGGCCTTGCAAACTAGTGAGCACCGTCTTGAATTATTTTTCGTTTTCATTGGTACGCGCGTCGCTTCATTTTCGTTAGAGAAACGGTAGGGGAGAAGTGAAGGCGACTCTTGGTGAGCATCGGATCGGTGGCCTCCTGCTGTCCATCGGCTGTACTCTCACTATCTCCTCCTACCGGCGAATTTTGTGGATTGGTCTCTCTCGTCCTTGGTCAACGACCGGCGAAATTTTGTTCGCAGAGTTTTCTTAAATATTCCATGCATGGGAACAGCAACAGATGCTAGGTTTCTTAAATATTACACTCTTGGGTCTATTTCCACTGTAAGCTAGTAATGTGAAAGAGCACAGAAAAGTTTCATAGTGAAAAGCAAAATAGCAAATTCACTTTGTACTAAGTACCATGTCAAATCAACAGGAATTGTGGCACTAGACAATCCAAGATCCAACTGTTATCCATTCGAATTCACGAAATCACATCGCAGTCACCTGATAATTCTGGAGAACTTCAGTGCAAAAAAACTAGAAACGATTTAAAAGGCGAACAGCAATACCATCATGGAGCCACATATTGGCGAAACCATGGATCTGATTTATTGTATAATAAGCTTTCAAACGAGAATACGAAACAGGGATTAGTGATAACATCATGATGAAGTACACAAATATCCATTACCAGATCATGATTATCATCATCCACGGATAAGAAAGGTGTTAAGGACAGGCACCAAGGATAAAAACTGAGGAGGAAGGTTAAACCCAAAGGCTTGAAGCGAAACACCAACAATAGGATATTAGGTACTTAGCACACTAGGATATTAGAAGTTCTACACTTTGCGCATTAGTAGAAAAAGCCTCTGATCCAGCTCAAAGTTGGCAGCATTGGAAGGATCACCCTTGAGCATCATTAGGAGACCACCGAATGATGCATAAATCTCCCTGTAAGAAAAAGAAAAGTACTGCATAAAAAACATAGCAAATAAAAAAAAAATCAAAATCCCTAGACACAGGAGAGTTTAAATTAATCTAAACACACTCATTAAAGCAATTTTGCTCCCCTCTTTTCTTCATAAAAACCAGATTGATCTTGAAGGAACTTGCATGTCCAATTGATGACTACCATCATCAGATGAAAAGAATGTGCAAATTCATTATGATTGATGAAATATTAAAATCAAGTTCATTTGGTGTTTGAAACACTTTACAGAATTGCCTTTGTAGGCTCAAACTGTGTCACAATCATGTTTCATCGTGCTTAGAAATAATAGGCTACATCCTATATAGTTAACATTTTCTCTAACACCACGAAAAACATCAAGTTGATTGGTGATGCGTCCACTTTGGCAAGCTCAAATGATAGGGAAATCTACTTGTTATTAATTGAAGAATCAATAGAAGTTGAGGATTTGCTAGCTGACATGTATACTGCAAGAGCATATTATAGGACCAAAACCTTGATAAAGCATATGTGGTAGGAAGCAACAAGTGAACAAAATACACCCAAGCGTCAGCTAACCATATATGAGGTAGAAACCCTATAGCTATACGTTAGTTCACAACTTCCAGTTTAAGGAAAACCATACACTTTAGCATTTTGACCAGAGGAGGTGTCTTCCGAGATCTTGTAAAGTTTTCCATGCATGACATAATCGAACTTGTCAGCCAGAGTTTTTCTGCCAGCCTGAAAAGGAGACAATTCAGTATTTCAGTGTTAACTTCCCAATACTAGGAGTTCTATCAATGTGCCTCATCAGATGCAACTCCAATAAGAACATTGAAGAAATCTTATGAACTGAAAACACATTCCAACAATCCAACCTGCATTTGCACCATTCAATATCATTAGATTATTTCAAGGTCAAACTGTAAGATGCACATTTCACAGAATGGCAAGGCCAATCACCTGTGTATAGTAGCCAGTATCTGGGGCACCATCCAAATTCAGAGTAGGAGCTAAAACCATGGTAAATTTGTCCCCAGTGTGCATAGGATAGACCTCTGTGGCAACATCTAACTGCATATACATATCAAACTGCTCGCTGCGAGCTTCGATACGAGAAACTGCACACGAACAATACAAGGACAATATAACATCAGGTCATATCTGAACAACACCGAGAACAATACTTCAAGTGGTACTTGTGAGATGATTATCAAACAAAATCTATCGAAACAGAAATTCTGCACTGGTAAATTATATGGGGGAACGTTTGACAGAAAAGAACATTCATATAATCGTGCAATGTCACAAACATATCATTGGAAGTACAGCACAGCTTATTTTTTGAATTACACAATTCTGCAAGAAGTCCTTGATTTAGTAAAAAAGAAAGAAAGAAGAAAGACACAGAAGGAAAACATAAAGGAATTTTTTTATAGTCAGCTGTGTAAAAAAAAATCCGACAATCAGCAGTCGTTAGGGAAAAAATGCATAGAATGTGAAGGTTTACATCATTGCAGGATACAATTAGGAAGGTGCTCAATGCAAGCACCAACCACATCAAGAGAACACAGTGCTTCAAAATCACTCAAAGGACTGAAGTGTCAAAGACAAGGATCCTGCCAGGGCAAGTAAAAAAAATTCACATGCACCCTGATTGTGACTACAGTTTCATTGCTTATTTGCTCACATCACATTACAAATTTTGCCTGGAACATCCTTTTAGCCTCTAACACAACCATGAACATAGAACTAAGGAAGAACATGAGCACTCACTGATACAAGCAACGCAAACTGAGCTCGGAAACACCAACTCGAACTGTCATTACACTATTGCTGCTCGTGAATACATACTGAACAAACTAGAGCGATTCTCACATAGCAAGCTGCAGCGCATGGTTCAGGAATCATTCCCTCAAGTGGCAGGAGGGCCTTCAGGGATTACCTTTGTCAAACTTTTTACCATCAGGATCGAGCCTGGTCACGATAAAGATGTCCTCGAAGAGATGTTCGGCCATTTTCCCTGACAGATGGGGGGAGCAAGAGTAAAAAAATCACTCTCAGATCGATTCTACAGCAGATGAATCAAACAAGTGGAATCCTGTAAACTAGTCCGCGCACCAAATCTGTGCACCAAGAAACAGGGGCGGACCTAACGTGGGGCATGGGGTTTCGGTTGAACCCCCAAAAATTTAGGAAAATAAACTGCTACTAGTGTTCCACCACGGAGCAAACAAATCCGCAACGAACTCCATGGACTGAACTATCCATCCCAGAAAGAAAGATTTGGATGAGATTGCTCACAGCAAAGAAAAGATCCCTAGGGCAAAGCTCACTCTTAGAAAAACAATCGAAGCTAGAGCTTCCTTACCAGCGAAAGAAGAGATCAGTCCAAGCCCGGATGGATCTCCACTCCACGCCAGTCGGTAGAGCGGAGGAGGATGCCTACGAGATGAGCAGTCCTTCGCTTCGAGGTTGAGACAAACGGGGAACAATAACCATGACAAGATCTGGCGGAGGAGGAGGAGGATGGGCTAGAAGTAGCCCTGATCAAACGTCGGGCCGGGCCGGGCTCAAAAAGCACGAACTTAAAACGTCAGGTCTGAGCCCAGCCCGAAGACCAATAAGTGTAAACTTGGTAAGCTCAAAACCCATCCCGATCAGGCTATAGTGCAGATTTCATGGGAGAAAATGAAATAAAAATCGAAGCAAGAGCTTTGCTTAAGAAATTAGCATGTGAAGCACTGTATATGAGTGTGTATTTGGTTTTTTCAATCAAATCGGTTTAGTTTTTCTTGTTTAAAATTTTTTGCTTTTTGGAAACTAGCTACTGAAATTCTCGATTCAAATTTAAAAACCAAACCGAATTAACCAAAAAATTCGATTTGTTTTTCGGTAAACCGAAATTTGTGAGAAAGGTTACGGTAGGTACAACATAAGATAAACTTCAATTAAATGACTTCCAAGTTGATTTGTCCCATAGAAATGTAAATAAACATTAGTTACAGCCTGGTATAAAGTTCAATACCACTTCCAATTGGAAAAATTACATTGGTTTTCACTTTTTGAAAACAAAATTAAATACTACTTCCAAACGAAGATAAACTTCAATTAAATGACTTCCAAGTTGATTTGTCCCATAGAAATGTAAATAAACATTAGTTACAGCCTGGTATAAAGTTCAATACCACTTCCAATTGGAAAAATTACATTGGTTTTCACTTTTTGAAAACAAAATTAAATACTACTTCCAAACGGAAAGGGAAAATTTTACCAATGCCACTAAAAAAATGCTCAATTTCATTTATGCCACTACTCTTTTTTCTCGTTTCATTTTTGCCACTAGTCTTTGCTATTCTTTCTCCTTTTGCCATTTTTGTAAGTTGACCGTTACTCAAAATTGTTCATTCTATTTTAAATTTTTTAAAGAAAACAAAAGAAGGTCAATTCTTTTCAAAAAAAATTGTATGACCCTAGACTGTTAAAGATAGTATCATGATTTTTTTAGAGCATGATGAAGCTTGTACATTTTTATAAAAATCTAGAGTTGAAGCCAAATGACTTTATTTTTATAAAAATATATAAGCTTGATCATACTTGAAAAAATTTATGATGCCATCTTTAGCAGTTTAGGGTCATATAGAAAAATTTTCGAAAGAATTGAACTTCATTTGTTATCTTAAAAAAATCAAAAATATAAAGAATAATTCTGAATGATGGTCAACTAACGGTCAACTCACAGTCAACTGACAGAAATGGCAAAAAGAGGATGAAGTGAAAATAGTAGTGGCAAAAATAAAAGGAGAAAAAGGGTAGTGACAAAAGTGAAATTGTACACTTTTCAGTGATACCAATAAAATTTTCCCAATGGAAAAATTTACAAACCATATAACTTAAGCTTACTGCTTAGGGCTTGTTTGGAGAGCAGTAACTTTTCTAAAAAGCTTTTTTGGCCTTTTGGACTAAAAAGTGGTTGTTGCTTTTTATAAGAAACTATTTAACAAATAGCTAATTTTCCTCAGCAATTAGCTGCAAAAGTAGGACCAACCCAACTTTCACCTTTTGATTTTTGCTAATTATATATGGCTTCTAGCTTATGCTATAAGCTACTTAAAAGCTGAGCTGTTTAGGGGGTTTATTAGCTTTTCAAAAGCTGAAGCTAGCTTAAAACCCCCAAACAGGCCCTTAGTCACGTAGAGCTTCTGGTAGGAAACAGCTGAAGCCAGAGAGCCCATCCACGCCTCCCTCCACTTGTAGCGCAAGCACAAGACATATATGTGTGAGCAGTCGCGGGGGTCCAAGGCAGAATCGGTGAGCAATGAGGAAGGGCACATTGAGAAGCGGCGCACCAGGGTCAGAAGCGACGCGTTGTAGGACTAGATCTTCTACCAGAACATCTAGACTATGAAGAAGAGGAGGCCGACGGGCGGAGCAGGGCCCGAAGACGTGAGGTCCCCAGCCCCTACGCCTGCGATGAGCACTGCAATCCGAGGAGACACTGGTTGGCAACGAGGTGTGTGGAGGGGTGCGCATCGTGGTTGAGTGCGTGCATGGGTAGGATTGGCCAAATGGGGAATTGGGGATGGCTTGGCGAATCTATCAATTCGATCTAGGGTTAGGGTAGGAAATGGAGATTTTTGTGTAACAGGTGATTTGGCATATTGGTTTTCAGTTGGTTTAGTTTCCAAAATTAAACAACTAAACTGAAAACCAAAACCTGAATAATGTCGAAATAAAAACCGAAGCATAAACAAAAAACAATTTTCTCAGTTAATATGGTTCAAAAAAATGCCCACCCCTAGCAACGTAACATGGAGTCAGAGAGTTTTTTATTTTTAAAAATCATTGATCCAATAATAGTTGGTTACGGGAACAACAGCCAAAACCACGACAATCATTCAAAACCAAAGCATATGGTAGTAGGCTTCCTCGCTACTCTTGGACACATATGCTAGGCATGTTAGATCATATTTGTTGCTTGCAAATTCCTTCTTCAAAAGACTAGCGTATATGGTGTTCGTTGGGTCTGACGCATGCTGGGCAATAATACAACAATGAAACACCTACTACAATAAAAAATTAAGGCAAGCAGGGTAATAAGCACTCAATTGATCCACGTTGTTCATCTGAGTAGTAAACATATAAACAATTCAGCGACCCACCACTATGGGAGTGTCAGGAGGATGACCTAGGGGAGCTACTGCGAAAGGTGAGGATGGGAAGGGAGGAGGTGATGGGGAGGGCATGAGATGAAACAATGGGTGAGTAGCCACTGGAGGTGAGGTCGAGGATATTGAGGACCGTCTAGAGTAGCTAGGGATTGAGACAAGGATGAAGCAAAACGTTTATATATGGCTGTTGCGGTTAGAGTTGGAGACTTGCAGCTGAACACGAGTGCTTGCCTCGGGCCGATCCGATCTACTGGGCTACTTAAATTGAAGCCCAAGCCCACCCAAGAATATTGCAGGCTTAAAATCTAGGCCTGGACCAAGTTTTCCAGGCTAGACTGCCCATGAACAGGTCTAGCTGGAAGTAGAGATGGTAGCGGGGACATTCTCTAACGAGGAGCGGCAGAGTGTCCCCATCCCTGACATACTAATTATTTACCCCTATTCCTTGTCACTGTCGGGCCTTAGGTCTCCGTTAGAGCACCCTATAAGAAGTAACAACACGAGTGAAGAATAAGAATAGGTAGTAATTAGCAAATTTGAGAAAAAATTGAGGTGCACTGAAGGCAATATAGCAACTAAATATATGAGTGTATGATTTGTGATCCATAAAACAATGCAATACAATTCTATTTTTATTCATGCACACAAATCACCCAATCACATCCTTAGGCATGAACGCACACATAGAAGCATGAAACTCACAAAGCAAGCACATGCTTGTTCGAGCATTACATGATCGCGAGCAGTGTGCTTGGCTTCCGTTGGGTTGGCGACGGCTTGTAGGAGCTTCCAACGACAGTGTGCACCATTAGGATTGGAGGCTATTGGTGGATATATGGCAGTAAAAAAGTGAGGCCGCAGTGGTTGACTTGCTGTAGGTGGCGACTAGCTGGTAGATGACGATTAAGGATTGGTAGAGACTAAAGAGCTTTGGGATTGGGGATCTAGGGTGTAGCGGCCTATGTGATTAGGTAGAATATAGTGATCCATTCTAAAATATAAAACATTTATGTGATCAGGGTGTAGCGGCCTTTGACCATCCACCCACCCTAGTATAGAGCGAGGCGGATCATGGCTAGGTTGGGGTGGAGCACCTCGGATTGATGCATGGCAAGCTGGAGATCTAGAACTCTAGCTAGAAGTGAGATAGAATATTTTGATTTTTTAGAGGTTGTTTTGGTCTTTTACAATTTAGCCATTAGGGTTTGGACTTCTGTACTAAATGCCGCATTTGATAGGAGTTTGATTGAATCAAAGAGTATTCGGTGAAAACCACCTAAAATTTGAAAATCCATGAAAAATCTTTTAAGTTCAAATAGATTTGGTGGATGGCTGGATGTGAATAAGTACATATGGCTGCTAATTGTGAAAAGGATTGAAATGTTTTAAGATGTATCTCTCAAAACATACTTCCTCTAGTCACAAATATATGTCGTTTTTGATATCCACATACTACCAAAAATGCAACTTTGGCTACTAATTTATATTGTAATATGTTTATAAAGCCTAATGAAATTATAATATTATGACAGCACATTTTAAAACAAATCTACACATATGATTTTTATGTATTCAATGTAAATATTTAAAAATATGTCCATAGTCAATGTTTCAAAAGTTTAACTATAGGTATCCCAAAACGACATAATTTTGTGACTGAAGGGAGTAGTAGTTTAGTTAATACTCAATTAAAAAAATTGACATTACAAAAATGCAAAACTAGCTTACTTTAATAAGCATATGCACACAACTACTGGACTCTTGGGATTCCCAAGCTTGTCGCTTTGTGTTCAATGTGCTTTTATGGAACTTGGTGACGTGTTAGCTATTTATTGCTTTGGCCCCAGTCGTTCTAGTTTTCAAGGCTGTGAGCTATCTATAAAAAGCGTTGGCAAGCAGGCAGCATGCACTAGTACTACTTTGTTGCCTTTTCTCATGCCCTTCAAAAAGCCTAGAGTTTTGTGCGTTGAACCACCTCACCCCTTTATTAAACCTGCGAAGCATAAGAAATGGTGAAGAAAGGAAATTATGCTACAGATGCGGTGGCTGAGGTTGTTTATACCAATGAGCTTGACCAATCGAAGGTGTCGGAGCACTACCTTACCGGTCTCGTCATTGATGGCTGGCTTCTAAATGTGTCTGTTGTGCGAGCGCCCGATCGAAGACTTCACCAGTGCCTCAGAGGGATGAGGCCATCGTGTTTGGGGCCTTCTTCGTGGTTGGCATTCGAATTCCATTGACCCCTCTGTTGATGGAGGTGCTTAGTGTGTATGGGGTTTAGCTTGCACAGTTGACCCTAAACTCTATTGCCCACTTGAGCATCTTCGAGTAGGCAATGTGCTCCCTGGAGGCGAAGGGCATGGGCAAGATGTTCGCCTTCCTTCATGGCGCTAGGCAACAGCTGAAGAAGAAGGGGAGCGATGCTGTATTGAACTTTGGGAGTGTCAACTTCCAGGTGAAGCCTTCATGGCAGCAGTTCATGCCTGCACACGTGTCAAAGAATAAGTGGGAGACAGATTGGGTGAGGCGCTAGTTCTATTACCCGTCCCCAATGTCGAAGGGCCTTTATTCGAGGGGTGGTCCGATAGAGCTGATTCCATCATCGGAGGTTGTGCTAATGGGTGGTGATACGACTAAGCCTCCTCCAAGGCCAGTCAGCGCGCATAAGCATGTGTGACTTGACTGAGGAGTTCTGCATGCTTCGCTTGTGGCTCCTGTCGGTGACTTAGGAGCTGCATTTTGGGGGAGCATGCGGATGGGCTCCGGCCCATCCTGACTGAGGGACGATTAGGTGAGGTCAGGATGATTAGCTAGGGTGGCTTATCCGATTTGTTCCTGAGGGAGGGGTTGTGAACGTCATAGTGTTATCGATGGAGGAGGAGACGAAGTCTGCTGAAATGTTCCTTGGACCATACACTTGGATGAGCATGGCCAACAAGGGAGTGTTGTGCATGGGACACACGTGAACCGTGTCTATGTGGGCCTCGGAATGGCCCTGCTAGAGTGGGAGAACCTAGACGAGGAGTGGAGGAATAAGAGGCCCCGTGAGGACACATCAACCATTGCATCTATTGTTCTCATCCGTGCCATGGCTCTAAACGAGCCTCTTGTCATGCATCCTTAGATGGAGGATATGGCGTACCATGATAGGCCCGTACTTGAGGGTGCAAGGACGGCCAGTGTAAGGGACATTGACCAGGTTGATACCCCACCCTATCAGGGGGGTACATCAGAGCTAAAGGGCACTAGGGCTTCAGGAGGTGGCCCCAAGTTGAATGACTTCGTGGTCGCAGATATCACAGTCGAGTCGGAGGGGATCTTGCGCTCCTAGGCCAGTGCCGGATTGAGCATCAGGTCGAAGTATCTGGAGATACCTTTGACACTATGGGTGGATGAGCCAGGTTGTTGTCCTCCTTTGTTAACTAATTATTATTAGTTTAATAGTAATTTTAATTTTATAACTTGTCTTCTTCTCTTTTTTATGACAGCTAGCGAAGATGCCAGGGTTGGTTCGGCCGAGGTTAGTGCTGATGGGGGATTCTCTTGGCACGGGATGCCATCAGGCCCTAAGAGTGAGGACTTATCTACCCATCCACCTCGTTAGAGTCCTAGTCCAATGCTAGTTGTGGATGCGAGCCCGTTGTGTCGTGCCGATTTTAAGGTTTGGCATGAGGACCTGCAAGTGTTTGGCGAGGTTGCGTGATTTGCTTTACTCGAGGATGTAGGGCAGCTGTTCCGCAATATGACGCTACCCACGATGTTTGATGTGCTAGATGCGAATGCTGCGAAGGTTGGTGATGTTAATGTCCCTTTGTTCCCTTTTTTATGGACGATTGCCTTGTAGAGCTTGATGCTATCTCGAGCCTTCCACAAGGATTTTCGTCGAAGCTACGATGAAATCCAAGGACAAGTGAATGCCCAGTAGGCGAAGGTTGATGCCCTTCAACGCGAAAAGTCCGAGCTTGAAGCGAAGCTCAACTACTAAGTTGAAGCTAAAGGAGCTATGCGGGCTGAAGGATCACCTCGTGGAGGAGGTTGCCACAGAGCAGGAGGGCAATGCCTTAGCCACGGAGATAGTGTGGTGAGCAATGTAGTCGTTGGAGGGGTTCTCCGATCGATGGGCACTGTACCACTAGAACGCCGACACGAGCGGGCAAACGTCGACCAGACCCTTCAATGGCTTGTGTGTCGAATCCGTGTGGATCAAAGGGCATGGCAAACGAAGGGTCAGGAGAGAGCCACTTGGCCTTAGCCCAGCTAGATTTTGGGCTCTAAGCCAACTATCTCCTTCGCCAGCAAGCTCAGTTGTTGCCAATGCCCACATGACTCTGTGTGTGCTTTCTATAAGTACATTTTGTTACAGGCATTAGTCAGATTTGTTGTGGGCATTCACTCGATTTGTTGCACTAGTTCACTCGAAGTGTTGCTGGATATTTTTTTTATTTTGTTGCTTCCTTTAATTGTTGTGATGAGTTTTGTTGCAGCTAGAGTGAGATTTTGTTATGTTGGTAGCCACTCATTGTTGTGTTTCTGCTATGAAAAATTGCATAGTTAAATTATTTTGTTGCAAACATCACTAGGAAATGTTGCGTTCAACCGTATGATGGTTTGGCTCTCGAGGAGGGAGGGGATGCGCCACCGCGGGAGCTGCCCGATGATGAGAAGGTTCTGCAGGAGGGCCCTCTGTCTTCATGACCAATTGCAATATTCTCCCTCTCTGCGGTAGCAACTTCTTCATGAGCATATCGAGTAGAGTGTTGTTGTTACGCCCCAATGGAGTGGGATCGAACTGCTGGTTTCACCTCTAATGAAGATTCGAAGGCGCTAGCCATTCCCTATAACTAAAAGACAAAAGCCACGAGAGATGTTTTTTTATTTATTGAGGGTTGGTTTGAGACTAATACTACTGAAACTAGAATAAAATTACTCACATCTACTATATATAAAAACGAACCGCTTTTAAACTATTTAAGCTAAAAAAACTAACTTTAAATTATAAAGCAAAAAAAAATCTAAACCTAAACAAATTGAGAAAAAAATAGAAACCCCTGGTGCAGATGCACACATACATGATACACGGATCATAAATCAAGCTGCTATTCAAAAGTGCGGTGAATGCCATTCTGAGCACAACCATCAGGATCAGAGATCAATCCAATTTAGCTTAATCTCAACCGTTGCTACCTGATCAGACGGTCCCTCCTCGGCGTCCTCGCGGAACAACACGCTCTAGCTCCCCGATAAGCCAGTTCGAGTGCACTGCACCTCCAGGGAGAGGAGAGGAGCTGAGCTAGCTGATCAGGGGATCCCATGCTCAAGACAAGACTAGAAGAACTCACGTCGTCTCATGATCAGTCCTGATCTCTGATAATGGAGGGTGCAGAGGAGACATGACGATCTCCTCCTCCACGGACGGCAGGCCTGGCTCCCACGCCCTCCTCGGCGCTGCGGCGACACTCCTGAACGTCCTCCACATCGCGGACGGCGCGGCGGCCGGATCGTTCCGCTTCTTCCCCTTCTTCTTCTTTTTCCCCTTCTGCTTCTTTGTTCCCTTCTCCTTCCGCTCCGCCGACTCGGCGCTCTGCTCCACGGCGAGCCCGCTCACCACCATCTGCTTGAACTTGGACTCCGCCCACCCGCTCATCAGCATGGAGCCGCCATCGGCGTCACCCGCCGCCGCCGGCTCCGACGACGCCTCGACGCCGCTGTGGTACTGGCCCTCCGACGACGACGTCGTCTCAGTGGACGCCGTGACCTCCTCGCTTCCATCGGCGTCCTCCTCCTCCTCGTGGTTATCTCCTTCTTCCTCGTCGAAGGCGCCGACGGAGCCCTCGGGGATGTCGCGCAGCAGCCTAATCATGGTGCTCTCGGGGATAAGGACGAACTTCTGGCCGGGGAAGAGCGGCTCGAGCGGGCGGACCCTGGCGGCATGCGGGTTGCGGAACACGTCGGGGTGCGCGAGGCACAGCCCCGGCGGGTGGTTCCGGATCACCGTGCAAGCCAGCACCACCCCAGTGTACACCTCCACCACTCCGCTCCACAGCACCACCCGCACCACCGAGTCCTTCCTCGCCAACGCCGACGACGAAGACAAGCTGCTGATCAGCTCCAACGACGCGCCACCACCGCCGTCCACTGACTGGTCTCTCGGCTTCCGCTTCTTCGGCTTGTCCTTGATGCGCTTAGGCCGGCCGCTGGCCGCGCGGAGCGCGCGCCGGACGTACTTGCCGAGCGACACCGAGGTGCAAGATCCATAAGACATAGCTTCTACCGTGCGCTTGATTTCTTGAGATGGAGTGCGTGGAGAGCTCGCTCGATGCGGCGTGTGTCCATATATACGCTGCCACTTGCTCTTAAGAGGCTAGCTTCTTCTTGTTTGTGTTGTTTCCGAACTCAATTTGCCGGCTCGGATTAATCAATTCGCCTGGTGGTCGATCGATGCTTCCTGCGATCATCAACACTGTTCTTGTTTCCTGGCCTTTGGAACTATCACTACGTCGATGAGATCGATCATGACGCCAGTAATATATATATCTAGGGCATGCATGGATGGTGGCTATCGTATTTAAATTACCGCGAAGGCACGCCGAAATGCCACGAACCCTCACGGTCGTAGACATCCATGCCTCGATCTAGTTCCTGGGGCGTCAACATGTGCGCCTTTTGGATAATATCAATGTGTCCCGCTCAGTTCGATCGATTCTGACTGTTTTTGATCATGTCCGTGACCAGCTTAGGGTCCGTTTGTTTGAAATTTTGATTTTGGATTCTGATATTTAAAGCAGAATAAAAAACAAACCAGTCTTATTCTAGAATCCGATTCTCACAATTCACCACACCCATATACACTAAAATCCACAATTTACTTCATATGTACTTTTGGATTTCAGTTTTTGGAGAATTAGTTTCTCTATAACCACAATCCAAAATCAACTTTTAGAGAATCAAAAACTGAAACAAACAGGCCCTTAATCACTGGTGTTTTATTTGATTGATGGCTAGCTTAGGGCCCTTACTATATGTAGGTTCGAGCTCGCAATTGTAACTCAAAAAAAAAATCGGTTAGATACTTCTGAATCCAGACGGTACATCAGTACCAACTTGATTCTCCAAATAAACCCTCGAAACGAAGGGAATAGTTCTAGCCCAAAAAATGAAAATACTTACTAGAATAGATTTACATCTTGCAAGAAGCAGCTCTGATAAGGACCATATTTAGCTATTACTAAGAAGTCTCAAACAGCAACTCCTGGTGACATTAACATACGTATATTCATATATACAGGTTGTCTTGACTCCTGAGGGTCCAGTCAAGCAGATGCATTCACGATTCACGAAGGATGCCTACCTACTCGTAGTACTGCAAAAATTTACAACTTTCCGTTATGCAGTCTCCAAGTGAGATGAAGTTCAGCAGAAGGTGGATGCAACAGCGAACTTTCCGGGCTGTCTGCTTGTACTGTTGTTTCAGTATAATCGCTTAGTTAGAAAACTGGGAGGATAAGCACGCCTCTGTTCATACTGTGCGTTGGACTCAAGGAACACGTCCTAGTACTCTTTGTACCGCCTTCTTTATGCCCTCCTGGTCCAGGCTAGTTGTCACATATACTTCTTGGACCTGCCAAGTTAAAATCGATTATAGTTTATTCTACAGTCTGTTACACTCCTGCAGAAATTTTTCCTACAGTATTTTTTTAAAAAAAACATTCTCCCTACAATTTGATAACAGACCAGCACAACCATCAGATAATTTACAATATTTTGCATAACTCATGATATTAAGTTCCCAATGCAAGGAAATGAAGTGAGGAAAAAAGGTGGAATGCATAAGACTTGTGATCTATGGACAATAGTTTCTAAATTTTCAGAGAACTCCAGATGGGCAATTTTTTTGTCAGCCTGTACACTGTAGTTTACTCAACCATGCCATCCAGCTACATAATCCGTAGTATCAAATTATGACATCTTTATTATGATATAGTATAATATTCAAGCCTAGAAAGAACAATGTTAAAGAGATGTTCAATCATGGTACCGAGAACATCCTTTTTTACATTCCACCGTATAAAGAGAGGCATTGTGGTGTTTACAGTGTACACCAGCAGAGGAAAAAAATTAACTTCTCAGAAGACATATCAATGGTTAAAATATGATCAAAATGCCATTCAGAAGACAGCTTGATATTGGTTTATGGGCTGTAGCAAATTCTGTTGCGTTGGGACTGAAAACAAGTTCAGGCCAAATACATGCATAATGAAACTCCAACATATAAAAAGAAAACAATATACCAAGGTGAATACTAACCTGTCTCCCAGCTCGAGCAAGAAGCTTGAACTGGTTGTCCTTAGCTGGCACCTGCATCAACGAGATCCAACACATCAGTCCATTCTTGTCTCATGTGAACTTGAACTAGTAAAATTGACGTCAATTGGGACTATACACTGGAAAGCCAAAGCTCCAAATCTTGTGAAACCACGCGTTTCTCCAATGCTTGGCGCCCGAATTGTACATCCATTATACTGTGAAGAAAATATAACTAATTAAAGTATGGAGATTGTAGAACCTATACATATATTCCTTTGTATAGTAGCAGATAAGGCATTGCTCCTGAAGTAATACACCAACATTAAAAACTAGATACCAAGCACGCAAACAGAAATCATACCCATCCTCTTGTAACAGTTCATTACATATGCCATCAAGTCCTGGAAGAAGTTCAACTTCTGCAGGAGATGACGTGATCTGAGCATTAGGTGATTGATCAGCTTCCTATAAAACAAGATTATTGCATGAGTCCACCTTTGCGAGAACGAAGTTAAATAACACACCACTAAGATATTGTGTATTCAACAACTAACCAAAGGAATAATTTTGTCCAATGTCTCCAACAGAGGATCTTCCTCCAATTGCCTGATTGACAAAGCTATCCTTGCCTTCTCTCTGTTTTTGTAGGCAATGTAAGTATGCCAGATTATTTAACGTGATTTTCTGAGTCATGATAAAGATGTCCAGTGTTTCCTGATTTCCCTATTGGTAACAAAGGAATGCTTGGCTACAATACATTGCAAACTCATTTCATTTTATCCATCTAACCCTTAAGAATTGTATGTGTTGTATAACTGCCAAAGCGTTAACTTGATATGCATGATACACGAAATGCATTTTTTTAAGTATTGCATCCATAAACGCCAATGTATATTAAGTTATTTCTACAAGCCAACTCGGTGTGCACTAGAATGCATATGATTCTACTAACATTTTCCATGAGAAAATACATGCTATTTTTGGTTGGTACAGTCTATTAAACATTGTACACTATAAATTCAATGTCGGATCTACCAGATACTTTGATGACAAAGTAGGCAGCGAATCAACAGAAAATACTTCTTGAAGAGACACATATTAACAACTGCGGATCAAGCTCAATTAAGTAGTGTAGATACTTACGTATCAACATGCACCACTACAACTTTGACTGTATCGCCTTCATTTAGAAAATCTCGGACATCTTGGACAAGATCCCAAGAGACCTCAGAGATATGCACAAGACCAGTAAGATGATAACTTCCTGTTTTAGCGTAATTGTTATCAGAAACTCTACATGAAATATTTACAACAAAAATGACCAAGAGGGTATTGCCAATAAGTACCATCAGGAAATTGCAGGTGAACAAATGCACCGTAGTGGAACACTGAACCCACAATTCCATCATAGATACCACCAATCTTGACTTGAGAAGAGTACGTTGACCAACTGGCATCCTTCTCAGAGAAGACAAGCTTCCTTTCTTCCTCATTCACTTCAACCACCTAGAGTAATCAGCTTCAACTTCTTAAGAACGACATTGAAATTCCAAAGTAATGTTTTAAGGCATAGTCCAAACGGCCGGTGTCACTAAGCGTTTGTTCGCTTATGTGATAGGCAGTAATTGAGAAGACCATGTTACAGTTTTACCAGCATGTACAAGGAAAATTTTCAAATTGCGGTCCTAGGATATAAAAAAAATAAAGAATAGTTCCTTGGAGAGACAACCCCAGATTACTAGTGAGTTAGTGCTATAACCTTCCGCCAAACGACCAAACTAAAATATGCCAATCGTACCTGTCACACAAAAAAGTTGTTTAGATCAACTTTCGGCAGCATATTGTACTCGTTACAATGATCAAATTTTACGTCTACCATCCACTTTCATTAACTTATAACAGTAGCTACAAATAAATGTGTAACTGAAGTAGCAACGCAAAAGGAACTAAAACTCAGTTACCTTGATAGAAATGGAAGAACCTACTAGGTCCTTTGTAACATCTTGAATGGGCCTTTTGGTATCTGCAAGCAAAAACATACAATCCACCATAAGTTACACTTTATACAGCTACAATTAGCTCCTAATTCGTGTTCAGTTGTAATGATTACAGTTGGTTCAAAAAAAAAAAAAAGGTTAGACGAATTCAGCATAGAACTCAACTAGAGAAGAAGGCTACCTTTACACCAGTGCGCGGGGCTGATGAGAGGGTTGGGAACGAACCCCTGCAGGGAGTTGTACCTGACGATCAATCCGCCGCTGTTGGCCCGCAGCACCGGCAGGGTGAGGATCTTCCCCTGGTCCTTGTCCGCGCGCGCAGCCTGCCAGTCCACCGCGAACTGCAGACAACATGAAGACACTCTTATTTGATCCTCTATGTTAGCATTGCATCCGCGCACACCGACAGAAACCAGGCCCAACCACTAGCAGTCTAGGAGTAGGAAATAGCTCAGGCGCTGCGTACCTGGGCTAGGCGCGCCTCGTCGGCTGGGGTGGGGGAGGTAGTAGATGCGGTAGATACGGATGCGTCTTCCTGGCTGGCGGCGGTGCCTGCACCCTCGGCGGTCGCGGCGGCGGAGATGTGTAAGCGGTGGTGGAGACGTGGAGGGAACGAGACGGTCGATGTGGCATTCGTGGTGGATGATGGGAAGAAGGCCGCGAGGGAGGGCGCGGGCTTCAGGAACGCGGCCAGCATTTCGTTCGCCGCCGCCGGTGCCGGTGGTGGTGAGGAGGAGAAACGAGTGGCCGTGGAGGGGAAACGCGGCACGAGGGGATTATTTTTGCTCGTTTGTTTCAAAGCCATGCATATCTTACCCTCTCACGCACTCTGACGCACACACTTTTTTTAAAAAAAAAAAATTAGCCTTCTCCTAAATAAATCTATAAAATAATCCTTTCCTCCGTCACGAAAGCCTAACGTGCTGCGGTAAGTATTTCTACGGAGCTACTCTTCTTTAACGGGTCAAAATACCTTAATTAATTAATTTAATTGATCATTTTAATTATTTAATTACCTAACTAAGTCACTTAAATTAATGATTTTATCGCTTGATTAATCAATTTACCTACCTACCAATGCTCAGAAGGTCCCTACCGTCGAGTTATTGCTACGTAGCAATCAACCTACTAAGTCCAAAGCTGTAGCAGTCGTGATACAGAAGCACGGTATATAGGAGAGAAATATTTTAGTAATTATGTTTACATAGCGGCTCAATTTGCTATATATAGAGAGGCAGCAGCTACAAATACGTTCGGTTCGTTTGTTTGGGCGTTTGATTTGTTCAGACTTTGGGATGGATGGACAGATTTCGTTTGGTACATAATGTATCATGTATATATCAAGATACAGAAGTTTATTCATATCAAGGTTCAAAATCTTAAGAAAATAAAAAAAAAAAGAAAAATCTTTCGAAGGATCTAAGCAATCAACTCATGGTAATTCTTCTCCTCTCTATCTAAACCTTTACAATGTTCTCAGTGCTTTTTACAAGCTTCTCCTTGGAAGATCACCAAAAGCACGCTCTAAGCCATCTATCTAGGAATCATCGAACTCTTTAAGCCTAAGGATATCACTTTAACCCAGTAAAATCTAGCAACTAAGAGTGATGAAGCACTTGAGTGCCATTGAACTCAATATACAAGCCACTGTGTTGGGGTCACAAGAGTGCTAACTTGGACGTCCATGATCCATTGATATAGCCTCTTCATTCAAAATTTAGCCGTTTGGCATGTTTTCTGAAAATACTTGTGAATCCGGATTATCTGCCTTGGTTAAATTTTTCTCAGTTCCAACGGTTTAAAAGCTAGCCATTACGCAGACCCGGATGACACGCAACCAGAAATAAGGCAACTCTGCATCGCATTCGACAAGCTAAGGAAGCTGTCCCTACTTGGCATATCTTTGTTGAATTTGACCTTGTATGGACGACAGCCTTTCTTGAGGCTGCACCCTCTGTTGAGATATTACATATTCTGGTGATTTTTGCTGTTTCCTTCTCATAATTGTTTTTTTGGTTAAGTTTGTGTGTGTCTATATATATATACTAGGCTGAGTTTGCGCGCATTGCCGCGCCGCGACAAAAAAAGCATAAACGCGATTTCCAATTCAGCTATAAACCCTCGACGAATCTGTGTTTTCTAAGAAAGCCGTTTTTTTCCCTTTTTTAGAAAACCGTGTAAAAAAAATCGATGAAAGGACCTAAACGCGATTTTCAATTTAGCTATAAACCGCGTGTAGGGACCTAAACGGAATTTCGAAATTATCAGGTCTATCTTACTAAAAAAACGGAGAAAGGACCTAGACGTAAGGAGCAAGGACCTGTTTGTTACGTTTTTGGACCTGTCCGCTATCCTGAAAAATTAGAAAAGGGCTTGCTCGCGATTTGAATATAACGGGAGGTGTTTTCTGCAAAACAGCACGCGAGGGACCCAAACGCGATTAAAAAAATATCTTCCCCTCACAAAAAATCGTGAAGGGCCTATTCGTAATTTACAGGGACCTATCCGTAATTTAAAGAAGCGAAGGGACTTTTTCGCAAAAACGCAAAAATGACACCTGACACCTGGGAGGCCGGCATTCCCAGGGGCCATTATATGGTGTGTGGTGTATATATATATAGGCGGTGCAAACCACCTTTACCGTGAAAACCACCCGTAAAAGTTTTGAAAAATTCTCAAAAAATTACCATATGTAGAGGAGGTGAGCCTCTACAATCCTGCAAAATTTGAAGATGAAACTCAATCGCATTTGAAAGATATGAAAAAGACAAACAGCAAAATGAATAGTGCTAAACAGTGAACATTTACTATTCATGCTGAATTTGTCTTTTTCATATCTTTCAAATGCGATTGAGTTTCATCTTCAAATTTTGTAGTATTGTAGAGGCTTACCTCCCCTATATATGATAATTTTTTGAGAATTTTTCAAAACTTTTACAAGTAGTTTTCACAGAGTTTTCACCGTAAGAGTGGTTTGCACCAAATATACCCCCATATATATGGCGAAATATTTGGTGGAAACCCACCATTTGGTGCAAACATGAAAACTCTCATCTCTGGCCATTAGATCTCTCTTGGATGGCTTGGATCCAAACAGGTGGAACCCCCTCCTCACTTATGTACTTTTGCAGATAACCCCTTAAAAGTATTACCCTAACCCTCTGCCCTTCCACGAAAGATCACTAATTCCGATCGTCAGGCACCCTCTGTTACCTGGCGCCGGCGCTCCCTCTGCAATCCGTGGCGACGTCCCTCTCCGAGAGACTCCGTCCATGGAGGTGATCGACGATCTGTTGAGCACGCGACCCTTTGCCCTTCCTCACGATCGCTAATTCCGATCGATCGCACCTGTTACTGGCGCCGCTCCTCTCCAATCTGCTGTTCCCTACTCGCGGCGCTCCATCTGCAGAGACCGTGGCGATGTCCTCTCCGGCGACTCCGTCCATGGAGGTGATCGACGACGTCTTGTGCAACGATCGCTAAAAGACGGCTCCCTCTCCAATCTGCTTTGTTCCTTGCGGCTACGGCGCTCCCTCTGCAATCCGTGGCGACGCCTTGACACGGTCTCCTCTCGCAATCTGCATCGCCTCCCTCTCCAATCCGCGTCGCGTCAATCGTGGGCCGTGAATCGGAGGCGGCAAAAAGAGCCGATGGCGCCGGGCGAGAGCACGAGATCGATATACAAGGGTTGGTTGGTTCATGTTAGAGAGGTTGTGGGCAGGATTCATGGAGTTCCATGTTGAGGTGGGTAAGCAAAATTTGATTCATTAAGAGATTTCCCAACCTTCTTCACCTGCTCTGCTCTGACGGTGGCCAGTGATGTTAGAATTGGTGAAAACCAGACGTGAAGTGGAGAAGAAGAACAGGGAAGGAGTACCGGTTCAGCGTATTCATTTAAGTTCACATCAACGGTGGGTATTTGCTAATGAGGTTTACTGTTTAATCCAATGGCCGAAAGAATGCTGAAACTAGCGACAAGGCTGTAGCTGTCATTTTTCATCGTTTCTTTACTTTAACTGCATTTGTCAGATACTTTGAATGTTACCGCTTAAAGCAAAGCTGTAAAAACTTTTGCTTATTACCAATGGAAAGAGAAGGGAAAGCAGGATTCCCGTATATCTTTTAGTCTATTGCAAAGTGCAGAATCCTAGATCTTCTTTGGTGCGTTTTGGGCGAGAATCTGTCTTTTTGCTGGTGTTTTGTGTTCTGCTGGTGCGTTTGGTGTGCATTGTCAGATTCAGTCTGGATCCTAACAAGTGGGGGAGTGATTCAGTTGCAGTCACGAATTGTGATTGTTTCTGGGGAAAAAATTATGCTAAACTATGTGAACCAGCCATTGGAGAAGAGATTTAAACATGTGGATGTGATAATGTATTCTATTTCTGATGAAATTGTGTACTGGAACAATGAGGGAGCTATAGAGAGTATCTGTACTGGAATATTGCCAACTAATGTTAAGTGCATGGAAAATGTGAAACTTATACAATACTCATGTTGATGATCCATTACACAGAAGTTTGCTGATGAGATTCTTAGCTTCAGGAGAGAGCTTAGCTTCTTCAGGAAATTTCATATGACTTCTCCAGTTCACAATCTACATGAACAAGGAGTAGTTTAAAATGAATTGAAATGCATGCCCATAAAGCTGCTTACATAAGTATTTTGTGTTCTGGAGTAAAGAAAAAGTTGGTTGAGATCGCTAGCAAATACACAGCTTTCCATAAAACTTCCCAGTAACAGGACACTTCACAAGGTAAATCCAAGACTGTGCTTGGATTATTATAGTCCTTCACAAGGTAAATCCAAGGCTGTGCTTGGATTATTATAGTCTAAAGTCCATGTTAGCTATACAGTAGGGAACTTGGGATGAGCTCCAGTGACCAGCTGCAACCATCAGAATTTAGCCACAAAACGCACAGACCTTTCTACAGGTTGACATTGGATCCTCTGAATAAAATGGAGGATAACCAACAAGCATTTCGTACATGATAGCACCAAGAGACCACCTATGAAAGAAACAAATATGATATCAGGAATCCATTAAATACACAAAACAGACGGAATGTGAAATTAAGAAGTTTAACAACAAAAGACAAAATTAAAAGTTGAGAAACCTAACCAGTCACACTCCATTCCATATCCTTTCTTCAGTAGAACCTCTGGAGCAATGTAATCAGAAGTACCAACTGTTGAATATGCCTGTTGTCAGAAGTATAACCAAACATGTTAGATATACTCGTGTGCATAGTACATTGCCCCACTGAACAATCCACTAGAAATTCAAAGCTTAGAATATGAGCTATTTAATTTCCTCCGAATAGTACCTTACCCCACTGAACAATCCAAGTAACTGATTTTCTTCATCTGATCTGTGTATCCTTAGAACTGAAAACGATTTTCATTCAAAAAGATTCATGTTCAATGTAATTACAACCTTGTCGGTGGAAACACAGTTCAAAGCTTGAAAATCCAAACAAGCAAAATAATTTTGATACGATTTTATGCCAGGTAGGAGGCCAAAAACAGATATAGTGTACATGGCATGCTAGCACAGATATAGTGTACATAACATTAACATATCAACATAAAAGGATGCTGCATCATAACATTGATACTGAATCTCATCAGCAAACTTCAATACATTAATTCAATATGAATATTGCAGCAAATTTCTCCAAACAAAAAAAAGACAATTTAACAGAAAATTATGTAGCCCTTTTAGGGCAATTGCGCTTGTCATGAAACACCAACTCGTTGCATGACTTGCACAAGCGTGCGACCCTCTCATTCTTTTTTGGCTTCCTCACTCCCTTATCCGAGTGCCCTTTAATTCTCTTGGCTCGACCCTTTGTGTGGACATCAGTCGGTGGCAATATATATTATCTTATGCGATTTATAAACAGCTCTTCAGCATCCTCCACTCTTTCTCTTGCAAGTTGGAGTGAGGTGTTATCCGTCCCTCACTTTTTCCCCCAAATTGTGTTGGCTTTATTTCATTCTTTACATTGAGAGCTTACCTTATTTTTATCACGAATGATAACAAAAGTGTTGTCGAATCCGGAAATCGAACTATATGTATAACGAGTTGCTCATGCAAGTATAGGTATGCGAGCGTGCATGCGAGTTGGACGACGAGGAAAGACGGCAGACCTTCCCTGAGAGGACGAATCCTTCATGGGAGAAGGACCTCCGCTGCTCCATGAACTGGCTATTGAAAGAGCTCCAACTCGTCGGCCTTAGGCCACTGGAACAACAGTTAACATTCATAAGAGCCGTGCTCGAGCGAGCTCCCAACTTGCAGCTAGACAATAGTTCTGAAAGAAGATGAGCCAACTTGTTCTTCAACAGGACGTATATTTCCAAAGAACAAGGATGAGCAAGAAATGGTGGTCAAGCAAGTTACAGATGGCATAATTTCCAAAGCCCAAATAATTTTCGATAATTAAGAAGTCGTAAGAAACATTTTACATGCAAGTACAGTGTACAGATAGGAATAATAAATTTTGTCATGGAAGCTGCACACGTGGCAAAACCACCTCCACGTCAGCCAAACCACTCTCCCAAATCACATCAGGATGTAAATTGACATTGTTTTGTAAGTCCAGGGACCCGTTTCCATAGCAAGGGCTTAAGTGGATTTTTTTGCCAAGCTCATTAGTGTAAAATGGACTTATTCTCCTCATATATAAGCTAACTTTTTCCCCCACAGGACTCGGCAAAGTTGACTTGATCGATGTTTCAATGCACAATTGTACGAACTGAATCCCTTTTCCTGCTTTGCGATTTCACAACAGTTTCAACGGCTCCGGAATCGCCTTGAAAATGGAAAATAAATGCGCAAACAGCAAAACAAAAACTCTCTCTTCATCTCACAAAATTTCTGGTGAAAAGCTCATCCCGTATGAAAAAAGAAAATCTCGCTTAAAGAAACATGGAACAGAAAAGAAAAAAAATTAAGTCATTGAATTCCTCCTTATTACACACTTTTCTTACATTAAAATCATCATGATATGACAAGCATATCCTTTTTATGTATCATACAACAAGCAAAAACAATGAACAAATCTACTAAATCAGAGTATCAAATGGTCTGGTCTTCCCCAAATCTGTAGCACAAGAATTTTTCTTCTTTTCATGTCAATGCAGCAACACTTTGATCATGATGAGATATTCAGGTAGAGCTCCAGTGCCTCGCCTTCTCAAAGCCATTCCTGCCGTAGTAGTAGTCCTCCATGGCCTGCTGGATCTCGGTGCGCGTGTTCATGACGAACGGCCCGTGCTGCACCACCGGCTCGTTGAGCGGCTGCCCGGCCACCAGCGCGAACCGCAGCGGCTTGCCGGACTTGTTCCACACGCTGAGGCCGTCGCCGGGGCCGAGCACGAGGCAGTGGTGGGCGCTCACAGGGGAGGCCTTCTCCCTGCCGAAGACGCCCTCGCCTTCGATGATGTACACGAAAGAGTTCCAGCCCTCGGGGATGGGCTGATGCAGCTGGGAACCCGGCTGCATCTTGAAGTCCATGTACATCGTCGGCGTCCGGGTGTAGACCGGCGAGCGCACGCCCAAGGCCTCTCCGGCGATGATCTTCACCTCGACGCCGTCCTTCTCGGCCCGGCTTATGTCCTTGCTCTGAAGCTCTTGGTACCGGGGCTCAATCCTGGGAGCAGCACAGGCCATGAGCATTTGCAAAGCAAAATGTGAGCGACTGATCATGTAGGAAGTTGTCCAAGAAGGTTGTTACATACATCTTGTCTTTGGAAGAGAGATTGATCCAGAGCTGAAGACCCTTCTGCACCCCATCTGCTGCCGGCATCTCTGAATGCACGATGCCGCGGCCTGCAGTCATCCACTGAAGAACAGATGTTGCAAATTATAATGTTAGAACAAGGAAAAATAGCTTCTTTTTTCTTTGTGCCTGATGAAAAATTGAAGGGATGAAGTGCCCTATAATGTCCTGTCCTTGATTAATCAGAGAGAAGAGTGAGACCTGGACATCTCCTGCCCCGATGGTGCCCTTGTGGCCTGCAAAGTCCTGGTGAGTGAAGGCCCCCTGAACGAAACCCAAACACAAGCATGCATTTTAGCAAACACCTTACGGGCAACAAGTAAGAAAACACAAGATGTAAACAAAGGAAGCATTTGTACGTCAAGCATGTAGGTTACGGTCTCAAATCCTGCAGGCAAAAGGCCAAACCAGATCAGAAATTCTCGTTCTACCTTATAAATTCCAGTGCACATGCAAGCTGAAGATTTAATTGGGGGAATAAGCAACCAACCAACTTACCTCTGTGGGGATGATCAGGAAATCCGGCGGGCTTGGAAACTGGTAAAAGAAAAGAAGAAATGAAGGACTGTTACAATCGAAACGAAAACTTGATCACTTGGGTATCCAAAAATTGCAATTTTAAGGGAGGTGAGTGAAAAGCACCTGAGAACTCATCGAGCATGAGGAAAGGGTCGAGGTTCCTGAGCTCAGGCCTGCAGAAACAAGAGAAAGGTCAACGCCCCATCAGAAATTGCCGGGACGAACCAGCAGCTGGGCCTCCTCCAAGAAGAGGCTTGAATCGAGTGAGACCCAAAATGAGCAGCAAGGGAATTCAATTCACGCGAATCTGAAGCGATGACAGATACCTGCCGATGCTCCTCCTGACGGTGGCGCCCTGGCCCTCGGGCTGGGACTCCGCCAGGAGCTTCTTGAGCACCACCCTCGGCTTCTCGAAAGGAACCGCGTCCGAAGCAGACGACGCGGACGAAGACGACATGGTTGCTGGAAGCAAGAAGATGGTTGGAAGCAAGACCACTAGAACAATCAACAAAAGTAGTAGCACTAGCTTGGTTTCGGTGGTCTTAAAAGCAGTACTTGTCCTCTTGGCTGTGACGGAGAGTCGATGGCTGGTGCTGATCTTGGTGAGACGTGAGAGGGTGGTATAAATAGGGGAAGAGGACAGAAGCAGCTGCTGCCTCAGCCTCATGGTCGGCGTCATCGTCGGTTTGATCCGATGCGCTCGTCTCGTGAGTCGACGGCACTGCAGATAAAATACTGCTGCGTTGGTGAATTTGACCGGGATTGGTGGAGAGATCCTTTTGCTCCAGATCGTGTTGATAAAAAAAAAGGAACTAAATGGAGAGATTGGGGTTGACCAGGATCGAGATGCTTCCTTTCCTTGTCTCTTGTCTTGTTTTCTTTGCGGCCGCCGGGAGGGTTGGAAGGGAGGTGCCGACGAGGAGCTTGCGTAGGCGGGGCGTCACCCGCTCCAAGACGTCAGCCTCGCGTCGGCGTTATGCAACTCGTATCAGCTCCCTGACGTCAGACTCGCGTCGGAGTTCTCATTCCTCCGCTTCCCCGTCGTCGCCGAGTCAATTGGAATTTTGCCATCCTCTGCGCTGTAGTTCGTCAGAATACCATTAGTTACGTTAACTTCGTCATAATATCATCCGAACGTGAGTTTCACCGTCAGAATACCATTTTATATTTTCTCATATATTTTTCTTTTCTTTTCCCTTATTTTGCTACGTGAGTTGACTCTTTTGCCCCTGCTAAATGAAAGAATGAAACTGCGGAATTTATTAAATTTAGCTATCAATTCAAGTTGAAATTTTTCAAAACTTTTTGAATGAGATCCGGGCATAGGCATTGATATCCAGAAAAATTGGTGGATTAAAATCTTGTCTAGAAAAATCACAGTAATTCTGACAAGGCTGCTGCATTAAAACTTAGTTTTCAGATTTTTATTTTTATTAGATAACAAATAAACTTTATTTTATATGAGACTTTTTATGTGAAATAATAATGATTGTTGGGAACTAACGTAAAATTTTCAGACACTTATCAGTTATATTTATTTTTATAAAATTTCTGACATTTGCTAATGTTGCTTTTGAATCCATTCTGTTTTTGCTTTTATAAAATGGTTAATTCAACTTTATTATTTTTTAAACTTTTTGTAGAGGTTTATTATGGCTATTATATTTTATTTTAATAATTTCAAGTCAATATATATTATATTTTATTTATAAAAATTCTGCTATTGATATTATTGTATTTAGTTTAAACTCAGGAGCAAAAGAGTCAACTCACATAGCAAAATACGGGAAAAGAAAAGGAAAATATATGAGAAAATATAAAATGGCATTCTGGCGGTGAGACTCACGTTTGGGATGGCATTATGACGAAGTTCACGTGACTAATGGCATTCTGACGAAGCACAACGTAGAGGATGGCAAAATTCCAATTGACTCGTCGTCGTCATGGATGATCCGAACTTATCACCGGTCGTTGCCTCTTCTACTTTCAACTGTCAAGTCGAGCAATTTGGTTATTTGCCGCTTCAAATATGTGGCTTCGTAAATTTGCCACTAAATCCATATTTTATTAACTCAGATGGTCCCATATGTCATTGGCTCAAGTGGCATCATAATCAAATGGTCAATCTTTGAAGTGGCAAATAACCAATTTTCTCACTGTAACTAGATACGTATCCGTTCGTTGTTACAGAAACTTAATTTACGATAAAAAATTTATTTATAAAGATAACTAACTCTGTCTAAATAATACTATTTATTCTGAATGTGTAATGGTTGAATGATTAAATCGGTTCATTAAAACATACAAATTAGAAGTAGTCAAGATAGAAATTCACTTCCATCTCAACCGTTTGTATAAGATCTAACGGATCATATACACTGGAGAGAACGTACAACCGCCACTAACTCTTAATTAGAAGTAGTAGAGATACATGCTTATAGTATCCGAGACTCATCGGTTCGTTACGTATTCCCGAAATTCAGGGGCGGAGCTAGGCCTCAGGCCACTGGGGCCTGGGCCCGAGGCCTAGCCCAAATCGCCATGTAGTAAGTACCCGGCCTAGTCCAGCCATAAGCCAACCGAGGGCCGAGTTGAGAGTGCGCCCTAGCTCCACATCCACGCAGCCGCCTGACGCCGCAAGGAGGAGCTCACCACCGCGCTCGTGCCGCCTCTCTGACTCTCCGTCCGCGACCCACGCCCGCCGCCACCACTCGCCCACCCGCCGCTCCGCCCGGCCTCTCTAGGCGTAGGCGCAGAGGCGCAAACGGCAGATCTAGAGTTCAGGAGCCAGGAGGTCGCCGGCCCGCCACCACTCCCGCCCGCCTTCCTGCTCCCGCTGATCCTGCCCTGGCTCCAGAGCTTAGGAGGCCTGCTCTCCCGGCTTCTGCTCCGTGGATCTAGAGCTCGGGAGGCCAGAATCCCGCCGGCTTCTGCTTGGCGGATCCGCCGACCGCGCCTCGGCTCGGCTCGGCTTCACACGCAGGTCGGCAGCTGGCAAGTCGGCAGGCGCCAGTGGCAGTAGAAGTGCAGTCTGCAGATAGCCAGAAGGGGCTCATCTTGCATCTTGCCTAATGGAGTCTTGGGCAGCTGGGCAGACGACAGACAAGTTGATTATCAAAACAAGCCAACAAGGTGAGCAGACAAGGTGATTAATTAAGTTGTGAACTTGTGATAGAATGATATTGATATTTGGTAATGATACATTGACTGACAGACCACTGTAAATGAGGAAGGCCACTGATTTTGATATTTGGTAATGACACTTGGTAATGTAGGCTTGGTGTTAGATTCTAGAATCGAGAAAGAGCTCCAACTCCGCTACCTGCAGGTTGCAGATGGTTTTCGGTGTGGGTAGTATTTGGCGTTAGTTACTGCCGTTTAGTTTCGGCCCGAGGCTTAAATGAATCCTGGCTCCGCCACTGCCGAAATTCCCAGACGTCTCTCAAACGACAGTTTTGTCAAGAATTCATAAACTGTTCAATTGCAAGCCAATCGATTCGATTTAACCGTACCGCGTTTTCAAATGCTTCTCTCTAGGATAAAGAATAAGAAAGAGGACACCAACCATTTCGGTAACATTGCAAGAAAACAGTTTATGTCTAGCCTTTTGTACCTTTTTTCTTTTTTTGCAAATCTAGTTTTACATATATTTTGCAAAAATAGCCTCTACACCATGGAAAAGCAACACATGTCCCCTTCTGCGTCGGAGAAGTGCGGTATCTGCAGAGCTGAGCGGTGATGCAGGATGCCTTCCTTTCCACACTACATTGCTATAGTGCAGTAAGAATACTGTTCCGTGGTACTATAGTACTGAAGGAAGGCTTCCCGCTCTAGCGCTGGCTCTGCAGATTCCGCTTCCCGGACGTGAAAGGGGACACTGTCCCCTTCCGCGCATCCTGTGGTGGAGAGGATGTTATTTTTACAAAAACATATATATATTTTTGAACATAACCGGCAGGAGCTCTGCCATGCATTAAAGAGGGGAGAAAGTACAACCGAACAAGCAGCGAAACCAAGAAAAGCTAGGAGAGGACAGAGAAAAAGAAAAAGAAATCAGCGAGCGCATATGCAGGGAGCTCTGGGAAACAGCGGCAAGAAACAAACTGCGAAACACTAGAGCAGTTGGACAGAGGAATACTGGCATGAAAGCCATGAAGACCAGCACCGCGCACCCCCACTTTTAAGGCGAGGAACTCCTACACGTGCAGGTCGCCGAATTGAAGGGGGACGTGACGCATAGCCGCACGCGCCGCATTGGCGTCCTCGACTATTCTGTTGAAAACCGAGGTGAAGGGGTGATACATGTTATTGAAAATTCGAGCATTTCTTTCTTTCCATATACAAAAACGTATATGAGAGGATTAGGTTTAAAAATAATAAAAAAAAGATACAAGAAGCTAGATATAAAGTGTTCAAGTTGCAACCCAGAACATGACAGCATCACACAATCACGGGATTTATGCTTAGTCATTGATTCGCACCTTCCACAAATGATCCACATGTATTTATCGTACAGGACAGGAGCACACCTTCGCAACCACAAACAAAGTAAACTCTTCACCAATCAATTTTCAACAATCACGTCCGGACTGGAACGGGAGTAAGCAGATCATACGTCCCAGAAATAACTGAGAGACACATACCATCAACGTATCAACCGTATAAGCTAAAAGGAGAAAGACATGAGATTTCGATTATAAAGATAAAATTCAACGCATTGCTTATACCAGGAAGACAAAAGTCACTCTCTTCCATAACTGAAGAGAGTGAGAGAAAAAAAAACACTAGGCTTTCCTCCTCTCTTCCTCTCACAAAAAGAGAACCACCAAAAAAAAGAATCTAGCGACTGTTTATCATCGTTAGGAGGTACCAAACTATCTATTAGGCTGACACCAAAAGATACCAAAAGTTTAGGGTACAAATAGTTTAAAGATAATTTAGTGTCGGAGATTTGGTTTTTTCCCCAAATTTCGAAAAAGGAAAAGACCAACTGGGATGGTTGGGCCTATGAGACAGAGCTAGCCCAACTGGCCCGTCGGCTAGGAACTAAAGCACCTCTCGGTGCCCTTGCTTGAAACAAAGCGGGAGGAGGAGGCAAGTGAGTCACGGCCTGGCGGCGATGTCCGCGTGTGACGACACGATGTGGCTCTCCTGGCTGCCGTTGCTCCTCTTCTTCTTCTCCACACTCCTTTAAAGTAAGGTGTGAGTTCCTCTAAAATTTTTATGGAAATTCTTTGGTATTAAAGTATACTCAAAATGGATAAGGATGGCAATTTTAAGTAAATAATAGTTAAGTTGTAAAGTATATAATCAAGGTGGGATTTTAAAAAGCTCAAGTATCAAAATCTGAAAGCATCGTTTTCCTTGCTTCTCTCATTAGTGACGAGGCAAATTGGGCTAGAAGCTTCTTCTCTTCGAAAACAAATAAAAATCAACTTTGTTTTGGCTTGTGGCTTATAGAGGTGTAGAAGCCAAATAAGCTCAAGCTCATTCGCCTAAACAAAGTTCGAGCACTAGTCACGGGAGAACTCAACTAGGCGATGTCGCGTGTGGAAACAACGTTGTGGCTCTCCACTAGCTAGTTTGTTGCTCTCTTCTTTTCTCCATAATAATAGCGACACGTTGTGACTATTACACAATATGTTACTAATTTTATAGTTCAAATAGGTTATGTTGAGTTTATTATCCATAAAATAATATATTACTCACTATTACACAAGATATTACTATATCCTGTGTAAACCAGTCTTATCATGTAAAATATATAAAAACCACATGTACAAAGTTTTTAAAAATTCTCAAAAAATTATCATAAGTATGGGAGGTGAGATTCTACTTCTATGCAAAATTTGAAGACAAAAATCAATCTCATTTCAAAGATATGAAATTAACAAGGGCTAATCAATGATGAATAATAAATTTGTTCTTTTCATATCTTTTAAATGCGATCAAGTTTGATATTCAAATTGTATAGGACTATAAAACTCATATCCCCTACCTATGGTAATTTTTTTGAAAATTTTTTAGAACTTGTTCGTATAGTTTTCATACACTTTTAATGCCAAATAACTAAAAAACTATATGCATAAGTTCTAAAAAATTCTCAAAAAGCTACCTTACATAGGAGATGTAAGTTTCTACAGCCTTGTAAAATTTGAATACCAAACTCACTCGCATTTGAAAGATATGAAATTCCCCAAGCTATGGTAATTTTTTGAGAATTCTTAAAACATGTAAATACAGTTTTCATAGATTTTTATTGTAAATAACTAAAAAACTATGTGTAGAAGTTTTGAGAATTCTAAAACAATTACCATACATAGGGGATGTGAGTTTGTATAGCTTTGTAAAATTTAAATACCAAACTTAGTCACATTTGAATGATATGACTATTTTCAAATGCGATTGAGTTTGGTATTTAAATTTTACAGGGCTGTAGAAGCTCACATCCCCTATCTATGGTAATTTTTTGAGAATTTTTTAGAACTTGTAATTATAATTTTCACGGACTGTACTGTCAAATAATTTATTTATGTAGAATATATTGTAGATGTAGTAATTTCATGATGTATATATAGTAATTTCTGTTACCATATGTTGTTCACTATGCAGTAATTTCTATTGCCAGTAGATATAGTATAATAGTAAAATCCAATTACTAATTCTACATTGATCAGTCATTTTGACACTAAAATTCTATAAAAACTATATGTAAAGTTCTGAAAAATTCTCAAAACATTACCATACGTAAGGAATGTGAGCTTCTATAGTCTTGTAAAATTTTAATACCAAACTTAGACATCAATTTCATATCTTTTAGATGTGACTTAGTTTGGTATTCAAATTTTGTAGAGCTGTAGAAGCTCACATCCCCTACCTATAGTAATTGTTTGAGAATTTTTCAGAACTTATACATATAGTTTTCAAGGATGTTTACTGCTAAATAAATAAAAAACTATATGTAAAGTTTAAAAATTTCTAAAAAAATTATCATACATGGAGTATGTGAGCTTCTATAGGTTTGAAAATTTTGAATACCAATCTCAGTGCATTTGGAAGATATGAAATTGAAAAGTACTCATCAGTGATAAATAGTAAATTTATCATTTTTATATCTTTCAAATGTGACTGAATTTGGTATTCAAATTTTATAGAACTGTAGAAGCTCACATCTCCTACCTATTTTTTGAGAATTTTTTAGAACTTATACATATAGTTTTTACGGACTTAATTTACTGCCAAATGATCGATCTGTGCAGAATATATTGTTGATGTAGTAATTTTATATTGTATATATAGTAATTTTTATTATCAGTGAGCAAAATTATTGTTTTAATAGCGAAACTTATATCATTCTATTCTTCTCATCGTTAGTAAGGTACCAATGAAAATCATTTATAAATCGGAGTTACCAATAAAAAGATATAACTAAAACAAAGAGAAGACAAATTCGTATACAAACTACAAAACTTATTAACTAGTCGGTTTGACCACGTAAGTGATTCGTCATCAGTTGTTCTACAGTAAAATATTTTGTGATTTACTACCGGGTTGCATTTAATGGCGTTGTTTGCAACACATTAACTCAGTTTATATGGTGTTGTTTGCATGCGCTTCTTCGACTGGAGCGTAGAATAACTATTCTAGTTTGTGCGTGTGTTTGACTAAGTACTTGATTATAAGTATTTTTGTTTTGATATTATTCAATATCATGTTTCGGTATCAATGCATATGCTTTTATGATATTGTTATCCTATGATTATTAATTATGTTTGGAATTAAACTAGTAAGAAATTTACTAATACCGCAATTATTCCAAAAATTAGTAGGGCGATATTGGTACCTCACGGTAAAATCTCTCAAGAACCTAGAGGCCTCAGCCTTCGCCGGGGCTGGAGCACGAGCCAGTGCAGGTGCCTGGGCATCGCCGGGGCTGGAGCTCGAGACAGGGCAGGTGCCTGTCTGTGCCTTGGCCGTGGCCTAGAATTACTGTGGGCTTACGAAAGCAGTAATATCCAGGTTTAGTGCGGATATCAATAGCTTGATTAGAGCTAACTTGGGAGTTAAGGAATTTAATTGAAAAAATTGGTGGGTCTCCGGCCATTTCCTCTTAGTTGGACAAATTAATTAATTGATCGGGCTTTGCTTCCAAGAAAGAAGCTACGTACGTATGTGCTTGCTTTGTTTCCGTTCCAAGTGGTCGGCCGATCCGGATTTGATGCCTTTTTTATGTAGGATAGAACTACTGGGCAAGTGTTAGTGCTAGTCGATTCGGACCGTGCATGCGCTACGTACGTCCGTCGCAGGACTCCGATCCAATCACCACACGGACGGACGCATCAGGACATATGTATATGCTGCATGCATGCGCTATATATACCTTTGCTACGAACAACGACCAACCTCACACGATCGAATTGACCAACCTGCAGCCAGCTTTGCCTGCCTGGCTGCCTGCCCGCCGGATCCGTGCGCGCGTTGATCGATCGAGATGGAAATTCAAGGTATCAAGGCCAGCGTCAACATGTGGGCTGTCCTCAACGACAACAACCCCGGCGACCACTTGCCCAGCAAACCGACCGCCGCCGCCGCCGCCGCCGCCGCCGCGGTAGGACCGCCGGCTAGTAACGGTACGTACACTTGCTAGCCAGCACACAGTACCTTTTTTTTTTCCCCTTCTCTTCATATATGCATACGTACGTCTACTGTCTTCGTGCGTTGATCGAACTAAGAATCGGAATTGTTCAGGTGACAATGCAGCAGCAAAACGTGGCAAAAAGTCCAAGAGAAAAAGAGCCGCCAGGGACAAGCAGGCGCCGCCCAACGGCGAGGTGGCCGTCGACGTGCACGCTCCTAACGGCGAGGAGGCGCAGAGCAGCAACGGCGATGGGGGCCAGCGCAAGGAGGAGAAGGCGGCGAATCGTCGCGAGGAGAAAAATAAGGCGCCGGCCGTGCCCAGCAAACAAGCAGAGACTAGCGGCGGCGGCTGCGACATCAGTGGATCCAAGCCTGAAGGCGACGGCGATACTCCCGCGGCAGGTGGTAGCCGCTGCCGGGTGGTGGCCCGCCGGATATGCAAGGCGGTTGTCGCGGTGGCCTTCTTCGCTTTATGCTTCAGCTCGCGTCCCAGCCACCTGTCGCCGGCCGGGCCATCTGACGAGTGATTCATGTAGGAGTGTCCTAGAGAACGTCAGACTTTTCTTTCTAAATAGCAGTCAAATTTTAGGTCTTCCAACTTAGATATAATAGATAAAATTAATTTGCTCTTTCTCCTTTTATTTTAGTACTGTTTTATCAAGGAGCACTCAATTTTTAATATTGGATGAGGAACATTTCTTTTCTGCACATCCTTTTTATATTAATTATACACTAGTTTTATATACATTAAATTATGTAAAAAATAATGTGATAATTTGTTAAAAAAATGCTAGTTTTCGTAAATATTACACTCTTATCGAAAGCATCCACTGGAGATATTTTTCACTGTGATGTGATCAAGTGGATTATATAGTGCTATATATATAGAAGGGATGGTTGTGCAGTTGTGCTCTTCCATGAAATCATGAACTTGATATTTCTTGGTTTCTCTCTTGAGATGATACCTATGTGTACTTAACACTGGTTCTTTGTCTCAGCTAGTGAAGACTTGTATTGATCCTCACATTTAACGTGTGCTCGTTAACCTTTTTTTCACATAAAAATCTTTTTGATGTCATAACTCTGTCCTTCTTTCTCTTGTTGTAGTACTTCCTAACATCAAGTCCTACTTTTCCTACACAATTAACCTAGAAATTCCATGCTCCATCTGGTGTGTTGAACTCCATGCCTAGCTAGTCTGAGAGCCCAATTGGCAGCATCCTCACTGTTGGTGTTTTCAGCATCCTTTATGTTGGTGGTTAATTCCATCTTAAGATCGATATTGTTCGCTCCTGATTGCATTTTTGTGGTGCACGTGTGTTGATTGGAACTAATCCGCTAGAAAGATATTTTTGTGGGCATATGCAGTGGTGAAGCTAGAAATTTTTTAGACCCTAAGCAAGTCTAACTACAACAAGTGTTTGGCAGGTAAACATGCCTAATCACATCGCAAATAAACCATCCAATTCATATCCTCAACGACCAAGAAAAATAAGTACAAAATCAATAAAACCCCTGCACACATATGAAGTGAGAGCTTTCTTAGTCGTCAGTTCGCTGTGCATAGGCCACGTTGCGTCCTAGCCACCAAAGACCCTAGCCATGGGCCCTATCTGCTTGTCGTGTGCCTGAACACAAGCCTAAACACCCACATCACATGCCCTGCAATCCCCCACCTAAACCCTGTCAACTGGCTTGTGTCTGTCTTGATGGCAAGAAACCAATCAATGGCATCATTTGATACTTCTTCTAAGTCAATTGTAAATGAGCTAGGCATGTATACTCTGTAAATGTGCTAGGTTGTTGGTCCTTAGGTTTTAATTGTCAAGCCAACTAGACCATAAAATGATGCATGACCTAATTCATAAAACAGGTTGACAACATCATCATCTTCCCGACGCTGCGCAGATCCACCAACCTCTCTCCCTGTTCTTCATTGATGGTCCGTCATGGGCTAGAGAGAGGACTGGGTAGTGTCTCGTCAGCTACCCGAGCTTGCGCAGGAGGTGGCTCCGCCACTGAGCATATGAGAATTTTGAAGGGAATGCTCCGAAAGACAAAGTAATTTCTGTTCAAAATTCACCTCGTGAAATAATTAGTTGGAGGGAGGATTTAGGTGGCATAATTTGAGCCCTCAGAAGAAAACAAATGGCTGAGATGGACAGCTACTCTATATGGAGTTAAACTTATAATATGTTTGATTACTTGTACTGAGTGTTGTATATATGAGATGATTCTAGATGAAAAATCATTTATGTGTTTGATTATTTTAGTTAAATCAGATTTGAACTACATCATCACATCTTGAATGGTGAGGTACAAATTTAAGTAATATTTCCTTTAGATACTAGATTATTCTATTAATAAAAACAATTGAACACATAGTATATAAATCATTATATCCTATTCAAACCTTTATCCCACCAACACACACCCATAATAACTGTATCTGATCCACACCAGGAGCTTTGGTTTTTTGGCCCCTTTTTTTTTTGCAAGTTTGACCTATATTTGAACGAAATTGTAAATCTAATCCCTAGAAGCAGTGGCATGCGTAGTCCCATACTAATTTTTGGTAAAAAAGAAACTAAATTTGTAATTTCGTGCGAATGAGAACTAGATATAAAAAAAAAATGTGCAAATCAACCAATTTGACCCTAACTTCCCGCACCCGGTGGGCGGTGGCTGTACCTAGCAGGAGCGCGGGAGCATGACGCCGTTACACGCTCGACAAGGAGATGACCAAACTGCGCTCGTCGCCCTTATCCACTCATTATCGGTTCACCGTAGCCCTTCAGGTTCCCCTTGTAAATTCCCACATCCATTGGGGGTAGGATCGTAAATTAATCCACGCGTAGTCCCCCGATTCCCACCGTCGCGTCGGCATATCTTCTCGTTTCATCTCCTCTCCTTCCCCAAGTTTCTCGTCCCGTCTCCCTCCAAAATATCGCCGACGATCCCGAGAATCGGACGCTCCGACGCGGTTTTTTTGGTGCTGCCCCCAATTATGGTGAGTTATTCCCTCCCCCTTCCCAATTTTCGATCCCCTATTCGTTTACGATCTCCGCTCTTTGGGTGATGCCTTTTTTTTTTTTTGAAAAGTTTGGAGGCAATTGCCGCGATTTTTTTGGTTTTCGCGCGATTCCATTTGATTTAGGCGAGTTAATGATCGGTACGTTTTGTTTGAGGATTTTTTTTTGCTGTAAATTGTTGTCATTTAGGTAGATTATGTGTGATTTGGGGGATTTTTTGAATTGTTTCCGAAGCGTACAGAATGGGGAAATGTGGTGTTTTCCCCCCTGATTTTCCTGGTTCATTTTGTGATACCATGATAATTTTTCTTGTGATCTATCGCTTGTTGTAATATTGCTCTGTTTGATTGCCTTCATCTCCTGTTAAATTTAATAGCCTCGTCCACTACTCAGTTCCTTCAATTCGGGGCTTCCTTGCGATTTAATTAACTTGAAGCAATCATGAAGGGGTTAATCTCTCTGCATTTAACATATTACGTGTGGTAATTCATCTCTGTTTTATTGCACGCGCTGCTTCCTTCTCGAATCTTCTAGAGAAGATCTCGCGCCTACGTACTGATAGGCTCCTGTCTCACTTTTTTATTACTTTGTTTGATAGTGTCACTGTTCAACCACTTTTGTGTTTTTAACTTGGGTGAATTGCTCATGCTCCTGATAGTTGCCTTTTTTTTTACCGAATCCGGATTTATTCAATTTTTGTAAATCTCGTGGTGATATCTAGTGGAAGGGAAATTAGATTGTCTGGAAAAGGTTAGTGAATAAGCTGATTGCCGTTCCTTGTCGGTAAACTTGTGTATGTAGAAAGCAACCTGTTTCCAGGGGATATGCTATAGAGCTTTGATTTGTGTGGTAAAGTTACATGTTTGCGTGCGTACATATATGACCCCATGGTTATTGTCTCCACAGTCAAATATTGAAGCAAAGTTTTGTGCTCCTTGGTTGCAGATTTTTCGATGCATTTTAGGCTAAAAATGCTGGGATCTGAAACTTATGTGCTTTTTTTGTCGCCAAAGATGGTGTCAGCTAATCTCTGTCAATACATATGATGATGCGTTGCCGAAGCTGATTGAAGCTGCAATAAGAATGACGGCTGTGCAAATTAAGATGCTTAACCATTCATGTTGTGACACCCTCATTTGGAACTTTCTTCTTCTGATGCAACCGTGTATAAGCAAACCTAGTGTTGAAGTGACTGTGATGAGTTTTAAAGGTGGTGTGGGTTCTATGGTGTGGAGTTCTATTGGTGTTCAGTGATTCCTGGCAAAAGCTCTGTGGTAAAGTTTATCACCATGGAAAGGTGAGTAGTGATTAACTGGTTATTTTTTGCCATTTCTATATTTCGTGGTGCAGGCACTAATTTTGACTTGCCTTACAATTTCTCGCAGGTACAAAGTGATAAGGGAGATAGGCGATGGAACCTGCGGAAATGTTTTTAGGGCTTATAATATAGAAACAAACGAAATTGTAAGTGCAGGAACTCTCTTGTGATGCCACTCTGGTTATTTGTAACTCTAATGCTTTCAACATATCAAATCAACTTCCGTCTTCTGCTCATTATCTATCCTATTAGTAGTTGATGATGTTACTTGTTACGTTTAAAAGTGAGTTAGAGGGCACTGCCAAATAGCCGCGTTTTCTATTTCATTCTGGATGTATTACAGATTTGAGCCTGCACCTTTATCCGAGTGAAGAGCCATTTTTTATTGAACTTCACTAACACATATAAATATACCCCATTTGCATACTAACGGTTTGGTATTTTGTTGACTACATCCAGGTTGCTGTTAAAAAAATGAAGAGAAAGTTTTACCTATGGGAAGAATGCATTAGTTTGCGAGAAGTAAAGGTAATTTATTTTGTCGGTAGTGATTATATCATATATGTGATCAAACTGTATTGTTTTGAAAGTTGTTTGCTTAACACAGAACCATTCTTCTGCAGGCCCTCCAGAAACTAAATCACCCCAACATTGTAAAGTTGAAGGAGGTGACAATGGAAAATCATGAGTTGTTCTTCATTTTTGAAAACATGGTTGGTTGGTCTTAAGTTATTCTTGGGATACTTTTACTGTATATTGATTTAAAAGAAAAAGGAAGGAAAGGCTATGTTACTATGTAATTGCCGCACCACTGCTATGATCTTGTATATTTTTGTGCCAATTCCTGCTAAAACTATACTGGCACAAACCTGTTCAGTTGTAAGAGATAACGTGGTTTACAGATTACATGCATCTCAGTGATAATCTTTGTAGCCCTGTAGTGTGTTGGTGTGCTCGCTGGCATTTATTGTGACCACTACACCACATTAATGTGCATGTATTACTTTACTAGATGGGTCATCAATACCACTATATTTGCTTAGACTGCCATTTCTTAACTAGTTAGTGAGAGATCTGAGCTTCTTTTATCTGCTGGAGCTTTGAGTTTCTCTAAGCTTCCTTTTCTCACCTGAAGCTATGTGCTTTTTGTATAGCCTATCACGTACTTAAGTGTCATTGATATTTTTTTCAGGAATGTAATTTGTATGATGTCATAAGAGAAAGGCAGGCTGCTTTCTCTGAAGAGGAGATACGGAATTTTATGGTCCAAATTCTCATTGGTCTTGCATATATGCATAATAATGGATACTTCCATCGTGACCTGAAACCTGGTAGTTTTTTGTTCGACTATATTCTGTTTGAATTCTGTCTCTGTACCAGTAAAAGCTAATGAGACCTCTTTTTTAGAGAATGTTTTGGTGACAAATAGTATTGTTAAAATTGCTGACTTTGGGTTGGCAAGAGAAGTATCTTCTAATCCTCCTTACACCGACTATGTTTCCACCAGATGGTGAGTTGCTTTTTGAAAATGCTCCTTTTATCTCTATTGAATATGAAACTAACACCGACAAAATTATCTTGAAGGTATCGGGCTCCCGAGGTGCTGCTGCAATCTTTAGCTTACACACCTGCTATTGGTGATGCCCTTTGTCCTTGCCCCTACCTTTTACTGTTTATTAACCTATCATTTTCTGGTTTGTATCACGTGGTTGATTTCCATTACCACAATATGCATAGAAAGGATTCCTCTTATGTCGCAAATCATCATTTAACCTATCCTGACTGCTTGCCATAGTTATTTGATTATATCTATTAGAGAGATTGGTAGAGAGATTTTCTATCACAACTGTGCATGTTATTTTATATATATAGGATTAGTTTTTTTGTTTTTGTTTTTTTTTTGGGGGTACTAATATGTACATGATCCTTGACACCCCCCTCAAACCCAGGGTGGATCAAGAGGATCTGAGGCATTGAAGTTCTTAAGGCACATACTTGAGGTCATTGGTTAACTGATGGCAATGAGACCTTGTGAATGATACATCAACATTGATGTGCTTAGTCAACTCATGTTTGATTGGATCACTTGCAATCTGAATGGCACAGGTATTATCATAGAGTAGTGGTGTAGAAGCATCACACGAGACAACAAGATCAGCCAACAGCCAACGAAGCCAGGCAATCTCTGAGATTAGTGGTGGCAAGGGTTAGAAGCTTGACAACACGATCAGCTAAGAGCCAGTGAAGCCAGGCAATCTCTGAGATAGTGGTGGCAAGGGTTAGAAGCTCAACCTCAGCACTAGAACATGACATTGAAGTCTGCTTCTTGGACTTCCAAACAATGAGCAAGTTACCAAGGAATATGTAGTAGCCAATGATAGAATGCCGATCAATAGGATTACTCACCCAAGTTTAGTCAAAGTAAGCGTGAAGCTAGAGCATAGAAAAGGCTCCTGGATGCAGTCCCTCTCATGTATCTCAGCACACAAAGAAGATGGCCATAATGGATTGATGTGGGTGCATTAACAAACTGACTGAGAACATGCACATCATGAGCAATGTCTGGTTTGGTGACAGTGAGATAAACAAGACTCCTGATAAGCCGACGATAGCTAGAAGGATCTGCCAATGGTATACCCTTTGTAGGACAAAGCTGCAGGTGAAGTTCCATGGGTGTAGCAGCAGTGTGAGTACCAGCCATATCGGATCGAGCCCAGATCTTGAACATAGTGATGCTGAGAGAGATTGTAGCCATCACCATCATAATGAACCTCTATCGCAAGAAAATAGCTTAGTGGTCCCAAATCTGACATAAAAAACCGCCTCCTTAATTTCTTCTTGACAAATGCCACATAGATGATGTCATCTCCTGTGATCAGCATATCATCCAAGTACAATAGAAGCATAATACGACCATGCTGAGAAATGTGAATGAATAAGGCAGGGTCATGCTCACTCGGAAAGAAACCAGCAACTCGAATCACAGAACTGAAATGCTCATACCAAGCATTGGGAGTCTACTTGAGATCATGTAGAGCACATCGAAGACATCAAACATAGACTGTAGGAACCTCAACACCTGGGGGTGGCTACAATTGTCTTCACCTTATACACCCACTTGCAAGTGATAGGAATTGCCTGAGATGGTAAAGGAAAAAGGTCCTAGGTGCCTTACGCTCAAGTGTTGTGAGCTCCTCACTCAGATATACCACAAATGATGCAGTAAAACTGGTAGATCCACCAGAAGAGAACTGCAATTGACACAAGTGGGCCTGAAGGTTGCTCATCAGAGCCTAAATTTGACCAATTTGAGTTGCATAAGACTCCAGAGCACTCGTACGAACAGAAGAAGCAATAGCAACATCACCTTGATGAGACGAAACACACAATAGCATTCTCAGCTTAGGATGCAGCTGAAAACACCGATCTGCTAGATGGCCATGTCTCTTGCATTGAGATCAGACGAGCTGAGAACAATTAGGACCAGGATCAAGAATACCTTCGAACACCATTATATATATATAATTAGTTGGGCTTCATGGTCACATGGGCCGAGAGAGAGAGAGAGAGAGAGAGGCTACTAACATGTACATGACTCTTGACACTCTCCAACACCTCATATATTCCCATCTCAACAAGAAACAAATGACATCTTCGTGTGTTTTTGCATATAAAAATATTTGTTGGTTTTTTTGTGTGTTTTTATTTCTTCCTTTTACGAGCCTTTACTACTGAATGATATCATCATTAATGAATGCGCACTTTCACAGACATGTGGGCTGTTGGTGCAATTTTGGCTGAGCTTTTCACATTGTCTCCACTTTTCCCTGGTGAAAGGTATGTATAATACTGATGTTTTGATATTTGGGTACCATAATTCCATTGTTTCCGCAATATTCTATATTAGGTGTCATCGATAATTTACTGTACCTGTGGAGTATACACTGTGCTTACCCATGTTTTTATTATAACAATCACACTTTTGATTTCTGTTAAAGTAAATTTTATTTGTTGTTTTAATGATTAGACATGGTTTTTTGGTCTTATGGATAATCTGCCTTTGTAATTTGCGGTTTTACACTACGGTTTTAGACTTTCAGTTTTGAGACTGTAAAACTGTAATTGTTTTGGAATACTTCTCCGTCCTGTAATTATTTTCTCTTATATGCTTGAATTTTTAAGCTCATACACTGGTTGCCTTTTCCATTTATATAATTAACCTCTTCTGATTGTTATTGATGCTGTTGAAACATTGTTGCTCGGTTTAATAGAGCTTGCACCTGTACTTTTTTAAGCTCAGTTTAGATTGTTGTAGCTTAAACCTAGACCATATTTATTTTTTATTTCCCTTGATATTGTGGTGATTTTGCATTGCTTCTAATGTTTTATTTGATCATAGCGAGACAGATCAGCTATACAAAATATGCAATGTGCTTGGGACCCCAGATCATACTGTCTGGCCAGAGGGAATGAACCTGCCTCGTTCAAATAGCTTTAAGTTTTTTCAGGTGAAATGATTCCTTCTGCAATCATTGGATCAAATGCCTTTCTGGCACTAATTTCTTTTCTCTCTCTGTTTGAAAGATACCACCAAAAAATCTATGGGATCTTATTCCTAATGCTTCCTTGGAAGCTATTGACTTGATTCAGGTACAGTGATGAATTTTGCTTCTTTGTTGTTTGATTTTCGAACAAAGTTATTCTTTATTTGCATATGAGCCCATATTACTAACTACTACATATAGATAGTGTAAAATAGGAGTTTGTATGCTGTGGATAATCTAGTTTTGTCGCTTGATGTTATGTATCTGATAATAGTTCTCCATATTAACATGATAATTTTTTGCTGTCATTTTGATAGCAACTTTGCTCCTGGGATCCACGAAGAAGGCCAACTGCTGAGCAATCACTACAGCATCCATTCTTTAACGTACTAATTTACACATTGAGTTGTCTTTGGGTATTTTGCTTTGCTTTTCTGTTGTACCTGAGACTTTTGAGTTGTCTAGGTGGGTAACCTGGTACCAAGATCTCTCAATGATGCTTTTCATACAAAGACAGATGAATCTAGTGAGTTTTCTAATCACAATTAATTTGCATTAAATTGATTTAACTTTTTGTAATACATTACTATTTTTCTGATGGAGCTCCTTTTTTTTCTTTTTTGCAGGAGCAAAACCAAGGTTGGAGCTGAACCTGTGGGATTTCAGTACAGAACCTGATGACTGTTACCTTGATTTAACCCTCAGTCTAAAGCCAAGTTTTCCTGGAACAGGTGCCTAAAATGCTTTAACCCTGTCAAACTCCTTCCCAGCTGTTGTCTTGTGTGTACTACTGGCTGGAACTATACAGTGAACTGTAGACTTGCTAGCTACATTGAAATTGATGACGGTGGACTTGACAATGAGAATTAGTTAAAAAGATTATAGTACATGCGTAAGTGACAAAACAGATCAACTGTGGTTAGGGTTGAAAAAACTATCAGTAAGTGGCATTTACTGTTGATTTTGGGTGTTAATAGCTAGGACCCTACTAGCTGGAAACGATCAGGAGCTAATCAGAACATGGTGTACTAGGTGACTACTGGCTTCGCAGCTTCTGACTAGATTGACTTCTGTTGTTCTCACAAAGGAGTGAAGGACAAGCTTGTAATCAATGTAACTGGCATAGTGGCATGTTCAATTTATTTCAATTGAACATGAATATGTTGAACATGAATATGTTCCGTTAATATCGTGTTTTTTAGAATTTTTGTTTAGATTAACATATAGTGAATCTTGTGAACATTTATTATGAATTTTACTTGTTGATGCTATATAGTGAAGTAGTAAAAAAAAAGGAAATTAAAGTGGATGCAAATTCTGTTCAGAATAACCAAAATAACATTGACTAAATAGACACTGGTCCAACAAAATGTTTGAATTCACACATTTAAGCAGCTTACATACATTCGTATCTCTGCAAAACTTGATTGTTTTATGTTTTGCTATATAAAATTAAATTAATCTCTAATGATTTGGAGATGGGTTTCCACCCATTTTCCTTACATTACTACTCTGTTAGCTTGTGTGCCGCGGACTAATGTTTTACGTTACCTTTTTTTGCTTTTAGATCATGTTAACCGTGTTCCAGAACATACAAAAGAGGTAGAGATTTTATTTGCATGACATGGAAACATATTTTTTTTTCATGAGAATGTGATGTATGTTATCCTGAAGTTTGCTATCCTAACATGCAGGAAATTCTACTATACCCAGGATTTGAGAACCCTCCTGTGCAGTCAGGTCCATTCTTTGCTCTCCATCTGATTGTTAACTGATCCCAAGTGCATCTAAGGATCTACCTTAAAACGCCGCACCCCACCCCAAAACCGAAATGCACACACCAGCCAAAAAAAAAAAGATAAATAGGTAGACACCCACCTCTTCTGCTGCCCAGTGGAGGGAGGGACCAACAAATGCGAAATTTTTAAGCTAACTTTGGTGAAGTATGTAGATGTTATTATCGATGCAATCAACATATGTGTTGCTCAAACCTGGCTTCTTTCTACATCCTGTAACAGGGCTTTGGCCTCTCATGTCATCAGATCGCCCCATGGGTGATGTTTCAGCCATGTCATCCTGGTCGCAGGCATATATGGTTGAGAGGTAAACATTGACACATTTAGCATATATTTTCCACAAATGGCTGCTCTCTCAAAACCAGATTTTATATGTCGTTAATTGCTGTCAGTGTTGTGTGCTTCAGCCAAGCCACACTGCCAGCTGTTGGATTCTCAGGTTCTCCGTTCAGTTTGTCCCCCTTTCAGCCGGATCTGTTGGAGAACCGTTCGTTCGCACCTATCCGGCAGGTCAATTTCTTCTGAGTGAATACGATCAAGTGATTAACTGAGTGAGCATTCAAAACTATTTTTCAGTTCATACGTACACGCATTCAACTTCTTTCTTTATACATTAGACTTAAATAAATGGCGGCAGCAGACAGAACGTATATATATCGGTAGCTCTTGATTTCTTTCTCGAACTCCATCCAGTTCTCGAGTATAATGTCAGATTCTGTATCGTGTACATAATATGACCGGTTACCCCCAGACAGTTTGTACGACGATTTCTCAATGATAATATGGATGAGCGACTGACTAATGATTTGCTGAACTATTTGCGTGACTGCATGTTCCACGTTGTTGACATATTTATGAGTACAGTGTCAAAGCGTATGATATGACCTGACGGTTTTGATATTTGGTGTTGGTGTTCTTCCTGACATGGCGGTAGTATGGACTATGGAGAGCTCTCCGCTGGGGACAGTTACCCCGTGGCGACTGCCTCCGATGTAGCACCGGCATCTGTCCTGGAGAATGCTCCCGGCCCTGCTAAGCTCGCTCTTGCCACGTCCTCTCAGGCCACGCAACCGCTTCACCTGCCCTGCCCTTGTTGGGCCGCTAGCTCCACCATGTTCCCTCTGCTGGGCCTGGCTGGCTACTGCTCTCTGACTCTGGCCACGTTCTTATCTGGGCGTCGCTCCATCCATCCTGCCCTTCTCCGCTCACGGCGCTTGATCCGATGGACGTGAATTGGCCGTGCCACCAATACCATGATGCTCCGGATGTGGTCCTTGTAGTCGCGTCACGGAGCACTTGTCATGAGACTCATGACCTCCTCTCCTCCCTAATTTGTACTCTGTTGGGGCCCACACGTCAGCTGCACGAGTGCAAGGCGCGTCTAGTGTAGAGAGTGGAGTCTGATTCTCGGAGAGATGGTGATTGTCAGGTTCTGAAAGAGAATAAATAGCCTAGGCAAGTTAACGCAGTCTGGTGCTTGCTTTAGGGAGTTCAGTTTTGAGAGAGAGGGGTCCGTCCGGTTCTTTCTTAGTGTTTGGACAAGATAGATGTCTGTCGAGTGTCGATAGGTGAGTGGGGGCTAGAGTCTACATTGAAGGTGGAGACCTACGCGATTAGGATAGGATTTGACGGGATATCATTCGCTAGCTTTTTCGTTTTTTTAGAGAAGGGGCAGGCGGAAGGGAAGGCACAGCACAACGTAACTGTGCGTGCAGCACTCGTCTCTACAGGCCGCCTCGGTCTGTCTTCTCAACCCAACCAGGCCAAACAAACCACCATGAGCTCTCTCAAGGCGGCGTCGGCGAGAGAGGGGGAGAGGGTGTGCGTGATGGATGTATGGAGACGGGTGTGGTGGCCCCGCCCCCGCTCCTCTCCCCCGGGGCAGCGATAGCTTCTGGCGTGCGCGTGTGAACGAGGGAGGGCTGGCTGCTCGGTTTCCCAGCCCGACGCAGGCTTCGGTGGAGCAGAACCCCAACCATCCACTGTCCGGGGCGGCCTCACCTCACCTCACCTGCACGTACCTTACGGCTCCACTGACTGAGCCCCAGTTCTTCCTCTACACCGGCCGGCCAAGGTTGGAGCCCCAGTTCTTCTGCCGGGCGTCACAAACGGCAGGTAACTCAACCCGCTTACAGAGTTACAGTTTCGGACAGCAAGATTCACAGCGTTCGTTCCCGAGTGTTTGTTTCTGTGGACGGCAAAGCAGGATGATTCAATTCAAGATTATACATTGTACAAGTATCAAATACCCTAGTTTTGATTGGGATCAAAGTATCCGTGAAACTTGAATTAGTTTTCAGATGTAATTGTACTGATATATTTGTGATTTTGTATTTTGTGGATACTACTGCACTCAAAAGAACTAGTTTGAACTCAAAGCGATCCAAAAACCGTAATCCGGCTTATCTAGTGCAGCGGATTTGTCGTCTAGATTAAAATTTGAAAACAATGTGGAACACAAATCTCTAATCCACAAGGGGGTAGATATATATATACGTAGCACTACATAAGTACGTACGTGCTTAGATCCGGTTAAGGAGGAGGGAATTTTGAAATGGAGCCTTGTAGCAATTCTAATGATAATTTTTTTGAAATATTGGTATCTAAAATCCCACGCTCTCTTTAGTAAAACGCTACAGTAACACTTTACCCAAAAAAAAACGTCCTATAATAGTTAATTACCGAGAATGCCTTTCAGAGTAGTAGCATGATGAATGGAATTAAGCGGCAAACTGAATGCTCACGCATTTGTCCTTGGTTCGACGTTAAGAGCTACTAACTGGGAGGGATCTCGAGACGTCGTTATCCCAACTTCGTACGAGTTATGGGTATCACGTGGCTATATAAAGCTAGACAATCTCGGCAAAGTTTTGTTTAGTGTCGATACGCCGTGCTCATATATATATTATATGGAGTAATGTTTCTGGGTGGTTCCAATTTCTGAGCATGAGTAGTTATTTTGATTTGATGAATTGGTACTAGTAGAGATCTTGGATCTCTGATGACTACACCGTGTTAATTAAAACCTTTTAAAACATGTTTTCTTTTAAAGCAAAAAACTTGCCTTTTGATCAGCAAAATAGCTATATATAATGTATTAACCTAGAGCCCAATTCCTTTGAACTCCTGCATTTTATATATGCATTCTTCTACGTGGCTTGTTGAGTACTAAATTACTCACTTTTGCTCAACCTTCGGTAGGCGGATTGGAAGAAGAATTCAACAACAGAAAAGAATATTAGTTCTAGAGTCGCGTATATGCTAGGCAGTGCCTCTCAAGATTTTGCTGATTTTTTTTTTGTACATTATAAACTTGGCCGGAGGCATACCCCTACGTACATCATAGCCGCTAGAACATATTTTGATAATAAAATAAAAGTCATATTATCTGTTTAACCGTAGCGTATACAGTTTATCATTCCGCGCGTACCTTAAATGCTGAACGATTACAGAAAATATTTTGGAGACAGGGGTACCCCACTTGCACCTATTTTGCCCGCATCGCGACGTGCGCACCCAGGGGCGCACATCAGCCACTAGTGAGTAGTACATATGAAAAGCACCCCCTTTCTTTCAATAGAAAGGATTAGGAGCTCCAACAAAAGATCAACCATAAACAAATTAAAGAGGTACGTGTAACAGCTCATGCATGCATGCATGCATGTAAAAGCGCTGAAGACAATAGTTGATCAGCTGGAAAACTGTAAGCATCGTTTCAACTTTGGATTATCTAAAAGCTGATTTTAGATTGTAGTTGTAGAGAAGCTGATTCTCCAAAAACTGAAATCCAGAAGCATATATTAAGTGGATTATTGATTTTAGTGTATATGGGTGGGCTGGATCGTGAGAATCGGATTCTTGAATCAGGTTGTTTGTTTTTTATTCTGCTTTTGAGGCCAGAATCCAGAATCAAAAGTTAAAACAAAGCCCTAAGCTGTTGTGAGCGTTATACGAAAAGACAAAATGTAAAGCTGAATTAGCATACTGCCCAACGGTCTTTGAATGATATGAAAAAAAAAGCATATGCTAAAGCAAAATATTTTCGCACCCAATAGTCGAAACTAAGCAGCAACACTTACCATCTGTTATAACAAAGAGATTTCCCAGTTTGTTGAGAGAGAGAGAGAGAGAGAGAGAGAGAGAATCGGTGGATCTAGTGAGGCGTACGAGATGAGTGGCTCCCTGGAGTAGTTGAGGTCCAGGGGACGGCGCCGACGCCGGAGCAGGCCAATCCAACGAAGGCCGGGAACGCGGGCTCTGACTTGTTTCTTCGTCCCTCAAAAGGGGTTTGTCCTCTGACGACATCAGACAGTCCCATGGCCATGGGTGATGTTCCAGCCATCTCATTGTGGCCGCCCACAGGCACAAATGGTCGACAGGTAAACATTGGCACATTTGATTTAGCATATGCACGTTCTTCACAAATGGGTTGCTCCCTCAACACCAGATTTTATATCCCGTTAATTGCTGCCAATGTTGTGTGCTTCAGCCAAGCCACACCGCCAGCTTGCGGATTCTCAGGTTAGATTCTGAATTCTGTACATAATATGGCCTCCCCAAAACAGCTTTGTATGACGATTTCTCGGCGATAATATGGATGAGTGATGACTAACAGAGTTCCTTAGCTATGCGGTGCTCCGATTATATGTATGTTCCTCGTTGTTGTTGAGATATTTTTGAGTACAGAATGTCACGTCTTAGATGTATGCTACGACCTGACGGTTTTGATATCAGTATCGCGTTCTTGCTGACATGTATTGATGGGGCAAACTGAGGGTGGGGGGAAGAAAGAAAGCAACACTTCTGAGTGAATAAAAGTAGTCGCTGGGAAATCTGACATGGATTAAACTTGGAGGAGTGAAGTGTGTGTACCGTTCTCCCCTGGCTCTGTACGAGCTCGCTGATACGGACGGGCATGCGATCCTGCAGTATCAGTTCAGTTCGTCCAGGCTCTTCTTCAGCTGGCCTGATCATCAAATTTGACGTTGGAAGCTGCCTGCCGTGTCGTAAACCTACTGACTGCACTACTCTACTCACCATCCATGAGTGAGTGAGTACTCCTGAGTGACTCGACACTGAAGAGCACTGACAATAATCAGTGAAGGGTCACACCTTTTCCGCGTACACTTGAAGAATGTGGTGCCTTCTATTCATTTATTTATTTTGGAAAAAAAAAGAAGAAGAGCTAAGAGCACATTTAATCCGTAGTTCTATTTTCCAAAAGAATTATAAGAGGAAAATAAAAGGAAAGCGAAATTTGGAAAATTGCTGCTAAAACAATCCAAACTCTCACAGGTAAAGGGTTCGCGATAATTGAGTCTGGTACGACCCTGCAGCAGGCCACCGGCTCTTTTGGGACTTGTTGCTCGAGCCTAAAAGGAACATGTTTTCAATGCGACTGAAAGCTCTCTGCTAATCTGCACCCGGACCGCGCTCGCCGTCACTTGCCACCTCAACTATCTGTCGCATCGAGCGCTACTGCAGTAGCCTCGTTTTTATTTGAGAAATTGTACAATATATTATAACGATGGTGTACGGTACATAGTAGAAATTAAATCTAGCCATTGATTTACTGAATATATTCTCACTAAACTACTATAAGTTGAAATATATATAAGTAATAACCAATATGTTCCATTAGATAAAAAAAACAAAAAATCTATATTTAATTTAATGTACCATAAAAGAGCTATATCATTTGGCACGTAGTACACTTGCTGGCTAGATGGTCTAGGTTGTTTAGCTCGTCAACGAATACGAACGAAAATCCCCCTCAAAGCACAGAGCTACACAAAAAGCGAGATTACTGTCGATCACGCATAATCTTGATTTGTGCCAAGCAAATTAACCTTTTTTGTTATGTAAAAAGTAAAAACAAAATATCTGGATGTAGAGGAAAAGTGAATCCTACGGAGACCACTCAACGCATGTGAATGCTGTAGAGCGTTGACCGGAGTCTTCGGTAAGCTGGGCTCCTACGAGAAAGCTTCGGTTACTTAATTTGGATCGACCGATGGATTAGCTATGATAAGAAGGCAGCAATTAACTCTGGAGAATACCTCCAAATGCCCGACATAAAAGAGCCGCCACTTTATTATAACGCCTAGGATGACATTTCACTCGAAAGATGCCATTTAACCGAATTTTTTTTGGAGCGTTGCTATATATTTCACGCTCGAGACAACTAACTCGACTCGCTGCCGAGGATATGACACTACACTAACTGCACGTCTTATTAGAGATTCTATTCTACGTATGGTGCATGGATCGATAAACTTGACTGCGTGGTACTCGTGTCAAGTTTACGTCACGTATTTTCTCTTAGAATATAATTAAGTTTAATATATATTGAAAATTACAAGACTATTTTTAATTATTATCTCTAAGCACTATATTTAATATATGAATGCAGAAATATTAAGTAAATTTAGATATTTATTAGGACATAAAAGGAGCAACACAATGCTTTTGGTGTTGAAATATGAGATACGATCCATATTTATAGACAAAGCAATTAAAAAATATGTCCTATAAATCTGGACAACTGAAATTTTGCAACCTATTGCACCCTAGTCCTGGCGCTATTTCAATTCCACGTGTAGCTGATACCAAATTATAAACCATTTTTACGATTACTCGTGTGCAATGAGAGACAAGTACACCGGAATTCGCAGAGAATCATCGTGGACCAGTGGCGGAATCAGAAATTTCTAAAAGAGGGGGCTTAAGAATGTTGAATCTCTACTAATGATTGATATTCAAAGTTTAATATATAGTAAGTACAATATGTAACACTTGTAACTTGTAAGGATTTAGGGAACGTACCACTTATTATTTCACAAGAGGCGATAGTTGATATTTGCGAGTCCTCATTTTCTGAAAATACTGTAAAATATCTCTTCATCTAAAAATCAAAATTATAGACATTAAATCGATGTAGCTTGATGCACTGATCATTGATAATTAATAGATTACCTAATACCTATTGTAGATTAGTACAATAGAAAACATATAATAATTAATAATACCTTGTCAGCGGTGGCGGCAGTGGCGGCGCAGACGGACAGGCGCAGCGGTGTCTCCGATCGTCACCGCCTGATGCTTATTGTTAGCACTTAGCACACAGTACTCCACTGCCCTGAGGATTAGACGAATAGTACTGTATCAAAGACCAAAAATGTCCAGGAAAATTGGACGTCCTAGCAATTCTGTAGACCAATCACAAATTCACAATCACATGATCTGAACAACTCGTTGCTGGTAACTAAATTAATAATTAATCAATCAATAATTAGCAAAAGGCATGAACTATCTGTGACTAAACATAAGAGAAGGGGAAGGAGAGGGAGGACTGGAGGCGGAGGGAGGAACTGAGAAAGGAGGAAAGATGCATGAACCTAACAAGGCCAAGGCCAGCTAAGGAAATACACCGCCTTCAACCGGACCCGGTTTATATATAACCCTCCCTAGTCTCCGGCCTCTGGTTCCTCTTCCCCTCCTTCCCTCCCTCCTCGCCTCGCCTCAACCCTACTCCTCCTCCAAATCCAGCCCGACATACGAAAGCGCCATCGGAACAGCGAGCAAAAAATTAAAAAAGGCGGGGAGATCGCAACGAATTAACGCCCACTGCTATTCGATTCCGATTCGGCGGGGGTTGGATCCTCGGATCCCCCGCGCCGAGGAGAATTCGCGCCCGCCAGGGCCAGATCCCCGCGATTCCGGCGGCGGCGGCGGGGATGAGGGGCCAGAGGACATGGCTGCGGCGGCCGATGGCGCGGGCGGGGCAGCAGGAGTGAGGCAAGCGCAGCAGCAGCAGCAGCAGCAGCAGCAGGGGAGGCGGAGGCGGAGAGGGTGGTGGTGGGTGATCCGGGGCCCGAGGCGGCCGTGCCATGTCTCGCTGCTTCCCGTTTCCGCCCCCAGGATATGAGAAGACCGCGCGCCCCGACGGCCAGCTAGCCCCGCACCTGCTCGAAAAGGTGGAAAACCCGCACATCTCCCCCCACTCCCGTGCCCCGTCTCCGTCCTCTTGCTCCGTTCGTCGGTCCATGGCCTCTCCTAGTACATATGGGGATGGCTTCCCCGTCTCCGCGAGGAGATTTTGAGCAATTATACGCTGTTAGTTGGTTGCAGAATTTCGGAAGCTGGCGTAGCTCACATTCTAGTGGGGGAATAGATATAAGGGGTTAGGGCTAGTTGATTAGGGCTGATGTGTGAGGAATTTAATTTCTACGAGCGTTTGGTTTCCTTCGGTTAGATCACAGGCTTGTCGTTATATGCGGGAATCGTTCGCTGATTTGGGGAGAGCCAGAGAACATAGTGCTGCTAAATCAATGCTTTCCTAAAGAGTGCTCCAATACCTTGAGCCAGATAATTAGGGCTGTGCATGTTCGCTTAGTTGCATGCAAAGGCAGGGGTTCCTTTTGGATGGTTCAACAAAAGGAAACGTGCTGGTTTACAATGGTTTTTATTGATTGGGCCTTAGGTCATGCAAATTTCAGCTGTATTAAAGGGACCAGTAGATTTAGCTTATTTTTTATGTCAGGTTGGTGGCCGGAATCTACTTGGGAAAAATCATAACTTATTGTTCTACCCCATTCCCGTGGCTGCTAAGATGATGGAGGCTTATTTCTATTTTGTTTTTGTGCTTCTAAAAACAGACATGGATAATGTAATACAGACGTTACTTCTGGTAGCTACTGCAGGAAAATTTCTTTGGCCCATCTCTAGACCACCTTTTGTCAATATCTGGCTGCTATAGTTGAAGTTTACATGAGGAGTTAGGCTAGTTGATAGCGCTTGTACTCGTTTCTCAATTTTCTCATCATGTGACATGTTGACCTAAAGTTGGACATTTAACTAGTACACTCCCTTTTATTGGACTTTATATGTCTCCATGTGGAAATTACCATGAGGGAATGATGTAGGTTAGCATAAAGTTGTCTGCAAGCATAAACTATTGACCTTAGTCATTGTAAGCTTATGATCACTATGATGAAATAAGTCCTGCTAATTGCTTGTCTCATACAAAGTGTTCTAAATCAATTGTGGCTGTAATCATTTAGTTGCCAAGTTATCAATCATCTCTGTGCAGTTTAAGCAAGGGTATAATTCGATATTTTTGTCAGCTAAAGAATAATTTCTTGTTACTCTCTCCATTACAAAGCAGATGATGTTCTGGCACACATTTCTTGTTACATAATAGATGATGCTTTATGCTTTTGATTTAGTTTCATTCAAATGTGCCCTTTTATTAATTATACTGTTTATTTTGGTTGGGACTAGGAGTTACTCGGCGGGTTAATTGAGGGTGGATTGGTAATCTTGTGTGTATTCTACACCCGGGAGTAGTTACTCCCACCTCTGATATATCACCTAAACGAACTTACTCACATACAAATTATAAGGTACTCCAATGCAAACCACACGAAAATTGCAAATGAGTCCATAGTTTTTAGCGTATTTTGCAAATACCTTTATATATGCACATAAAAAGGAGTATGTCTGAAAAATATACATACCACCGAGATAGTATATACCTTCTATTGCGTGAGATATTCCCTACGTTGTGAGATACGACATAGAGAGTAACTACTTCGGGTGTCCATTCCCAACCTCAAGGTATTTTTTGGAACGGTTCTGTTGGTCAGTTTCATACCTGATTTTGTACTGCAGAAACTCTGCATTATGCTAGTTGTTGGCTGGACTTGTTGCCTCGTTCAGTTGCATTTTCTTGCATCATCGTGCTTATAGATGATTCCATCCTCAACAACTAGCAGGCTTAACAGCTGGTTCTATTCTTGGTACATCCCTATATCTGTTCAAGTTTGATGTAATCTACATATGTTGGTGTTCATGTGATTGGATAGATTCTGAAATCTAAAGTAAGTGGCATTTCGCTACACATCTATCTGCCTGTTGTCTATTTTGTTCTGCTTCAGGAAACTTAGTTACAGGCTAACATGTATGTCCCTGCTGTTCACTCTTCTATTTATTTATATTTTTAATATCTATTGAATGTAATCATGTTCGTTAATAATGCATATGTAGAGAACGTAAATACCTTGGGAGTTCAAAGGGCTTGGAACTCGAAACATGGTTATACTAGAAATGTATCGATTTGGATTGCCTAGTGCCACAAATGTATATGGAATGTTTTTTAGCCTTTTAGGTTATGTTGGCTGTAAATTATGCCTATAATTTTTATGCACTTCATCTTGAAAAAATTAATTAATAATATGAATGAATGTATCTAGGGAACAAATTCACAAAGTTCTTTCTTATAATCTCTTAAGTTATTTATGAAAAAAAATTCGGTGTAGCCAGAGGCTACCCACTGTCGATGCTGTAGCCTATAAATATATACATTGTTTGAAAGCTTATCAAATGCACTAAATATAATGACCTGAATATCTCAGCATTTTTTTATATCATCATTGTGGTAGGGAATCATATCTGGACCTTCATTAGGTGCCTTCTGGCAGCAGGGAACTATTTTTGCCTTGGATTTTCCCCTCATAATCGTCTTAACGATGTCGAAAACAATTGCTATGTTACACTCAATATAGCATGAATACATGATACACAGTGCTTTGAGGAAAGAATGTTCTTATTTAGTTACTTACTCCCAACTTAGTTTTGTTAACTGGACTCACGTCCAGTTTCCCAATGGGAGGGTGTTTGCGCATAATCCTAATTATTCTTAATTCACGGTTTAATTTCCAATACTAAGAATCTCGAGGATAAATTTTGAAAATTATGGCCTATATAGCCCGTAAAAATTACAGTGCATCAACCAAGGTAACTCCATGAATGAATATGGTGAAGAAGTGTCGTCACTCACAAATACCATGAATTGTTAATGCTATAACACATATCAGATGGATAGGTATTAGCTTGCAGATATGGGGCTTTAGTTTGGGTTGTAGACATTTTTTATTGATCTTGGTTCTTGTGTGTGCTATCTTTAGCTTCTGATGTAGGGAATGTTTTTGTGGCCTGTGTATAGGACTACAGAATCTTGATATATGCTTGTTAGTTCCATATTGCCCATTGAGAAAAACTACATAGGCTCCTTTTGGGTACACAGTTTGTTACAAAAGATTGATTTAATAAACTGTTTTAGGATATTTGGTGGTTTGGTCGTTTGTTAACTTTTTCCGTACATACATAACAAGCATTTCACTAAATATGGCAGATGCTCCTGTAGTAACCCTACCTGCATAGCAGACTGCAACAAATTGCTTGAAAACATGAGCGGACTGCAACAAATTGCTTGAAAACATGACCTTAATATGCATTGTGAGAAAAATTGGCAAGTTCATCTTGGACTTGCAGCACTCTGTTCCACACTTTAGGGTGACTGATTGGACTGGTTTGTTGGACGTGTAGCATATCGCCTCAATAAACTAGCTTATGTAAGCCATGATGTTTGGATAAACTTGTTTATAATTGATTCCAAAGTTACAAACTCTACCCAGTACCCACCCTGGCCTAAAGAATTTTGATGGTCTCTGGCACAAATATAAATGTGCAAAAGGATGATTAGTCTTTTCAGGCAATTCTTTCCTTATCAAATAGGGTGCACACCCTTCCCAATCTTTATTACTTATTTAATCCTTGCATGAACATGGTACAATTTCCAGTGGCAACTTGATTGCTGGGTCCAATCTTCGAGCAGAATAGACTGGTTAACATCATGTATGTGGATAGTCTCAAAGGAGAAGGCTTGGACAATGCAGAAAGTGTTAGCCTGTATTTCGATAGGATAGGCTGGTTGTCTTGCCATGCGTGTTGGACAAACTTGTTCAAACCTTTAGACTTGTTAGCAAAATAAGCAGAAGCTACAGTCAGACAGCCAGCGTATTTGCATATCTTTATTCAATATTTGTGTAGTGTCAGTTAATCAGTTCAAAAATAACATTTTCATACAAACTCAATAAGGATAGAACACTCAAAGCCAATTAGAGTAATTCAACGATCATAGTGTTAGTAATTTGTTTTTCAGTATGCCTTTAGGCATTTACCCCAGAATAGTCGTGCGGCATAGAAGTTTTTATTGCCTTGATCATCCTGGAACGTAACTCAGATATTTTAGTTAACGATGTCTTTTGACTTTTTTTGCAATATATTCATTCCTTAGTGATATGCTAGCTACTTGTTTTCTTTGCATTTGCTAGCTATTTGTTTCATGCTTGAACTCTTCTTAACTTATAAGCAATCTACTTTTTTCTTTTAGGAGAAACACAAGGAGAAGAAGCATAAGAAGGACAAGAAGGATAAAGAGAAGAAAGAAGGCAAAGAAAAGAAGGATAAAGAAAGGAGTAAAGATAAGCACAGAGATAAAAAAGATCGAAAAGAAAAGCACAAAGACAAGAAAAAGGACAAGAGCAAAGATAAAAGCAGGGAATCAGAGGAAGGAACTGAAAGACATGGTGAGGCTTCCCATGATCCGAAGGTTGGAGGGAGTAGCAGGAAGTCCGAAGAAATTAAGGATCCCAAATTCAGGGAGGACTTGGGCAGAAAGATACAAGATGAGAAAGGGGCGGCGAGTAGACCTGTTGAGAACCTTGCTGTTTCGAATGAACGAAGTCGTGAAGGCTTTAGTGCTGCACCTGCGTTGGAGAATGAAAGAACTGCAGTTAATAAAATGCATGTTCACTCTAGTAACGCTGCAAGGAAAAATGAGGGCTTGGGGAAACAGGGATTCAACATCAATCAACAGAAAAATGGGACAGCAATACGACGTGGCGAGAACTTCAACAGTTCATCTCAAAAAACTCCTGATGGATATAATCCAGCACCTACAATGGAGAAGGAAAGAGTCAAAGTCACAAGACCTCTCTCTAACTCTGCTGATTCCGCACCAAGGAAAGAAGGGATGGGACAGCGAATCAATAACATTAGCATACTGGTTCAGAAGAGAACGGAGAGTCCAAACAAAGAGATTGCGAAGAAAGAAGTTGGCACCAGCACTCCATTGCTTCCAAGCCCTGCTAATACTATGCACAAGGGAAATGGTAAGGTTGGTCGACAAATGGAGAATGCACCTACATCCATGCAGAGGTTTGACAGTCCATCGACATCTAGTGCAACAGCAGGAATGGATAGAGGATTGCCTAGGTCAACTATCCCAAGCCCAAGCATTACAATTCGAAGGTCAAATGGGATGGTACAGCCGCCTGAAAGATTTTCCATTTCTACTAAGAAACCAGATGCAGGAGGCCTTTCACCTGCTATGGGGAAGGAAAAGGAGCAAGGTGGAAGGATGTTACAGAATAATATTTCAACTGATCAGAGACTGGTTAATTCAAAACCCCCAAGTGTGGAGAAAGTTGCAGATGGAAGAGCTGAAAGGATGGAGAAGGTCAGAGATGGGGCACCTGATGATGCAAAGAAAGAGGACAAAAAGAGCGATCGGCATGAGAAAAAGAAAAGAAAAGAGAAAGATAAACACAAAGATAAGAAAAAGGAAAGAGAGGCAAAGGAGGAGAAAGAACATAATCACAAAGAGCATGATAAGCTAAGAGAAAACTGTATAAATTATCAGGTAGATAGTCTTCACATGAAGCCCTCAGCCCCTCCTTTAGCCCCTCCAGCTGACGATGCAAAAGCTGTCCTAGCTGATGAAAACCTGAAGAAGCGAAAGAACCATGAGACGAATGGTTACTTGCAAAGTGAGTTTCTAGCTTTGCTTTTTTGCACTTTACCAGCATTATATAGTCTTGTAGAACACCATTATACCTTTCTATGGTGCTTTATATTATAAGACTTCTGATGCTGTACAGACCATCATGATATGCGGCCTACAAAGTTGCCAAGACCAGCCCTCTCTGACAATCATGTGGAGAATGGTACAGCAGCTCATGTAGCCGTGCCAATCTCTTCTATGAAGCCAGATGCCATAAATATTGTAAAGGCTGAAAGGCTCCCTAAGAAGGAAGAGAAGATCGATGGCAACCAAGAAGCTCAGCGACCTTCGGTCGATTCAGGGCTTCGGGATCCTCTGGCTGCATCTGAGAATGGCACACCTTCTAGGAAGTCACATCACCCAGATTGCAAGTATCTTAGCCAGATATACACCATTCCTGAAGCGCCTCAAATGAATGAATGGCATGAGCCTGATGACCGTGACTGGCTGTTCGGCCAAGGTAGTACCGGCACCCAATCAGAGAAGCCCACGTCAGAGACTGAGGCTGATGGAGTACCCCAAGTCTGGGCGCAGGCTCTGAAAATTGACCCGGCTGATGTCATTGCTTTACCGTACGTCATTCCTTTTTAGTACAATGCTGCTGCCCAATCCATGGAGTAAGGATCCTGTGAGGTAATTGAGCATTCAGACGTCAGATTCACAACCTGTTTCTGCCACTGCTTTGCTGCAATTTGTGTAGCTGGGCCGAGACGGATGATTCACCCATTTATGGGTAGCTGTTCCTACAGCCGCATTCACCCTTCTGGATTGGTGCATGACATGCAGCACCTGTGAGAGTTGGCTTGGCAGCTCAAGAGGATCCCGACGAGTGCTGCGTGGAGAGACCGTGTTACTTGTGATAACATATTCTGTAACGGGATCATTAGCTATCCTGCTGTTAACGCTTCACAATTTTGATCCTTAAGGTGTAAAAGCATTTTTATAACCAAAATGTACATTAGAGAGGAGGGGGCACGGGGGGAGGGAAGAGGAAGGGACTCAAGATTCATTTATAGTTGGATGGTTCCAAATGCTGGCCGAGAGAATCTGCTTCTGCTTGATTTATTCCAAAGTCGGCAAGGCACTTTACCTTGTATATAAATTTTAGTTTACATAGATGATGCGGTGGTGTTCCGAGAGGTTGTAACGGCATTCATGTTGAAGAGTCATCTCGTGTCACATTATGAGGTACCATCACAAGAGGATGAATACTTGTTAATTTTGACTGACTTTACCTTTGGACGTTACTCCACATTTCTTTTTATGGTTCAAGTAGCTTGTTCCAAACTGTTTGCATGGGTGTGATGCTTTGTTTTTAATGGAAATGGCTTTCTAGAGGATTGTTACAAGTCTTAACAGTCGTTTGAAGTACAATCACTGTTTTATGCTCAGATGTTCGTATGCTTTGACGTTTGATTTTCCAGTAGCAGAGCCGATGGAATTTATTTATTCTTGGATAATCTCAGTGCTATTGGACTGTATTACACCTTACACCAAGTATTACTTGTCAAACTTTTGGCTCTGTTAAACTGTCCGTCATTCTCGTATTTCCTTATCATACTCCACAATTACGAGCTAGTATCTACCTTTTCGCTTTGCATTTGCTTTGCTCTCATGGCTACACTGCAATGGGTATTTGCAATAGACAAGCATGATTTGATGTCCGGCCCGTTCTTCTCTATATACAACTCACTTAACTTGCCTCACGGTGCACCAAATGTCTACTACTGCCTATGACTAGTAAAGTGTTTCTGCAAATGGCAGGCAGCGGCACAATTAGACGGCACAGTTAAGAGGAAAAAAATTACTCTAGTCACAGACACACATCGGTTTGGATATCGACAGTCTCTCCGAAACATAGCTTTGACTACCAATCCCTATTGTAACATATTTATACAAACCCCCCAAAAAAAATGATATGATGAAAGTACTTCCATGACAAATCTACACGTGATTTTCATATATCCAATTTAAATATTTTCATGTTGGGCTTGTCCGTTCCACTGATTTTATTTTTTTCGTTTAAAACTAGCAGCATGGGGATCTCCCTCGGTATTGGGTGTGGTCTGGAGGCGAGGTTTTGATTCATATGCCTACCTGTTTCATGGCTTAAAAGAGTAATCGCCAGGTTCATTTCAGGTATAGATGTACAAATTGTATTCGGGCCAATATACGATCACGTTTCTGTCACTAATCCAAATCGCTAGCACTACACTTACAGAAACAGAGGCGTGCAAGCAATGGTCGACATTTTCATCCTCCCTCCCAGGTTACATTTATTCCTTTGGTTGGTTGGCTGTAACAAAGTATTAACCAGAGATAACCTTAGTAAGAGAGAGGTGTTCCACATACATGGAGGCGAAGAGGCCGGAATAAACTCAAGCTTGGCTGGTGAGCTGCAAGGAAAAAATCAGAACCTGAAAAGATCTGATGGTCTGGGAAGCTATGGCAACATCTGAAATGTAAAAGGGTAGATAAGAGTTTGTTGATCCTAAGCTCTAGGTGCTGAAATGGGATGTAATAGGCGCGACGAGGCAGTGATCTATTAAGACTTTACATATGATGTAATGTCTTGAATTGCCGGACCGTGAGCAGACAGTCATGTTTTTTGGATGAACTTCAGTTGTAATGAACCGGTGTTTCAATTGTAAATTTTAATTAATTAAATTGATGAAGCTCTGGTCTTGTATCAGCTTCTGTTTTTGAATGATTGTCTACATATTTTTGGCCAGATTCATGACCTGAGACTTCATAACATTACACACTGCAGTTTTTTCAAACCCTGACACTGCAAGGGATTGATGCAGCAGCAAGCTGATGCTGTTCATTTTCTTAGCATACAACCAAATGGCACTAGCAAATTATCAGGTTCCCGAATGACGAATGCATTCATAAAGAATTCAACCAAATGGCACTAGCAAATTATCAGGTTCCCGAATGACGAATGCATTCATAAAGAAACACAAGAATTGTCAGCCCGGTTCGGGGATGCAGCAGCATCACAACAATTTTTTTTTACAACTCCCAGTAACAAAAATAAATAAATAACACTTTTTCTCAAGTAAACAAACATGGTACTGCATTTGTTTCATGGATTTTTGCTTCTGTTGATGATCATGAAGATATGTCATCCCCTCGAACCTAGATGTACTAGCTCTTTCATTGATATCCAATCACTGAACAGGAGACAATTGCGGCGACTCACATAATTAACTCAGGGTAACAACAATAACCTGTCATTAACTCTGAGGTAATTAGACTGATCTGGATATATTAGCTAATAAAACATCGAGCGAGCCCAACATTTTATTAGTTGATACACTGTATTCAGAATGTTGCAGTAGAACAATAATTAGAGACTAGAAATAGAACTCTATCACAATCCGTGCCACACAAGCTACAAGTCTAAAATTCATAAATCATTACATAATCTTTATAGCAAAAGCTTACATTTAAATAGCGATATAAATATACCCAAGTGAACGATGATCACTGCCATATGGACTACTACTCTACCCAGTCCTTCGGGTAGTGCTTCACCGCCTCGTCATCCTGATCCTGCGAGTGACTCTCCAATCACTCCTCGGTGAACCCATCGAGCTCAGCTTCTAAGCAAAGAGGGATTTATACGAGGGTGAGTACAATAGGTACTCAGCAAATGTTAATAACAAAATGCATTATATGAATTTTCTTCCCAAAACCATCTCTTAAATCCTCTACTCACATCCTCTTACCGAAAATAGGTTTCATTAAAAAGATCTGTGTTTTCGATTTTTAGTTATTAAAATTGTCGACGATTCGGGAACCGGTCCCCCGCCGAGCTTACTTGTTGAATGAGGGATCAACCTAAGGCTCCTTTTCCACGAGGGGTATAGCTTTCGAGGTCCTGCCGAACTACGGATCACGAGGTGGTCGAGACAATCACAGCGAACAGGGGGAAGCTTTTTTGATATGGTTCGGGCCTCTCGCGACGGAGATAATAACCCTACGTCCAGTGGTGGCACTAACTTCTTGAGGATGTATTACAATATGCTTGCTCGGGGCGCTCTGGGAGGTTTTAAGGACTATCCTCCAGAGCACCGGCAATGAGCTCTATGTATGAGAAGACAGGGAATGAAGTCGAACCAACCCCCCTAAACCCTTCGCGTGAGGGGGTATTTATAGGGGATTACAGGCGACATGGCATTTACTACAGAGGGCGCGCCACTGTTCTGGACGTGGGCGGAGCTGTTCCCGTGCTTCCCGCCGGGCACAGCGCGACGTGGGTACAGTGATCACAGACCGTGGCAGCGCAGATCGTGGGCGTGCAGTCCTTCGAGCCGCTTCGCATTTAATGCCACGTCGTCTTCGTGAATTGTGCCTAGTCTTTCGGACGATCCTGGGGCTTTTCTTCGGTCTTGGTCGCTAGCCGCACCTTCCCGAGCAAGCATGCTCGGGGGCGAACTTGACAGAGGACGAGGTGGGCACAGAGGTCGCTATCCGGAGACCTTCCTTGGGGACAACGTCCAAGGCAAACATGGTCATTCTTGCCACCGCTTAGGGTACGATGGTCGTTATGGGAAATATCCAATCCCGACAGCCTAGCCCCGAGGTTTTAAGGGAAGTTGCTCGACCGCCTTCGCTTAAGCCTCAGTTGATGAGGAGGATTGGGACTTCGCAGAGAGAACTACATGGCGTCCCGAAAGCAACACTGGCTCGGGGAGAAGAATCTGGCAATGAAAAACTAGTGCGGCGTCCGAGCAACACTGGCTTGGGGAGAAGAATCTCGCAGCGAAAAACAACTGCGGCGTCCGAGCAACACTGGCTCGGGGAGAAGAATCTCGCAGCGAAAAACAAACTGCGGCGTCCGAGCAACACTGGCTCGGGGAGAAGAACCTCGCAGCGAAAAACTACTGCGGCATCCGAGCAACGCGGGCTCGGGGAGAAGAACCTCGCAGCGAAAAACTATTGCGGCGTCCAGAAAGCGCGGCTCGGGAGAAGAATTCGCAGTCAAGAGCTATGCGGCAACCGAAAGCAACGCGGGCTCGGGAGAAGAATCTCGCAGCGAAAAACTACTGCGGCGTCCGAGCAACACTGGCTCGGGGAGAAGAACCTCGTAGCGAAGAGCTACTGCGGCGTCCGAGCAACGCGGGCTCGGGGAGAAGAATCTCGCAGCGAAGAGCTGCTGCGGCAACCGAGCAACGCGGGCTCGGGGAGAAGAATCTCGCAGCAAAAAACTATTGTTGCATCCCGAGCATGGGTCAGATGCTCGAGGAACTGATAGATGAGACATGCTCGAACTACCGCATCCTGGACGTGGACTAGACGTCCAGGGAAACCAACTAGCAAGTCATGAGAGGACTCGTGCCGCTGCATCCCAAGCATGGGTCAGATGCTCAAGGAACTGATAGATGAGACATGCTCGAACTACCGCATCCTGGACGTGGACTAGATGTCCAGGGAAACCAACTAGCAAGTCACGAGAGGACTCGTGCCGCTGCATCCCAAGCATGGGTCAGATGCTCAAGGAACTGACAGATGAGACACGCTCGAACTGCCGCATCCTGGACGTGGACTAGACGTCCAAGGAAACTGCTTACTTGGGAAGACCTGCACTCAAGCGCAGAACTTACCTGGCGCGGAAGAGACTCGCGCCCGAGCGGAGGACGTGCTCGGCGCGGAACATGGGCAGCCCCCCGAGCGAAACTTGTGCTCGGGGGAAGAGACTCGCGCCCGAGTGAAGGACATGCCCGGCGCGAGATATGGACAGCCCCGAGCGAAACGCGTGCTCGGGGGAGGAGACCCGCGCCCGAGCAAAGGACATGCCTGGCGGGGATATGGACAGCCCCCGAGCGAAACGCGTGCTCGGGGGAGGAGACCCACGCCCGAGCAAAGGACATGCTCGGCACGGAATATGGATAGCCCCCGAGCGAAACGCGTGCTCGGGGGAAGAGACTCGTGCCCGAGCGAAGGACGTGCTCGGCGTGGAATTATGGACTCGGCGTGGCCTTCCGGATTAGTAACACCGGCCACACCTTCGCCGGTGTAGCACACGTCGCCGTCCTCCACGTCGCCGAAGACGCAGAGACCTTGATTGACTTGAGAATTCGGCATCCTCAGGGATTCCTCGCGAAAGGACTCAGTCGGTCCCCACGGACGGCGCCAGCTGTCGACGATTCGGGAACCGGTCCCCCGCCGAGCTTACTTGTTGAATGAGGGATCAACCTAAGGCCCCTTTTCCACGAGGGGTATAGCTTCCGAGGTCTGCCGAACTACGGATCACGAGGTGGTCGAGACAATCACAAATGTGAGCGAAGCTTTTTGATCTGGTTCGGGCCTCTCGCGACGGAGATAATAACCCTCGTCGGTGGTGGCACTAACTTCTTGAGGATGTATTACAATATGCTTGCTCGGGCGCTCGAGAGGTTTTAAGGACTATCCTCCGAGCACCGCAATGAGCTCTATGTATGAGAAGACAGGAATGAAGTCGAACCAACCCCCTAAACCCTTCGCGTGAGGGTATTTATAGGGATTCTGAGCGACATGGCATTTACTACGAGGGCGCCACTTTATTGCGGGCGTGGCGGGCTGTTCCGTGCTTCCCGCCGCATGTACGCACGACGTGGTCTGATGATCACGAGCGTGGCGGCAGCAGATCGTGGGCGTCAGATCCTTGAGCCGCCGCATTTAATGCCATGTCGTCTTCGTGAATTGTGCCTAGTCTTTCGGACGATCCTGGGGCTTTTCTTCGGTCTTGGTCGCTAGCCGCACCTTCCCGAGCAAGCATGCTCGGGGGCGAACTTGACAGAGGACGAGGTGGGCCTGTAGGCCGGGCTATCCGGAGACCTTCCTTGGGGACAACGTCCAAGAGCAAACATGGTCGGCTGCTGGCCAGCTGCCGGGGTACGATGGTCGTTATGGGAAATTTCCAATCCCCGACAAAAATGCTACTAGCACTCGTATATGAGGCAGACATAGTTTTTGCAGCCTCCAATCTAAGAGATAGGTATGAATTCATGATTTTTAATCAGGTAAAATTAACATGGATGATGCATAGAATTTTTTTCATTTTTCTTTTCTTTTCTTTTCTCTCTTTTCTCCTCTTTTCTTTTCTCTTCTTTCATTTTTCTTTTCTCATCCCCCCCTTTTTTGTTTCCCTCACCCTTATCTCTTCCTCCTCTCGTCAAAACAAATCCCTTCTTGGACGTCATTAATTATATGAACTAGTGTGTGTGCGCGCGCGCTTAAAAAGGCTGGCTGGCCAATGGAATCACGGAAGATGAAGAAACTATGGAAGCAGAGTGGTGGCGGTCATGCGACTGCAATTGCAGGGCTTATCCCCACCACAACCACCACTTGGGTGAGAGAAGCGTCGTGGTTGTGAGTGCGACAAAACAATACAATACGTACGCATTGTTCTTGCTTGATGCATGCAGATCGAGGGCCGGCCAGAGGGGCGTCAACCCCGTAGTCGTTGCTGCTGACGATCTGGCGGTCTGTCTAATTTAATGATATGATGCTCTTTTTTCTGATCAATCATATTCATATATACTCCTGCGTGTAAGCTACCATATATATATCGTCGTCGTCGTCGTCGTCGTCGTTCGGCAAATGCATATCGATCATGCGCACGGCAAGGCTCCATCCATCCGAAGCTCGATCGCCATCCGGTTGGCCACCGTGCGCGTGCTTCGTGGGCCACTACTAATTGAGCACTACTCATCATTGCCTAACATGACACCGTGGCTGTGCGAGAAGAATCCCAAAGGGGTTTTTTTTTTTCATGAATCGCAATCGCCCTCTAATCTAGTACTATTAACCCACTTATTCCTTCACTGCCCTAAAGTCCGTCGCATGTGGGCCTCCATCGCACGCTGGATTCGCGTACCATCCCTCGAACCGGCCCGTCGAGAGTCCTCCGTACACCTTGACCAGTGGAACCTACAGCGCATAAAATCCTCCGCCCGATGCAAGAAAGGTCTCAAAGCCATCATCATTCTAGCATGCTGGCAGTGGTGGAAAGAGCGAAACAATAGAACCTTCCGTCAGTCCTGGGCGACGCACGAACAGATCCTGTAGTCAATTAAGGACGAGGTTGCATCCTGGGCTTCGGCGGGAGCATCGCATCTCCGCATCCACATTCCGGGTCTGCTGTAAAGGCCTGCTCGATGTGTCTCTTTTCTCTGCTTTTTTTCTTTCTCCCCTCCTCCTCCTCCTGTTTTATTTTGTTTCTTTCCTCCTGCTTCCACCTAGGGGTGCGGCCTTCGCACCTTGTATCTGCACTTTCTATCTCCAAATATAATTCAAGACTTTCGCCGTTTAAAAAAAAAAAAAACTGTGCTGTCCTGCGGTTTGTGCAATTTAGTTAGTTTCAGTGTTTACTAGTGAAGCTTGTCTGTCCAGGCTAATTAGAAGCAGTTAACCCCGAGTCTACATATAGTAGTACTAGGAAGCTGACGATTGATGGCTGGGAACGAAAGGAAAGGACCAAGAGCAAGAGGATCGTGATTCGGCTGCTGGAGACAGACAGTAATCATCATCCTGATCCCTTCTTGCACGCAGTATGGAAATATGCAGGCAACCGATCCAAGATTCTGTCGGAGCAGCAAGCCAAGTTTTTTGGTTTTCTTTCTCCAGTTAAATTAGCTGCTTGTTTTGATTCGAGGAAACAGGAGGTCGATCCGGTCGGCGCCACGACAGAGCAGCTTGTCTCTTCGTTTGTTTGGGTCCTCTGGGATAACAAAGCCAACAACAACCAATCCGCCCGTCCGTCCGGCCATACATGCAAGAACGATCAACTAACTGTTCTGTACTACTACTCGCCTGCATGATCCTAGTTATCCATTTCTGCCTGCTCCAGTCCTGTATGCATAGACATAGACAGGTGCCCAGAGGAGTATTCACTGGGGGCAGTCAGTCCTCGTATGTACCTGTGCTGTGTACCCCCTGCAGATCCTAATTAACAACCACCTCGATCCTCCTTATATGTTTGTTCGCAGAATACTCCACAATTGACCACATGTGCCATGCGTGCATGTATGGTAGGTAGGTCAGGTGCGCTATGGTTTCAACATAAGTGCTAGCCAGTATTAGTTTATATCTCCGGTTAAACCAACGACTAATTCAATGTAAGCACATCGGTATGTATCATGCATGCAGTATCAGTCAGCGTCGGTATCTCAGCATCGGATCGCTGTCGACGTGTGTAGTGCAACCACCACCAACCACCGCCACATCGCACTCACTATCAAGCTCGAGCGACTGCTACAGAGAGGCAGCTAGCTAGCGGAGCATCACGCAGGAAGGAAGGGATGGGATGCTGCTTTCCTATTTCGCCTAGCTTAGCTTGCTTGCTTTTCTGAGTGCTCCGGCCAGAATCGCTTGCACCCCACTCCAGCGATCCATGTCCTCAAAGAACTGCAACCTGCAGATCAGCGGTGGTTGGCTGACTCCCAGCCCTGTCTCTTCTCCAAGGCTGCCTTCAGCAATAGTACTTGCTCTGCATTTTACATGCAGCTGATGCAAGCAAGCGGTCCATAGGCAGCGTGTGTGAAGTGAGAAGCGAAGCGAACCTGCAGCGTGCACGGCTACACTGATCGATCCAGCCGACGAGAACTTTCCCTCCTGCATGGCAAGCTTGGTCTCGAAGGCAACTGAGAAAGATGGGGCAAAAAAGAGACAGAGAGAGTTTTCATGTGGCCATTAATTTTTCTTAGAATATACTCCAGTAGGTTCTTTCTCTCCTCGTTTAAATTAAACACTACTCCTTCGGTCATTCCAATTTATTGCACTTTCACCAAAACATATCTACAAAAGACTGTATTACCTTATTTGTTATATCTTTTATGGTATGCCATACTCTAGTACATAATAGTAAATGATATTAGAAATAGGTAAAAAGGAGGGGTATAAAAAGAATTTTTTTAAAAAAAGTCACCTCAAAATGGTAGAATAACATGTATTTAGAAACAAATTTGAAAGCTAAAATGACATGTATTTTTGGAGTACATGTGAACAATCTCTTACTCATTTCCTTTGCCTTCTTTTTCTTAATTTAGAGCATATGGATCGGAATTAAAGCAGGTGGTTGGGTTGGGTTCGATTGGAGCACAGATAAGACTTGTTAACCTCAGCCAAGTCCTGGTCGAGTTAATATTAAATTGAAGCATGCAAGATTATGAATCTGACTCTAGGGGATGATTCTTGACTTGGAGTACACCTGCTAGATTTTGTTGGAGACTGTAGTATAGTGTCGGCTATGGTTAGGGATTCATTCTAGCTAAGGATTTGTTTGATTGGAAGGATGAGATTGAATAGGATAGAATGATTGTATACCATTTTGTTTTATTGTTTTGGGTGAATGGAATTGTTCAACATCTATATAGAATATACTTTAAATTTGTATTGCATCATTCAGGATGAGATGGTTCTATTTAAGTAACTAAACACATAGATAACTTTTTTCTTAAAATATCTTGTTGTGAACCAATATCTACTCTAAAAGACATCTCTTCAAGTGATCTCATCAAGACATAGATTAGGCAGTTAATGACATAGATTAGGCAGTTAATCTTGTAATCAAAAGGTGTCTGTTCATTGTACCCCTTCACATGTATAAATATATCCAATGATCAATGCAAATCCTCAGTTATTCCATTCATTCAGTTTCTAGTTTCCATTTACTTTTTACACGTTATCAGCACGCTCTACGCTAAGCACAGAAAGAACAAAACCGACATTATCACCGGAGGCACGAAGTCCTCCCAATCTCCCTCGATTTCTACGGGAGTCGATCTGATGGAGGAGGAACTGTGCCTAGTAGATAGTTGTACTACTAACTCTATACTAAAGGAAACAAAATATTTCCAAACTCTTACTAAGAGGCAAGGAAATGTTTTGACAATCGCTGGACGCGATGCAATGATAGTTGGTTCTGGTCGTGCCACTATCGTACTTCCTATGGGTACTCAAATCACAATCGAGGATGCACTGTTGTATCCTGATTCAACACGTACCTTATTAAGTTATAGAGATATCCGCAAAAATGTTTTCCATGTTGAAACCCATGATGACAATAATGAGGAATTTCTCCTCATCACTAAAGATTACGGATATGGCAGACAAACGCTTGAAAAGATTTCCTCTTTACCGTCTGGATTGTACTTCACATACATTAAACCCGTACCACATGTTGTGTACAAGGTAATTTTTCAGAATGTTGATGCATTCCAAACTTGGCATGATCGCCTTGGTCATCCTGGTATAGGGATGATGAGAAAAATTATCAGCAATTCTAATAGTCATGATCTACATGCTGCCAAATTCCCAAAATCATCGATTTTATATACCTTTGCATGTGCAAGCTGGAAATTGATTTTGAGACCTTCTCATCTTAAAATCCAACATGAGCCACTCAAATTCCTTGAGCGTATTCAAAGGCGACATATGTGGCCCCATTCAATCATTATGCGGACCGTTCGGTATTTCATGGTTCTTATAGATGCATCTACTCGATGGTCTCATGTGTGTCTTTTATCCACACGTAACCATGCCTTTGCAAAAATAATTGCTCAAATTATTAAACTTAAAGCACACTATCCTGAACACCAGATTCAATCGATAAGATTGGACAATGCTGCTGAATTTTCCTCACATGCATTCAATGATTATTGCATGGCTTTAGGAATTCAAGTACAGCATTCTGTCTCATATGTCCATACTCAAAATGGTTTGGTAGAATCTCTTATAAAGAGAATCAAGTGGATTGTAAGACCCTTATTACAAAATTGCAACTTACCAACTTCATGTTAGGGTCATGCGGTCTTACACGCTGCTGACTTAATTCAATTGCGACCAACTGCATATCATACTGACTTCCATTGCAATTAGTGCGTGAAATATACCAAATATTTCCTATCTGCGAAAATTCGGTTGCGCTATATACGTACCGATCTCACCACCCAAGCGTACCTCTATGGGCCCACATAGGAAATTAGGGATCTATGTGGGGTATCAATCTCCGTCGATTGTTAAATACCTTGAGCCCCTAACTGGGGACCTATTCACAGTCCGACACGCTGATTGTATATTTAATGAGGATCATTTCCCGGCATTAGGGGGAGATTTCAAGTACCAAAAAGAATGCCCGGAAATCAATTGGGATGCTGTAGACATCTCCACCTTAGATCCACGTACTCAAGAAAATGAACTTCAAGTTCAGAAAATTATAAATTTGCAACACATTGCAAATAATCTGCCAGATGCATTTACTGATACTAAAGGTGTTACTAAATCTTATCACCCTGCCCGAAATGTGCCTGAAAGAATGGAGGTACCAAATAAAACCATTCAACTCCCACTTCAAAATAAGAGGGGGAGAAGTAAGGCCACGGCTAAGAATGTAGCTTCTTGCAAGCGACAAAGGAAACAGAGGACAAAATCCTCCAAATCAGTTAATGCAAGCCAACCTCAAGTTGGTAAACACCCTGTGGATACAAATCCACAACCCAGATCAAAAGTGCACTCTATTACTGATCTTGAGACATCGGAACGCCCTGGCTCCATAGTTTTGGGAAATAATGAGCCATCATCAAGGGTGCAAGAAATTTCCACTAATTATATCGATTCTGGAGAATCATATGACCGAAAGACTACAATTGTCGACACTTACTTCTCCGCAACAATTGCAAATAACCTCCTAAATGATCCAGATCCCAAGACCATGGCAGAGTGCAAAAAGCGCTTGGACTGGACTCAATGGAAGGAAGCAATTCAAGCTGAGATAGCCTCGCTTAATAAAAGAAAGGTATTCACATCTGCAATACCTACACCTCCAAAAGTCTTCCCTGTGGGATTCAAATGGGTTTTTATCCGGAAACGGAATGAAACAATAAGGTGGTGAGATATAAAGCGAGACTTGTAGCACAAGGGTTCACGTAGAGACCCGTCATTGATTTCAATGAAACATATTCTCCAGTTATGAGTGGGATAACATTCCGATACTTTGAAGGAACGAGTTGGCCTAGAGGGGGGGTGAATAGGCAACTTTTACAATTTTCACTTTAAATCTCAGATTTAACTTATTTACCTAAACTACAGCGGAACTAACACAAGAAATAATCAATTCAACAGTAACAGCGAAAGCAAAGATAGTAAATGAAATAAAAGACAAAGAGACAAGAGAGTTATCCCGAGGTTCAGAGCACTCCTCCTAATCCTCGTTGAAGCACTTCTCTCGAAGTATTGCTTCTCCCACAGCTAGTCGCAGTAGCTTGGGATCACACTAGGGGTAGCTTTTTCACCACTCCAGTGAGGCAAGCTCCAGACCTTTCACAAATAAGAGTTGCCTTCCACACTCGCCTTTGGACAGGTCTAACTCTTCACTTCCTCCAAGCTGTCTAGGATCAAAATGATCCAAGAGTAATAAACTTCCCACAAGTTCTGTCTCTTGGTTTACACTCGAAACACACTACTAGACACACTTGGAGCTCAAAACTGAGATGAAATATGATTTTTGAAAGTCAGGTGAAAAACAGACTCCTTGCTGAGAAAATGAGAGCTCTGAATGCTAAAATGTGCAGGAGTTCAAAAAGTTCTATGGTAGATGGCTCAGGCAATGTTTATATACTCAAATTTGATGAATATAGCCGTTGTACCTACCACAGTGACCGTTGCACGTGTCAGAATATAAAAATGAGATAAAACACGTTTACAGCGGACCAACAAGAATTTCTAGCGATACTGATCATGTGTATCACGGACCAAATCAGCAAATTCAGGATGCTATGTGTATGGCGGACCGAAAAATAGGTCCGTCATAGATGGGCAAAGTTTGGTCTGATAAAGATAGCTATGTACATGACGGATTTGAAAAATCGGTTAAATCACAAACATGGTCGATGAGGATAAAACCTTATGATCGTTGACTAAGAAAGATTTTTGAGCAAAGTCATTTTAGACATAAGATTATTTGAAATTGATTTTTGGTCTAAAAGCTTGTTGAGCTACTTTTATTTAAACATTGAGATGATATAATCTAGAAATAAAATATCGCAAACTTCAAAGAATACATCTCGGATAGTGAAATAGCAAAGGCTTAGAACGCATTTATCTTGGGACCTAAAGTTCGGTCCGTCATAGATGGGCAATGGTTGAGTTTGAAATTTCTCAAGGCAAGTGTATGCTTGGGACCTAACTTTAGGTCCGTCATAGATGGGCGGATCTGAAACTCTGTCTTTGCTAAGGTCATGTATCTTGGGACCTAAAGTTAGGTCCGCCATAGATGGGACAGCGAGAAGAGTGCTGAAACTATTATGCGTTTTGCAACAGACTTAAGATATGAAATCATGAAGTCAGTTTTGGTCTGTAGACATGCAAGGTATTTTTATCAAGATATTAAAGTAGTAATTTTGGTTCAAGGTTTAGAGTTTGAAATAAAGGATTTAAGCTCCAAGCTGTCTAGAGTAATATTTTCCTAATGAACCAAGATACCAACTTGTGCTAAGTCCCCCTTTGATAGAACAGCTGACAGAAACGGAAATTCCTAATCTCCTTGACTTGAACCAACTCCCAAGTCTGAAACTATCAAATTAAATACCTTAGTCTTGTTTGTCCATCATGCTCCATCCAAGATTTCAGTGTATGAGAATATTATTAACTTGGTCATCAACACCAAAACTAATAAACAATATATAATCAGAAATTGAGGGGGCCTAGATGCTATCAATCTCCCCCTTTTTGGTGATTGATGACAACATACCTTTTAAGTTAATAAAATCTCAGTTATTCTGCAAAACAAGGTTAGCTTGACATAGTATACACATATGAGGATGCTCCCCCTCAACAGATGCAAGTTCTGAACAAATGAAATATATGAATTATTTTTAGGACTAGATTAGATCCTTAAAACTTTCATTATCAAGAAATTTCATAAATGGCATTCATCGGATCATATAAGGATAAAATACTGTAATCACTGTCAGAGTATGACAAGGAATGATAGTCCAACACACACATTTAGTATAATAGATATACTCATAGTATATTTAATAACACACTTCTCGAATCTAAGCATATTAGCTTACTAACTTCTCCCCCTTTGGCATTAATCAGCAAAAGGAACGACTCTTTATGTGCCTTGAAAAGGTTCCCATGAATTTGACAGAGGAGACATTTCTTTCACTTCTTCTTCTTTTTAAATTTGTTGTGGATCGATTGACTTGATGCTTGTGCCATTGCTTGTTCATGCCACCGGGATAATCTGGATCTCGTGTTGAAGGACCAAGTGATGAAGATCATGACGGCCGGTCCACGGAATTTTGTAGCTGATCCATTGTCAAGGATAGGTCTTGTAGGTCTATGTGATGTTGTTCAAAGAAATTGTCCAAAGTCATAAAAATTAGTGCGAAATCTTCCGAAAATATTCCAAGTCTTGATTGAGTCCAAAAGCTTTTGTTCTCTTGATGTCTGACAGCAACAACTTGATTCAACATGTGCTTTTGATTAGTGTCCATCTTTAGATTCATGTCATATAATCATCCCCCGATCAAGTTCTCGATTTGTGCTCACCGAGTGACCCAATTCTGTACATTTCCAAATCTAGCGGTGGTATCATTTCTGAATTTTAGCTGTTCTTCATTTTGTTTTCTCATGTGTTCTTGAGTTAGCTCATTACATTCTTTGAAATGCTTTTATTTGCGCTTCATGCCTCTCGATCATGGATTGTTGAAAATTCCTTTGATCCGCATAATATTGTTGCTCAAAGGATGTAAACCATGAAGGTTGAGGGCCAACAAAGATTTCGGTCTTTGGATTAAATTCTTCTTTGCTTTTGCTCATGACAGGAATTGACAGACTGATGTGGATAGTCAAACAGACTTTCCCACCCAGGAAAGGTGTTTCTGACATCATGGTCTTGGTGAGCTCCTTGAGGATAGAAAGCTTCAAATTCTTGTGGGATTCCAGATCCTCCGGCTTCATAATCATGTGCACTAGCCCCAAAACTTTGATCTTGCATGAATTGAGTCTGCTTGCTAGTTCTTGTAGATGATGAACTTGTTGCTCGCACTCATGTGCTCCTCATTTCCACCACGGCTTTTCTTGTGATGTGTTTATTACTAGGCTTTCTCCCATCTTTGCTACATGTAAGCTTTGAGCACTAGACTCCTTTTCATATTGTTTCCTACTTGAACTTTGATGACCATGGGAATATTGTTCTTGTCTGTAGCCTTGGCTAGCATGCATGGAAGCTTCTGGGTTTTCATGAAAGCTTTCATGGCTGATATTTAAACTGCCATGAGGCATATAACCTTCATTTCTACTGTTATGAGATTGAATATGTTCACTTGAAGGATTCTGGTTTTCTCTGTCTTCAGATTCTCCATCCGAATCATCATTTTCTGCTGAACTATGTACCAAATTACTTTCTTTTCTAGGTTCAATATCATCTTCTTCAGCATCATTGTGAACTGATGTTCCTTCTTCTATCGGTTGATTTGCTTGTAATCTTTGAAGAAAACCAGTGATTCTCAGGTTTTGTCCAGTTGAGACACGCATAAAGTATTTCCTTGGAAAACAGGTGAATTCTTTTCTAAGGACATCTTGAGAAATCAAACCTTGAGCCAAAAGAACTTGAGTGATTATCTGAGCAAAAGGCAGTGGACATCTTAGTTTTCTATATATAGCTTCTTCCATTTCACCAAAAAATAGTCACTAGGTCAAATGGTTGTCCGGATAGTATCAAGTGCAAAGAAACCGGGCTAGAGATGGTGTCACACCCTCTTTGTATCCAGATTTTGGATATATAGTGTGCCTTAGAACCAAAGATAGTACCTAGCTTCTTCGAAAAGACATGATGCTTTGCTTGGGTTGAAGTCAACACTTGGTTATGTCTTTATAAATATGTGCAGATACTTGAATATCTGGCATGTCACCCACCAATCTCCATCTTTGATTGGGAAATAACCGTTCAAACACTCTTGTTCTGTTTATGAGAGGGCTTGACGCACCAATTGCAGACTCTAGCTGAGCAGCTTTCACTTTTCTAACTTTTCCATTAAAGGAGAACATAATATACCTTCTCTGTTTGTCAACTAGCAATGAAGCATAGAATTCTAAGGTTCTGAAATACTCCAAGGGTGGAACTGTTTGTTATTATATTAGCCAAACCGGTGTAGAATTTATGCACTCATAAAGTTTGGTTGACCCAATCACGAGTTCACTTGATTCGATCAAGATCTTGATGATTTGACAGAGTGGAGTTGATTTTCCTCTCTGATCAACCTTATTCAAGTAAACATTGTAAATGTTTTTGTGCGAAAGAAACAAAAATCTCACCAGAGCTGATTTTGTCAATGGAAACCGTGTCTTTTCACTAACTAATCTCACAGACCTTAGCTTTTTCCCACTTAAAGCGCATAGTTGAGTGCTTAAAGTGTCAACTTCGATGATTAAGTCTGCATTTTCGAAGATGATTCACTACTTGGTTCATAGGAGCTGTCTTGAATCATTCCCCACTACATATCTATCTATTCTTTTCCGAGATGAGATGTGACTTGTTTTCTGTTCTTTCTTTCGATGTTGCGCACATTTTGCATTATAACAGACCTTGAGATTGTCTAGGCAGAGAAATACTAGGTGATGCATCGAGACAATTTTTGCTTCTTGCCTTTTACTTTATCAACAATCTTTCCAAGTAACCCTCTTTTGTCGAGATTGCTAGAACTCATTGTGGTATAGCCATTCGATCAAGAACTCAAAGTAGAACCTTCTCAAGGACACACACAAACCGCGCCTAGAGAAAAAAAACAGAAATCTAGAATTGAGAACTAGGTCTAGGGTTTCAGCAACTAATCGGAAAGGGTTTTTAGGGCAACTTACTGAAATTTCAGAATGTCCTTGCGTGCGAAAACCAGACGAGCACCGTTGCAGAAATCCTATAAGGAATCTGCTTCGGCGAATGAAGAGGAAGTTTCTCTGGTTTCGTGAGAGGAGCGCAAGAACAGACGAAGGAAGATAGAGTTTTCTTTGAGGAGAGACTGCGATGAATGAGTTTGGCAAAAGTTTTGGGAGTCTTGGTAACTGGCGCCATTAAAGTGTGGGTGGTTGAGGGAGTCAGAAGACTTGGTTAAAGAAGTGGCGGGACCCAGTAGACAGAGTAGAGTTTAAACTTGGGATCCCGAAAACAAGGGTAGGTTTAGCAATAGGTAAGTCCTAAAGCAATAGATAAGATTTTTTTTGAATTTATTTTGTAAATCAGATAAGGAGTAAAGATTTTTATAATCAGACTAAATCCATTTTGATTTTTAGATAAGAGATAGGAAACGAAATATTTTATATGACAGACTGTTTCATGACTTTAAGTGTGTAGAGTACATACTTTATTTGCACTGATAGACATTTGAGACTTCACATTTATCACGGACCAAAAACTTCGGTCCGTGGTATAAGAAAAATTCTGAAGAATCTCAAGATCTAGAAATCTTTGTGAATGACGGACTGAACTTTTGAGTCCGTCATGCACAAGCTTTTCAAGACAAGCACTTATCAAATGCAAATACATTATGTTACAGCACAGAGATTAATAATTTGTCATAACAGTATGTCTTAGGAGTTTTTGAAATTTAGAGAAATAGCTAAGATAAGATTAAAAGGCACAATAACAAGCTCAAATTTGCAGAAACAATTGTTTTGGGAATGTTTGAGCAGATTTTCAAATAAGCATTAGTATTTACAACTAAGACTTAAAATGAAATGCTCAAGTCTTGAAACTAAGATTTTTGAATTTTGAAAGCTGACAAGATTTTCACTATTCGAGGTAAAAAAAAAAGATTTAGACCTTTTTAGCAGCATTTCTATTTATAAGTGAGTATTACAAGGAAATCATTTTGACCTAATCAGCACTTTTGAATTTATGTATTCACACAAAGGTATCAAGAAGTTGCATAACAGGCAAACTTGCTCCCCCTTAATGTGACATCATCAAACAATATTTGAATAATCAATTATATTCAATTCATTTCTTAATTTTGAGAATCTCGCCTCATCAAGAGGTTTAGTAAAATATCGACCAACCGATCCTCGGTTCTGACATAACTAAGCACAATGTCTCCTTTAGCAACATGATCACGAATAAAGTGATGTCTAATTTCAATGTGCTTAGTTCTAGAATGTTGGACTGGGTTGTTTGCTATTTTTACCGCACTTTCATTATCACATAACAGAGGCACCTTTGTTAAATTTGATTCCAAAATCCGAAATGTTTGTTTGATGAATAGAATTTGAGCACAAACAACTTCCTGCAGACTATATATTCAACTTGGCGGTTGAAAGTGCTCTTGAATTTTGCTTTTTCGAACACCAAGAAACCAATGATCTACCAAGCAAATGACATCCCCCAGAGGTACTTTTGCGGTCGATTTTGCAACCGGCATAGTCAGAATCTGAGTAGCCGAGAAGCTCAAAAGAAGCACCTTTGGGGTACCAAAGACCAATACTAGAAGTAAATTTAAGATATCTAAATATTCTTTTCACAAAGACTTAAGTGAATTTCTTTAGGAGCAGACTTGAAATCTAGCACACATGCATACACTAAACATGATATCGGGCCTAGATCTTTGTCAAATATAATAATGAACCAATCATAGACCTAAAAAGCTTTTGGTCAACAGATTTACCTCCCACATCTTGATCAAGATGTGTATTTGTAACCATAGGAGTCTTTATTGGCTTGCTTTCTTCCATTTTGAAGCACTTGAGAAGATCTTTGATGTACTTTTCTTGAGAAATAAATGTACCTTCCTTCAATTGCTTGACTTGAAATCCAAGAAAGAATGTCGACTCTCCTATCATTGACATCTCAATTCCTCAACATCATGTCACCAAATTCTTTGCAGAGAGAATCATTAGTACAACCAAAAATGATATCATCTACATAAATTTGGCAAATCATTAATGTTCCATTGATGTCTTTTAGAAATAATGTTGGATCTACCTTCCCAATTTTGAAGTTCTTATTTATCGAAAAGTTTCTAAGATCGTTCATACCAAGCTCTAGGAGCTTGTTTTGAAACCATAGAGAGCTTTAGATAATTTGTAAACATGATTAGGCATATTTGAATCTTCAAAACCGGTGGTTGTTCAACATAAACAGTTTCATCAATAAAACCATTAAGAAATGCACTTTTTACATCCATTTGAAAAAGAGTGATATTAAAATGAGTAGCAAAGGCAAGAAGAAACCGGATAGCTTCTAGGCGTGCCACAGGAGCATAAGTCTCTCCATAATCAAGTCCTTCCACTTGAGTGAAACCCTGAGCTACCAATCTTGCCTTGTTTCTAATTACTACTCCATTTTCATCTTGTTTATTTCTGAACACCCATTTTGTGCCAATGACATTTTGATCCTTAGGCCGTTCAGTAAGACTCCAGACTTTGTTTCTTTCGAAGTTGTTGAGTTCTTCTTCCATAGCAATGATCCAATCAGCATCTTCTAGAGCTTCTTCAACTGTTTTTGGTTCAACACAAGAAACAAACGAGTAATGTTCACAAAAGGAAGCTTGTCTAGAACGAGTTTGGACACCCTTACTTATTTCACCAATGATTAAGTCCGAAGGGTGATCTTTAGCTATGGTATGATGACTCTTGATCAAAGTGAGTCTTTCTTGTTCCTTTTCATCATCTTCTTCAAGAGATCCATCTTGTGGTACCATTGATTGAGTAGGTGGTTGATCCTGATCTTCTTTGGGCTTTACATCACCAATTTCCATATTCCTCATAGCTTGCACCAGCCCATCATCACCTACATCATCTAAATTCTCATGCTCACCTTGTGAGCCATTAGATTCATCAAATTTCACATCATAGGTTTCCTCTACTAAGCCAGTTGAATTATTGAATACTCGGTAGGCTTTAGACTTAGAGGAGTAACCTAACATAATGCCAGTATCACATCTAGTTTGAAATTTACCAAGATGAGTCCTTTTCCTGTAGATGTAAACCTTACAGCCAAAAACTCTAAAATATGAAATGTTAGGTCTTCTACCCACCAGCAGTTCATAAGGAGTTTTCTAAGTAATTTATGAAGATAAAATCTGTTGGTTGCATGGCAGCGGATATTAATAACCCGACCAAAATGCATCAAGTATTATATTCATCTAGCATTGACCTAGCCATTTCAATTAACGTTCTATTCTTTCTTTCAACTACACCATTTTGTTGAGGAGTATAAGTAGCGACAATTCATGCTTAATTCCTAGTTCATCACAAGATTCAATAATATTTGTATTAACAAATTCAGATCCATTGTCACTTCTAATCTTCTTGATGGGACAGTTAAATTCATTTTGAGCCCTTTTTGCAAAAGTTTTGAAGATTTTTCCAACTTCACTTTTGTTAGGCAAAAAGAATACCCAAGTAAATCTGGAAAAGTCATCAACAATGACTAAACAGTATGAGTTACCACCTATGCTGGCATATGAAGTAGGGCCAAAAACATCCATATGCAGCAACTCAAGTGGTCTAGAGGTGGACATGATGCTTTTGGATGGATGAGAATTGGCTACTTGTTTGCCTGCCTGACAAGCACTGCATAGCCTATTCTTTTCAAATTTCACATCTTTCAGTCCAACCACTAGCTCATTTTTGAAAAGCTTTTTAAGATTAGACATACCTACATGCCCAAGTCGTCTGTGCCAAAGCCATCCAAGAGATACTTTTGCCAACAGACAAGTTGAAATGCATGAGGAGTTAGATTTGAAATCAACTAAATAAAGATTTTGAAATCTAAAACCTTTAAAAACAAGCTTTTCACTTTTGTCAAACACTGTTACCCCATCAATAGAGAAGTTACAATGGAATCCAAGATCACATAATTGAGCTACAGATAAAAGATTGAAATTTAATGAATCAACTAGGAGTACATTATCAATGGAGTGATCATTTGAAATAGCAATCTTACCAAGCCCTTTTACCTTTCTTTTGCTGTTATCACCAAATGTGATTTTGTGGCTTGGATCACTCTCATCTTCAATTGATGTGAACATTTTTGAAGTTCCTGTCATGTGTTGGGTGCATCCACTGTCTATCACCCAATGCCGGCCACCACTTTTATAATTTACCTTTTCTTCATCTGTTCTAGCCATCAGACATAGAGGTAACGTAGGTGGTGGAGGAGTTGACTCATCCAGTGCAAGTCCAGCTAGACCCTTTGATCTTGAGTTTTCATCATCCGAAGATGATTCTTCACTTGAGCTATCTTCATCAGTGATCCATTCTCCTATGTGAGCTTCACCTTGCCTTTCTTTGAGAATTTTTTGAAATAACCCTTCTTATAATACCTCTTCTTTGGTTTATCATGGGTTTTCTCATCATCTTCATCTTCATCGTTCTTATACTTATTCTTCTTTTTGCTTTTGTTGGGGCACCGAAGCGTGACAATGTGTCCTTTTCATTACATTCAAAACAAACAACATTAGCAAAAGGATTTTTCTTAGAGTAAGAGTTTAACCTTCCTTTGTCCTTGAAGTTTACTCTTCTCATGAGTTTGTTTGCTCTTCTCATTAGCAACGCTAATTTCTTCACATCTTCACCTTCAGCATCACTTGATTCATCATCACTCTCATCTGATGAGTCTTGCTTCACTTCCTTGGCCTTGAGAGCAATGGATTTCTTCTTTGGTGCATCTTCTTCGGCCAAGGTGAGCTCGTGAGCTGAAATCTTCCCTAGCAACTCAGTAGGAGTGAGTCTTCTGAGATCACCACTGTTTGATAAATAGGTGATCAAGCTGTGATAGGCTCGGGGAAGAACTCTTACCATTTTCCTGCACACCTCAACATCAGAAATTTTAGTCCCTAGGCCTTTGAGTTCATTGATAATAGGATTAAGCCTAGTAAACATATCATTGGCATTTTCTTGAGGAAGCATTTTAAATTGATCAAATTTTTCTCTGATAACATAGTATCTTTCTTCTTTAACATCAGAGGTACCCTCATGAATATCTTGTAGAGTGACCCATATATCATAAGCAGATGTTAGATTGCTAACTCTATCAAACACTTCTAAGCTAAGACAGGAAAAGATGGCATTTCTAGCTTGAGCATCATACTGCATATTCTGAATCTCACCAGGGGTGGGTTCACCATATGTAGTTTGCCCCTCGGGTATGATTCGTGGAGGCATAGGCTTTTCTGTAACCCTCCAAACATCATACCCAACAGCTTCTAAATAACATCTCATCCTAATCTTCCAATAAGCATAATTAGTACTATCAAACACAGGTACTCTACCTATACTAACAGTAGCAGAACCATTTCCCTCGGCCATTTACCAAAGCAGTTAAGCTATCAAAGGCAAACCTGCTCTGATACCACTTGAAGGAACGAGTTGGCCTAGAGGGGGGGTGAATAGGCAACTTTTACAATTTTCACTTTAAATCTCAGATTTAACTTATTTACCTAAACTACAGCGGAACTAACACAAGAAATAATCAATTCAACGATAATAAATGAAAGCAAAGATAGTAAATGAAATAAAAGACAAAGAGACAAGAGAGTTATCCCGAGGTTGAGCACTCCTCCTAATCCTCGTTGAAGCACTTCTCTCGAAGTATTGCTTCTCCCACAGCTAGTCGCAGTAGCTTGGGATCACACTAGGGGTAGCTTTTTCACCACTCCAGTGAGGCAAGCTCCAGACCTTTCACAAATAAGAGTTGCCTTCCACACTCGCCTTTGGACAGGTCTAACTCTTCACTTCCTCCAAGCTGTCTAGGATCAAAATGATCCAAGAGTAATAAACTTCCCACAAGTTCTGTCTCTTGGTTTACACTCGAAACACACTACTAGACACACTTGGAGCTCAAAACTGAGATGAAATATGATTTTTGAAAGTCAGGTGAAAAACAGACTCCTTGCTGAGAAAATGAGAGCTCTGAATGCTAAAATGTGCAGGAGTTCAAAAAGTTCTATGGTAGATGGCTCAGGCAATGTTTATATACTCAAATTTGATGAATATAGCCGTTGTACCTACCACAGTGACCGTTGCACGTGTCAGAATATAAAAATGAGATAAAACACGTTTACAGCGGACCAACAAGAATTTCTAGCGATACTGATCATGTGTATCACGGACCAAATCAGCAAATTCAGGATGCTATGTGTATGGCGGACGAAAAATAGGTCCGTCATAGATGGGCAAAGTTTGGTCTTGATAAAGATAGCTATGTACATGACGGACTGAAAAATCGGTTCGTCACAAACATGGTCTGATGAGGATAAAACCTTATGATCGTTGACTAAGAAAGATTTTTGAGCAAAGTCATTTTAGACATAAGATTATTTGAAATTGATTTTTGGTCTAAAAGCTTGTTGAGCTACTTTTATTTAAACATTGAGATGATATAATCTAGAAATAAAATCTGCAAACTTCAAAGAATACATCTCGGATAGTGAAATAGCAAAGGCTTAGAAAGCGCATTTATCTGGGACCTAAAGTTCGGTCCGTCATAGATGGGCAATGGTTGAGTTTCGAATTTCTCAAGGCAAGTGTATGCTTGACCTAACTTTAGGTCCGTCATAGATGGGCGATCTGAAACTCTGTCTTTGCTAAGGCATGTATCTGCCGGACCTAAAGTTAGGTCCGCCATAGATGGGACAATGAGAAGAGTCTTGAAACTATTATCGTTTTGCAAAGACTTAAGATATGAAATCATGAAGTCGGTTTTGGTGCAGAGACATGCAAGGTATTTTTATCAAGATATTAAAGTAGTAATTTTGGTTCAAGGTTTAGAGTTTGAAATAAAGGATTTAAGCTCCAAGCTGTCTAGAGTAATATTTTCCTAATGAACCAAGATACCAACTTGTGCTAAGTCCCCCTTTGATAGAACAGCTGACAGAAACGGAAATTCCTAATCTCCTTGACTTGAACCAACTCCCAAGTCTGAAACTATCAAATTAAATACCTTAGTCTTGTTTGTCCATCATGCTCCATCCAAGATTTCAGTGTATGAGAATATTATTAACTTGGTCATCAACACCAAAACTAATAAACAATATATAATCAGAAATTGAGGGGGCCTAGATGCTATCATACTTAATATCATTGGCAGTTCAAAATCATCTATCTATGCAGTTGATGGATGTAGTGACAGCATATCTTTATGGGTCACTTGATTCGGACATATACATGAAGGTTCCCGATGGAATCCCAATTCGAATCAAGCATAAATCGCAACATGTACTGTGTAAAGCTTAACAAGTCACTATATGGCTTGAAACAGTCGGGACGAATGTGGTACAACCGACTAAGTGAATTCCTTCTAAAGAAGGGATACACAAACAATGATGATTGCCCATGTGTCTTCATAAAGAAATCTCCAATGGGATTCTGTATAATATCCGTATATGTTGATGATTTAAATATCATTGGCAACTCTAACGATATAGATGAAGCACGCAATCACCTAAAGACGGAATTTGAGATGAAGGATTTGGGTAAGACCAAATTTTGCTTAGGTTTACAACTTGAGCACCTTCCCTCAGGAATCTTAGTGCATCAATCAGCCTATATCCAGAAAATATTGGAGAAATTCAATATGGACAAATCATATCCATCTAAAACACCTATGGTTGTTCGATCTTTAGATATGGAGAAAGATCCATTCAGACCATGTGATGATGGAGAAGAGGTCTTGGGACCGAGGTTCCTTATCTCGGTGCTATTGGGCGCTTATGTATCTTGCAAATTGCACGGGCACGATATTGCATTTGCGGTGAACTTACTAGCTAGACATAGCGCACCAACCAAACGTCATTGGACAGGTGTAAAGCATATCCTTAGATATCTCAATGGCACAAAGGATCTTGGATTATATTTTGAAAGAAATCAAGATCCCACTATGATTGGATACACGGATGCTGGCTACTTATCAGATCCCCATAATGCCAGATCCCAAACAGGCTTTGTATTTTTACATGGTGGAACAGCTATTTCATGGAAGTCTTCTAAACAGACTCTGGTAGCTACTTCTACTAATCATTCTGAAATTATTGCACTATATGAAGCTTCACGTGAATGTGTATGGCTTCGCAGAATGATTAAGCACATACAACAATCATGTGGCATTGGTTCTATTGAATCACCTACAATTATCTATGAAGAATTCTGCTTGTGTTACACAGATGCAGACAGGTTACATAAAGAGCAACATCACAAAGTATATTGCTCCAAAATTGTTTTATCCTCATGAGTTACAGCAAAGTGGGGAGATAAACATCTTGCAAACCAAATCATGCGATAACCTCGCTGATCTTTTCACTAAGTCATTACCATCTTCTACATTCTTGAAATGTGTTCATGGGATTGGTATGAGACGACTTTGAAATTTGCAAGAATCAGGGGGAGATATCTCCTAACTATTAACATGTCCTAACAAATATTACACTCTTTTCTTTTATGAGTTTTTCCTCACAAGGTTTCTCATGAAAAGTTTTTAATGAGGTAATATTAACACAAGTATATGTCATGTTTTCTCTTTTCTCCATTGGGGTTTTTTTAAGGAAACATCAAAGACATGAATTGTCCTCAAACTCGTTTATAGATTTTTCCCTATAATAGGTTTTTCTCATACGAGTTCACTAGAGACTATCATTTAAATATACTGTATCAGTTTTCTCCTAAATTTTCCTATTGGGTTTTATAGGAGTTTTCAACAGTATATCAACATATCTTCTCCTCATATTTTTCCTACAAGGTTTTTAGAGGAGTTTAATATATTATGTTGTATCTCTAATTTTTCCCTACAAGGGTTTTTAGAGGAGATACCCAAGACATAGTGATTTATTAATCACACTTATATATGTCATATTTTTCTCCTTATTTTTCCCACCGGGTTTAAAGGAGTTTTTGATGGCATATCAATATAATCCTCAGATTATTCCCATTGAATTTTTAGAGGAATCTACGACGTATTGATCTCAAGGAAGATTCGATCAAGGGGGAGTGTTGTGAACCAATATCTACTCTAAAAGACATCTCTTCAAGTGATCTCATCAAGACATAGATTAGGCAGTTAATGACATAGATTAGGCAGTTAATCTTGTAATCAAAAGGTGTCTGTTCATTGTACCCCTTCACATGTATAAATATATCCAATGATCAATGCAAATCCTCAGTTATTCCATTCATTCAGTTTCTAGTTTCCATTTACTTTTTACATATCTCATACATGTACCGTTTAACACAAGCAACTAAACACACCTAAAGTGGCTAGTGGAGTACATACATCAATTACAACCGAGAGTCCCGGACCTGTCAAACCGAACGGGCTAGGCAACGAGAGTTTCTAGTTATTGAACTTGTTGTGTTGTGTCAAATAGGTCACGGTACTCTTAAAATGTATGTGTTTAATGATTCATTTGCGGGTCACAAACACGACAATTCACATCTCTCTTCCTTCTCTGCTCAACCCTCTGCGTCTCACTCCAGCAGTGCCCAAAGCTTAGCATATCTATGTCGGCATCTTGTAGTAAGGGTGTGTTTAGTTATTTGTACCAGGTAGTACAAGTATGAGATTGTTTTAAAAAAGTCATTCATTTGTTCGGTTGCTTAAATGAAACTATTCCATCTTGAATGATGATACAAATTTGAGGAATATTATCTCTATATGATGATACAAATTTGAGGAATATTATCTCTATATGCGGAATCATTCTATTCATTTAAAACAATAAAATCAAATGGTACAGGATCATCCCACCTCATTCAACTTTTTCCCACCAACCAAACACACTCTAAGTAAACACAAGCAAAGCAAATTACTCCCTCCATCCAAGTTATAAGTCATGTGTTTTTAATGGCCTTATCTATAAATATGAGCTGTATTACATATTGGGAACATATCTAGTGCTAAAGATGATTTCAGTGCTAACATGCTAAAATCTAATCTGGACCCTTGGACCGTGGAGGAAATAAATAAAAGGAGAGAGAGTTTTTTAAAAAAACAAAAAACAAAATTGCTGTGGACAAGTGTCGATTTGATCGAGCTGGCACGCCACGTGTGCAAGAATTGTCCAACATGTATTTTGTGACCCGCAAATAAGCCACTATACGCACATCAGTGACCTAAATGTGCATTTGAGAGCACCGTGATCCAGATAACGCAACACAACAAGTTCAGTAACCCGACATGCAATTTACTTTCTTTTTTTAACCCTGAATGCCCCATGGCTATGCAAGCACGGACCAGTCCACTCCAGTCGTATAAAAAACACAGATAATGTTTATCTAGATAAGCTAGCATTAACATGGATGACACATATGACATGACGCAAAAGATGCACTAACCAAGCTTTCGTTTCCACAAGCTAGTGTTAGCGTGACACATCCAGACGTACGATTTATATATACCCCAAAGCAAAGCATACACACCACACGGCCAAGCAAGATGCACAGTGGACCCGATCCACAAAAGAGGACTGTGTTTTTTTTAAAAAAAATACAGACACATATACTTAACATACACCGTACACAATGGAACCTGCGATGGCTAGACTGTCCACCGGCCCTTCGGAAAGACGTCAAAGCCTTAGTCATCCTGACTTGTTCACAATGGTGGAAAGAACGAAATAACAGAGTTTTCCGTGCAACATACGTGACCCACGAAGAAATCCTACAATCGATGAAGGATGAAACTTCAACCTAGGTGTTCGCAGGGGCGAAGAACCTCGCAAAATTGTTACATCGCCCTACTTAACAACCCCCTAGCACCACCACCCCCCCCCCCTCTTCTCTTCCCTTGTTGTTTTCTCCTCGCATCAAATCTCTCATCATTTCTTTACGGTGCAGTATCCTGCACCTTGTAACCGTTAAAAGCTTTGTGTTTTCTCTCTTCTCAATATAATAACAATGTGAATGTTCTGTCAAAAAAAACATACACCGTACTCATACATACATACATATGTGCGTGTCTCCTACACACACTAGAAATTTATCGGATGCACCAAGGCCTTGTAAACACATGGAAACATGTCTTCTCATTGAATGTACAATGTACATGCATGCATATGCTGCAAAAATTGGTGGACGCCAACATCAGGTCCTCTGATCTAGAACTTGAATCCTATGGGCTAGGTGGTGCTCACTACGGCTACCTATATCGCCAGGTGACAGCTTCCAAAGGATTGTGTATTTGTTTTTTTTTTCGAAAAAACAGACAAGCTGTTTTAGATTTAAGAAGGAAGGAGAAAACAAGGTTTTAATAGCTACACATGCAGGATGCTGCACCAAATGAAAGCGGACGAAAGATTACAAGCGAAAAAGAAGAAGAAAAGAAAAGAGCGATTGCTAAGTAGAGCGGTTTAGCAGATTTGAAAGGTGCTTCGCCCCTGCGAACGACCAGGTTAAAGCTTCATCCTTGACCGATGAAATGTATTTGTAGTAGCAAATGAAATGATGGCGCTAGACCAGACCTAAAGCATTGACAAAGGATTGTGTACAGGCATAGGCATACAGGTACAGGCATAGGCAGCCTCCTCTCCTCTCTAAAACTCATCCTTGACAAAGGATTGTGTATTTGTAGTAGCAAATGAAATGATGGCGCTAGACCAGACCTAAAGCAGCACCTGACATATATGTCGATCGGTCAAACCGGCCTCGCGCACCAGTGAACTGAATCATGATTCATAACTTACGCGATATGGCTACGAACGAATCGATCGATCGGAGTCAAATCCAGGGATTAGTTAATTTGGAATCTGTCGATGAATGATGGCCTTGTTCAGTTTTTTTTTCTCACTTGGTCGATCTGCCACACACAGCATCAGTTTTCTAGCGCTATTCGTTTCGCTCCGACCGATTTGCACAGAGAATCGCGGCAGTAAGTAGTAGCGGCAAAGGCAGCAGGTATATAAAGGTCATTCATTATTTATTCACTTCACTAGTACACCACAATGCAATTGCTAGATGCATGTTATCCAGTCCTGCATCACATCCTCCTGGTATAACTAGTGTAGTATAACGCAAGCGGCCTCACGGATATGGGGATTAAACTGAAGAGCACGGATGTTCACGTCGCAGCAGTGGCTGCAATAAAAATTGCAAAGCTGAGCACTCCACAAAGATCATTCGGATATCATCCCGATTGAGCACTCCACAAAGCCTCCCCTCTCTCTCACACACACACGCACACACGCGCACACACCAAACCTCACCTTTTCCATGCTTTTCGGTCTGTGTAAATTGACACTGTCGACCATGCATCCTTTCCTTTCCTTGCCAAAAACACAAGCCAGGGCCAGCCCTGAACTTCTTGCTTCTATTCATATAAGCCAGCTAGCCACTTGCAGCATATACATATATACTGTGTGAGTCTTGTCTGATCCTCGCCTCCCATACAGGTACAGGCATAGGCAGCCTCCTCTCCTCTCTAAAACTAATCCCTCTCCTGCTTTATTGCCTCTGCCACACTACCCCCCCCTCCGATGAAGGACCGCCGCGCCGGAGCCGGCGTCTTCCCCTTCTCCATCGGCTGCATGTCGCAGTCGGCCGTCTCCGTCGCCGACCCGCACGAGAAGAGGCAGCCGCGAAACGACCCCACGTCCTCTTCTTCCTCCTCCTCCACCGCACAGAGTAAGTTCTTCTTGATCGTAGCGACTAATATGGTTACTGTCGTGCTGCTGACATTCAAAATGCTAACGATTGACCAAAAGACGCGGAAGAAGGCGGCGGCGAGAAGGCGAAAAGCGCGGCGGCGACACCGGGGATCGTCGCCGCCGGGGTGCAACGGCTGATCAGGGGGATCAAGAGCCTGTCTCAGATGTTTGCGATGTACGTCGACGACGAGGAGGAGGAGGAGGACAGGGAGATGGTGATCGGGTTCCCCACCGACGTGCAGCACGTCGGACACATAGGGTGGGATGGGCTCAACAAGGTCGGGGGCATGGCCATGGTGAACGCCTTCTCCCTCCCGCCCTCTCTTTCCCTCAGGCAGCTCGAGATGGCCATGGAGGCAGCACATGCTTGATGCTCCTTTGGCCATTGCAACACACACTCCCAGACCTACTTGAGCACTAGTACTAGTAAAATACAGTACTATAGCATGCAATTGATGAAGGATGATTAACATGGGTGCTGTCGGTTTAATTTGCCTTGATTTCCATGTGTTTGCTGATTACACTGTCATTTGGTGCAACATACCTGCCTATAGTTTTTACCTTTGGGGTGACAGGACGAGAAGTATATGCATCAGTGTTTGTATATACGCATGCAGAACTTGTATGGATTGTGAGAGTTCTCATATCTCCATCGACATTAATAGTTCTTGCTATATGTACATATGATTTTTCCTAATCACCTCCTCCTTGTTTGCTCTTAAACTATTCTGAATTGCGCTCTGGGGCAGAGTAGTAGTACATGGGATCAATGTTGTCAGTAGTGATGGTAATAAATCGCTACTACTCACTCCAGCAGCAGGCTAGCTAGCAACACATTAATCGTGCATTCAAGTCTCTGCTGGCTCAACAACGTTGGTACATGCGGCCAAGCGTACACGCACGCATCTACTGGAGAATGCACCGCACCCTGCTACTTCTAGTGACTAAAATGATTAGGACTAATTAATTTAATCGATTTATAAGGATGGATGGTACACGTAGTACCAATATTGCAGATATATGAGCGACAACTACTGTGCACGCTCGAGGGCAAAGCGATAACTCCCCTTTTATTGGTTGCTTATCACGTCGAGAAAATGACATGGAAATGGACCGCACTGCTTTATCGGCACCTTTACCATTGCCAAGGAGAAAACGTATCAGATTAAGAACGAACACTGCTCGTGGTTTACAGTTTAAGGTGCAAACCCGTGATCTAATTCTAGTATGCTTTCAATGTAGACAGGGATGATAAAATATAGGGATAATTCGTGCTGTAACACTCTAAAGATTGGCAAGTCAGAAAATGTCACTCGTCGTCTCAATAATATATGACCCATGCCAACAAACGGGGTGGTATAGTATGAATTATCTCTAAAATCTCTAAGGTTATCTTAGGTAGGACTGTTGTTGTATTGACCGGATCCGAATCGAAATGGTTCAATAGCAGGGAGAATCATTTCGTTTGTATAGCAGGGGGATCCTAAAAAGAATTGAATAATTCGCTCACTAATAGCTGCTACCCAGGAAGAATCATTTCATTTGTGAAATCTGTTGATCCATAGCTACTGAACCGACTTGATGCGCTCCTTGATGATTAATCTCACCAACCACGAATTAATAATATACCACTGTTTGTACGTGACTCGCTACTGGCTTCTGTTTAGGAATTTAATTCCGCTTCAAGCTTCGGACAAATTAGCAGACCTCAAGGCTTCTTAAATCAGTACACGCAAAAGAACAGAATTTTTATGTGACGCTTCGCATCAGCTTGATTCGTTCGGATAAGCATCAGCTTAATTTTTATTAGTTCTAGCATGTACGGCAATTAATCGCATTCCAGTGACAGTTTGATTAATTAGGTAGGGAGATCTGTTTAGAATATGTACAATAAAAGCAGGTTTTGTTCTATATAAAAAAACCTTTTTATGTGATAAAAAATACACATGATTTTAAAATTACATTTCTAGGGGTGTTCCCACATGAGCTATAACTTATGCCTGGCCCCACCTGTCATCCTCTGTGGATATGTTGCTTACTGGGAATCTGAAGGGTACAGATGGTGGCATAATTGTTTATCATAGCAGGATTGGATTAAGTGAGAGCAATCGGTCCAAATGATGTCTTTTATGCGCTTAATTAATTGGGAAGGAAACAAACAGTACAGTGGGGGCAGGGTGTTAGCTCTCAAGTCCTTATTGTTTATGGTGAGCTTTGTTCGGGCAAAAAGCCAGCCCGTGACAAACCAAACTGCATCATCATCATCACATTACTTCTTGGTTGGTGATTGCAATGTATAAATGGATTAAGCTTAATTTAATTATTGAAACCAATATTGATTGTACTATAATTTCCTGTTTTGAATCCCAGGTTTGGTTAGAAGTCTTAATTTATCAGTATTGCTACATAATACATCTACTAACGTGGGAAAAGTTCCCGTGTTCTCCTCGCTTTGAGCCGAGCTGGCGCTCCGCCGGCCGGCCGGTCGGCTCGGCTCAAAATTTATTTTTCGCGTTTTGGTCTCTGAAAAAATCTGTAATTACGTATAGGTCCTTTTTACGGTTTTTTACGAAGAAGACCTTCAGAAAAATCGTGGATCTTTTGTGAGAGGACCCTAGATAAATAACGAAAAAAATACACCGAAAAATATGAAATTATTTCTTCGAAAAAAACAACGTGCGCGTCATATTACGTCAAAAAACAAAAAAGTGATTTCGTTTGTGTTCTTTCAGCCGTTTCGCTCATTTCTCGAAGATTTAAAAAAAACACCGCCGAAAAAAAAAATTCTACGGAAAAAACAACACACGCGACGTGTTACGCCGCAAAAAGTATCCTAATAGTCAACCGTGGTTGCAATGATGCACTATGCTAATATTTTGGTACAAGCTTTGGAATATTCGTGAACTCGAGTTGATGCTGAAACTTACAAGGCCAGCTAGGTAGTCCTTGCTTGAGCAACCTTGCAACATTCTTCTGGAAAGCCAATGTGTACAAATTTGCACCAGATGCTTTAGCTCACAGTCAATTCAGATTGAGCCCGCCATTCTGAAGAGAACCAAAAAAGAGGAAAGCTGAAAGGGAAAGTAACACATAACAGATGTTACTTACTGGCTAATTTATTTGTCTATTTGAAGAGAACTATGGAAAAAATCGGGATATCATTACATTCCAAGGCACTTCAGATGAAAAAGTTGCCACTTCAGCTCATACTTCGTACTTACAAGAGGCCACATGCCATAGATCCTATTAATATTTTGGCATCATGTTGCAGCTTGACAAGTAAATCTTTCTGCTCACGAGACGAAATGAAATCTAATTATTTGGCCAAGTGGCCAGTCACTTGCTGTTTTACACAAGTTTTGTTCGTATCTGTTGAAAAAACAGCCGATTGCGCTCTGGACTTGTTGGCCTGACCTGTGGTTCTGATCTCTCACACTACGCAGAATCATGTGTCTGTGAATTGTCGAAATATCTCTGCCATGTAGTCTCTTGAAACAAAAGAACAACCATCACAAGTTGCATACCATAATGGAATTGAGTTCACCATCAGATGCTCCACTTATTGTTATGCCCCGGTCTCTGACGTTTATCAAGTAAGACAGTGAATCCTGCGTTACTACCTCACCTGGGATCAGCACCGGGATACCTGGTGGGTACGGGCAGATTAGCTCACCACTAATCTCACCAAGGCTGTCCTCAATGCACACTCTCCTCTTCTTTGTAAAGAAGGCCTCTCTTGGAGTCAGCTTGACAGAGATCTTGTCCAGTGGGCTACAACCGCAATTCTCTGTTCTAAATCTGGATCCATTTGAAAAGTATTTTTCTGATAGCTGCTTAGCACACTGTACAAGCTTTTGAACATCTTGCCATCTGGTCCCTAAGTTGACTGCAAATGTCACTGCCTGTGTACCAACAAGCTCAGATACAATTTGATGCTCTTCAGATAAAATGTCATCTGCTTCATATCCGGATAAATGTAGATCAGAGGCACTGAGTGTGGTACGCAATGGATCAATAGCAGGGAAATCAGAAACAAAGCTTGACAAGTCCAGGACAGATATCCCTGGGATTATCCTCAACCGTTCTTTTGTTTCTAAAGCTATAGCTACCGGTTCATCAAAAGAATTTGCATTCTTGCTCAACTGAGCTCTTGCAGCATCTAAAGATGAGAGTAGGAGGTAACTTGGGCTCGAGCTCTGGAGCAATTGGAGGCATTGGCTTACTTTATCTGCATCGACAAGATCTCCAGCCATGTGAAGCATCGAGGACTGTGTAAGAGAGCACAGAACCTTGTGTGTGGATTGCACGGCAAAGTCAGCACCTTGCTCAATCGCGGTGCTTGGAAAACTGTCATGGAACCTGAAATGTGCACCATGCGCCTCGTCAACTATGACTGGAATGCGTGACGGGTGACAAACATTGACGATACCCTGCACATTGCTGCATATGCCATGATAGGTTGGTGAAGTAACAAGAACAGCACCTATTTTCTTTCCATCCTCCTCCAGCTCCTTTACCGCTTTATCCACCTGCAACGGGGTAATACCACCAGCAATGTCCCACCAAGAATTGTACTCTGGTACTATATATTTAGGCACAGCGCCGGACAGAACCAGCGCAGAGATCACTGAAATGTGACAGTTTCGAGGTATAATGAGGTAGTCCCCAGGGGAACAGGTAGCCATCACTGAGGCCTGGATTCCACAGGTGCTTCCATTGACCAGGAACCATGTTTTTAATGATCCAAACAGTTCAGCTGCCCGCTTCTGAGCAGCAAAAATCACACCCTTAGGGTAGAAGAGATCATCAAGCTCAGGTAGCTCTGGTAAGTCGTGCAAAAATGCTCTCGAGCCAATAAGGTTCAACAATGAAGACGGAGCAGCTTTCCCTCTATTGTGTCCAGGGAAGTGAAAGCAGGAAACATCTTGACTTGCAGTTGATTTTAGTGCCTGAACCAGAGGGGCAGTACCACATTCAGCTAGTTTAACTTCAGTTTCAGATATTGTTGGCGTGTTCAACGAAGTGCCACATTGTACAACAACATGTTGTCTGGGCGACTCCTACAAGAGACAAGAAACTTCGGATTTGTTACACTTACACAGAATAGAAGAACCGAAACTGCGCATATGGTTCATTGGTCAGCAATCAAAGATTGCAAAGTAGATATTGATATCCTAATCATGGCCTATGTTGGCAAAGCGAACTAAATAGCATCTTCAGTAGGCTTGGAACAAGCCGAAACGAATATAAAACAAAATTGGCACAAAAGAGAATGAGCAAATAAAGCCTCTGAAGGACAATAAACATTTCACATAATGCACAGATCATGAGCGCACATGAACATATGTACACATTCAGTGAGCTTGGAATGGAGCAGTCAGAGTTTCAGCAGAGGAGCTGACGTTATTGGCAATTTTGGGAGTTGGGGACCATAATATAAACCCAAGGTCGTTAGTTCCCTTTGTAGTTTACAATCCAACGTCCATTCTATCGAAGATAATAAATATAAATAAATCTGTGAATTCAAAGTTTTTTGCAAGCCTATGAGCAATTCCACAAACAGCTTGTGGCTTGTGGGCACTAGGCATCCTTCCAGGACACAACCAAGAACCACCAATTTTCTTCCAAGAAGAACCTCATGCAAAAGGTAGAACCGAGAGTTCGGTACAAGAAACGGGATGCTCACACCACAGCCGAACCCGCGCTTATCTGTAATGAAGCAAAAGTCTAGTTGCGGCAGGAGGCTGGTCCCCTTGCGCAAGCAAGGCGAAGCGAGCGAGGCGCAGAGCTGGAAGAAAGGGGGGTTACCGTACCGAGCGACGTGTGCGGCGGGAGGAGAGGGCAGGGGAGCTGCCGCTGAGAAGAAGACGATGAGGAGGCATGCTGCCTCAGTGAATGTGCAGCAGCAGCAGCAGCGAGGCGAGGGTGGGGAGGAGAGCAGGAGAGGTGCTGAGGAGGCTAGTAATGTCTGGGCATCTGGCCCAGCAACAGTTTCTGGCCCTATCATAATATCTATACGGCAACATTTGTATTTTTTATTTAACTATAATATCTATACATGATTAATCTTCAGTGTTATAATCTGGCTGTATCAAAATGTGTGGTGGAGATCTTTTTTATTTCGATTGATGCGATAATTTCTATTTTTTTTCTTTTCTTTCAGATTATTATGGGATTTTCTTGTCTTTAGAACAAAAGATGTGCTTTAAATAGTTATCGTTTTAGATATAAGTACGGTCGATATTTTTTAAAATATTTAAGTTTAATACATGAAAATCATATACTCCCTTCCTCCTGAATATCTCGCTCGTCTTCCTCTGGGCTGCAATGTCTTTAGTTCAGGGCAAGTGCTACCCATATTAGTGTTTCCAAAACGCACGGCTGCAGGGTCTCTGATCAGTTGCACACACTTGCACTCGAGAGTCGAGAGGGGCATAGAAAGGGTCACTACTACTCAACTTCATATATTCAGATGAAGTTTCAAACTAATTAGAATGCTATTTTATCTCTGCACAGTGCTAGTGATGAATAAAGTCCTTGCAGCCTCAGATTCTACCTCCAGTACAGTACAGATCATGATTCATGAATAAATAGCTAGCTAATAAGGTACTACAGTACAACATGGTGTCCTTTCCCTCTAAGGAATTAGACCTCCTGGTATAATTCCGTGTTCCGCAGCTGCTCTCACAGAGTCAAGGCAGCAATAAATCTCATCCCCGACACCGCCGTACAGATCCTGGTTCCTGTGCCATCTCCACAGGGCATGCGTCTCATTCTTCACCTGCCGAAATATTGCATTTCATCATGCCAAAATGATCTCTCAGTGATCTAAATATCTAGTTGAGCTTAATTTGTTAGCTCCTAGCCACCCCTTTCATGGAGTTAATCAAACGACGAGGCAGAACTGATCGAGCTAGGGTAGTAGCACCTCAGGAATGCCGTATCCGAAGCTGCTCTCACGGTAGGCGCTGTAGTCCGGCTGCCGGTCTCAGCAGAACTTGCCGGCGGGCGGGCCCGACATGAAGTTGAAGGCGCAGAAGCCGCCCGTGAAGTCGTCGGGCGTGGACAGCGGGTCCAGGCAGTGGCCCGGCTTGTCGGCGTGGGTGACGGCCATCTTCTCGCGGTTCCCGCCGTCGCCGACCGTGATGTGCTCGGGGCCGCGCCGCACGGGTCCAACGTGTAGTTGAACACCCGGTTAGAACGCTCGTACGCGTGCACCTGACAATATTCAGAGAAGACGAACTTTCAGATAATGTTCAGCGAGTGAAGTAGCCGCTGTGAGAGGGTAATGGACGGCTCTACTTTTACATGGTAATGTCGGCGTGCAGTTATGGTTAGATCTGGAAATTGGACCGGGCTTTAGTGGGTCAGTACGACCCGGCACGAAAAAAAATAGGCCGAAGCACGACTCGGCACGAAAAAAAATGGGCGGGCTGGCACGGTCCGAATGGTGTCGGGCCGGGCCTAAAACGACACGATGGGCCACCGGCAAGACGGATTGTATGGGCGTGCTTTCGGGCCGGACCAAGCCATCCGAATCAGAATTTGTATTTTTCGTTTTTGCTCATATGAATTTATACTCTACATAAAAGTTGTAGAGAATTTCGAGACGCATCTTTTCATGCAGACAACTTTTCCATTTGAGCAACGTATGAATTTATAAAAAATATTTAGTCTTTTGTGTAGTTTTAGACCAACGTCACGTCTCTCGGTAATCTGTATTTTTCAGTGTCTTTCTTTGCTCATATGAATTTATATTCTACATGAAAGTTGTAGAGAATTTCGAGACACATCTTTTTCATGTAGACAACTTTTCCATTTGAGTAACGTATGAATTTATAAAAAAATATTTAGTGCGCTGTATAGTTTCAGACCGACGCCACATCTCTCGCTAATCTGCATTTTTCATGGTCTTCCTTTGCTCATATGAATTTATATTCTACATGAAAGTTATAGAGAATTTCGAGACACATCTTTTTCATGTAGACAACTTTTTCATTTGAACAACGTATGAATTTATAAAAAAATATTTAGTGTGCTGCGTTCTCTCCAGGTGCGTGTTCGAGCCACCCGGCCCGACAGCAAGACTCGGCGTGCCTTTGGGCCGTGCGAACCTTGATTTTTGCCGTCCATGCTGGCCCGCCCGCACGAAGAAATGACCGGCCGTCTTTGGCTCGGCCGAAGACGAAAAATGACCTAAGACGAAGAAATGACCGTGCCATGCACTACCAATTTCGAGTCTAGTTATGGTCTGTTTGGCATCGTTGGGAAATGGAATGGGCAAGAGAATTAAACGAGACTTCAATTCTTAGAGAGGAGGCAGGGAATTGAATTCCCTACATTTAAGTTGTAAACTCCCATTCCCTTCTCCAATTCCCACCAACCAATCAAAGGATTTTATAACTCATCTCTCTCAATTCCCATTCCCTTCCGTCAATTTCCTCCAACCAAACAGGCTATTAGGGAATGATATAAATGGCAGTTGAAAATGCCAGCGTATGCTTTAAAATCCAAAAATTAAAAGAAAAAACATGCTGATTATATAAAAAAATTAGGGGGAACCTAATAATTCACTAACCACTATGGAAAACGCAAAAAAATTGTTAAAATACTTCTATGAGAGGGTTTTATTGAAAGTGCTTGGAAACATTAGGGAAGTAGTAGATATTTTTTAGTTTCAACTTTGCGACATAAAAAACAAAAGACTAGAAAAAATATATAAAAAACTAAAGCTTTTTTAAAGGGTATCAGCCTAGCCCACCTGGCTTACGAATTTTTGCCGACTACCGCCGTACGAAAATGAAAATGGCTGCACGGCGGCGGCATGCTATTATCTGGTCATTTCGGCCGGCGGATTGGAGGGCCGCCGCAGACAACCACCGGAATTTGCAGGTGGACTTGGCTGTCTTGCTTTGTACGATCCGATGAGACGGTCCACACTGCCACGGATTGCGCAGCAACGAGGCGATGGGCCGCGAGGTTGCAGGAGTTCGGCCCACTCAAGAACCCTACCACCCAATTCCATTTCCAATCCACAGGCGGGAAACTGAAACGGACAAGAGAGACAGGGACCTCGCATTTGGATTTGGGGGGAAAGAGAAGTGCCCGCGGCGGCCGGAGCAGCAGTTGCATCGAAGAAAATGTCGTCCAGCTTCTCGTTCCCGGAGATGACGCCGGCGCAGATCGCCGAGGCGCTGCACACCTGCGGCCTCGCCCCCGCCGCCAGCCTCCGTCCCGACGACATCGCCAAACCCCAGCCGGACCTCCTCTTCTCCGTTCTCTCCCTCTTCCTCGCCTCCGTCGTCGACTCCCCCGGGTACACTGTTATATCCTCCTCCTCCTCTTCCTGCCCACCAACTCACCGAAGGCAGGGTTTCCTATTCCTTGATTTCGGGGTTTCCTTTTTCCAGGGACGACCTCGACGCGCAGCTAGGGTTCGAGGTCCTGAAGGCGGTCGACAACCCGGAGCACCACGCCGAGGCCATCCGGGTGCTGCGCCTCTACCTCAAGGCGCGGGACTTCCTCGACTCCATCCAGTTCCACGGATTCACACTCCGTGATCTACTCCGCCCCGAGCCACGCCGCGTCGCCTACATCCTCAGCGCCCTCATCAACTTCCTCTACTACAGGGAGGACAAGCTCAGCCTCCTGCAGCCCATTATCAACGAGTTCCCCAACTCCGATGAGCACCGCATGGAGCTCAAGGCCAAGATTGCCGAGGTGTTCACTGTTTATGCAGCTATCTCACCGGGGAAATGCTCGCAGAGAAGAGATGCTTCAAGTGCCTCTTTTGTTCCTTTTTTTTTTATTTGGTGGGGTTTTCTCATGCAGCATCAGAAGGCGATTGCGGATCACGAGCTCGCGGTGCAGATGGAGGAGCCGTTGGTCCAGCAGCTGGAGGCGGTGGTCAATGGCCTGAAGCAGAAGATTCAGGACTACAACAAGCAGCAGATGGCGCTGCGAGGAAAAGCCAAAGCCATAACTGACAAGAAAGAGGAGATCCTCAGCAAGGTGCTGATTCTTACCTTGTGTTAGCATCATTGCCTTTCTTCCTTTTGTGAGGACGCTTAGAGTTGCTCTTCATGTCTTACAAGCCAAAACCCTGTTATGCTGTGCTTAGGTCTAGTGCGGTTGATACACAACTCAGGATTAGGAACTTATATTTTGTATGCAACATTGCTCATATAAAGTTGACTTGAAACATCTCATCACCCACTGAATTGTGTTATGAATACTTGAATAGTGTAGAATTCTTCTACTTTATCCTGTTTCACATGTGTAGAATTATTCTACTTTGCCCTCTTCCATTTATGAACTAGATTGATCTGAGTATTCAGAATTTCAGATATGCTTTCAGAGTTGGTGATTGAGTCGAAACCTAAAAATACTGTCTTTTTTGTAGTGCTAAAAAGTCATTAGACTTTAAAGCAGTGAGGCTGGAGCTATTAGGCCAAACACCCCTCTAGCTCCGGCTTCTTGACTTTCAGAAGCCAGAACTTCATATCTCCAGCTTCTGTGGGTTAGATTTGCTACTGGCTAAATAGGGCCTGAAGGTCTATGGTTTGCCATTTGGGGGAGTGATTTTTGTGCATAATTGTATAACGCTAACGTATAATGAGCGCTTTTGTCACCTGTTCCTCTACCAATTGGTATTCAGCTATCTCAGCTGTACTTGTAAATGTGGACATTGAACAGTTGAAAATTTTAACTTGAATTTGCTCTCGTAAACTCAAACTGAAATTATGGTGCTATACAAAAGCAATAGTTTACTCCTTAATGCTCATATAAAAAAACTTTACTCCATAATGCTGGATTTGATGCTTCTTTGTTTTCCTTTTTCAGATCTCCCAAGCTGATTTTGAGTTGATGAAGCATGCCCAAGAAAATTCCAAGCTGTTGTCCAAAATTGTTCAGTCCCCAGAAAAGCTTCAAGTAAGATCTCTTTTCTTTTTTGATTTATTACTTCAGGCACAATGTTCAATCTTGATATTGGTGGTCTGCCATTATACTCCAAAATGTTTGGTCATTGTTTATTGTTTGACTTGTTTCACTGCACAAACATCTTTGGTTGGCAGTGACTGCTTTGTTCCTTGGTTATTTTATTCTTCATTTCATTGTGCAATGATTTTCACCCTCCATGTTATTATGTTGTTAAGCGTTGGTCCATGCTTTTTATATTGGTTAATGCACTCCTAAAATAAAAGGGCTGTTGTTTAGGTTCATATTATTGCTTGTGCACCATTTGAATGAACCTACGAAAGTGAGTTATATTATTATATCGAATTGTCAAGTCCTTTTTTTTTTGCTCCTTCAACTTCTGACTGAAGGGTCCATTTCAGGTGTAGAGCTTTGTGTACAGATGTAAAATAGGCTTTCTAGAAAACAATCGCAAGTTCGTTCAGTCCCAAGTCATTGAAAGGTGAGGTCCACCGTCCACTGGTTGGCCTCATATAGTAATCGGGAAGGTTGTTATGGGCCTGAAAAAATAGACCTTTGAACAGTTAACTTATGAGGGACTAAAAAAGGATTTATTCGGAAGAATGTTTCTGCTTTAATATGATGATTGAATGGTTCACAAACTGCATTATAATTTGTGACAGAACTGAAAATTTTGAAGATATTATTTTGCCATGCCCATGCTAAAAAACTGAAAATTCCACTCAAGGAATCCTATGGATTTCAGAGTTATCTTGTATAAGATAATAATATGCCATTATTGCCCTTACCGATTACAACTAGTACGGTAAGGGTACTGTGGTTCTGTCAACTGTAAACAGAACTTTGTAGCTTAGTTCGCTTGGAATTAAGCCTGAAATTTGTTCATTAAAAATCGTAATTGTCGCTGGATGCTCTATCTTGGTTCTTGTGTATATCATCAGTAGCTTCCTTAGAAGTGCCTTTTGGAAGTACATAAAACCTTGAATTGATCAGATCAACACTATGCACTTCTATCAGCATTGTAAACGATTTTTGGGAGCTTGCATGACTAATTGTGATTTTTATTTTCTATTAAAGAGGGCCCTTGAGGAGAAGAAATCAGCCCGTTCTGAGTTGAAGAACTCAGAGAAAATGGCAATGCAAAGTGTTCAAGAGAAATCTGCTACTCTTGAGATCTATAGTAAGGTACTCTTGTTCCACTTTTCATCAAAACACACCAATGCTAGAAGTTTTCTTAAAAGTAATATGATAAAATAGAATTCTGACAAATCTATAGTACTTCCTCTGTTTGTTATGTATGTTTTTCTCGGAGACATTAGTTTCCTGATGTTTATCTACAACATTTTGGATATATTTGTTTGTTACTACAGCTGGTGGGGCTAGCTTATAGCCCGATTGGCACTTACTGCTGTTCCTTGTGATGTTTCACCGCTATCATTCCTAAATACTCCCTTGGTTCTTTTTACTTGTCGTTTTGGACATCGATAGGGTCTCCAATACAAACATTTTACCACCTTTTTTTTAATTATATGTTAGTACAAATTAATAAAATATAATGATATGGAAGTACTTTTGGTGATAAATCTACAAATATCTTTCAGTTTTCTAACAAATATAACAACAAAGCCTTTTGTCCCAAACAAGTGGGGTAGGCACTGAATAAAATCCAATCAAAATCAAACGCCCCTTGAACCTTTGATCTTAGGTCATGGTTTTGGTACATGAATCGCTAACTTCCATGCATTTCTATCCAATGTCAACTCTTTAGATATATTCCAATCCCTTAAGTCTCTTTTAACTACTTTTTTCCACGTCAGTATCAATCGACCTCTACCACTTATGTTTTCGAGATTGCTTAAAATTCTACTGCACACTAGTGCCTCAGTAGGGCTCTGTTGGAGATGTCCACACCATCTAAAACGATGTTGGGTAAGCTTTTCTCAATTGGTGCTACCCCTACCTATCACATATATCATTATTGCGGATTCGATCTTGCCTTGTATGATCATAGATCCACCGCAACATCCGCATCTTTGCTGTACACATCTTTTGTATATGTTATCTTTTTATCGTCCAACATTCCGCTCCATACAACATTGTAGGTCTGATTGTTGTCCTATATAACTTACCCTTTAACTTTTGAAGGACTGATTTATCATATAGGACACTAGATGCTTAGCGTCATTTGACCCACCCCGCTTGTATCTTGTGGCTCACCTCTTCATCAATCTTGTTGTTAATTTGTAGCATCAATCCCAAATATCAAAACGTTTCCTTCCTATGTACTACTTTTCCGTCCAGACCAACATCTCCATCATCTGCCATAGCACCACTGGAAACACACTTTATATACTCAATTTTAGTCCTGCTAAGTCTAAATCCATTCAATTCTTCTTCCCCCATAGTTCTAGTTTCTTATCAACACCCACCCTACTCTCATCAATTAGCACCGCATCATCAGCAAAAAGCATACACCTAGGAATCTCTCCTTGTATGCTCCATGTGACTTTAGCTATCACTAGGGCAAAAATGTAGGGATTCAATGTTGACCCTTGATGTAGTTTTATCTTAATAGGAAAGTCATTGATATAGTTATGGCATGCTCTTTTATTATATACAATATCGTTGTACATATCCTCAATTAGGGTGACATACTTTGTCAGGATTTTTTTTTCTTTTCAAGCGTCCACCATATGATTTTTCTTGTTACACTGTCATAAACTTTCTCCAGGTTGATAAACATCATGTGTAGATCCTTCTTTTCTTTGTTATACCTCTCCATCAACTGATATCTTTTAGTTTTATACGTGATAAATCTAAATGGTATTGTTTATATTAGTGGTTAAAGTTTTAAAAGGTCGACATCTATTTGAGAACAGAGGGAGTACTCCATTTATGTAATTTTATGCTAAACTACCTCTCTTTTGCAGGCTTATGAAAAACTGTCGAAGCAATTCTCTAATATCCAGGCTTTACAGGAACAAGTATGAATAACTGCAAAGCTGGATTGTATGTTGTATCTAGATTATTCTAATGATGAGACTGAAGTAACTCTTCTATTTGTTATCCTGCTAGGTTACCTCTGCTAGAACTGTCGAGAAGGATGTTAAAACACGTAAAGCTAAGCTTAGCGATGATAGTGTCTCGATTATGGCCCTTGATGCAAAGACTGTTGAATGGCAAGGAAAAGGTTCTCATTCTAAATGTATTTTTTTGGGGGGTACAACATGGCTTTTTCACATGTATATGGACATCCATATACTATCACCATCATCAAATGTGCCTCGAGATTAATGCAAACTTTCATGTTCAAAACACCACCCCCATCTTGTCCTTTGCATGAATCTTGAGGCACTTTTGGGGCTAAGATAGTACATACATGTCCATATACATGTGGAGTTGTATTTTCTCTTTTTTTTTTGGGTAGTATTGCTTATGTATCGTATGCTCCTTTCTTCTTTTAAACACTCCTTTTCTTACATTGCATGAACCCCTTCGGATTAGAACATGAAACTGAGGAGCGTCTCAAGGCGAAAGAGAAAGAAAGGGATCAAAGAATAGCAGATGAAAATCAGAAGCTGGCTACTTTGAGGTCTGAAATAGAATGGAAACTTCAGTGCCTCGAACCTAGAGAAAGGAAAGTAGAGGCAAAGGTTGCAAAGGTGATGTTTTTGTACTGAGATTAAGGCTTGTTCAAACTTAAGTCCTTTTGAATTGATAGTCTTTCTGCTTTAGGAGTTATTGCTTGGAGGCTGATTAGTATTTATCACTGCCATTAGTTCAGAAACACAATTTGTGCATCTCTTTTAAGACCGCAGATCTTGGTGTCTTGTTGATTATGTGTTCATCTTTCTAAAATTTCTGACACATTGTTTTCCTTTCCGTCATCACATAGGCTGCTAATTTATGTTCGGAAGCTGATTCAGTAAGGGCTGCTGCCACAGAAAAACAACAGGAAATACGTGCAAAATTTGAAGGAATTGTGCAGGCGGTATGTTTGAGTTAAAAGCACATTTTCCAAAAACATCAATGAAATAGTGCTTCTTTTCAATAATATGCATACTTGCTAATATAATCTTTATCCAGTTTAACTACTACATGGATACTGTTAACCCTTTCTTGGAACGAGTTGAGGAGGTGGGCAAAGAAACATTACAACGATTAAATCGCCATTGAGAATATCGTTCTGCTGTTGAGTTGAGGTTCCCAGCTGATGTGGCTGCACCTATCATAATATTTTGATAAGTTGTAAATTGTTGTTATGCTAATATTCCACTTCTGCCTTCTGGGAGCGTCAAATTTTCAACTTTATACCCTGTAATCTAGCGTCTCCTTGTGCATATATCTGGAGTATGGACAATTTGTAAACCGAACCGTCTATACATCTAGTGAGTTTGACTCGATGTTTTTAAGTTACTGCCACCGATCTCAAAGAGTACTTGGCAGTTTTGAACAGTTCATGCGTACCAGGTGATTACACTTCTGTTAAAAATTTTCTGATCAAAATGGCCTCCGATGATATCTCAAGCACGGGTAACAAAGTAGGGTAGTGAGGAAAAATGGATGGAGCTAATATGTCTAATTTGGGAAAACTTGACTAGGGAACTGTGAAGCGTGAAGTATTTGAATAAAAAAATTTTGTTTGTAAGCTCTAATTATTTGAAAACGAAGGGAATGTATACTATGCGCAACGAGAAGAACTGCTCGTATCTCTTGTTCCGTTGCCTTTATTTTTTTAAGAAAAGCTCTGTTGACTCGGGATTCACTGATGTTGTATTGCCCTCCGATGCGAAATCGTCAATCCCAGTGGAGTAGTCTGTCGGTGTTAAAAATTTTTACATAATTAGTTAATGTTCGTGCTGTTCTACGGATAAAAATAATATTATTCAACACGTTAATCTGCTGTTGTTGTACTTAGCATGTGTCATGGTTTAGGGTCCGTTTCCGCTAGCTAACACATACCACTGTTGTTAAAATTGGCTTACGCTACTCTTTTTGGTTTTGTTATCATTGTTTGTATTTATTTAAGGGTGGAGATTGAGTCGACTCGACTCATTAAACTCGTTAAACTCGTTAAGATAACAAGCTAACTTGACTTAATTCGTTTTTTTAACGAGCTGAAAGCTCAACTTGACTCGACTCGTTAAAAACTCGAGTTAGCTCGTTAAGCTCGTTACGATGTCTCTGACTATCTGCTCATTAAGGTGCTACAAAGTTTCAATATTTAATAGTTTTATAACTGTATGAGCATAGATACAGGTAAGAAGACACGGAAACCTGCATCGTGCCTTTCATTGATGAAAATACTTGAAGTATGGAACAATAAGATGACAACTTTGATATAGCTTGCAGTATGAGGTTTGAAGGATGACCTTGGAATTGGATTTGATCTGTACAATAGAACATATGACATAGATCACCAAGATCTATAAGAAACAATCCATTTAGACATAAGCAATATTTAGTTCATTATTATCATGAAATTGTAAAGTAGATTATTCAATACAATGTTTTTAATGCTATGATGAACAATACAACACCCGTACAGTGTAGGTTCAGAAGAAGTTTACATAACTTACTCAAGGTGTATTGAAGAGGGTCTTGTAAGAGGAACAACCTATCTAAGTTTTCTGTATCTCACAATTATACAAGCTCTTAGTTACACTTACACCAGAACCATCTTCACTGCCAACATCTTTTTCCAAAGTAAGCTGTGAAGTGCAGAGTGAAAACAAGTCAAAAGCATAAAAAATGGGTTTTCAGTGAACAATTGGAAAAATAGGTCATTAGATTGCACAAGGAATTTTAATAGGCAGTTGGAAAACGGTGCCATCGCAGAAATGAATGTTTACAAGTCACAAGCATGCCCGAAAATTACAATTGAACAGGAGTGAAATGCATGAACATAGTGAATAGTAATATAACTTATTGGTATTTGGTAGTTTTTTTAACAATCTCTGGCAACATCAACAATCTTTTCCCAAATTATAATGTTCATTCATCAAGTGTAGCAAAGCTCACCAAATCAAACTACACATCAAGCAACCACGGGACTCTATCCTTACCCTTGTCTTCCTCCTCAGCTTAATTTGCAACAATGACAAAATTCTCCTCCAAACCCTCATCCTTCGACCCGGCAGCCGGCACATCGCTTCCTTGAGAAGCGATCTTCAAGCAAGACTCCAAGAATCCATCTGTGAAATCAGATCAAGAAGCAGCAATTTTAGCACAGAGATTTGCTTCGTGGCCCAAGAACTTGGCAATCCAGCCCAAGAATTGCTCCGTAATCCAAGAGTTTGCACAGACGCAGCAATATCTTAAGAAATTTATTTCGAAGACTGGGTTTGAGCGAATCCGAACAGGGAATTGCTGATAGGAAGTAAACTAACCTCGAATTTTGGGGAAAATCGAAACAAATCCGGGGAAAGAGCATAAAATAGTAGCAAATTTGATAGGAAAAAATTAGGGAGAAGACTATAAGAAACTAACCTCGATTGGGGGGAGATGTGGGCGCAAGGAGGAACCTCGAGACCAACCCCAACGACCCCAGTGGGAGCATGTTGGGCTTGTCGGTAGAGGATAGGAGTACAACGGCGGCGAACGTGTCGGAAGCAACGGCGAGGGTGGAGGCGCAGCTGAGCTGAGAATTGGGGAATTGTGGATGTGAAATGGGGAAAAAAATTGGGTTTGAAGGTTGAAGGAATGGGGCTAGAGTTACAGACTTATAGTGTGTTTTTTTTCTGACTCGTTAAGCTGTAAGTTCAACCTTAATTAGTTATGGTTTTGGTGTTAATGACAAATCTAATCTTGTGTAAATGACAAATCCAATTTTGAGCTTATCCCCTAATGCGATATTGTTATTAATGACAATCTTATATCGAGACTAACATGATTGTTTAGAATATCTTTTGATTAGTCTCATCGCATGGAAAAATGGAAAACCCAAGGTATGTTTGCATATTCATCTTAATATTAGTTGCATACTTTGGAGTCAAGTTAAAATATGAATGTCCCCGTCATATTAACCACAAAATGTGCATCATGTTTCCCAATCCATATATTACATGGATGCACACACACTTAGGGGGAGTTCGTGATTTAACTTGATAGTTTCATTGTATTGATCTATTCTTTATTGACACATATAAGGATCAAAACAAAGAAACTAAATCCTTGAGTATATATTTGAATTACCTAGTTATAAGTATACTCATGGTAATATAGGATATACTCCAATACGATCAATTTGAATATGTGCATATTATCTCCAAGTAAATCATATTTATGCACATATACATATGGGGTGTATTCTATAGTTGATGATTTAGAGTAATGATCATTTCCATACAATTCACATACAATGGATCATTACTTTTCATCAACATGAGTATATGAAAACTTGTGTAGTTGATATATACTCATATCAATTTAAATGATAATTTAAATTGAGTTCATTTGTCTCATTAATCATTAAAGAACACTTCATCATATGTTGATGATGCTTCGTGATTAATTAAGGACAAATGAATAGTTCTTAAGTATAATTAAGCATGTGTTGCATTATTATACTTAAGACACAATTAAATCATTTCAATTGATTTAGGTTGTGCTCAATTGATCTAGAGGCATCCATTATGTGTTAATGGAGTGCAAGAGATAATTGAGACAACCATGCATCTTGGACTAACTATGTTTATGAGTTGTGATTGAGTTAGGCCCAAAGATGAATGAGATGATAAAGAAGAGGAGTCGAGTGATGATCCCGGGGGAGTATCAAGTGATGATCATAAAGACCCCAAAGGGGATTGCTTGCGCGCGGTGGCAAAGGTATAATTAGATAGGCTAAGGACTTTGTAGTCTTTGAGTCTAAGGTTTTTATCGCCGTGCTATTAAGAGGGGTCGTTCCCTAGCTTGAGCTTCATCATGTGTTGGTGATCTCATTTCGCGTTCACTCGAGCTCAAACCATTTGGATTTGGTTTTTGCATGAGGGTTAACCATTTGGCATGTGTTGCGAATGGGTTAAACTTATGCTTGGTTGCATTTGGTTTTCGCATAATGCTTTGATTTGCATGTGTTGCAAATAGGATAAGCTAGTGCGTTGGCTTTTGCGTGAAGTTCACTTTTGCATGTGTTGCATTAGTTGACGCTTCATGTTTTGGTTCGCAAAACAATCTTTCTAAAAACCGTGTGGTTGCTTGGAGCTAAGTTTTGCATGTGTTGCAAAAGGAGAGAGCTCAAGCATGATTTGATGTTTGTGTGTTTGTATGGAGCTAGAGGCTTGCATGTGTTGCGAGTAAAGAGCTCATACGTGTGATTTGGTTTTAGTTGAAGTTTGGTTTTGGTGTTGCATGGAACTAGAGAATTGCATGTGTTGCAATTAGAGAGTTCATGCATCTTGATTTGATGTTGCTTGGAGCTAGACTTTTGCATGTGTTGCAAAGAGTAGTGCTCAAGCATGAAATGTGTTTATTGCGTTATTTGCAAGTTCGTTGTGCGAATAAACTGAGGTTTATGAGTCCGGAATTCCGAGAGCATGTGAGTGGGGCTTGCAACGGGTGTTGGCAAGTTGACCGGGTCTTGTGTTGACCTTCACATGGCTAGGGGGATTAATCTCATAAACTCGAGTTTTGATTTGCTTATCGTTTTGCAAATAGTTCTTGAGTTGATTGCGAAATGTGTTTTTGCAATTTGGTTGAAATTCTTTGAGCATGAGCTATGTTGGTGCAAATGTGTTTTGCACGTGTGTATGATCATGTGTTGATCATCTTTGTGGCTCAAAGAACAAGTTTGGTTTTTGGAGAAATGGATTTGGAGGTTGAAATCTGGTTTTTCTCTGTGGTAACTATCTAGCATATCTGGGCGGTAGTACTGATTCAAGCATACTACCGCCATTGGTTGTGATAGGTATTTTTCGAAGGTTGTATTCTTTGTTTTGTGTTGGCGGTACTACTGGGGCTTGAGGCGGTAGTACCGCAAGTCTTGACTACTAGGAAATTGCCCCATAGCTATTTTACGATCTTGGCGTGTTTTGTTTGGCTCGGTGGCTAAGCACTACTGCTTCGATGGGAGCGGTAGTACCATAAAGTCGGTACTCTGCGCCTCGAGGGCGATAGTCTGGGATATATGGTCGTTGTTGAATCGTTGGAGGTCGGGCCGGTACTCTGCCCCTTAGAGGCGATAGTACCGCATTTATTGCTTTTTGCCCATTTCGCCCCCAAACGACTAGTTTTCTTGGTGGGGGCTATAAATACCCCCTTGGGGGGCTTGGGGTCGTTGTTGCTGGTATTGTTGCTGTGTGTGGGAGTTGTGTGCATGTGTTGCTCTTCTCCCTTTGCTTCTTGAGCTTAAGAGTGAGACTAATTGCATGTGTTGCAATTAGGAAGTGATTTGAGAGCCTCTTGTGCATGTGTTGCACTTGAGGAGGCCTTGTGCATGTGTTGCACTTGGTGATCACCGAGGAGCGCATTTGTTGTACCCGGTGAGGTTCAAGCGAAGGAGCGGCTTGTTACTCTTGGAGGTTGCCGCCTCCTAGGCAGTGTAGGCGTCGTCTTGTGAGCTCTCGAGGTGTGAAAGCCCCGAAGTTTGTGAAGGTTCGGGTTGAGCCTCGCGAGCGTGAAAAACCACGACTAGTGGAAAGAGGCGGTGCTCGGCGGGAGCCGGTCCAAGTGTGGGCTAGCCTCAACGTGGACTAGGGAGACCGCAAGTCTCCGAACACCACGGAAAAATATCGGTTGTCTCTTTTACTTTCAAGTATTTACATTTATTGTATATTGTCCAATTGCTTGATTGTAATTAGAATTGCTTAGTGTTAATTGATTGATCAATTTAGCAATTCTAGTTTAGAGACATAATTTAGTTAGTGCACTAGTGAGCCTAGTTGATTTAGGCTTTAATTGTCAAAACCTATTTATCGCTTCCGCATATATATTTGATTAGGTTTTGACATAGGGGTTGATTAGAGCGAATTGTTTAGTGAGCGATCGAATTTCTTAAAACGCCTATTCACCCCCCCTCTAGGCGCATCCTCGACCCTACATAAGCTCGTTAGTTTGCTTGTTTAACTCGTTACCTTAACGAGTTCAACACCCAACTTGACTTGACTCGTTAAGGAACGAGCTCGAGTTATGTCGAGTCAAATTTCTGAGTACTCGTTAAACTCGCGAGAGTTTTTTTTCCACCTCCATTTGTATTGTTTCTCTGCCGCACACCATGAAGTAAGAGAAGGAAGTTTGTTAGGATAAGTATTACCTTTTTAGTATTTAGTTGTTTGTTATGGGCCTTTTCCTGTAAGAGGGTTTTTAGGGGTTGAAGAGGAATTTAAGAATAGCTGGTTAGAGGTTAGGAAGATGAAAAAAAGTACCATTTATCTACCACCACTAAGTTTTTTTTTTTTAAAAAAGAGTAAATATACAACAACATGAAAAATATATGGATAGTCTAAAACAAAATATGTTTGGATAAAATACGATGTTAATGCTGCGAAGGCCTAACTAAGCCGAACCGGAGGAGTCGGCTCTCGCAGGGGAGACTGCAGACTTCCAATCCAACGCTGGACTCTTCCCTAAACCGCTCCCGGCGCCCCACCGTCTCCGTGTAGATCTCCGGCGACCGCTGCCGACGTCCGTCGCCGACCATGGTAAGCTCCCATACCCATATACCATTCCCGCCGCAGGTCCACCTCTTTGGATCCGGACCACGCCTTCCGTCCCCGGAACGCCGGCGAGATCTCGCCGTTCCTTGGTCCCAACCAAACGCTTCCTCGGGTCAGTTAGGCGGTCTTGGCGGGGCCTTTCAAGGACCGAGCACGAATTTCACAGTGGCTTGACGAGATCGTTCCATGCGTTCGGATTGTGTTGCCTACACTTCGTTCCATCAGATTATTTGCACCGTTCGCTAAATATTGGCGAGTATAATTAATTCGTTGTTCTTGTTTTTGTAGGCAAATACACTGCGGTTGTATCTAACTTGCATCCGGAACACTCTGGAGGCTGCAATGTGCCTTCAGGTACTCAATACAACTCCTTCAGGAATTACCATTTCTTATGACACGTGCTTTTGTTCTGAAATCTACCCCAGACAACTTGTTTAGCTCCTTAGAAATGTAATTTAGACAGAATGTGTTTTTATTTTTACCTCTAGAATTTCCCTTGCCAAGAAGTTGAGAGGCACAACAAACCAGAGGTGGAGCTCAAGTAAGTCATGCTTCAAACTGAATGCTGTTTGTTCAAAAAAATTTATCCATTTATCTGTTCTTGGTGTACATAATTTGTCTGAGACAGAGCGCATTTAGCACAATGGTGTTTTGATTTGGAGAAAATTTGAGAAACTGGAAATCTGCGCTTTGTGCCTGTAAAGAGAACAATCTTCTGCTTCTTTTCTTTTGTGCACTTGTGGAATTTGATTTCCAACATGTTTCTTTATGAAGCCTACCATGCTAGAAACAGGCATATGTTTTTACAAGTTAATTTCATATGATGTAGATTGTTAAAGAGAGAAGAACACTGGCTCTATCTTTGCTTTCTTTATATGTTGGGAGCTCTACATGTCTATGTTATCTCTCTTGAAGGAAGAACAATCGTTGTAAACTTGTAATCACACAAGCCCATGTTGACTATTATATTTGCCCTAAAAAATGTTGACCCATATAAATACTAGTATTTGTTTAATTGCTGGTGGAAATTCCATTTTTTACTTTTGTTTTTACATGTTTCGTTGAAGTTCAAGGACGTGAATACATCTGTTTTGCTTACATCATCATTTTTTTAATTCCTTATTTACAGGACTAGCCCTGAACTTCTGTTGAATCCGGTAAGGGAGACTCTTTTAGCAGCATCTCAAATTCAATTTATGATTTTTTTTATATTGCTCAAAATTTCTTGCAAGAATAATTCCCTTCTTTATATTTGAACCAATTATTTTACATGCATTATCCTTTTCTTATACCAATTATAGAATATAGAACCAACAAATATTCGAACTGCAGAATCACATGGTTACTACTCAGTACTTACTAGACATCAGCATAATTTTTTGGTTCGATGCCTCTTTCTAATATCCATTTTCACCAGTATTGTTCATTTGTTGTGATGGCATTACTCTTTCTTAGGATATGTCTTTAGATTACCTATGGTAGAATCAAATGGTGCTCCATCAGGTGACAAACTGGCAACAAATAATGATGGTGCCATCATTTTGTCTTTAACAAATACACACTCTTCATGGATCATGCTGGGAGGGAATCATGAATAGTTTTATTTCATGTTGATTGTGCTTAGTAATTTACTTTGCGCTTAAGCACATTTCAGCTTCACTAGACATTGGATGTTCTTTCATCATGTGTTGAAATTGCAAAAAACAAAAACAGTCTTTTTCTTAAGACCAGATATTGGCTATTAGTTTCAAACATGTCCCGTAATGGCTGCATTCTTCTTATGACCATGAGCTCAACTTTTATGCTTTATATACATGCATACTGGGAATTCAGGATTGGATGTGAGCATTTCAGCGTACTTACCTATAGTTATTTTGATATGACATAGTGTTTGTAGAAAACAAAAGAGATGAGTAGTTATTTTGATATGACATAGTGTTTGTAGAAAACAAAAGAGACGATAGAACACATGGAGAACATTGTATTTCTTTAATTTTGTATTGAATATACAAAATTACATGCCCCTGTAAGAGTTCATCTTGTGCCTTCTGCATCTATGCTTAAGGTGAATATCTGACTAGAGATTGCATAATTCGCTGATTCCTGGCGCCTTTGCATGGCGTTCGGTTAATTGCATCTGTTGCCTTGGCCTACATAATACCTCCGATTAAGTTGCGCTTGTTGTAGTCATCTTTTATGTAGCTCGTCCATATGCATGTATGATTTGGTGTAGATGCATATGATGAGGATGCAAATGTGATGTGGGTGGCTTTGTTTCGCCGATGCCCGGTCACAATACAACATCGTTGTGTCAATTTACGGAAAGGATGTGTCGATGAAGAGGATGACTTTCGCCTCGTCGGTGCCCAATCATGTATACGCCTGCCTTCATCGGACACGGACATGTGTGTTGCCTTTGCCTCGTCGGTGCTCAGCAAGAAAGTGTCCAATCCCGTCCGTTTGGGATGTGTTGATGGAGTAGTGACCTTGCCTCGTCGGTGCTAGGCCATAATTTTTTCTAGCCTCATCGGTCGTAGACATATGGTAATATATGATAAAGTTGCCCTTTTTCTCTCGTCGACACCCGACCAAGGTGTCATACATGAAGATTGTGCGAATTGCGCGTCTTGGCCTTGTAGCAGGCGATGTGCATATTATGCATTGGACAAGCTTGCTTCTAAGCATTAAACAATTCTTCTCCCGTGCGAGGGGCAAGAACCAACATGGTATGGTATTCCCCTTTATCGATTTGCATGGAGCTGCAGCTGGTTTTTTGCCAATCGGGAATTCGAAATATGATTTTTCATAGCTAGTTTTGTCGCATCGGGAAAATTCCTACCGCGCTCGTGTGAACTTCCATGGCCGATTCAATCTCATTGGGAACACATATGCTGCAATCGTTTTGATCTATAGCCAGTCTCACATCAATAGGGAATATGTGGCGCATAGGTGACATTTGAACATTCATGGCCAATTCCATCTCATTGGGAGAACATGCATTATGATCGTATTGATCTATAGCTAGTCTTACATCAATGGGGAATATATGACGCATGTTGTGGAGAATTTTATTCTCATTGGGCAAGATCAATTTGCTTACCATCAAACCCGGATGCCGTGAGTTCTAGCATATTGACGACGATGCACGGAGTCGACAGTTGACTGCTGGAGACAAAAGAAATTAACAGCTTTGTTGTTTTCTTTTGATCTTACTTCAACTTCTGGACGATCGTGCTTGCACCAGGAGGAGGATTGTGCACCGCGGACGATGGCTGTGTATGCGTGCCTGCTCCTGTGTATGCATGCGTCTCAGGGCGAGGGCTCTATCTGCAGTCTGCGGCCGTGTGTTCCAGGCAAGGTGATCATGTGCCTGTGCGTCTCTGTATTTGTTTGGAGGCATGCACGTATGCCTTCGGGTAGATGGGTGCTGTGTTTTGGTGCCTTTTTATAGCGAGGCTTAGGGCGTCCACAAGGATAGGTTACATGTAGAAAAATATCTGATGGCACATGGGCCCGCATGTCATAGTATTGCTCCATGGAATTTTATACGCCGCATATCAATGATTTTTACTGACATATGGGCCACTGCTTCTTTATTTTACTTAATGAATTTTGCGTACAAAAATTCATCAAACACATAGCAAAAGTTGTGGAGTTCATCCTTGATGTTTCCTACATGAGATTTGGCATTAAAAAAACTCCAGAATGTGTTACACAAAGCATATGCCGTAAGGCAGGATGTGGTGACGAGTCTAATAACCTTTGTATTTATTTAACACTTGTGAACTCTACTGAATCCTTAGCGAAAGTTATTGTAGGGGCAACTGCTTGAAAACCAACCAGTTAGCAGTTTACTTGCAGATGTAGCCTAGACTATCTCTTCACAGCACTGCTTATTTAGAGAGGAAACTTATAGGAAGTTTTTAGTATCTTCAGGATTATTATTCATAGTCCCATATTTTTTCTTCTACAGGTGCTTATATGCCGTAATGAAGCAGAGAAGTGTTTGATTGAGACCTCAATCAATTCTATCCGTATAAGCATGAAGGTAGTGACGAAAAGCTGGTTGGATGTTATAATTCTTGTTAGGATAATGTACTCAACCATTTGTCATCTGGTGTACCGTCATATGCTTTGTTTTTTGGGGGACAGGTTAAGCAAGCAGATGAACTTGAAAATATTCTTGCGAAGAAATTTCTTAGGTTTTTGTCAATGAGGGCAGAGGCATTCCAAGTGTTGAGAAGAAAACCGGTTCAGGTATTACAATACTCTATGTACATTGAGCACCTTCAGTAGTGCTGATATATATAATAATCTATTTGTCCTCATAGTACATGAATTGTCTTCAATTGAAGTCAGTCTAGTAGTGGTACTAGGCACAGTAAAGAAGTATCCAAGACAACTAAATACTAGTCTATGTTGTCGCCTAGAGTTTTGGTAGCTTTTAAATTTTCCATCTTGATGATTTTTCACAATGTTGATTAGCCGTGCTTGTCATTTTTGCCGTGCTTGTCTGTTACTTGCCGAAAAGTTGCGGGTGAGCTGCATTATATCCACTGTTATTAAGTCGTCGCCTAGGTGCCGCCTAGGCGTCCAGTCACTGGAGGAAGACTGCCATGGCCGGTCGCCTCGCCTAGCTGGGCTTGTTGTGGAGAGGGACAAGATATCCACACGGCCTCGAGCGTCTCCGGACGCACTGCCATCGCCTCCTCTGCCGTCGTTGCAAGATTCGACCGATGTTGTCCCAGATCTGACAGCCGCCGTCCCTAATCTGGCCACCACTGTTCTCGATCTGCAGCGGCCGTAGGCGGGGGTGGAGGAGAGGGGAGAGGAGTTGACAGCCGTAGGTGGAGGGGAGCAAGGAGGTCACTGACGACAGAGAGAGGAGAGGAGTCGGCGGCGTCTGGGATGGAGAGAGGGCGGTGCGTGTGAATGGAGAGGGAGGAGCGAGAGCAGGGAGGCGAAAGTCAGAGTGGCCGCACGTGTGAATGGAGCTGGTGGTTTGGTGTGGGCGTGCGGCCAGCCGCTGGTAGTGCAGCACTGCAGCCAGTGCTAGCGCAATGCTCCAAATGGGCCGGTGCCAAATTGATGGGAGGCCGGCGCCGGGAATAGGCCAAGCCAGGATTCCAGCTCTTGGACCGAGAACTAGCATTTGACTGCTACTGTTGATGCTTGATGCTATGCTGCTACCGCTAACTTGAACATTTTTTTTTTGCGCCTAATCCTCGCCTAGGTGCCTAGGCGTCCTGGCGCCCCGGAGGCGACTCGTCTCGCTGGGGTGTCGTGATAACCATGATTATATCAAGTGACACCATTGCATCACATGTTTGGAAAGTGGCTAACTTGGTTTTGTTCGATTTCAGGGTTACGATATTAGCTTCCTAATCACAAACTACCATTGTGAGGACATGCACAAGCATAAGCTCATAGATTTCATTGTACAATTTATGGAGGTAAGAAAAGGTTCTCCTTGGGCCTCTTTTTGCTTTTTAAGACATCTAATAAATGAACAGCTGAGACCAGAAGTACGTTTGGACATTCTTGTAGTTTTCCTGTTGCCTTGTGTGCCTCTGTAAATAAACATTCCGCCGTTTCTTCTGAAATCACAAAGGAATTCCTGATACAAATAATTATACAGTACTGAACTACTGAAAGCGGCCAAATGCCCAGCTTAAAAGCTGTCAATCTTGGATTGTCCATACCACACAGGAATAAGAACAAAAAGAAGACCACTTCACCCATCATCTTGCTATTTTCAACGTACAGACGACTCACCCATCATCCTGCTATTTTCACAGTACAGCTAAAATTCTCTCCCCCGGCCATATGGAGGAATACAATTTGGTGGAAAAGGACGTACTTTGATGCTATAGTAGAAACTGTTTGCAGGAAAAAAAAAAGGCTGTAGAACATAATTTGTCATGGATTACCCACCACAATCTGTAAAAATAAATTTCTGCTCTTACTCGATCAAGAAAAGATTAACAGTTAGCTACACATTATTTCGTCGAATTGTCAACCGTTTTCTTTTTCTTTTTTTGTTTCTCTTCAAAGTAGGTTTGGTGATTAGTGTGTATGTGTCGCAGTTGTTGTTCATGATTAAGTAGCTGAACTGTACATTTTGAAGTAGGGTTTGAGTTTTGAACGTTCATGGTTACCTTCATTTTCTATGTGCAGCATTTGCGTGATTGGTGTGCGTTGTACTAGATACTTACCATAAGTTCACTCACATCACATCTTCTTGTTTGTACTGTAGGACATTGACAAGGAGATCAGCGAGCTAAAGCTGTCAGTGAATACACGTGGGCGGCTGGTGGCAACTGAGTTCTTGAAGCAGTTCATATGACAGATCTATCTATAGCGGTGTTTGAAAGCTCCATGGCCTCCCTCCGTGAATACGGATGCCCATGTTGCTACTTGCAGGCTCGTTGTGGAAGGGGACCATTCCACCATTTTATAGTGTAATTATTATGCTGCTATTCTGCAAAAGGATCGCCCTTTTTACCTTCGGTTTTTGGTTGAGCAGGAAGTCCTTTTGTAAATGCATTGCAAAGGATAAATTCTTGACATAAAACTGATTAACAGCTGAAGTTTGCATTAACATCGTATCAAGCGCCACAATGTTTTAAATTTGGAGTGGCAAAATTATTTTATTTTAAATTTGGAATACTTGTGTTTGGTCTGCATGTTTCCTGGGCCGTTGGCGCAGCATGGTACGATGTATGGTTCCCAGGCCATAAGACAAAAGTAGTGGGTTTTGGACCGTGAGATTAGCGATTATTGAAGTTATTATGAACTCGTAACACTAATAGGTAACTTGTAAGTGTCGTGAAGTTATTACGAACTCATAGCACTAATGGGTAACTTGTTATAACGAACTTGTAATACTAAGAAGTAATTTATAATAAGAGGTTCGTATACTTAAGTATTAAAGAAACATATATGGTAGACTGGAGGCGTAGATCCGCCCCTACCGTGGCATTACGATGACAGTGGTATTAGGGGTAACAAAGCTTGGGGGCACGAACTTGACTCCGAGTCGGTGTGCAAACTAACTACGCTTGCTAGGCACGTATGCGCGGTGCCCACCATGTAGCCACGCCATTGCCCGCGCATTCTCTCCTCCCCCCACAAGTCTCCTCTCTTCCACGCGCTCCTATCAAGAAATTTTCACCGTTGTAGCCCCTAAAAAAGCCTCTCTTTTTTTTGAATAAGCCTTCGTCACTTTTTTTTTTCTTTTTGTAAAGTTAGCCTCTAGGCCTGCAAAAGCCGTAGATACGGGACGCGAAATTTATGTGCCCAGTGGATGGGGAGCGCCACAATGCTATTGACGCGATACCTAGCATTGCAGCGTCCTCAAACTGTGGAATGAAAAAAAAAAGCGTGCAATGCAGCGAACGCAAACTTGAAACGCCAAAAAAAAAAAAAAAGCATTCATGCTGCAGTACCGCTGTATGTAATGTAGGTCTCGTTTTTTTTCTCTGAGCGGAGGCTGGTTCTGAGAAAAAATACATTATAATTTTATTAGGTTTTATAAATACATCATAATAGAAAAAATCGCACGGCAATTAGTTTTGAAAAAAAATAATTCTGCAAGTAGTTCTAAAAAATCGCACAACGGTTAGTTCTGAAAATCGTATGTCCTATCACTACAGTACATGCAATGCTACTGTAGCATACAACGCTTCAGTACCGTTACATACATGCATTTTTCTTCTTCTTCTTCTTCTTCTTTTTTGCATTTTGTGGTTTGCGTCCGCTGCATTGCACATTCTTTTTTTTTTTTTGCATTTCGCGGTTTGGGGGCGCTGCCATGACCGAAACCGTTGACTCCTGAGCCGGTCCTGTCCGCTCTGTCGCAGCCGCTGTTGTTGGAGGCGGATTTCGCCGCTCCCCTTCCTCCGCCGCCTCAGCAGCAGCGTCAACCGGGGATCGGTTGGAAGCTGGTGACGCTCACCTTCGCTGTCTGTAATGATATCAATAAACATCACAGATGCTAGCCACCTTCCGTTTATGTTGTCTATTGATAGCACAAACAGTTGTACATTAGAACAGTCAGTGATTACTTCAAAATAAAACATCCAAATCATGGTAAATTTGGAGACTTAGCCAAATCCAAGTCACGGTAAATTCGTATACTTAGCCAAAATTTGCAGTATCCAAGTCATGATAAATTTGAAAATCTAGATAATGTACCATATGTTTTGTATGGTTTTAGAATAGAACCGTCTGTGATATATATTTCACAAACGGTTAAAAAACTGTCTATGATATACAACGATTATCTATCACTGACACATGATTACAAACATTTTTTAAAAACCATATCTGATAACGGTTTCGAACCGTCTATTACATCCTTCTGTAGTAGTGTCACGTCCTCCACGATCGGCGCCAAGAAGCAGCCCCTGCGTCCGGCGGGGCCCGAGTTCATGGCAGCGCGCACCGCACAGCCCGTGCACTCAGCCCGCCGGCTCACGTGCTCTGGCTCTGGCTCTGGCTCTGGCTCTGGCTGCCGGCTAGGGTCGCCTCTGCCTCCGGCGCCTACCACTACGCCGTCAAGTATGCCGCCCACCTCAACCCCATGTTCGCCGGCAAGGTGGTCCGTCTTCCCAATCCGCGAGGCTCCCCGGCGTGCCTCCTCCACCGCCCCCGCCCCCGCCCCCGCCCATGAAGAGCAGAGCCCTTCCGCCGGCCGGTGATACAAAACAATGTAGAACTGTTGCCTCTAATTATTTACTATTTTTCTGTGATTTATCAGTGCAACGAATATAAACTTAAAAGAGTTTCAGTTTTGAATCCTATGGTCATAATTGTTGGTTCCAGTATTTTTAGAGTGCCTGCTAGTAGTTCGTGTGTCAATTCACGCTCGCAAAGTAGAACCGATTTTTTTTCAAAATTTGGATGGGCCGGAGTAGAGGAGAGTTTGCAGTCGTTAAGCCCAATTTAGGCCTCGTTTGTTTGGATTTTTTCACCAGTTTAAAAGCCAAAAAGCTACAGCCAAAACAAAAAAGTAGCTTTTTATCTGGGCTTTTCAAAATCTATAAGTCTCTATAGAACTAAAAGCTAAAAGCCATTGGAGAGAGATTTTTTTTAGCTTATTGATGGTTGGTTTTAGACTCATAACACTAAAGTTAAGTAGAATTACCCACCTCTGTTACGTACAAAAGCCGTTAGCTTTTAAGCTATTTAAGTCAAAAAAATTAGCCTTAAACTATAAGCCAAAAAACGTAAGTCTAAACAAACAGGGCCTTAGTGTTTCCACGCGCATCTGAAATCTGATCTTTCTCCACAAAAAAAAAAGTGATACTGGAATCCCATATATCCATTTCATCATCCCTGGCTTATAGTGCCTGCCCCAAAACAACAAAATACACACTACATCGACCCAAATCACCATAAGTTAGAGAGCGCTAGGACGCCAAGAATCACATCCACGAAGGCCTTGGCTCTACAACGACAACTGGCAAGAGTATTGGTAATGAGCAATTAGACCCCAGGTTAATTGATTCAGTCAGCCTTTGTAGTGAAGCTGGGCTTGTAGAATCTGGTTGTCTTCCAGCAAACGGTCGTACTCCAGGAGCAGCTCCTCTGACTGCTTCTGTAGGGCGTTGACATGGGCCTCTGCTGCCAGTGCTTTCTTCTCATGATCTTCAGACTCGGATTTCATCTTCTTCATACCCTCACTCAGCTTAGTAAGCTCCTGCTTAAGCTTCATGATTTCACTGGAAGATTTCTCCTCCTCTTCACGGAAGGATCGGTTCTCCATTTGAAGTTTCTCGACCTCCTCTCTGGAGGTGTTTGAAGCTTTCCTCAGTGTAATGAGCTTGCGGAGGTAGTGGTGCAACCGGTCAATGACGAATGCAAGGAATAGTGTATATCCTACAAGGACAGCGAACTGTTAGAAGCCGTCATGTCAGATTTAGCTATGCTAAATGGATTATCTATACATGTGTATTCTACTTGTATATTGTACTTTTGATAAAAAAAAATAACAATACTACACGTCTACACTAGGCTAAAAATGGATGTGTTCAACGTTTCCGCTAAAGTAACTAAAGACTTAATTTCAAATATCCTGTGCCAAATGTTCGAACAACAATCTGACAGGAAATGAACTTTTGAGGCCTACTATTATCATTTTACGTCCGAATCTCCCAATCTTCAAGAAGGAAAAGGAGTAGATTGGAGCAACAACTTCAAACAAACAAGATGGTGTGCATTTAACTTAAACCCGAGCTGTCATAATTAATTTATTCGTGTCTAGATGATTAGTTAATTAATAGCACTGCTCCAGTGTAGGAACTGTAGTTAAGGATGATGTGTGTACATGAGGTCATATTGGAACAGGCTGACAATACATCTTTGTAGTTGTCTGGACATAGTACTCTGCAGATCCAACAAATCCTCCGCTGCGTAGACCCATATACTCCAAATGGGTACATCGTGGCTTTTGACTTCCCCATAAAATACATGTAGAGACTTTGCACCTTACCATAGAAAATCAATATTATTACGTACAAATATATTTGATATCATAATAAGGCCCACTTTGGGACAGTTTCTGATTATGCAGATTCTGGATTCTCCAAGAATCAGATGGGTGGTAGCTTTTGATTTTATATACAAATCTGCTTCTGATTGTAGGAAAACTTCTCAAGAAGCTTCTTAGAGAATCCAGAATCTACATAATCAGAAACTATTCCAAACTAGGCCTAAGCATTATGGCAACTTCACCAACCTAGCTCTGTGGCAACTGGTAGGCGTTGCACATTTTGGGACCCTGACAAGCATCGCTTAAAAACTAAGTGTTCTGTAGTCAGATAGTATTTTCACCGGCAATTGACTTCAGTTTTTCTCTGTTATGTATTTTGGGTTGTTTTGACATTGTGATTATAAGCTGAAATATGTATAACCCTTCTTGTAAATTAATGATACATAGCTCTCCTGCGTATTCTAAAAAAAAACCTTCAACAGATCCCTATAATCCAAATATTTAACAAATCATAATAATAAAAACAAAATCATTTCTATTTTTTATATCTGGCAACTACCCTAGCTTGCACACCATGATTCCTAAATTATAACTAAGTATTCTAACCCAAGGGCGGTACACTGGTACTACAATGACCAACTAAAAGTAAACAGTACTATAGTTACTAAATATCTAAGTTGCTTTAGGCAAAAGACACATTTTTTTGAAGCCATACCTTGACCTACACCTTCATATGGATATAATGGATTCCCAAAAATATGCTTTATCCCCTAACTAAATTTTACATAGTAGCTCCCGTCCCTTACTCTAACCTACCACTTTTAAGTCTTTTTTTTAATAAAAAAAATAGCTTGTTCAATTAGAGATCACTTGTTATCAGGTCTTAAACCTTATCATCAGACACATTTCAACATACTCAAAACACCTGGAGCAGCAAACTGAACTCTTGCACAACAGAAACATGTAGACCGTTGTTAACTGAAATACACAGAGGCTTCAGGTTAAAAGGAGGCTTCGACCTTGCTTTTTTGCCTACGTCAGAAGTTTGAACATTTGCCATTTTATTTCTCCAATCCTTTCTCCTAGTTGGACATGATATGATTAATCAGTAATACAACACATAGTTAAGAAAAACAAATTGGCCCTGGACAGCTTACTTTCAGCTAAGGGACTGGTCATCCAAATGCCCTCCAAACAATTGACTATAGTTAAATTCTAACCATACCAAACATATTCTAAAGAGTAAACAATTAGTCACGCCATGCTATCATATTTGTTTAAACCTTAGGGCTAGGGAGCAAGAAAGCAACAAAAATCTAACGGAAGTCTAGTATTTCTTCAAATAGGAAGAAAGCAAGAAAGCAATAGGAGTTCGTTGTATCCACCCAGGCTACTGTAATTTAGTATTTCTTCACAAGTTGACCACAAGGAACATAACATAAATGACTAATGCTACCAACAAATAAACACAAACAGCATCATTCATTCTTCAACGATAAAATCAGACTGCAGTTACCCACAGATTTCAGCCTCGGTAAATTATTAGTTGTTAGAACGTGCAGTTTACAACCTGTAATAACGTACTTCCAGAATTAACTGTACCTACAGGGGCAGATCCAACTAAGGGACATGGGTGTACAGTTGTACACCCAAATTTTTTTGCAAAAAATTGATTATATAATACATATATTAGCTACATATATTAATATTAGGACTAAATCAATATATATATTCACTTATCAACTAATTTTAGTCTATTTTCAATTCTCCCATAACTCCCCTCCTCAACCGGCCAGCCTAGCCCATTAGCGAAAAGCCCACTCCTTCCATTTCTCAACTGAGTAGAGTACATAGCACAATACAGCCTCCACATCAAAACCAATACTTATAGAAAGCAAATTTGTTTTCAATGATTAATTTTGTGAAAGAACCAACTAAATATAATGGATGATCAATATTTTTTTCTACAAGTTAGTGATGAAGTCATAATATCTCACTTCCAAGTTATGGAGTCTCGGGAGTTATTTTTTATTTTTTCTTAAATATTTTGAATTTTTCTAATTTATTGTGACATATTTGCTCTAATATGAACAATTTGTATTTTAATTTTTGTTATTGTGAACATTAAATTTTTATATTGAATAATATTTTTTTAACTCCATACACCCATCTTAAAATTCCTGGATCCGCCACTGTGTACCTAAGCAGCAATCGCCACCGCTTATACTCTACAAGTATCTGTAGCCACTACCAACGCTAAATTGCTAACACTACGTTGTCAGCAAATAACTAAAAACAGCTGATGGTGGAGATTAATCAAAGAAGGCAATGCGTGCTCACCAATGAGGGAGGCCTCGAGGAGGTGCGTCCTCCAGAGCACCTGGTCCATGGGGCTGACAGTGCCGAGCTTGAGGCCCCTGTTCTGGATCTTGAGGATGCTGGCTACGCTGGACATGAGGATCACCGAGAGCGTGCAGGCGAGGGTCTTCACGGTGGCCGGGCCCTTGCCCGTCTTCACCTGGTCCACGCCGCGCATCGCCAGCTCCCGCAGTGGCCCAACCTTCACCATGAGCAGCAACGCCACCGCCCCCTCCGCGAACAGCACAAGAAACAGCAGCTGAATCATGATATATACGGTTATGCTTCTCTCTACCAATCAATCATTCCACAATTCCGCCTCAACCGCAAGTCACAAAGCTGGGATTTTTCAGTGAAACAACCAACTCTGTTTCTTTTCTTTCTTCAGCATCAAAGTTAGAAACTGGCTCAGGAATGGAGGTTGCTTCACAAAACCTCCACCAAATAGTCAGTCACCTCGTCTTCGCTGGAGAAAAAAAAATCACAAATTTGACGGGGAGACTTGGAGATGGACAAGAACCCACCACCTTTCTTGGCCTGCAAAAGGGTAGCTCGTCAGCAATCAAAAGACCAAACCAACAAAGTGGGGGGCAAATGGAAATTTTCCAGAGGAATGAGGGAAAGAACCCCACCCTGCCTCGCTTGCCACGAACCAACCCAAGAGCTCAGAGCGATCAAGAATCCATGCTAAAAGAAGTGGAAAAAGGGGGAGGGATTATAGTAGAGAGACGGCGGCGAAAGACGACGAGGAGGGGCCGAGGGGGAGCGTGCAGCCAGAGAGACAGAGAGAGAGAGAGAGAGAGGTGAAGTCTTTTGGACTGTTTCTTTTTTATTTAATAATGGTGCTCAACGCTGCAAATCCTAAAGACCTCCCAACATGCTTAACTTGCAAGGAATTTAAAAAGTTATGACCAATGCATTCGCAGCTTTATTGAAAACAACTTTTGTGATTTTTACTTATCTTTGTATTACTCCACTTTTGGAAAAAGGAGAGGAATTCATAAGAAAATTCGTATGCTCCACTAAAAAACAGAGAAATAATTGTGCTAAAAAGATTGGAGATTCCACTCATTGTGTAGTTCAGGCTTCAGGGTGCAACTGAACTAGAAGTACTGCACTGCTGGTTTTTTATTCGTTCCTGTATTGTGTTTGTTTGATTCTATAACGTGCCCGTATGGGAATTTGCAACTTGTGCCTGTGAAATTCGTCTGTTCATCAGTGTGATTCGTGCCTTGTCGGGAGTTTTCTGGTTAAGACCCTCCATTGCCGTGATATTCGACATTACCGGCCCATTTTTGTACTGCCCGACTGTTCAACGGCACAAAAGGATTCTCTAAGGATGAAGGTACTTCTTACAGTTTTACATAGAAACCTACGTGGATTTGTAGAAATAACTCACTAAATCTGATAAGAAAGTGAGGATATATGACAAGAGATCGACGCAAGTATGAAGCCCATGCTCAGTGCTGACTATGATCAGAATCTCAGATGCTCTGTAGTCTGTACTACTCAAATAAAGGTTTCGTCGTTGGTTATAATGACCCAATTCAATTGTAATAACATTGACAAAAGGCTATAGATAATGACTAGGACAGATTAGATTACCCTCATCTTAGCTGGAGTAGATGCCGTGTCTAGCTTTTGAGGTATACTTTCTCCGGTCACAAATAGTTATCGTTTTAAATATCATATATTATTTAAAACACAGCTTTAACTACTAATTTATATTATAATATATTTATAAAATCTAATAAAATTATAATATTATGAAAGTACTTTTTGAGACAAATATACACATATGATTTTTATGTATACAATTTAAATACACATTCAGGTCACAAATAATTATCGTTTTGAACATAAGTATAGTCAAACTTTTAAAGCTTGGACTGTCAATCTATTTTTAAATATTTTAATTGGATACATAAAAATTATACACGTAGATTTGTCTCATAAAGTACTTTCATAATATTATAATTTGATTAGGTTTCAAAAATATATTATAATAAAAATTAGTAGTCAAAATTATGTTTTAAAGACCACATCGATGTTTAAAACGATAACTATGTATGATCAGAGGAGTATTTAAAATGTTATCGACAATCAAAATTTTTACTGTACTTCAGTCTCAAACCACAAATATTTGTGACCCAAAGAGTATATATTTCTAGTCAGTGTTATCTAGCGTATCGATGTTCGAGGTATACTGGAGTACCGGACGCTTTGTACCATGTAAAGTGTTCGGGGCACGTCATGATAGGCTCAAGGGTAGGTAGGCTCATCGGATTGCTACGAGATTAATAATAAGTTACTGCAATATTATAGTAGGCATTAATAGTATCTCAGGCCACGTGTATAAAATCTATGAATGGAATCTGTATATTCCCTTCAGCAGGAGCAGCAGCTCTTACTGTTTACAGTTTACTTGGCAAGTGTTGTAGTATGTATCATTCTTAAATAATTTATACTATATCATTCCAAAGATCTTCACTGGTTGTTTCAATGATATGTGACCCCTGACAATAGATTGTAGTTTCTAAAGCATCAACGAATAAAGTGATATAGTATAAATTATTCTTATCTTTTAACTAACCAAGAATAACCATCATGATGGCATTGACAAAGGAGGAGAGACAAGAGTTAAGGCGATAGGTACAACTGAGGGAGTGACCACCGTACAGTTAATTTATTTGGTTTCTTTTTTCAAAAGTAGCTCTACTTAAAAAATTATAAAAATAGTCCCTTTTCTCTCGTGAAACAATAAGGGATGACACATGATTTTTTCGCACTGTGGTACCATGGGAAACAAAGATGCTGTGCTACAATATGTGGGTGTACCTTCTGTTGGTACTGTAGCACAGAAAATACATTCTGTAATAGTACGAAGAGGCAATTTTTATAATTTTTTTAAGAGAGAGAGCTATTTTCGTAAGAGAGAGGGCGGACCCAGCGGCCAGGGGATGCCAAATAAGCGAGCAATTCGTGACCACCGCGGTACCACAATCACCCACCGCATTCGGGCATATTCAGCAATCAGCAGCAGGAGGAGGAGGAGGAAAGGAGGGGAAGAAAAGCAAGCGAGGAAGCAGCAAGAATCCGACGCCATAATGGTCAAACATGACTCCTACTCCTTTTCCTCCTACTACTACGGTACTACCCTTTCTTCCTTCCTTCCCTTCCACTCTTCCTCTCCTAGTCTCGTCGTCGTCCTCCTGCCCTCCTATTGGACGTCTCGTTCCTTTTTTTTTCTCATCTTGTTGAACGCAACAATTCTTGCTCCGAATCTAGGCAGCACGGGAGGAGCGGCGCCCTGAGGCGTAAAGGAGCCGCCTTTGCTGCTGTTCTTGGAGCACTCGGCCGTTTCAGGGGCCTTATCTGACGAAATGGCCGTAAGTTCTTGCTCGATTGACCAACTTACTGCTGTTTCCGAGGTGGATCGGGTTGGTTTGCCTGGTGGTAGGAGAAGAGTTCGTCTTGGGCGTTGCCCCTGGCATGTGGGATTTCTTGGAATTGCCTCTAGTCGGCAGGAATGCTTGCTTTGTCATTTCTTTATTTTCCTTGCCCAATGCTAGGCTTGCTTAGGCGGTCTTATTTTGCTTCGTGGTGGGGAGACAGATTGCATCTCTGTGGAAGCAATTTCTTGTTGACCCTTTGGGGCCTATTTTCCTAGAGTTTTTTTTGCTGGAAAAATACTAATTTAAAACCAAAATGGTTGCCTTGCCTTTAGGCTCAACTATATAGTCCTCCCATTCGCCAAGATCCAGTATTTGTGCACTCGACTATGTCATTTGTTGCATCTTGAGTGTTGCAAGAATGTCTACATGGCTAGTTTGCAGGGCTGATTTGTGGAGGATCTGAGTGTCCTTTATAACGTTGATGTTGGGAGCTCGTGCAGTGAAAAAGATCTCAGCTTAGTGAATTTGGGGTGTGATAATGCTTGTCTACTTGTGTGTTTGGGAATTGGGACCTGCCTAACTACAAGAAAGCTCCATCACTACTACTGGTTTACTTGTTGTTTAGTAGGTTCCAGTAAATTGTGTTAACTATGACCAAAATGTTGGGTAGTTATAAATATTTTATTATTCTACATTTCAGTATTATTTCCTTTCATCATTTTAATGCATCTTTAGCAGTGTTCGTGCAGCCAAGATGAATAAGTTATTAAGTAGTTTTCTTGTAATTGTTTTAAACATTATAGGATCTGAGGAAATCTGATTAGTTCAAGAAAACAGCAGTTGACATGACGATGGTTTGAGAATGTACATATGTGACTGCAATATACAATATGTTTTCGGGCATGATCAGTAACAATGATTATTTTATCAAGAAATCATTAGACGGAAATATTGTACATCATTCCTATTATATGCTAATTTTAGCAAGAAATCATTAGACGGAAATATTGTACATCTAATTCCTATTATATATGACAGAAAACATGCTGAGCTACAAGCTCATGTAGGTCCAGCATGCTGTCTGCACTAGAGTTTAGACCTTTATTTTCTCTCTCTCTTTCTCCATTTCTGTTTCTGTAGTTTACTTAATATGCTAGGGGTTACTTTAGTCTCTGCCAACCGCAATCTCATGAGAAGCTACATCTTTGCTCAACTGTAACAGCATAATGGAGTTCCTAAATTTGGAGGTTGGGAGGATGAAGGTCAAGGTGAGCACCTTTACACCCAGTATTTTGAAAATGCTCGCAAGGGAAAATCTCCAGGGAGGTCTTTTAATCAAAACGATCATAATGGAGATACAGAAGCAGTTTCAAAGGATCCACCATCAATTAAGGCCTCTCCCCTGAGGACTGGATTGGATCCAGGGGTGCGAAAGCCCAAGGATGAAATGCGCGCAAGCCGAGAAGATGATCTTCGTCGGCACGAGGCCACTGCTCGAAAACCGCATGCTGAGTCACCTAACCATAGATATGGGGATCGCACCAACTATGACAATGCAGCGAAGAAAACCAACACAGAACGGTCACCCATGCATCCTCGTCACCAGGCAAGAGTTGCAAACAAAGGTGGTGTTTCATCTCCTTCTTGGGATCGCAGGGGTTCATCAGAAGGAAACCGTGGAACTGCTCCCACCACACCTGGAAGGTCCAAGAACAGAACAAGCAGCCGTGGTGATGAAATGGTAAAGTCCTAACTTGTCAGGCAATATATTAGGTATACTATTTTTTTGATATATTGAGTATGAACAGAATGATGAAGAAGATGGTGACTGATTTTACGGTTTGCTTGTATGTATAATTTCTGAAGTTCTGTAGTTCATTTTTGAACGTACAGCCTGAGAGAGGATCAGCTGTGCCGAAGTTTGGAGAATGGGATGAGAAAGATCCTTCTACAGGTGAAGGTTTCACTGACATATTTGACAACGTGAGGAAGGAGAAACAGTCTGGGAATGCTCCTGTCATCACTGGTGATGCAGATTATATGAACCGCTCCAATCAAGGCCGCAAATATGAATCCTCGGTAAGTCCACTTTACTTTGTTGTTATACCGCTAACTTAATCTGTTTTTTTTTAATCAAATGTGCGGAGTAAGCATTCTTTTGTACATATGCTTCAGATATCTTTGAGTTTCCTTGCATTCCAGTTTGCTTGTGGAACTGGCTGCCACTTAATGTCAGCAGCATTATCCGTTGAGAAGCAAGATAGTGGACCTAAATCTGCCAGTACAACTCCTTGGTGCACCTCTCATGCTTTTAGGGATCATCGCACCATGCTTAGTTTGCAATAACTTAAAATCGACTGAACTCGAGCTACTTCCAATAGTGCAAACCACTGCTCCTTTTAGTGCTGGTTTTTAACAAGGTCACTTGGTGCATTTTGTTGCTTTTTTTTTAGCTAATCGCACATTGTACACACACACGACAATGTAGTCAGGTAGGTTTGTTTTTAAGGAATCTTGTTGGGTAGCTGCTTACAGTAGCATTGTATGATTTGATTCGTTTGGATGTAATCCGCTTCTTACGGCCATTGCATTAAAGAATCCTGTTTAATTCAGTGTATTGCTTCCTTGCAGGGTTGCTCATGCTTCAGTTGGTTCAAGAACTGAGACCCCATCCTATCTGCGAGGATTGCATAAACATGTGGTGATTGTATCATTGTCAGATGAACGCCCAACCTGTCTCTTTTGTTGTGATATCGTTTGGTAGCGAGGCATGTCAGAACACGAATTTGCAAGCTTGCGGTTTAGTAGTTTGAGCTTTTTTTTTTGCAACATGTGATTCATTTGTATCGAAAGAATCGTGAAACGTTGTGTCATTGCCAGATTGAAGGGGAACCAGAGATTTAGTTGCAAATCAACAATATGCCAATAACAAACTAGCACTTTGAGCTGGTTTGTTGTTGTGGCTGTATGAGTACATAATGAATGTTGTAAACAAACACTACGGTTGAGAAGGTACAGGGGGTGAATAGAAATAAGCATTTCCTTTTTAAAATAAATGGTTCGTGCTAAATAACCGCAGCTAGATTTCTCAAAAGATCTGCTCGGCTGTTGTAAGATTGGAACATCGGCTTAAGCAAAGCTTTTAATATTTTTTTTCATGGCTTCTTTCCATACGGACGTAAAGATCCGTACTTGATTGTTATAAAGCATCCACCATAACTTCAGCAATTCATGAACAATGCAGAGCTACCACGTAACTAAATCTTTTTTTTTTACCCAACAGAATCCAGGTATTTTGAACGAATAAGGATTTCGTACACATTCTCAAATTTTGGATGTATCGTTGCGGAGGTGATTGTCCTAATGAAATCAAACAATGGCAATAATCAAGGTTCAGTGCGCTATGTATAAACCACACGAACTTCCAACCTAAATGAACAACACCTGATATATCTACGCACATTGAAGACCTACGGGCAATATTTCTATATATCGACAATGTTCTTTACATCAAAACTGAATGTTATCTTGTTTGTCTTTAGGAGCAACACACTGCCATAGAGCTCTGTAGGATTCAATTTCCCTTGCATCTATGCCTAACGGGCGAAGATTTCGTGCATATTCCTGCAAATAATGCATGCAAAAGAAAATGTCAGTGGCAGTTCAGTGCGCCCAATATAACTTGATACATCTTTAGTTCTATACCACTTTGCCTGATATCTTTTCAATTCTTCTAAAGAAGACATGTGGAAGCCTTTGTATGTGCATAATGTAGCACAGAATGTACCAAGTGAAAAATAAAAGCTTGCGCATTGGAAGAAATCAAAAAGAAAGAGAAGACCAAAGGACAGCTATATCGTTTACAGTCGATTGAAAATGAAATTACAAAGAGAATTTCTTAGAAATAACACATCATATATATCCTTCATGAGCATAAAGGTAAAGGCAGCTGCCAAACCTGAATATCAAGAAATAGCTGCATGCAGATCTTGTCAGTATCAGATATGACGGTATCTGAGGCATCAGTACTAGCTCCTACTCGTCTTTGTGCACCTTGGCGCAGTCTTTGCAATGAAGATTCAGTTTTCCTTGCCTTCGTGTTGAAACAAATTTATCTAAGTAACTGATAGGTAGAGCTGAATTTTCATAAGCAGATAGGCAATCCTTAGTTCCTTACTTACCACATTGACTACTTCAGATACCATGTCATAATAAATTGCAGTGATCTTGTCTGTAGATCCACGGCGCAGCTTAGTTTTATCATCTTCAGACAAATAGTGCACACGCTCTCCTTCAAGAAACACCTAGAAGAACACAAGGAAAATCTCATTATAAAACAGCGCAAAATGAAAATAAACATATAAACCTGTTATGAGAAATTTCAGCTGATTTTGACAGTGCTATAGGAATATACAAAAAACATACAGTACAAATGCAGAACATAACTAGTCATGCAATATGACATATTTGCTAACACAAAGCCCAAATCAATAAAAACTCAAAAAGCTTAAGCTAAACTATTAACAAGAAAAAACACCACTCAAAAATCACACACCAGAGCATACAAAGAAGAATATTCTCTGCCTGCATCATTTTACTTGTCAGAATTCAGAAAAATTTCACCTCCCACAGGTTAAAAAAGGCTTTAAGGGGGCAGGACCACAATTTCCTAAACTGAACATATTTATTGGTAAATGTGCTATTATAGAACATACACATGCTTTCAGTTCACCTTTGATGCTTGAATGTAGAGAAATATAAATTGCAGAACAGAAAAGTAAAAATGAAGTTTGTTCACCTTAAGTGGATGCAAAATTCCAGATACATATGGAGAATGCCTCACTGGAAGTTTATTGGTCATCCTATACGTCGCTGTTATTCCCTTCAGGTGTTTCAGGTCCTACAATCAATCCAAAAAATAGTTAGACAATCAGAGAACAAAAGGAGCACAACTTAAAAATGTTGCATTAGATAAAATAGTTTACAAATGCAACATTAGCCTCTATATCCAGACAATATTTCATGCCAAAACAAAAGACATATATGTTTACAGTGTTTCCTTTCTGCCGACATTGATCTACTCACCTCATTCGACTTTTTAACTATGACCCCAATCATGACATTCATTATGGCAGGCAACAACTCCTTTAAAGGTTCAACAGCTTGCAGTATGCTTTGTTTCACAAGAGTAAGTACTTCATCGGGGCATGATGCTAGCAATTGAATAACATGTCCCACAAAGTTGCCTGATTCTGAAAGCTCGCCAACTACGGCATTTACATCATGCATTACCTGTACATAAATGAACAAAACATTTTGATCGAAAAGACAAAATATGTCAAAGAACCATAAACTTCTATGCACTCAACATTGTATACCATTTTCAGAATATAACAAGAATTACAACAACAGAGGCTAAAATAATAGAGAGGCTGCACGGATATAGTAATATTGGCTAGCCTCCAACTCGCAACACATTCATAAAATACGACCAGAATAAAAACAGAACAGTTCTTTCCGGTTCGCGTGTGAAAAAACTTTTGTGTCGTGCCCTTTCATTGCCTCATAGTTGCCACACAGTGTGCTACCAACTGCAGATTATTCCCTAAACTAACCCCACCATATATGATCCTGGTTAATCTAGAAGTGGAAGTAGTCAGCTTTGTGCTGAGCTGCTCACTCCCTGAGCACTTAGACCATAGTATGGAGTCAACTAATCAAATTATTGCCAACTTAATTTAGTAAATCCACAAACTTCAGATGAAGCGTACACTTACACGAGCAACGCATAGTGTTCACAACTAAGATGGTAATACTCGGTATTTCAGTCATAAGCTGCAAGGTTCAGAGCGCAGAACGAAAAGTGCTAGATACTGATGACTGAAATGTCATGGTGAGGGTTCAAAGAGTACTGTAGATGTGACATACATATATGAAATCCTCCACAGGTACAGATAGTGCCCATTCAGCATCTGCAGGAGAACTTGAACCCCCATCAGAAGCTTTACGTGCAGCCAGACCAGAAGAAAGCCATGTTGTATACCTTATTGTATAGGAACATAGAAAAAAAAGTCAACCTCCATACGCTAAATTATGAAAAAAAACAATGAGGGAAAGGAATATCCTTTGCAGTAGTTATACCTTGAAATAAGCTGCAAAGACAAACGGAGGAATTTATCAGAGTGAGAGAAAATAAGAACATCATCACTCCAGCAGGACTGCAAACTTTCTAATAGCTTAATACTTTGCTTTAACAACAATGTCTTCGGCTTAGCTTGATTCTCATGCATTCCAACAGGACTAATTGAGTCTGTAAGAGCAGAATCAAGACCACCAGCAATTTCCTGAAATCTTGTGTAATTGAACCAGTAGAAATCAAGTTAGAAAAGAAGTTCTGAAGCGCATCTAACAATAGAATAGCACAAATATATATGCTTACCTCAGAGAAAAGTAGACATTAACCTGCCACTGTCGCATGAATTCTGTGTAAGCAGGCTCAGAGCGGAACTTGGTTACAGCAGGCTTGGACCGACAGTAACCTACATAACAAAATATTAGATCAATCATGACTCTGAAGAGCCATAGGCATCAATCTTTAAAAAATAGAAATGTCCTGCACTTTGCAACTCTCTGTAACACAACAAGGAAAAGGCCACAGTGCAATGAACTTCCATTCCAACACAGTTGGCAGATGAATGTAGCATCTGGTACTGGTACATATCGAAGTGCTCAAGGCATCACTTCCTCAACTAATGAACAACCCAGTCTAATCTTATTCCCTTCTTACTTCAATACGATGGTTGCTCTGCTCATAGTATCAAATAGATAGATATACACCAGCATGCTTTGCAAGCAAGCATATTAATAAAAAACAATAATCACTTTACAACATAATTAAGAATACCTTCCAGAAAATCAAGGAACCTTAAGCTGGCTTTGTAATTTCTCAGGAATCCTTCAGGATTTCCAGGAGAAAAGGCCCCAGGTTTTCCCTTCAGGATTGCAGAATGAACATCTTTGAGTATTGAATTGGCCAGAAAATCAAAAACATGAAGTCCAGAGTTTGCTGCAAATCAAATGATAGTCAAAAACATGAAGCCCAGAGTACATCAATCTAAGTCCAAATGCAACATGCAGGCTTCAACTTATTAAGTAATAATGAAATTTTTGAACGAAATTGTTAATTACCTGATGAAGATATTTCAAAAATAAATTTGCAATCTTGTTCCACACATTGCATTATCTGCTGATAATCACCTTCCAGTCCATCAGAAGATACCCCAGTAACAGCTTTTGCATAGTTTTGAGGGACAATTTTCTGAATCAACGGGGACACCACTGTTGTACGGAATAGCTCTTCAGCTGCAGATGTGTTGTCAATAGCAGCATAAGCACGCAAGCAATTGTATATTACTTTCGCATTACGATGCTCTAGACCATCCACAAAGCAACGCTCCAAGCTACCATCAAGTAGTTTTGTAGCACCTTGGACCCTCTTCTCCATGTTCTCAATAAAAGGAAGGTTCTGTACTGCCATAATGTAACAGAATAAGAATCATAAATAAGTTGCATTAAAATGTATACGATGCATCATGTTAGCAATGAAGTGAAAGCTACCAATATGAAACTGTGTTGGCAGTTTGGCCATAAGATTCTGCACCATGGTTATTAAAACGTCGTGAAAACGACGTTTACACGTCGAGTAAACGTCGGAACGCTCCCGAGCTGTAGAACGTCGAGGCGTTCTTCGACGGCGCGTAGAAACACGGAGAAGAGACCGAAAGACTCACGGTCGTGCGCGGAGCCGTGGAGGAAGGAACCCTAGCCGGTCGCGTCGCCGCCAAGAATCGCCCCCGGCTCTTCCACCATCGGTAATCCTCTGCCTCACCCTCCTCCTCCGCCTCCCCTTCCCCGTCCACTGCGCGCCTCTTGCTCCTCCTCTGCTCGGCGCTCCGCTCGACGGCTCGATTCGGCGCTCTCCTCGGCGGCTCCGCCTCTTGCTCGGCCCCTTTGCATCGCCTAATGGATCGGGGGAGGCGGCGGCGTGGATGGATCGGGGAGAGGGAGAGGAGGGGCGGCGCGGATTGATCCGAGGGGGAGAGAGCGAGACAGAAATCGTGAGAAGAGAGAGAGAGAGAGAGAGGAGGAGAGAGAGAGAGAGAGGGGGGGCAAGGGCTGGGCCGGTCGACTGGGCTGGGCTGGTGTTTTAATAGACTCTTGATTGATTAATGTGGAAGAAGATCACAAAATCAAGGTACATATGTGATATATCTTTGCCCCATATTCGTTTTGCAATGGTGTCTAAAACTACGTTTCAACACTCGTTTAAACGTTTAAAAGTTAAAAAGGGGGTGGGTCGTTTCGTTCTCGCTTTACGTTTTAATAACCATGTTCTGCACAAAAATTGCAAAAAAAAAGACCTTAAATTAAATCCTAACTATGAAGTACAACTAGCCAATTTTTTTCTTACTTTATTACTCAAAATATTATTTTGCCTTGTTGTTTTATTGTTATGTATATTGTTCAACGGTGGCACAAAAACACCAAACCTTTTGTGCGAACTAGCTATATTCATTTTGCATTGCAACTATTTCCTATTTTTTTTGCTCAACAATGAAAATAAAGCAAGAAGAAGAAGAAGAAGTTATAGGTTAGAAGTGTCTAAGGACCAGCAGTATATGCTGGCACAGACCTGTGCGTGACTGATGTAGAATTTTAGCCGGTTCATCTCACTGGCGATTCTTTCTAAGAGAATGCTTTGTGTTTCTCTAGTATCTGCCCCAGCCTCCACATTTGGTGGCATAATATCATTGCCTGTGGAGCCCTTATGAACTGAAACAACCTCAACATTCGATGAATCAGATGGCGCAGTTGGTAATTCCTTTATCAGTTTCTCAACCTGGATTTAAAAAAAACGACCTTCAGATTTCGGAAACAACATGGCATGGGCTATAGCTCCACCAAACAACGAAATGGTGACTGATACAAATTCGAAAACACAAATAAAGCTTGTTTTAATGGTAACATTGATTAAAAAATCCTAGATGGTCATCAGTTGACAAGTCAGAGCAACGTTGTTTCGAACATGAAACAAAATTCAGCATTATGATGGTTAAAGCATGCAAATTTGAGCATGTATATGTATCTGTATGCAGGGATAAAAAGATGTATATGTTATATGCATGCGTGGACAAAAATTTAGTCAGCAATGACATATACATCTAGTAGCGTACGTCGATCTACCAATGTTCGCGAATAAGCTGCTACATTAACGTTTAACCGTGAGCAGTCTCAGATCTGACCTTGGAGACGACGTGCGATGCGTCGAGCAGCAGCTCCAGAAGCTCGCGGGCCGCAGTCGCAGCCGCGCGCTGCTCAAGCCCCGCGCGGAGGGCCGCCAGCGCCGTGGCCGCTGCGGCACGGAACCCGGCGACCTTATCCCGCAGCTCGGCGAGCGGGCGCGCATGCGGGCGGCGGCCGCGTCCACACCCTTGAGTCGGGCGCTGAGGCCGACGAAGTCGGCGTAGTCGCGGTTGATGAGGCCGACGAGCTCGGCGCGGAGGGCGGCGAGGCTCTCGAGGGGCACGTAGGAGCGGAGCTCGGAGACGTAGGCGTCCGGGTCGAAGTCAGCGCGGAGGAAGGCCTCCGGCTTGAACCAGGGCGGGTGCGCCTCGATGGGCTCGCCGAAGAGGTCCGTCGGCTGCGGCTGGGGCGGCACGGCGAGATCCGCCATGGCGGAGGGTTCAGCGCCGGGAGGTGGCCGCGGACGAGAGGAGTTAAGGCGTGGATCTGAGGGAGCAGGGAGGTGAGTGTTCGGAGATCGATCGCATCCAGTCGACGGTGCGTCCGTCCAGTAGACACAAACAAGCCTGGACTGGACTGCACGGAAGGGATCGACGTTCGTTAGGAGTTGGGCGGGCTCGGCCCGTTGAGTGTGGGCTTCGCGGGCCGTTTCTCTTCACATTTGTGATCCAGTCACCAACCGGCGTGACCCCAGTCCAGTCCAGTCCAGCCCACATATGGATTCTTTTTCCCTTTCTTGCAAGGAACATCTATCCACACACACATGCGGACATGCCTACACCTTTTCTTCTCTTCTCTACACATCACCTGAAACACTCGTCAAAAAAAGTAGAGCCGATAGGAAGAGCCATGGAGAAAATGATGGACAAGTGACTTGCCTGGGACTGGAGCCTTGTAGAGCATCAGCCAACAACCACTCGAGTCATATGCTAGCGATGCATGACTGCAGGGTGAATGGAAGGCCATGCTTTTTCTTGCTTCGTTGGAACCGTCTATCACCGTCAACCTGCAACACAGTTGGAGATCGACTCACTTGGTAGGTACGCGGTGTTCGTACATTTCATCCATGGCCCCTTCCAGCCTCAAGCTATACCTTAACCTGCTACGTGTGTTAAGCTTAAGGAAGCATCATGCATGAACAGTATTACTACTATTACAGGAACAACTCCACGCCTAACATATACTAGCCATGCGCCCGTGCGTTGCAACGGAAACTCAATTTGCGATAAAAAGTTTATTTGCAAAGAGCACTAACAGTGGCAAAGGTGGGCAATTAAAGAGCAGTGGCAAAGATGGGTAATTAAAGAGCAGTGGCAAAAGTGGATAATTTTGATAAAGTGACGAGAGAAGAAATTCTTACTTTATATAGTATAAAGATATTGTACAACAATCAATGCATGTTTAAATCCACTCACTTGTATAGGAGTGAAAATAGATCGGACACGGACGGATAATAGCTATACCATATTTTTTTTCACGGATTCAGATACGGATACAGATAGTCCGGATACGAATACGAATGCGAATAATATCGAATACATATACGAAGCGAATACGAATCGAATCGGATACGATCACGAATATTTATCGGAACATGGTAACCCCTTAGATTATACATAAGAAATCAATGAAAATATAAAACTAGCTGATTTGATCAAAATATTATTGAAAATTGAACAAATATAAGCATTTTCATTCACTTAGATAAAACACGTATCCAATCATCTAAGGCATCACCATCCAAGAATCATAAGAACTCTACACACGACAATATAACACTGCTACCATATATGCCTCTTAACATGTTCCATTTTTTAGGGGAAGCAAATCCAGTTGCATGCAACCATAAAGTAATGTTCACGACCATAATGTTTACAAAAATTTTAGAATTCAAATAATAGTGCTGATAGAGTGATAAGTTCGATGACCACATAGACATCACAAAACATTAATATATGAATTATTGTCTGTAACAAACATCTTTTCATACTATAATTAAAATATTGTGGGATTTCATATGAGCAATCTTGAATTGTTATCCTATTGTAGATATTGTGTTTAGGTTATTCTTTAAATGATATACGTAGAAACATGTAAACAATTACCGTCTCTACTATTACTCGTGCTTTAAGGCTTGGCTGTTGTGGCATTTTTTCTTATTCCATTTGGTAAACTAGTTGTTGTAGCTGTAGCTTTTGGGGGACAACTGAGCGGGGAAGCAACAACCTAGCGAAGCACAGAGACGGTCGAGCGGGGAGGTGACATGGAGGCTGCGAGGAGGGGCGGCGGAGGTCTGGGAGGCAGAGCGAGCGAGGTGGGAGACAATCGAGCAAAGCCACAGTTGAAAAGCTCCTTCTCAGTAGCTGTAACTTTTGGAGGTGCTTTTGTTGTGATTTAGCTTCCCAGCTACTTTGCGATCATACTATTTGGGGGGTTTTTGGCTCAATGTTGAAGCACAGCTGAAGCAAAGCCCTCCAAACAACCCCTTAATGTACTACAACTCCAGCTCTATAAATTTCTGAAATTATGAATATTCTACTCCATCAACTCTATAAATTTTGGTAGAACTGGAGCTATGCTAAGCACTTCCAAACTATCTATGAGAAACCAGATTGCTTGGCAGCCGGAAATCGTCTTTCTCGACTCGTCCCACTATTTCTGAAAGAAGAAAGAAAATGTTAAAAGTACAGTCTGAATTCATTTCGGTTTCGTGACAAATTTCAACTTGGAATTCTACTCCTACGTACAGAGTTTTTTATGTATCTTTTTAAATATGTTTCTGTAGCCAATACGTTAGAACAAGGCAATAAGTGGTAAACATATCTTCATATAGTGATATTTCTCTTTATGCGTCCGTGGTTTTTCCAAAAAAAGTTTTTCATGTAAAATTTGTGTCTCTCGTTTATACTTTTATGTGTATTATTTGTAACAACTGGTGTTAGAGCTTTGAGTTCAAAACCAAACCGCTGCCCCTAGGAGTAGGTAACTCCTGGTGCAGCACTAGCGCGGCAACATCATCAAAGGTGGCCATTGCACTGCATCCACATCGAGGATTTCTAATGATTCTACCGCAAGCCATCATCCACTACTATATTTGCAAAATAAATGTACTAGGAGATTCATCAACCTCAACTCAACGATTTTAACTCGCCTCAAACTTGGTTCCACGACTCAATTCCATAATAAGCGTTAACCCATACTTTACCCTGTGACTTTTGTAGTGCTAGTTCCACCAGCATCATCGCTTGCACCACCTGACACCATGCCCGCGTCACTGTGCAACATTTTCATCGATAATCTTCTACCATAGTCGATCGTTGTATTGCTTCTTTGGAGCCAGAGTTCATTGCAATTTAGACCATTGCGCCTTTTATTGGCGGCATCCATGTGAGATTAAGCATTAGCATTTATTCGGTGATCCGTCGTTTACTACAGGTTATTACGGCAAGATCCGCACGTATAACGTCTAAGTGGAGTTATAGGCTTTCAACACAATGAGTTAATTTGGTCGCGCTTGATCGAGGAGAATTAAAAAAATGTTAGTTAAGGAGATAGCTTAATTTAATATTTCATTCATCGTTTGGATATGTCACAATTTGGATCGCTTGCGTGACAATTAGGGAGGCTTTGGCAGCATTAATTATTAGAAATTTTGATGACGCCCTAATGATAGCTAGTATTATACTCTTCGAAGTTTTACAGTTTGAAAGTGGAATTTTTTTATCTAATTTTAGTTTGAGATGGAGGATTAAAGTGCAATGAGGAGTTTGCTTTTGCATGGATACTACAATATTTGTCCAACTGTCATAGGTCGATACGAAGGATCTACTACAATTTATATTACATTGTTCCTTGCCAAAACAGATTTATGGGAGCAGTTTCGACTATTTCATAGAATTTAATTACCTTTGAAATCGGTGGTTTCATGTACATGATAGCAAGACGTGCAACAGTGCAAGTTGATCTCTAATATGTATTGTTTGCTGAATTTTGTGTTCTAGGTGTAGCATGTCAAATATCAATGATATGAGTTATTCGTTGTCTATCAAACGCCATAGGTGATGTCTTGGCTTGTGCCGTTTAATGATTGAGCAATTGTTTTCAGGAGATCAGTTGCACTGACTCAAACTTTGCTAGAATTATCAATTGTTAAAGATCTAGATTCGTTCGTATGCTTTACTGATAGTTGTGTTTAAACCTGTTGGTGGTTTGCTTATTTTTGCTTCATGAGAAAGCGTCTGGATAAGATTGTTCAAGCTTTCTTGTTGAAGATCAGTTTGCTGAACTTTCGAGGTATACGGTATATTTATGAAAACTTGCTTTGAGGAGGTTTTCATATTTCACCTACAGGAGCGAATTCGCCTTAAGATAGAGATTCTTAAAGTATGATCTAAATTTGTTTCGATTTCGTCTCTTACTCAAACTCAAAGTTCTACTTCCACACGTAGAGTATTTTATGTACCTCTTTAAATATATCCATATAGTCCATAGGATAGTGCAATCCAAAAGGAATATAAAGGAGAGTATCATTATAAGTATCTCCTCATATAGTGATACTCCCTCTGGTCACAAATAGTAGTTGTTTTAGATATCAATACAGTTTTTAAAACATAGTTTTATCATTAATTTCTATTACAATATATTTATAAAACCCAATAAAATTATAATATTATGATAGTACTATTTATGACTACAGATTATTTGCCTTCATGCACACGTGATGTTCCCTAAAAAGATTTTTCATGTAAAATTTATATGTCTGGTTATTACTACTACTACTATTGCATTATTTGTAAAACAAAGAGATAGAAAGAATTGTTAGACGGCTAACCGTTATCAATACATGTATGTACTTAGCAGTATTTAATTTTACCCTGCTTTTCCATGGAAGCACAAAAGATCCTCCCACGCATGCATGTTCGCCACATACTAGTAGATGGAGTGAAGGACCAGGTACAGACCTTCGTAGGGCTCTACGTACGTTTCCGCTTAATAAAAAACACAGTACAGTAGTACATCCTCTCTGTCCTAAAAATCATGCAGCGCTGAGTACTATAATCCCTGTATGGCTGTACAGCAGCACTTAGCGGTTGGAAACTGGTAAGCAATCGAAAGTAAGGTGTCGGTGCGCGGCTCGAGCGCAGACAACGCCTGCTGGTGCAGCAGCAACGAAACACAACAAAAGTCCCGTGCTTCGCTGCAGAACCGACGATTTCCAGCCAGCTTCCCTTCCTTCCCTTCCGGTCCGGTACAGCCACCAACCATGCATAGCTCCTTACCTCCTCTCTTTTTCTTAGGCAGGCAGTCAGGCTGCCAAAGCGCCTCGGAAACACCGTGCTCGCTTGGACCTTTTCTTTTCCTTCTCCTGATCCTACTCCTCCTTTTGACTTGTTAAATGAACGAACCAGAGGACAGGACACCAGCAACGCCGATCGAGCTCACCATCAGTTCTTCTCAAAGCTAGGCATCGGTGCACTCGGTGTCCTGCAGCGCAAGGAAAGATGATTCGATCATGTATTCGTGTATGCCTACTTGTTGTGCTAGATTTTCTTTTTTCTTTTTACAAGACGGATACACACTACCCACACACATCACACTTAATCGCTACACATGCACACGTGTTTACGTCCTATGTACAGCTAAAGGGTTAATCAAAGGCTTTACGTACGATCTTCAAAACTGTCCCACTTAACATACATATATGTGTATCTGTTTTTATTAATGAAGGCGTACGTCGATCTAGAATCGAAACGCGGACAGACCAGAGGACACGATGGCACACTTGCCAACCGAGCAACTGTCAGTCTGTTATGCTAGTTGCTAATGCCGGGACATCTTGCCACTTGAAACACAAGCACCGCGCCGGCTCGTCCTGCATGTTTGATTAATTGTTTTCACATCCAGGCACGTTTGCAACGAAGGGTTCTGGCAAAATTTTACGAAGTATATAACATGTCATGTGAAATTCCTACTGAATTCCTCCCTTCTAAGCTGATCACTTCGAAAAAGCGTACTAGTTTGGCCTGAAATTACATGTGGAGGCACGTTTTATCTTGAGAATGTTTGCTTCTCCACCCAATGTTTCATGCACATTCTTGCTCCTCGGACGAGCTACATGTATCCAGCAATAATTGTCCTAGAGCTACTTGCATTATATGCATGGCCGCATCGCCAAAACAGCAACTTAATTCTCCACTGAACAAAGCGAGCAGCAGTTAGAGCTAGCCTAGCTGAGTGAGGGGTCCCTGCTGGATACCTGTAATATAATTCTTTCAGAAAGTTATGCAAAGCTGGTTTACACTTAAACATGATTTTTTTTCTATTAAAATTACAATCAGACGCTAGGCCTCCAACTGTCTCGCATGCTCTCCCTTTTTTTTGGGAAGGCATCGTAATGTACTACTCTAGAGCCATGTTTCAGCTCCATGTGCATGCACCTCCTCCAACATTTATTTTTGTTTTCTTTTGGGTGCCGGTAGCAACTAATCCTCGTTTATGTTGCATCATGGATTCGCTAATGTTGGCCACATAACTACTTCAAGAGCTAAGTAAGTATCGAGGATATATATACCGTGTCTACCTATGTAGAATCCAATTAGGTATGTCAAGTTGCCAGCCTTATGCTTGCACGCATGAGGTCACCCGACGAAACTTCGAAGACAATCCTAACAGCTGTCGTTGCAGGTCAAACTCTGTTTAGACAAAAGTTAATGACCATAGTCATGTCATCATGCGCCAAACTGTGACCGCAAAGTGAAGTATTTTTTTTCCCCGGTCCTTCCCTCAAGATGGAGGCTACGAGCACACTTACATTCTAGCGTGATTCATGATGCATGCGTGCCAGGGTGACTCATGCTGCCTGCTGTTTCTTTTCTCTAAGTACTGATACCCTAGTAATTAAGGCCGATCGAATTCCTGCCAGACCAACCAACTTAGGCGGGCGATAAGTAACAGTAGTCTGCTGTCTGCCTATAAGAGCAGACAGTTTGGTACAGTGCACTCGTGCAGCGTGTTATAAATTCAACCGTCAGAAACGTAAGTTTGACCAGCACCGCCGCCCTGATCAATGAGCCTAACTCCGCGGCGTCGGCCGGCCGAGAGCCATCAGATCGTATGGGCCCCGCGCGTGCTCGCACGGCGGCGCCTAAGGTTTGGCAGAGTTGGAGCAGCTTGAAATCGGTGCTTCAGCCAAAATGCCAAATTATTCAGCCCAACCCCAGTCTGCTCATACGTTAGGCAGGATAACCGCTATTCTGGACTCTTCAACTGTGACCACGACATGAACGAGAGTTAATCGGCAGCGTATGTAAATTGCGGTAACTCGGAGCATGCAACAAGTACGTACTGGGCCTTTGTCTGCTTTTTCAGCTGTCGCGGATACGCTTGCAAATAGACAGATCATAAAACCAAAGTAGCGTAGTATCCCTGCACCGACGAATTACCGTCATGCACGTTCAATTCAAAGGGTAGTCATGTGATTCCGAAATTGGCGGCAGAATGACGGGATCTCGTTAGCCTTGCCTGCTTTTCTTGGTTCCTACCTACCTCTGCTACTGTTGAGAGGGAAGAAAAGAGGACGGGCAAAAAGGAAAGAGCTCTTTTAGGGTACAATTAATAGATTTAATATAGATGATTTATTTATTTTTCTAATGTATCAAATAAGCTAGTTATACTTTATTCGGTAGTAGAGTATTAAACATACTCTTAATAAATTAATAATTAGATATGATTTTTATACACCATAAAAATTATGAAAAGAAGTGCTGGTCGGTTATCTAGACGAGCACGCAGGTTAACGAGGCCGCCTTTGTCGTGCTGACCTCGCCGATGGCAACAGCAGCCGCGGCGATGGAGGCTAGCTCCACATAAGCTAACCTAACAGGCCAAGTGCGCCACTAGCGATAATCTTCCTGCCCTCGCCGACTCATAATCATAAGCGTATTAGCAGAGGCGCGCGCGTTCTTGAGAAATCGAAAGCGGAAACGTCATAAGACGAGGAACGGCGATTAACATTAGTCACTTGCCGTGGAAAAATTCTTTACCTAACTCACCCGCTAGAAGCTCAACTTATGATTTTGATCCCTTGTGGCACCGAACGGTATTGGATCGAAGCATGCGGTTGAAACTGCTGGTATCGAACGAAATTGCCGTCGATCGATACCACGGATTGAGACTAGGATTATCGAGGTCTACCAGTGTGCTGTGGAATTTTTTGTTCCCAACGAACAAGCGGATTAAAATTGCTCAAGCTTAGCATTTGTTTCATTCGTCACTCTCGTGAGATGAATATACTACCTATATTACAGCCGGCGGTTTTTAACCCTCTGGCTTGATCCACGTCGGCTTCATCCGGTCACTGCTCACGTCGTGTATTGCCTTGACAGATTTCCTGTCGACGATGTTTTTTTTTTCCAAAAAGATCCATCGGAAATACTGAAATTGCGCTTACGTCACTCCAAAAATTCCAAAAAAATGTGTTCTGTTCCCTGCGGGGCTCTTTCGCAAAGTCCCTTCGAAGATTCTAAAAATGCATTTAGATCCTCCTATCGCCTGTTTTTGTAAAAAGGAAAAACCATTGGATTCTAAAAAATAATCCTCGCACGGCGTGGCGTTGCGCGTCCATTACAAGTCGCTGAACATGTTAACTACTCCACATCAGAAAGCTCAAGTTTTCCATTTAGGTTTATAAAAATACATAGAAAAAAGAAACACCTCCCAGAAAAAAAAAACGCACTGTCTCCATTAATTAATGCTGAGCTATGCAAGTCTATTCCAGATTATGACTGCAAATGCAAAGGAAGTTGATCGTGCTGATCACTCTATGTAAAGGATTAAAAATCAGCGTGAAGGCTTTAGGGCTTGTTTGTTTCAGTTTTGATTTCTTTAAAAGTTGATTCTGGATTGTGATTATAAAGAAGATGATTCTTCTAAAGCTGAAATTCATAAATTGTGGATTCTAGTGTATATGTGTGGACTGGATTGTAAGAATCGAATTCTAGAATTAGACTATCTACTTTTAAAACCAGAATTCAGAATCAAAAGCTAAAACAAAAGTACCCTTACTCCATAATTAAACAAGCCAACTCCGGAGACCGGAGCTTAGTACCTCCCTCGCTAGAGCCGAGCCTACAGAGAGACGCGGCAGCACAAGAGCAACCATGTGAGGAGAGGACCTTGAAACCTGACATGCCCCCAGAGTGAAATAAATCGGTGGGAATAATAAGATGATCTAATCTGTCCCTAAGCCGCCGGCTCCACGACGGTTGATTCCGTTCCGTCTCCACCCATCCCTCCCTACCCTCCATTCTTCAGTTCTTCCCCTGCCCTGCTTCCCTTCTTAAAAGCCTTCATCTCCTCCCAAGGGATCGACCGGGTCCTGCCATTTTGCCGCTCAGCTTCGAATCAAGCAACATTGAGAGCTTTGCGAGTCTGGCAGCCGAGCGATGTTGGGCGGCAAGATGAAGGGCGGCGAGATAAGCAGCATCAGCCCGCTCGTCTCCTTCGTGCTGGGGGCCGCCATGGCCACCGTCTGCATACTCTTCTTCATGTCCGCCAGCCCCGCCCGCCGCCTAGGCGACATCTCCGCCTGGAGCCACACCAACGGCACGCCCGCCCAGCAGCCCGAGGAGCTGCTCTCCGTACAGGAGGTGGTCACCGGCGCCGAGGACGAGACGGCGGTGCTCAACGTCACCACCGCAGCTCCGGCTCCTGCCCCCGTGGAGGTACACCGTACACACCATTTGCTTTCTTGCTCTTTGCCCTACCGCTCTCAAAATCAAACCGTTTGTTTGTTTCCATATGCTGCTACTATTTAAGTTAAGCGATCATTTTTCTCAACCAATTACTCAACCGAGAAGACCGTTTTGGATCTCAACAAGTTCCCGTGGTTTCAGAACAAGAGCGTATGCGCACGCATGTGGTATTTTGATTGCTTATCATTATTCGAATGCTATTTTCTTCCTCTTACGTTCCCTTTCTTTTTTCTTTTTTCTTTTTAAAAAAAGAACAAACAAGTGTGAGATGATGGCACCATGCTGCATAATAAGCGAGTAACAAAAATCAGAGATTCCATTTATGTGTGCTTCAATCAGCAATCAATAGAAAAACATATAAACAGAATCCTTTTTGAGTAAGTTACGTAGCCTGACGGCGACCGGTTAACCAAAGCGCGATTAGTTTATAGTTTAACAAGTCTAAACTCTCAAAGCTGGCCTTGAGACCAGCTCCCATCACTGGGCTATGGCCTATGGCTACGTAGACGGCTTTCTTCTCCACTTGGACCTTTCCCAACCACTTTCCCTTCTCCCCATGTAGCAGATTACTCTGCTCGTCAGCCATCACCATTAAAAATCCCAATGACTCATCACATTTGTAGCTTCTCCACTTGTTACTAAAACATCTTAATGCATGTGTCATTGCATTGCTTGTCCCTAGATACCAGAAGATTCCCCAAAACATTTCTTCTCCTCCTGTAACTGCTGTCGGCATGGCCCTTGTTCCTGCTGAGCTTATTACCCACTTCTGCCACACCCCACACGTGTCCACGACCGTACACGTGCCGATCGAAAATGGCCCGTGGTTGGCGCTGCCTCTGCCTCAGCCTCAGCCTGGCCATGTTCGTGCATTGGTGAGAGCGGTATGGGGTAGGGGCATGCCATGGCTGACTGACGGGCAAAATCTACTCCATTTTTGTACATGCGTGTGAGACGGCACATGTACTGCAGGCACAGGGGAAAAAAAAGTTCAAATGCTTTGAAGCTGATTTGCCAGCAATGGCAGCATGGGCGGCATTGATTGGCGCCTGTGTGTGCCTACTGGAGAAGACGCAACTGTTCACCTATACACAGCATGCCGTCGTATACCGCCGAGGTACCAAACAATACGGTCCCATGTATCAGCAATAACGAACCTCATTCCCGCCCTGTTCCAACCTTGTCGCTTGGCCGTAGCTGCGTCCTTTTGCCCCTTTCACGTGCAGCACAATCCAATTAGAGGCAATGAATAAGTTTTTATGTTCTTTACGAGGCACTGATGTCTTACTGTCGAGTGAAGTCGGGACTCGTATGTTAACCTCACGGGTGCAGTGGATTTTCTCATCCAATTTAATTAGTACGTACTGATCTACGAATAATTCGACGCATTGACATCCTCAACATAAATCGATTAGTACTAATCGAGTTTAGTTTGTTTATTACTGTGATCGTTTATGCGTAGGCTGCATCGCCGTACGGGGACCTGGAGGAGGTGCTCCGGCGGGCGGCGACCAAGGAGCGCACGGTGATCATGACGCAGATCAACGCGGCGTGGACGAAGCCGGGTCGCTGCTGGACCTCTTCTTCGAGAGCTTCCGGCTGGGCGAGGGCGGCGTGGCGCGGCTGCTGGAGCACCTGGTGATCGTGACCATGGACCCGGCGGCGTACGAGCAGTGCGGCGCGGTGCACCGGCACTGCTACTTCCTCCGCACCGCCACCGGCATCGACTACCGCTCCGAGAAGAGGTTCATGAGCAAGGACTACCTCGAGATGATGTGGGGGCGCAACAGGTTCCAGCAGACCATCCTCGAGCTCGGATACAACTTCCTATTCACGGTCAGTACACTGTACACCTGCATGCTATCTATCGTCTACGCTGCACTGCAATTCCTACTACTACTTATCTGTGTTACACGTGACGCATCTCACTTTGAGAGACAGTTTGTTGAGATGCGCCATACGTATCACACGATTGATTCACACACAGCGTTAGTTGTTACGGATCGATCGTCGCGTTGCTCGGTGGTTGAACGGATTAATAATTGGCTGGTCCTGCTTGCTCGAACGTGCTGATCGTCTCGAAACGTCCACGGAGGGCAGTCGTGGTACCGTTTAACTTGGACTTTGCCACGTCCACGCTTATTAGATTCTACATCGATCACGTGGGTTGGAACTCTTGGTTTGTCACGTAGGTAGAGCCGACTGAAACGTCAAAAGCTGAAAGCCAGATTCCGTAACATGTAATTAAGCAGACACGGTTTTTCTGGCCTGATGGCGCCGCTGGGCCCTCCGTGAGACGAGACGTGTTTGAACGCCATATCAAAACCAGCTGACCGTCAAGAGATCGATGATGACCATAACAATAATCGATCGTTCGTTATCGGTGCTTGAATGATTGGATTGGTTCGGTCAAGACTCGCAAACTAGCTAGTAGTACTCATAACGTATAGGTAGGTCGCCGACATGCTGTTGTTGCAAATAGTAACGGTGAACGACTGACACGCACAGGACGTGGACGTGATGTGGTTCCGTGACCCGTTCCGGCACATCTCGATGGCGGCGGACATCGCCATCTCGAGCGACGTGTTCATCGGCGACCCGTACAGCCTGGGCAACTTCCCCAACGGCGGCTTCCTGTTCGTGCGGTCGAGCGAGAAGACGATCGAGTTCTACCGCAGCTGGCAGGCGGGGCGGTGGCGCTTCTTCGGAAAGCACGAGCAGGACGTGTTCAACCTCATCAAGCACGAGATGGCGGCCCGGCTGCAGCTCGCCATCCAGTTCCTCGACACCACCTACGTCAGCGGCTTCTGCCAGCTCAGCAAGGACCTCAACAAGATCTGCACCCTCCACGCCAACTGCTGCGTCGGCCTCGGCGCCAAGCTCCACGACCTCCGCGGCGTCCTCGACGTCTGGAAGAACTACACCGCCGCGCCGCCCGAAGAGAAGAGGGCCGGCAGGTTCCAATGGAAGCTCCCCGGCATCTGCATCCACTGATCGATGATTTGAAAAACACACACGGTTTACTCGATCGGGATTGTCGTCCATCCTCTCTCTCTCTTCTCCTCCTCGTAAAAAGAGGGAGATCGAGAGGTAGCATCGATTCGATTCTTTTTGTCAAAGGTAGGAATTAATCTATTAAGTAACTACATATATACGTATGTACACACAGTTTAGTATGCACATTGTATCATTTGTTGCTTATCCCTGTAAAGATCGATGAATGTTACAGCCTATATATGAAGTTCAGAGCTTTTTAGTTGTCTTCCTATGTGATCATGGTATGCGTTCTTAGAAAAGAAACACGCATTAAGGCCCGTTTTGGAACGGAGAGCTTCCTATGACTGTTTGGAACGCACAATTCTACATAAAACAGTTCAATTCTAACAGAGATCAAGAAAAGTAAGTTCAATTCTAGCAGGGATGGACAAAAATTTTCCGCGTTCCAAACAGGAGCTAAAGCAAATGCTGGTTCGACTGTAATGGGCCGAAACAGCTGTGGACAATAAGGCTTTGTCAGCTTCCAGGGAGGAAATAACAGGCAGTTAATGAAAGTTGGCAATGGAAAATGATACGGAACGATGAATTAATGTAATCTAAGATTGGGATTTAAGCTTCTCGTAGGGTATTGTTTCCTTGGACCTTACCAGGACAAGACCTTAGTACCTATATCGTTGAAAAGCCAGTGGTATTTCTGAATTTATATTGGCCATACATAACCACGCTTCACGTACTGAATGGGCCAGATTTCTGGGCCAATCTTTTATCCTCATTTTTAGAGATTTATCCCTTCTTTCTGACAATGGCCCATTATATGTCGGTAAATCTGCTATTTTGCCGTGAATTATTAGGCCTTCTTTGGCCCATTTTCTGCAGGCGTCAGTGCGTTACGTTGCCAAAAACGGCCCAATAGTACAAAACGAAAATGAGCCAACAGAATGAACTATCGTACGAAAAGAGTACTCGCATTAATTCGACATAAAGATATGGGGCCGAATGTAGTATGCCCGATATTCAACTTAAATTCGATTGGCTTCTATGTTCCCACAGTTAGGGTATGTTTGGATGCTAGGAAAATAAAAATCTAGATAATATTTGGAAGTCATAGGGATAAAAATCCCTAGCATTCAAGAAAGTAAAAAAAAATAGAAAAATCTAAAAAAATTTCCTCATCGTGATTAATGAAGAGGATTTTATCACTTTTTTCATTACAGAACGGTGTAGGTTATGTAGATTTTCTCGTCATGATTAATGAAGAGGATGGTTAGCCATGTAAAACATGAGATGCAAAACAAGAACAAAGTACCATAGTCGGTAGAGCAGTGCAACTGCTCAGGATCTCGTAATTGAACCAGCAATTTAAAAAATATATAAAAAATAGAAAAATAATGAAAAAAAGTGATAGAATCCACGCATGCAGATAACATCATACAAACATTCATACATGGGTAAAATAAAAAAAGTTTAGCTACCACTACTCGCATTTATAGCATCAACCAACTATAACATAAAACAAAGTTGATCATACGAAGTGAGACCGTAAGGCTTTTGAGTTTTTGCCTAAGCTTTGTTTAATAGTTATATCAGCCACAAAAAAGGTAAGGTGACAAAGCACATGATGAAACACACAGCAAATAACAAAATTTATGCTTGGTGACAGCTAGTGTAAGCAGTTCAATCCTTCTATGGGGTCGTAGGTTCGATCACTGCTGCCGTACTAGTCTTCCCCTTTGCAAAGATCGGCAAACTCGTCAGGCTCTAGGATGTTCTCCATCTCGTGCATCTTCCTCCTCGCCTTGGCCTTCACCTTCTTGGCATATTTCCCTGCCTTTTGCTTTTCTAGTGCCCAGATCTGGTGGAAATAAACATTATCATCAAAATATGACCTTATAAATACATAGGAAGATATACATGAGCATGCCAAGAAATGATGTGTTATAATTGGATTAAATACATCATGACATCGAGTCCTTGATGAGCAGGGCAGGTGAGCAGCAAATTATTTTGCCAGTGGACCAAACTGAAACGCAACAAGATACCACTACATAGTTTTATGGCTTCCTTCAGATGCTTGTTGCTGATAAGCTCATGCTTCTGTAACATTACAAGTTAAGCTAAATGGAGTTGCAACCATTATCTGAATGGTTTCCTTCAGATGCTTGTTGCTGATAAGATTGGCCTGGTATTTACTGCATTAACATTTGTAGTCATGCTGGTTAGATTCCTTATTGAAAAAGGTTTAACAGTTGGTTTGTTTAGTTGGTATTCTACTGATGCATTGACTATAGTAAACTACTTCGCAACAGTTGTCACTATTATTGTTGTTGCTGTTCCTGAAGGGTTGCCATTGGCTGTTACTTTGAGTCTTGCATTTGCAATGAAAAAGTTAATGAATGATAAAGCACTTGTTAGACATCTCTCAGCATGTGGAACAATGGGATCTGCTGGTACCAAGCATCATACTAGATGTGCTATTTGTGTTCAAGGACAACCTCAATATCATTCGATTCTATGCTACTGAACTTACAAATAAAATCAGAACTCAAGCTAAATAGAAATTTTAAGAATTAAATTCATAACTTACTTATGGAGAGGTTTCGCTCTTAATCCAAAGCAATCGAACACTTGGATTTTTTGTGTTGATAAAAATTTCTCTTTTTAGCTCACATTTGAAGAGTCGTAGTGCCTTCGCCTTCTCCATGTCTGTTAGATCTTCAATTGATTCTGCGCTGATCGATATCACTATGATATGATCTGCTATCCGCGCGCAGCTCTAAGCTAGCATCATCAACTGCTCATATCAACCTGCCCAGGAGATGGGACGAAATCGACGACGATTCAACCAACAAACGATATGCAGGGTAGCACCATCTCATCTCCACGGGCGAACGGGCCGTGAACCTTCCCTAGCCTGCCCTGGCCTGCCCAGAGATTCCAATGACCAGAAAATGAATTCATTTTCCTCTCCACACGGAGAATTAACGATCCATCATGCAGGTGCCTCACATTCGATCATCATTCCTTCTATCAAATAAGATTTTAGAGTTTAGATTTAGCACCAAGCCAACAGACTGATTTTATCAATGTATTGATGAGATTTTCTTGCCTCATGATTAGGGTTTGAAGACCAAAACGTCAGCGAAATGGACAGATTTGGGTACCTCAACTGGCACCAGCAAGTTTTTAAAAGTATTATAACCTTTTGTCTATCTCAAATGGTTGTATGTCATTAGTCAGAGCACAAAAACAATTTTGATTCTAGTACTGGTTGTTTCAAGTAACTAGTCAAAGAAATATCAGATCCAAACGCGTCATGTCATTCTTCTTTTCTATTCATGACCGACTGCATTTGATTCCAATAGGTCATCATGGCGTAGAAACTGCTCCTAAACTACTAGTAATCTGAACGACTACAATTGCCGTTGTCACACACACACACACACACACATGTGTGTGTGTGAAAATTCGGCCTATGTTGCTGACATTTGTGGCTTTTGGGTTTTGTCGTTGCCTTTTGTTTTATTGGTTTTGCATGGGTGCCTTGTACTCTTTTAAAAAGGCAAAAAGGTAATGGCAAAATCTAAAAGCCCAAAAATATCAGTCATATACACCATTTTTTTTAAAAATACAAGATAGGCACATATACTCAACACACATTGCGCTTGCACCACCCATGCACACACACGTGCAGGTCCTCCAATACATGCTAAAAATTTATCAAAGACATCAAAAACCTTACATAGCACTGGCGCCGTTGCGAGAGGCTCCGTCTGGCGAGGCGGCGACGCGAGAGGAGGCGGCGTGAGCGGAGGCGCTGGCAAGCGGAGGCATTGCGACGGGGAGAGCAAGCGGAGGTGAGGAGGCCGCTCGCGACGTGAGAGGGAAAGCGAGCCCGACGCGAGGAGTCACGGATTTTTTTCCTATGGAAACGGGATGGATTGGGTCTAGAAATCCTGGGCATCCAAATGCATTTCCTACGAGCCTAAGGAAAAGTAGCCCAGTGAATTTTCAACTTAGGGAATAGGTTGGGATCTCGACCGGGATTTAGTCTCCCAAACAAGCCCTTAAGGGACAGTTTTCATTAGCCCTTTTGCAGCTGCCTGAAATTACAACTTTCTCCGTCTCCATGTAATCATCAATTTTATCAGCCATTCCTTCCCACCGCCGCTCTCCAACAAGGAAATTGCTAATTAATGCTATGCGTGCCGCTCTAATATTCGTGCAATTTTCAAACGGCGATGCACAGAAGCACCTCACCATCTTTTTATCGCACGACGCTCTTACAATTGATCCTTTGGAAGCAGGTGAGTACCGACTTGGGACATAGCACTGAGTTGATACTGGGCGGAAAGATGCTTGGCCTTCCGATCTTGTTGGCTGGTGCCGAGAGCGCGCAAAGAAGGCCATGGTCAATTTCGTGTCCTGCAGCATGCTCTCTGGGCCAATTAAGTAGAGTAGATCATTGACAACTTCATCACCATATCGCCTCCCATTCCAAGTTGCCTCATGAGGCTCCCAGCCAGCAAATGCCACCTTGTTGGAAACGGCAAAACCGACACCCAACCCAATTGTTCTTCTTCCTAAATTGAGACCCAATCCATCAGCATCACCATAGCAGAATCCCCGTAGTTCTTCTACTTTCACAATCGATGAACCTCAACAGCAAAACCTCTACAAAATGTGACTGATTTCAAGACCATAAGCAAGGCTCCATGCCACCGAGAGAGAAAAGGCCACGAGCGACGTCATCCTGCCTTAAGTTTTGACGTTGTTTTTCCTCCAGACACAAAGCAAAAACAAAAGAGAGCTGTCGCTTGATTGCGTCTCACTGCTACGTGAATGTATATTAGAATTAGTTCTTTTTTATTATTATAGTCGGTTCTGATAGTGATACAAAGTCACTAGATAGTGATGAATAGGAGCTATCATGGTCGGTTTTTTGACTCGATTGTGATAGAGGCTCACTACAACCGGTTATTGAATTCCTTATAAGAACCTATTGTGATGATCCCTCATCATAATCAGGTTCTTTCCCCTCTTTTGTACGTATCCTACACCACGACTCTCTCGTTCCACAATTTTATTAAATCCTCGATCAGTGGAGCAATGTACACATCAATATATTTTCCCGGTTGTATGGATCTTGATATTAGCAACGATATCATGATATACTTTTGCTCCACCATACACAATCAAGGAGGGAGATTGTAGATACACAACAGAACTAACTAGGTGTTGTGACGACTGCTCATGTTACCAAATAGATTCATTTCATCGGTATTCAACCCAAATCTTATGTTTCTCATTTCAGCATCGAACTCCTCATGTCTCCAATCGATGTTTCTCCATTGAGTCGAATCAGCAGGGTGTCTCAGCTTGCCATTTTCCTTTTGAGACTCATAATGTCAACGCAATAATTTTGCTTCTCTAGGATTTGCAAACAACTGCTCCAAACGGGGAAGATTGGCAAGTACCACAATACCTTGGCCGGTGCAACTTTAGTGACCTCTTCACTATCGTCGCCTCGACTCTTACGCTTCTTGTCATTATGTTTGTATCGAGGCACATCGCAAGTTGGATAAACATGCAATTCCTGATGCGTGTTACGGTACAAAATGTAATCATTTAGACATACATGCATCCTTTCTATTTCTATTCCTATAGGACATAGTAGCTTGTTTGCTTTATAAATGTTTGTTGGTAACTCATTTCCCTCCAGAAGCAGATCCGATAGAAGAACTAGAAGTGTATTGAAACTTGTACCTATCCAACGTGTATTGCCTTCAGTTCAAATAATGCAAGGGCCGAACCCAACTTGGTGTATTCCGCTTTGCATTCCAAAAATAGTTGCTTGGCATCATCTTTTATCAAGCTTTTAAACTTTTCAAATTCTCTTTCCATGTAATTTACATCCACATCGTGCAACATTTGCTCTAAATTGTCCTTCTCAAATATATCATACTCCAACTCATCATCGGATTTCACCATATCTTCGTTGCATAGTGGAAGGGTGCTACTTGTATTTCCGTGATGGATCCTTCACGTGTAATTCCTCATGAAGTCATGTCGAATCAGGTGGTCCTTAATTTGAGCTGAGTTGTTAAATCTCCTGAGATTGATGTAATCAATACAAGGATAATATATAAAGTTTACACCCCTCTTTACCATGTCTTCTTCTGTAATTTTTTGGACTTCTTGACACCCCTATGAAATTCAACACTTACATAGCTTTTCTGATACATCCATTCCCCACGGTCTATCTGTAATTAAACTTCGCACAATAAATTAAGGAAAAACTGGAGTGACAGCTAGCTGCCTATTTCAAATATTGAGACATCATTTCAATTAATATTACAATTGCAAAATAGAGGACGTGTTTCAAAATATATAAATATCGGTGTTTCGTAGAACCGGCAAGTAAATTTGTAAGTCTAGGGGCCGCGCGCCCCCGCTCCTTGAATGGTTAGACTCGGGAGTCCAAGATGTATACTGGTTCGGGCCGAATATCCCTACTTCCAGTTCGTGGTGGTGGATCTCATTGTTCAGAGTATAGCGGATTACAAGCGAGAGCTAAGGACAGGTCCTTAACGCTCGTTCGAGTAAGGGAGCCTGAGAGCTCAGGGCGCTCACTCGGGTCGGAGGGCCTGGGTGAGGTCGGATGAGCGAACGAGGCAAAATGAGAAAAGCGGATCCGTCCCCTTCCCTAGAGGGCCTGCCTCCCTTTATATAGTCGGAGGGGGCAGGTTACACGGGAATACGGAGGAAAGATTGTGGGGAACCGTCCCCGGGACTCCACTGATTCACCCAAACGCACAGTACATCTCAAGGGAATCAAGGGAACCTCGGGCGTTCCACGATTATACCCGTGTTGGTCCCAGGATAGTTCGCCAACACGAGCATTCTCATCCAACAGTTGACATCACAACACATACACAATTAGCAGAAGCATAAACGTTATTACATTCCAAAAGTAGGACTGCTGTCCATAACGACATAATTAAAGTTATTACATCAAGTAGCAGCGGAAATCACAAGATAAACAACAAAAGGGCCAGCATGGCATGCCCCCAAACCCTCAGGCAACCAACTGGGGCAAGAACGGCGACTAAACGTTAGAATCATCAAATCTGCCTTAAAAAGTCACCGGTAGTGCCTCATCCTCACCGCAGCAAGTGGACAATCCGATTGAGTACAAAGAGTGTACTCGCACAATAATATACATTGCATGTTGATTTCTAGCTACATGTGGTCGCTACATCAAAGGGAGGCAATATGGAAATTTCAGCATAAAGCAATATTTGGGATAAATCGTAAACATGTATAGATCAAAAAGAATTTGCATTTGGTAAACATTTGCAAAATCTAATACATAATATATATCATCATCATAATCACATTTGCATCATGCCTTCAAGCATTCTCCGAACCATGAGTTCCATCGCTCAGGTTCGACTACACACACACAAGTACTCTAATACTTGTGTCTCTTTTCCCACTCCCATCCCATTCCTACCAAGTCCTTAATACTCGCCCAGTGACTGACAATTCAAGAGATCGTCCTTAACCATGGACGCGGCTATTCGAATAGTTTCAACTCTGCAGAGGTACGACTTTACCCACACAACACGTCACACTGGTGAGCCAAGCTATTAACACATTTCCTTAGATGTGTCGGCCGAGGTGAACGTGACAAACCATTTTCCAGTATGCATGGTAGTGCGTATAAACCACCCGGATGACTGTGACCCTTGATCCCGCGTGCCCAGTGCTCCGTGTGTGTGGATCAAGGAGTACACCCGTTGTTGGACATCCCCAACTCAACAAAGTTCGAGGGACTCCGAGGACATTCCTTGGCGCTCCACCAAGCCCAAGGAATTCCGGCGGACATTCCTTGACACTCCACTAAGCTCAAGGAATTCCGAGTGCACATGGTTTACACACCCTAGTCATACACAAGTACTTGGTTACGCCGGTCCCATTAACGGCGTGTGGTTCGCACGATAGTTACTCAAAAAGACGTCACCAGGATTCAATCCTTAAGGTCCTTAGCCAACATCTCTAATCATTGAACAACATTTGAAACCATCAACATCATAATAATTCTCAATCGTTGCGACCAATGGACTAAGTCCATCTATCGCGGTTTCTAACGATGTTCTAAGCATGGCTAAGCAAATCGTACGAACCCATATACATAATAATGATAAACCCACATCCTAGGGCGACAATTGATGACATGGAAAAAGGGATGAAGTACAGTTGCGGCACTAACTACGAATTCTACCCGAACATAATTGTAATTGAAAGTAAGCATGCAATTGATAAAATAGTTCTCAAGTATAACTTTCAATTAGTAGGAGCAATCATGTTCAAGGATTAACACTACTACAGAACGGCACATTACTATCGCTTTATCTGTGTCGGTTCTTAAGTTTTCAGGAAACAACGATTGTGATAGATAACCCGGACGGGGTGTTAGTAATAATCACTATCGGTTACGAGATTATAGTGATTGTGATATGGACTCGACATATCTCAATCGGTTCTCAACTAACAAGCGATAGTGATATGGACAGTCATCTCTATCGGTTCCAAGAAAATAAGCGATAGTAATGATCACGTATACATCACTATCGGTTCTTTTTATAGAAGTGATAGTGATGTGGGTATACATCACTATCGGTTCCAAGAAAAAACGATAGTGATGTTCACGTGATCATCACTATCGCTTTATGGAAAGAACCGATAGTGATAAACGTGGAAATCACTATCATTGTTTAGTTGAGAACCGATTGTGATGTGCCTCGCTAGGTTATATATACCACTCGGGAACAAGATCTCTGTTGTTGTTCCAGGAGGAGATTTCTCCGCCGCCGATCAAGAAAAACAGCTCATATTCGTGGCTTGGAAGCAATACTTGGATGATAAAATTTGAAGTCCTCAAGGATAGGTGTTAAGAGGGCAAATTTGAAGCCTTATCTTGAGGAGATTCCTTCTTTTTACCCTCGTTTGTTGTTTTCTTCAAAATGTGAGCAATCCGCCTTTAAATTAAACCCTTCAATTTTGCACTAGGTAATTTTGATACATCGTGAATAAAGTTTAAGTTGCCTTTGGAATTGAGTATATGCTATCGATTTCACACTCTCTATTAATTTGTCAAGCACACATCTATTTAATTATTGTAGTGCTCTTGTTAATATGGAATTATTGTTAATTTCTATCATGTGATAAATGCTAGAGTTTAGGCTTGAACCTCGTCTCTGTTCGAGGATGCTTGTTTATAAATATGCCGAACAAAATGGCATATTTATAAGTGAGCGATCTCGAATTGTCCACGCTTTTTAATTGGGCAGTTGAGGATATGTGGTTTGGGCAAGTTCTGAGTGTGTTGTACAACTCGAGTAGATTTGATGCGTCTCCTGGTGTTCTCCATATACACACCCCTCTTGACTGTTGTCGAGGCGTGTATATGGAGAACAGCGAGATCTTCTGAATTTTCTCTCGAGTTGTACAACAAAGAACTTTCCTAACCACATATCCTCGAATGGGATTAGACCTAACCTATTTAGAGATTAGGAGTCATCGTTGGTACCCTTGTTTTGTTTTGTTGTAGTCAAAAGATTTGCAAGTACTACAAGAGCTATATAATTAGATTATTTGATATCATTGTTGATGTTAAAAATGTAGGTCTCCTATGTAAGGAATTCAAAGCACTAAACCGGAGAAGAATCTAGATATCGATCGGGAGTACATATTTTATATATCTTGGAACACATCCCTCTATTTACATAAAGGTAATATTAACCTAAATGATGTCTCAATATTTCAAATAGCTAGCTAGGTGTCTCAATATTTATTGTGCGAAGTTTAATTACGATGGACCGTAAGGAATGGATGTATCGAAAAAGTCGTTTGAGTGCTGAATTTGAGAGGGTGTTAAGGAGTTCAAAAAATTGCGAAGAGGACATTGTGAGGAGGGTGTAAACTTCATATATTGTCCTTGCATTGATTGCACCAATCGAGAATATTTAACAACTCGGCTCAAATCGAGGACCACGATTCGACGTGGCTTTGTGAGGAATTACACGTGTTGGATCCATCACGGCGAGGCAATTGGTACCCTTCGATGTAACGAAGATACGGTGGAACCGGATGACGAGTTGCACATGATATGTTTGAGGATGAGAATTTGGAGCAAATGTTGCGGGATGTGGAGGGTAATTACACGGAAAGAGAGTTCAAAAGTTTAAAAGCTTGATGGAAGATTTATGCCAAACCGCTTGTTCACAAAGTTGCAAAGCGGAATACACCAAGTTGGGTTCGGTCCTTGCATTGTTCGAATCAAGGCAAAACACCGTTGGACGATACAAGTTTCAATGCACTTCTAGTTCTTCTATCGGATGTGCTTCGTAAGAAACGAGTTGCCAACAAGCATTTATGAAGCGAAGAAGCTACCGTGTCCCATGGGAATGGAAATAGAAAGGATACATGCATGTCCTAATGATTGCATCTTGTACCGTAACGCATATCGAGCTGCTGCGTTTGTCCAAGCAGGTGTGCAGGTGTGCCCGGTACAAACAAAAGGAGAAGCGTAACGACAAGAAGCGTAAGAGCGAGGCAACGATGGTGAAGAGGTCACTAAAGGTGCACCGCCAAGGTATTGTGGTACTTGCCCATCATTCCCGTCTTGAGCGGTTGTTTGCAAATCCCAGAGAGGCAAAATTGTTGTGTTGGCATTATGAGTCTCGAAGGAAGATGGCAAGTCGAGACACCTCGCCGATTCGGCTCAATGGAGAAACATCGATTGGAAACATGAGGAGTTTGGTGCGAAATGAGGAACATAAGGTTTGGGTTGAGTACTGATGGAATGAATCCGTTTGGTAACATGAGCGGACCACAAAGACGTGGCGGCTTCATTGTGTATCTACAACCTCCTCCTTGGTTGTGCATGAAGCGGAAGTATATCATGATGTCCTTGCTAATCTCGGACCCAAACAGTAGGAAATGATATTGATGTGTACCTTGCACCATTGATCGAGGATTTGGTACAATTGTGGAATGAGGGGTCGTGGTGTGGGATGCATACAAAAGAGAGTATTTCACCCTCGAGCTATGGTATTTTGTACCATAAATGATTTCCGCGCTTGGTAATTTGGCGGGTACAAGATCTGAAAGGAGCCAAAGCGTGTCCTATCTGTGAAGAGGAGACGAGAGCCTATGGCTACCGAATTCCAAGAAAACCGTGTATATGGGTCACCGTGAGGTTTCTACCTCGAAGTCATCGATCTGTAAAATGGATGACAAATTTGATGGGAAGAGGGAAGTCCGTTCGCCCCGCACCTATGAGTGGAAGGCAAGTATATTCACGTGTGGAGGATATTGAACTTGATGACGGAAAGAGTCGTAAATCTGTTCGTACTAGGACAATTTGGAAGAAGAGGTCCATATTTTGGGACTTGCCGTCTTTGAAGGAGTTAGATGTCCGACATTGTATTGATGTCATGCACGTTGAGAAGAATGTCTGCGACAATTTGGTTGGTATCTGCTGAACATACAGGAAGACCAAGGATGGTGTGAATGCTCGTCGCGACATGGCCTACATGGGAATCGGGCCGGGCTTGCGGTGATAGAGGAGGATGGGAAAGGTCCGTACATCCCATTGCATGCTACACTGCCCAAGAAGGAGAAAGAAGATCTCTGCAAATGTCTCCAAGGTATTAAAGTTCCATCGGCTACTCCGCAAACATTAAGAAGCCGTGTCCATGGATGATTTGAAGTTGTTGGGCATGAAGTCTCACGATCGCCATGTCTTGATGACCCAAATGCTCCGGTTGCTATCGAAATATTCTTTGAGGATGTCAGTTTGCAATCACGAAGCTCATTATTTCTTCAATGCGATCTCTGCAAAGTTATTGACCCCGATATGCTAGACAACTTACGAGTGAGGTGGTGCGAGACTCTATGTCGACTTGAGATGCATTTCCCACCATCGTTCTTCGACGTCATGGTCCATCTTGTTGTTCACCTTGTCGAGAGATTAAGATATGTGGCCCGCATTCTTCGTTACATGTATCCGTTCGAGAGGTACATGGGTATATTAAAGTCCTCGTGAGGAATCGGTTGAAACACGAGGGTAGTATTGTGGAAGGTTATGGGGTGAAGAGGTTATTGAGTTCTGCGTGGACTATCTCGGAGAAGACAAGCAATCGGTGTTCCTCTATCTCGCCATGAGGCGCACTATCGGCAAAGGAACTGTTGGGGCGAAACTAACGAGGCCACAGTTTGATATGTATTGCAAAGCGCATCTGACAGTCTTGCAGCACAGCACAGAAGTTGCAGGGTATATCGAGCAGCACAAGTCGATTTTACGAGAAGAGAATCCACATATGGATGAGCTTTCCATCATGCGAGAACACAACGATAGATTTCTAACATGGTTCAAACAGGAGGCAGAGGTCTCTGTTAGTGATACTATCAAATGGTTGGCTGACGGACCTAGATTTAATGTACAGACATGGCAGGGGTACGATATTAATGGGTACACCTTTTACATCGAAAGTCGATGATCTGAGTATCTTGTTCAAAACAATGGTGTCGGCATAGATGCTTTGTCCGATGAACATCATCGAAAGGAGGATTCTCAATGGCAATGAACTCTTATTACGGGGTGATCGAAGAAATTTGGGAGCTCGATTACGGAATATACCAGATTCCATTGTTCCGATGTAAGTGGGTGGGACTTCCACATGGAGTGAAGGTCGACAAGAGAGGTTTTACTCTTGTGGATCTCAACAGACTCGCCTATAAAGATGACCCATTCGTACTTGCGAAGCAAGCAAATCAAGTCTTCTATGTGCGTGATCCGGCCAATCCGAGGTTGCACGTCGTCCTTTATGGTAAGCGGCGGATCGTTGGTGTCGAAAATGTCATAGATGAAGAAGAATACGACCAATTCGATGAAATACCTCCGTTTGCGGATGGGGCCTGTCTTAGCGGTGACAACGACACACATGGAAGAAATTATATGCGTGTAGATCATCAAGAAGGGTTATATTGTAAATAAAAGGAGTACATCATTGTATCAGTTGATATGTGTTTGCAAAGGTTATGTGTACGTATGAAACTTTCTCAAATTTTGTCAATGCATTGTGGTATGTAGCTACTTAATGGAATAAAAAGAAGGCACTCTACATCAAATCATTTCTGGGAATTTTCAGAATACTTGGACTTTATTTGAGAAAGATTTGACTTTTCTACTCTTTGACCAAAAAGTATGCCTACAAAGTGAATTTGGGCTTCGTTTTCAATGCTTACTCATTTTGCCAAAATCCTTTTTAGAAAAGATCGTAGTATCACAAAGTATGTTTACGCAAACTTTCAAATAATTCCAACTATGTGTGCAAAAGATATGGCCTTTTCACTCTTTGATCGAGATATCTCTGTAAATTGATCAGTATGGTTTGTCGGAAAACAAACAAAGGCCTATATTTGTATCGGTTCTTATTCAAAGCGACACATATACATAATCATTTGTATCGGTTTTGTAATAAAACCGATAGTAATATTATCCTTGATTGTATCGGTTTTACTTTAGAACCGATAGAAATATCACTCTAGGGTTTTCCTTAGTACAAGTATTTCTATCGGTTTTACTTTAGAACCGATAGAAATATCACTCTAGGGTTTTCCTTAGTACAAGTATTTCTATCGGTTTTCTTTTACAAACCCGATAGAGATACTATAATTGTATCGGTTTTAGTTGAAAACCGATAGGAATATGCTCGAGATTTCTATCGGTGTTTTTGGAAAACCGATAGTAATGAGGAGAGTGAACAATTTACTCGCTTCCTCCATTTTTTTTGCCCTAGCTCCCGCCCACTCTGAATTGCTCCCTTTCCACGATTTCTTCGCCTCCACCGCCAACGCCGCCGACTCCTCCCCATTGCCGAATCGCCGTGCACTCCTTCCTCCCTCTCCTCCTCACGCCGCACTCCTTCCCCGCCGACTCCCCACGCCGACTCCTCCCCGCCGACTCTTCCCCACGCCAGACTCTTCCCCACGCCGAAGTCGCCCCCCCACCGACTCCTCCCCCTTGTGACTCTTCTTCCCCGCCTCGACTCCTCCCGTGCCACGACTCCTCCCCACGACTTATTCCCCACGCCGATTCCTCCCCGCCGCCGAGTCTTTGCTTACATTGTAAGTTTTTCAGATCTCGCATTTGTTTCTTCTTTCAGTGGAGGGAGAGGTATTGCTCGTGATGATAATAGGGTAACTAATGATAGAGACAATTTGTCCTGTGAATGAGGCCTTAAACCGGTAGACTTACATGCTTTAGAAGTTTTGATTCAATCAATGCATGAAAGTCTGAAGTACTGCTTAGTTCAATTTGTTCATCTGTGATTAAGTTAATATGTTCGAAGAGACTCAATTTGGCTCGGCTAGCTTTGTGATCTCTGCGGTGACTTCTTTAGTTCAATTAACTCGCCGATCGAGAATTGTGTCGATGAAGTAATCATTTCTTCGTTGATTTTTCTATCGCTTAATTCAATTGTTAACATAGTGGGTGATCACAGATTAGCTTTGTTGTTCGGTTGGTATATTTGATATATACCTTGATCGATTATATATATATTGTTCGAACTCAACTTTGTTAGTTAAGACTTCAATAGCGATGACTTTTATTGTCAATTCTTGTTGTGCATGATAAGGTAGTAAGGGTTTGAGGCCTTATTTACTAAATTGATTGTTTTGCCGATTTGTGATTGTAGTTGAAGGTTTATAACCTTCAACTATACCCAAAATCTGAGAGCAATCATTCATAAATACTCCAAATTGCCATAGTAGACATGATTCTTCTCATGAATGCTATAGTCCGCATAATTTATTTCGTCTTCTCAATTATGTCAAGATGGTCATTTTTGAATCATGTATATGAACTCATCTTGTTATATGGAATAATAATTAAAAACTTGCTCTTATACTCGCTTCTCTTCTTTCAATCCACTCAATACCCAATATCAATAGATTAATAGACTATCCTATCACTTTATATGATTCTCAATTCGATTTTTCTCTATGCTTGGTGTATCTCTTGGATAGTCCCGGTATTTTACAAAGTTAGCACCGCAAAAGTATTCATACATTTCTATATAGCATAATCTTTCCATATCAAAGTGATTGCTTGTTCATATATGCAATGATGGCTTGTAGCAACTTTTGAGTATGCCATGGTATAGTTATTTCAATCTTAATTGCATATTACTTTTTTATCTCAAAGATATGTTAGAGTTTAGGTTATGTAACCTCGTCTCCCTCGAGAGTGCTTAATTATAAATATGCTTTGGAATAGCATATTTATAAGCAAGCGATCTCGAATTGTCCACGTTTTTGGGCGAGTTCGAGATATGTGGTTCGGGCAAGTTCTGGTGTTGTACAACTCACGAGTAGATTTCGAGCGTCTCCCAATTGTTCTCCTGATACACACCCTCTTGACTTGTTGTCGAGGCGTGTATCCGGAGAACAGCGAAGATGTCTTCCAAATTTTCTCCGAGTAGTACAACGGCTTAGAACTTGCCCAACCACATATCCTCGAATGGGATTAGGACCAAACCTATTTAGAGGTTAGGAGTCATCGTTGAAGATCATTCATTTCTCTGCTTGTTGTCAATGAGCCGTTGCTTTACATGATTTATTGTCAACTTCACATAATTGCTACTGGTTGCTTTATCTCATGTCAAATATATGACCATGTCGATAAGAAAACTGAAAATGTCGCAACTAGAGAGCATCGACTCATCGCTGCATGTAACCGAATTAGCTGCTCCCGAGGGGCCGAGCGAACTTCAAGTGTCGAGCCGAGCCAACTTCCAAGTGTCGAGGGCCGAGCGAACTTCCAAGTGTCGAGCCGAGCCAACTTCCAAGTGTCGAGGGGCCGAGTAAGGTGAGGAAGGCCCGAGGACCGAGTAAAGGGGCCACAGGAGAACACCGCAGTTCTCCAGCTCAATGCCACGGGTTTGCACGGTCCTCCTAAGTACAAGGGGCGATACCGCCATTCCTCGGCCAATTGGTGAGAGAGAGGGTTGCCATAACGGTTAAGGACCGGAGAAAGGAGGTCACGAAAGCGTAAGAACCGGTGTGGGACGAGGTGAAGGGCAAATGGATTATAGAAGAGGAGGAAAAATAATGCCAAAGATGCGCCATGAAGAGGATGGGTGTGGCTTTGAGGCACTTCGGGGCTACATGCATAGTGAGTACGTCTTTGAAAGGCCTTACACCATTCGAGAAGTATCCGTTCGTGACTCCGATGTTTGGGAGGAGTTCACGAGATCAAGGGTACGCCGAGGCGAGGAGCCGAGACAAAGAACATTGGTATCGAGAGGCAGAACACGTACCGCACCACCTCGGTTCAAAGACTCTGAAGGAAGAAAGCGAATGGGCGCGAGTAACCGAGGAGTGCGCGAACTCGGACAATAAGGTTTTACTCCCACATATGTGAGGAGCGGCACGTGATCGGGTATTAGCGAGGACAAAGAAATCATGACGGGCAGGTGGTAGTACCAAACCCGCTATCACGCAAGTCGTCTCCACCATCGTAAGTCAACAAACTTACTACATTGCGATCAACCATTCTGTTGTATTTCAGATCTAATTCAGTACTCCCCTCTTGCAGGAGGAGGTCACCAGAGGAAAGAGCAGGGACCTTTGTTAGCCAAGGGTCAAATGACATCTTGTCCTCCTTGATCGGGAAGTCCGACCATAAGGGCCGGTACTTGCCGTGGGGCGGGCATCTGAAGAAGACGATTGAAGACGAGGTTAGGAGTGCGGGGGCAAGATCATGGGAGGCACGCACGAGCGCATGAAGGACACGCCAGGAGGAGATCAAGGAGGAGATGAGGGGAGATGACGCACGTGAGCAGGAGATGAGGGTAGAGATGGACCGCTTGAGGGCCGAGATGATGGCGATGTTCTCCCTGCAGTCGAGCGGATGACCCCGCCACAGACTGAAACTCAGTGCGACCCAGTGCGGGTCTAAAACGATATAAAATGTCCATGCCTAAAGGTAATAGTTAATTTTGCATGGCTTCGAGGTGCGAGGGTAACTCCCAATATTTTCTCTTAAGTTGCGCACCTCTTGCGGCGCCTCTGAAGTGCCGACCACGCCGACGGAAGACGGATTTCTGTTGAGGCTGCACGCGAGGGTTGCATTTCCATGCAACGAGACCGACACTGATGCATGGTCACCTTTGGGGAAGGGCTACATGAGGGTCCAGTGGACTACGTCCACGGCCTTCTTATCACATGTGCTCGAGTTCCCCCCAACGAAGAGATCACCACTCTCGGACAAGCGCACATGTCGTTCATCAAATGGCCCACGGCAGCGTCGTCTTGGTCAAGGTAAAAACCTCGCTTCTTCATGCCATTCGGTAGTATTGCAACAAGTTGTTCATACGCGTGCTTTGTAGGTTCAATCAGTACTGCGCCTCCTCCCACGATCAGGATTTAGTCCCCCAGCAATCTTGAGCTGGTGCATAAAAGGGCTACCACGACACCCACAGAACCACTTTGGAGGCCTCCGCTAAAAGCCAAGGCTCACACAGACCACAGTGCCCTCTCGTGCACAGAAAAGCCTCAAACCCCGCCTCGGAGACTCCTTGGCCCAGAAGGAGAGCCAAGACAGCCACAGAACCACCGGAGGCCTCCGCTAAAAGCCAAGGCTCACACACCACAGTGCCCTCTCAGTGCAGTGAAAAGCCTCCAACCCCGCCTCGGAGACTCCTTCGCCCGAGAAAGGAGAGCCAGCACAGCCACAGAGAAGCCCTATAATTTTAAGGCGATGAACATGGAAAGCCCTTACATCTCTGCGAAATTGAATACTTTAGGCTTGTGGACTCGATACCCATGGATGGTACATTGACAAAGTGAAAGGGAACGAGCGTCCGGGTCGACTTCAATGTTAGGTACAAAAGGACATTTCCACCGTGAGGACGACGGGACATTTCGGTCGGCTTTTGAGGATCTGTTCCGTCTCTACCAAATGATCTCCATCGACGTTTCCACTGTGCGATCCTGGACACTGTGAGTATCGCACCACGTAGCATGACCTTAGAACTTCCATAGGATTTTGCATTATGCTTCGTAACATTCAATACGAGTTGCAGGGCAATGAGGCAGCGAGTCGTGACGAATCGACAACTAATTGGGTTCGTCGACCCTGAGCTGGTGTCCGCAACGATGGCTAGGCTTCAACCGCAATGGCTTGCCGGCTACATCAAGGGTGCGTTGAAAGCTGAGGCCAAGAAGGACTTCATTCTATTCCCGCACCACGAGGAGTAAGTACTACTACACCCTTCAATTACTTGTACGCACTTCAACCGTATGTGAACTTATTTCCTTCACTGCATACCATTTAATAAGCAACCATTGGGTCCTACTCGTGATCATTCCGAGTAACAACGTGGTCTACACTTTTAATTCCATTGAGAAGAGACCGATGGCCTCGCGATCAAGCCTCCTTTGGAGCGATAAGTGCACTACTCTTATGTAACACTTTCGTATTTAACTCGTACATTCATTATTTTGTACTTATGACGTCTCTCCAATGTATATAGGGGTTTCTCGACTACGTCGCAGAAGGAGAAACACGATCTAAAAAAGGGCTCCAAGTCGAGTATGTGCGCTTCAAGGTACAAGTGGCGTTCCCTATATAAGATTTAGATTTCGACATATTTTCTTCGTCTCTTAATTTCTTTTCTTTCTTCACGATTGCCATCAACAGGCAGCGACGACCACTTCGCGGTTTGTACGTCATGCATCACATCTTGATCTTGATTAGCCTCTCGGACCGTTTCCCCGGTATATATGTACATGCATAATAATACAAGTAGCCTTTCACATAGAAATTTCAAAACTTAAATTAAAACACTCGCTTTCTATTTTGCAGACTCTCAATATCCCCTCAAGAGTATAGACCGCACTTCGCTCAACAAGATAAGGGACCACTTATGCTGGTGGTCTTGGATGGAATGTATGGTGGAGGACTGACGGTTTAGAGATCCCAAAGCTCGTACTAGGCTATATGTGAACAATATTACAAATCTGAATGGGATTACATGTGTACATGATGGTTAAGCATGTGTCAGTTGTAACAAAGTATTCATTTTCTGAATGTGATATGTATTTGTTGTAACAATTAAAGTATTCATTTTACGTGAATGAGTTGTATTCATTTTCTATGAATGTGAATGTGATATACATCTTTGTATGTTTGTGATATGTGCATATATATATTTGTGTGAAATATGTGCTGATTGGAGGGTCAATTGGAAAGTAGCACACCCTTCATCTCTATCGGTTCTCACAAGAAAATGATAGAGATGACATTGTCATCTCTATCGGTTTTTGTAAGAAATGATAGAGATAATGTTTACATCTCTATCGGTTCCTACAAGAAAATGATAGAGATGAACTAATCATCTCTATCGGTTCTTGAAGAAATGATAGAGATGAACTCATCATCTCTATCGGTTCTTGAAGAAGCGATAGAGATTATAATATAATCTCTATCGCTTCTTTGAAGAACCGATAGAGATGATGAGTTCATCTCTATCGGGCAAGAACCGATCGTAATAATAGCGCCTCATCTCTGTCTAACCGCTTAGTGTCGCCACGTAACCGATTATGATGATAAAAAGAACCGATTGTGATGTGTAAACATGTAGTAGTGTAAGATAGTGCCTTGTCGCCGTTTGACTTGAAAGCGTAGTCGTACTTTCGGAATGCCTTCCAAGCGTCAACACCTAACGAGGAGACCCAAATCCATAAACACCAAATCAAGAATCCAAAGATGCACATGATTAAAAGATGTATGAAATGCTCATGATGCACAATACTTGATTATAATATGAAAATACCAATTTAGTCTTGCGAAATTTGAACTTGGTTGTCAAAAATTCATGTTTTAGAGGCATTTTATTGAATTATGTCCGGAGTATCCGGACATTTAACCCCGGAGTGTCCGGGCTGACCCCCTCGGTGTGACGAGTTCTGGCATATCCGGGCTATCCGGATTAAATCCCCGGAGTATCCGGAATAAATCCTCGGAGTATCCGGATTAAATCCCCGGAGTGTCCGGGCTGACCATCTCGGTCTGCCCTGTTCTACCATATCCGGACTATCCGGATTAAATCCCCGGACTATCCGGATTAAATACCCGGAGTATCCGGATTAAATCCCCGGAGTATCCGGGCTGAGCAGTCTGTTTCAAAACGGCCATTTTGCTATTGGCTTCTAAACTTCATAGCAATGCACTAGGACTTCAAAAGGGTGGACTAGGGTGGGATCTTACCACTATGGGGTTGCTTTAGCACTTGGTGAAGGTTGGTTTTGGTGAGGGATGACGAAAATGTCCCAATGCCGACTTTCACGGTTTGTCACCTCCTAGCTCGCGTAAACGATAATGCCTTCACTTGCTCGTGCTTGCAATAGCCACTAGCCCTCCTCCTCAAGCTTCCATACGACATGCGCAACCCGATTCAAAGCGTGAGGATGGACTCCATGGAAAAGATAGAAATGAGTCACAATGGCCATAATTTCAGAACATGGAGGAATGAAGAATCGATTGCTACTCACCCAAAACTTAGTGCTTCAAGAATCCACTTGGATGGATTTGAAGCTCTTGATCTTGGCTTCAAGATGGTATAGCATGCACAAGCTCAAACCTTAATCTTGTGAAGATTTGAGGGAAGAATGGCAAGGGGTTTGGAGAGGAGTTGCTTGCTGTTTTTCTCGGGTTGGAGTGGAGCAAATGAGCAAGAGGGGAGAAGAAACCAAGGTGGAGAAGCTTATATATGGCTGCCATTCATGCCTTACATGTGGGGCTAGGTCCCACATGTCATAGGGTAAGTAAAGGAGTGGGTATGGGTGGTTGAAGTGAGAAAAGGCATGGAAGGGATGTGCAGCCACAATTTCCTATGCAATGGTAGGTCCCATGTGTCATTGACTAGGGGTAGGGGTGAATAGAGTAGGAATTGGTATGGTAGGTGTGCAGCCGACCCTCCTCTCTCTTATGAATATGGCCCACATGTCATTGGCTAAGGTAAGATAGCATGTGTGCAGTTTGGAAAAATGATTGCTAGGTTTTTGTTACTCCCTAATCATGCAAAATAATGCACTAACACTTGTATGCTTACAACTAAGTGAGGATTTAACAACGGTACGGAAGATGTTAACATGACGAACCTCACTTACCGGATTAACGAAAATTGGGCTGTTACAAAGATGTAGGGGTATACTATGCCCGGGAGTCCCGGTCTTCGGTCTTGGTGCCTGACAGGTCGCTGTCCATCCCACGCCCGGGTTGGTAGACACAACGGACAATGTTCCATTGGGAAGGTGCGCACCTGCCCTCTGTCCGCTTGTCAGATGCTGACGTTACTTATGCTGTCCCCTGGTACCGCCTTGAGACGGAGCGTGTTCCTCCATTGTGCCTGACGGGGTGAAGGGACTGGTGCTTGACTTAGCGGCCCCCCGGTATTGTCTCGGGAAGGGGCCTAGGACCAGCGACAAGCTTGGAGTTGACCGTTGTTAAGCGGAGAATTCACCGAGGCTCCGTCCCGAGTCTGGTCGAGCTCAGAACGCCCGACCAGGTTACTGGTCGGAGCGTGTGGGGACGCCTTCGATCGGTAGCTTGGTGGAAAGTTCCCGGCAGCTTGATTGAGACCGAGTAATCGCCGTGTCCCTTTGGGCCTAGAGATGGGCCCAAGATGGTTCATCCGGCGATCCAGATGATATTTAGGGATAATCCCATCTGCGAGGGGCGGAGGCTTTGATAACATCCTTCCAAAGACACTCAGATCGTCGTCGATCGGATTACGAGTCGGATGATGAGAGAAATCTGATCTTGAAATAGATGTATACTTCGCTGTGGGGTACCCCTGATAGGAGTATTCGTCAGTAGCTCCCGGGGCCGTCCCGAAATGTAGGCGTTCCTGGATGGACCCTTTATTTTTATGCGCATGGTCTTCTCGAAGACGACGCCGCTTAACGGCAATGGGTCTCTCGCGGATGGCGCTTTGTTGGTCGAGTCCGACCGACTTGGTCGACCGGTCCTTACTGGTGCGGCGTGGCGCGCACCGGTGGTGTAGCCCTCGTGCCCGGCGCGGGCGCGAGCGGTTGGGGGTTTTGATCGGCAGTAAAGAATCCGATCGGGCGAAGTGGTGAGCTTGATCGACTCGAGCCTTGAGTGGATCGAATCTTGCCTCGGGAAGCGGGATCCGACCAACTTGGTTGGTTGTTCCGATCGGTCTTGTGGCCTTCCGGTGGTGTAGTTCTTGAGCCCCGGCGGTCGGGGAGCTGGTTGGGGGGGTTATCCTGGTCAAAACGAGCCCGACCGACTTGGTCGGCCAGTCCAGATGCCTTCGCGAGAGGTTCTGGTTCCCGAGTGCTCGCTTTTACGTCGTAGCTAGATGCGCCGTGGTCGGGGGAGGTCCAGATGCCTTCGTGAGAGGTTCTGTTCCGAGTGCTCGCTTTATGTCGTGGTGAGGACGCGCCGTGGTCGGCAGGGAGGTCCGAGATGCCTTCGCGAGAGGTTACGGTTCTCGAGTGCTCGCTTTACGTCGTAAGCCGGACGCGCCGTGGTCGGCAGGAGGTCGAATGCCTTCGCGAGAGGTTCCGTTCCCGAGTGCTCGTTTTACGTCGTAGCTAGATCGTTAGTCGTCTTTGGTTTAACGCCGCAACTAAGCGAGTTAGTCGTCTTTGGTTTAACGCCGCAGACTAGGCGAGGGCATCCATCCCGAGTCCTCGTCTGGCGAGGCTATCTCGCGGAGGAGAGGCCGCCGGTCCCCACGGTACGCCCGTCCCGCAGTGTGGGATCTGGAGGGGGTGAGCAAGCGCGTGTTTGCCAAACGTCGGCCGAACACCGTGCTCGTGGAGCTACGAACGGGTTATCCGAGTGGGCCCTGGAGATCAAGCGATCTCCGAGCGACGATCGTCGGCCGTGTCCGACCCAGTGAGGCGACCCACAAAAAAACCTTTCTTTACTCAATCCCGTATCGGACCCCGAGCCGTTCATAACTCGGGCGCACTGGTCTTTGCCCTTTCGAGGCTCATGAGAGTTTGAAGTACAGTCTCGGACACAAGTTAAGGCGATTGGGTCGTCCGCCAACCCAACTAAAGACCCACCGAGGGTTCGCCTTGAACTAGCCCCTCGCTCGCTTCGCCTGCCGAGGCAGTTTTAGGGATCCACTTGGTGGATTTTGCCTTTGGCGCCCGCGGCTAGGTCTTAATCGCGGGGCATTCGAGCCCTCTCGCCACCTCGAGGCCGCTACGGCCCGGTGGGCTTTTCATACCTGCTTCGGCTCAGCTGGAGCCGGCCCGGAGGTGGAGATCGGGAGGTCGCAGGGGCGTTCCGCCCGAAGCGATGCCCTGGCGCCTCTTGCTCGCATTCAATGCGCGTGCGGAAATTAAATGCGAAGCGAAATGATTGGGAGCGATACGTCTCACCAGCGGGGCGGCGTGGCGGTTTGAATGGACGGGCGACGCTTCATCCGAGACAAGGTCTTGACTGGCGTCCGCCCGGTCGGGTGTACGTTTGGCTGTTGCCTATTTGGCTGGTGCTTGTTCGGTGCCTATATAGCCAGCGCTGGAGGGTGGTAGGGCACGCCCCTGCCTTTACTTTCGCTCCCTCTTCGCCTTTGCCCTTCTCGCCTCCCCGCCTTTGAGACGAGAAAAAGGAAAAAAAGTCGGGAGAGAGTCGCTACATTTTTTCTCCTCTGGTTTCGATCGCTCGCACCGGAGATGTCGTGGTCGAGTGCACCGCCAACCCAACAGCCGCTTGGCACAGAGGAAAGGGTTCCTCCCCGCAGATGTTTCAAGTGGAGGGTAACGACGGGGCCGCGGAACCAGCGGCCGGAAGGAGATCGTGGTGCCCGCCGGTTCTATGAGCGAGTTCGACTCCCTTCATCCTTCGTCTGCGGGATGCTACACCACTACGGGTGGAGGTGCACCATCTCAACCCCAACCTGTGCTCCACATAGCGATCTTCATGACGCTGTGTGAGGCATTCTTGGAGATCGAGCCCACTGGGCGTTGTGGAAGTACTTCTTCCATGTCTGATTGTGGAAGGATAAGGCGGCGGATGCCACGGTGTCCATGGGAGGTGCGGCCTGCAGCAAGCAAGATCGTCATGGGTCGGAGTACATCCCTTGAAGCCGCCGTCGTCCGAATCGGGGGTGGCACTCCGAGTGGCTTTATGCTCGGAACCTGGGAGGTAGCGCCCCGGTCTTCACTGGTCGTCTCCCTGAGTCGAAGGAGGAATGGGGCTGGGGCCCTGATAAAAGGGAGAAGAAGAAGATGGCGCCGATTCTGGAGCGGATCGAGCTCAATGAGGAGCGGGCTCGACCGGCGAAATTGTTGTACGTGCGTTCATGAGAATGCGCGTGCAACCCCTTATGGAAAGGGCGCGCCCGATGTACTCGTACAGCGGGGCGAATGACCCCATGAGGATGGTCACAGTAGAGCTCACCGTGTCGGAGCTTGAGGTCGTGGGTGGCCGTTGTCTTGGTCGGGGCGCCACTGGGGCGGCGGTGGCGGCCTCGACCCCTTCTTCGGCGGGAACCCCGGTTTGGTAAGCCAATGATTCCTTCCTCTTCTCCTTCCATCCCTTGGCCTTTAGCATGCGGTTTGATCGGCGCTTTTGTGCTCCCCGTGGGCGGGCAGATGGTGTCCCGCTTCTTCGCTGGAGAAGCAGCAGAAGGCCCAGGCTCGCGAGGCTGCTGCCCTAAAGGAATCCGACCGCAAGAAGCGGCAGGAGGAGGAAAGGAAGAAGAAGAGGAGAGAGCGCGCGATTAAGATCGCGCGCGGCGAGGAGACCTCCATATCGACTGCTGTCAGTATGGCCGATGCGGAGTCGTCCTCGAGCGATGGTGGTGGCGACAGCTTCGATGATCCGTATGAGGCCTTCCTCGGGCCGCAGACCGGTGGCCAGCCCAACGAGGGCGCCAGCACGGGCGTCGCCATCGTCGGGCCCCAGGCAGAGGTCCCCTGGGGGGAGATGTCCCTGGGGAAGCGGAAGGGCGATTCGCCTCCACCGGGGAGGCCGGTGAAGAGGACGCAGCTGCTGCTGCCGTTCCCTCGCTCGACGGTGGCATGCTCTGGAGCGGAGGTGGTTCAGTGAGATCCGGCGCCGGGTCTGCCTTCGGTGGAGGTTGGGACGTTGAACGCCGAACCATCGCCGTCAGTAGAATTGGGACCACCGTCGGAGGCTCCGGAGGGGTCGAGGTGCGAGAAGAATCTGGCACCCCTTGACGGGTCGGGGTCCCGGCCGGAGGCCGCAGGAGACGAAGGAGAACTTCCGCTGTCGCCGCCGGGACCTGTGCCAGCTGGCGCCATCCTGGCGCCTGTTGCGGCCCTGACGTTGGGACCCAAATGCCCGACAGAGGGGGTGATCCAGACGCCGGAGGCGGTTGACACCGAGCCACAGGTGGAGGCGGCGCACGTCCACCCGTGACCTCGACACTGCCTCAGGCTAACCTTGTCGGCGGCGATCCGACCCGTGAGCCGTTGCTCGTCTTTGGACATCGAGGCAGAGGCCAGGTCGTGGGGGCCTGCCAAGAGGGTGCGCAACGGGTGGAGGCTCACCTGAGCTAGATTCGGCAGGGTCTGGCTTTCGCCCTTGGCTCAGCTGACGGGGCGCTGAAAATCATCTCTGACATCACCCGTCCGACCATCCAGGTAAGCCCGCCCGACCGCTTAGCTTCCGTCTTTGACTTGCTTTAGCGGCCAGCAGGCTAAATGTCGTGCCCGGGCTTTTGCAGTTGTTAAAGGATCAGTCGGGAGAGAAGTCGGCGTCCCTCCACATTTTGCACGAGCGGATGATGGCCGCCGCGAAGGAGGACGGTCGTCAACACTCCGAGCCACGCGAGGCTCGGGAATCCCTGGCACGCGAGCGGGCGGAGGCGGAAGAGACCCGACGGGAGCTGCTCGAGAAGCATCGGATAACCGAGTCCCAGGAGGTGAGGATATCCGAGCTCGAGGCACTTTTGGCGGCGCCAACAGCGCCAAGGATGCCGTTGTTGCCGCAGAAAAGGCCGCGCGATCGGAGGCGGTGCGCCTTCAAGGCGAGCGCGACCAAGCCCGGGCGGAGTCGGACTCTGCCAGGAAGGACGCCTCGCGTGAGCAGGAGGCACGGGCCAAGGCCGAGGAGGACCTCCAGCACCTGGAGACTTCCACAGCTAGTAAGCAAACCGATCCTGGCCCAGCCTTCTGCGATCGGATCGTTGAACCTTCTTTTTGACTTTGCTTCAATACGTAGAGTTGCGGAAGGATCTCAGCGACGCCGTGGAGGCACAGAAGTTGGCAGTGGAGGAACGTGATGCAGCGGTTACGTCACGCGCGGTGGCCTTGACGGCAAAGGAGACGGTGGAGAAGGACTTGCTCGTGCAAGCCGCCGAGCTGACGACCCTTCAGGTGGTCGACGGGGAGATCCGTGATCAAGTGCTTGGGACCGCTAGACAAGGTCCAAGCTCGCTTGCCGCCGTGCTGGCCCCCGTGCCGGAGCACATCAAGAGCTCGGTGAGCGAGGGGATCGAGCTCGAGGCTTGTCCGACGCTGGTCTTCGCCCTTTCCCACTACAGCGGAATCGACCTTGACGTTGTCGTGATGGGGCGCGCGTAACCGGACCGATTTAAGAGGTCGAAGGCTTCAGAACTGTGTCAACTCAAGCACGCCACGGCGATCGCCAGTCGGATACCACCAGAGAGCATCCTCCACCGAAAACAGGAGGAAAGTTAAACGTTTTGATTTTTGTAATAACTTTGTTTTTGTAATGAACTGAAGTTTCGTTTTGGTCGGGCCGTTCCGCAGGCCTGATTCTATTTTTCGCGATTTCCCAAAGATGATGAACATTCGATGACCGTAGTTTTTAGGAACCGCGGAGGTTGCATAAGTGTGGGTCGACATGTTAGCACTTTTGGGAGGGCTCAAAAAAGAACAAGGACCCAAGGAGCAAAACGCTCGCTCGCACTCATCACGGGAAAGGAGTGTCTCCGACCAGCAGTGGCTCGAACCACACGGGCACTTCCCTTTACCATGAAGCACTACTGCTGATCAGAGGCATTGGGCGAGGTAAGTAGCACTTGGGTCGAGAGGGTTACCGTTAGGTAGAACCGAACGACCGGTCGGGTCACCGATCCGTGTGAGTGAGCAGATCTGCGGCCCTCGAGCGGCACGTGGGAACCAAGCTCACGATTTCCACGCGGCGCTTGATCTCAGAAAAAGGGGAAACGCGCGGGAATAAGGAAAAGCTTAGGGAAACAATTCACCTTATCTTTTTCTCCGCGAGGTGGGAATGTCGTGGCAGCTGGGTCTTCTGCTCGGCCCTTGGGCCGGGGCGGCCTAGACGGGTGATGCCTCGCGCCACCGTCAACATGACCAACCTGCCCGGGTCAAAATCAAGAGTCGCTGCGCGCCTTCTGGCCGGCAGGTCCTTTAGCCCCGCTTGTCTAGTCGTATTTTAATGCGAGGCGGGAGACGTGATCGACACGCCTGCCGCCGGACGTGGAGTTAATGCGGCGTCGCGGCGCGTTGCGGCAACGCCGCTGACCGCTCCGCCCGTGCATATAATCGGGCCGAGGAGCAACCATGCATAGCCATTCTTGTTGTCTTCCTATTATCCCTTTGCTCTTCGCGATAAGGAGGGAAGGAGAAGACTCAAGTGGTGATGGCGAGCGGGGGCGACGATCGGAGGGCCGGCAAGCGGGAGGCGGCGGCGGATCCCCTGGGGTCGGACCCCAAGAGATCCCGCACCATCGCCCGGTCGTCCTCGCGTGCGAGGAGAGGGGGGCTCGCACTGCCCCTGTCGACCTTCCGCATCAGGGATCCTCTTTTGGAGTGAGCTTCTCCGCTCAATGCCAGGATGGTTTTGATTCTGACTTGCTGACGCCGAGCTTTTTCCTTCTTCACTGCAGAGCTTCTGGCTCGGGATCAGGTCGGTCGTCAGCCGCGGTCACGATGACCGCCCCGGCAGGGGAGGCGGGCACCGCTGGGGACGCTCCGGATGCTCCTCCGACCGCCTCGAGCGGTCCCCTGGGGGCTCGAGCCGCGTCTGTGATGACGCGACTAGAAGTCTCCCTGCGGATCTGAGCCACAGCGGCCGCCGCCCAGGAGGCGGAGATGCTACGGCAGCGGGCCTGGATCCGAGCCCTGGAGGAGAAGCTCACCGAGGCGCGTGAGGAGGCGCGGGCGTTGCGGTTTCGGGCCGGCACCGCGTAGGAGGAGCTGGCCAAGACGCACGAGGAGCGGACCTGCGCGAAGATCTCATGAACGTGTTTCGGCCTTTTCGAGAGCATGGCCAGAGCTTGTGCCTCTAGGGGTGGGGCTACAGAGCGCCGAGCGTAATGAGCTACATTACGCCTTTGGCCTCTCCCGCGCAGCCAATGCCCTGGCCGACCTACCTCGCGCTTTACGCGAAGCGCTCGCCGCGAGGGGCGGAGGTCGCTGCCGCCGTGGCGAGTATGTGCTTGGCTTTCTTTACCGCATGCCACCTTCGATCCGATCGGGACCGTCGGCGGGGTCGAAGGAGATGCAGACCGGGCGCGGGCTAGAGTGTCGCCGGCGGCGGAGAACGTGGTAGGGCTCATTGCGGTCGACGCGAGCAACGACAGCTCTGAGGACGACGACTTCGCCGGATGAGCCTCCAGGCGGTCGTGTCTGACTTTTGCTTCTCGAAGGTGTAATCGTGTGTATGTCTGATGTCATGGATTTTGGGGGATTTTGCCAGATATTTCGCATTTCTTTTCTGTAATGTACACTCATCGAGTGACCATAGCCCTCAGGAGCCGCGGGGGTCGCTAGAGCGTAGGTCGGAGTGCAAGGGCTTTGAGGCAAATGCGAAAAACGGCAAAGGGCCCAAACAGTCCAAAAGACACGTCCGAGATCGACCATGGATCGCCACGCGTGGGCTTCCCCTTTTCCACGAGGCGCTACTGCATGGCATGAGCCGTTGGCGCTGGGCCATAGCGCCCGGGTTGAGAGGGTCACCGCTCGCAAGGGATCTAACGGCCGGTCGGGACGCTATCTTAAATAACATACAAACAAAGAGCCCCGAGCAGCGTCGCGAGACCGAGATGTGGTCGGTCGCGACACTTTCGAACCCGAGGGATTTGGTAAAAACGTGCGAATAAAGATGAAGGTCAGGGACAGAATCTCCTTAGCTTCTCAATATCCTAGGCGTTTGACATAGCGTGATCCTCGGCGCCGCTGCATCGAAAGGTGCCGAGTCGGAGGATCCCCATGGCGCTTAAGGGAACCGGACGACGGCATGTTTGAACGGCAACACGCTCTCTGCTCCGGAGGTCCGATAGAAGACCTTGGCCCCGGGTCCCGGGTCGGGGACGCCATGGGCAAGATCTTGCCGCCAGGCGATGCTCCAACGGTGGGGAAGCACGAAGACCGTGTGACCCCGGCGATTGTTGGAGAAAAAGCCATCAAGGAGGAGATGGGAATCTGGAGATCACGAAGATGACGCGAGGCCCCTACAGCGCGCGCTAACCGCTGTTTCAGAGAACCAAATAAATTTGTAAGTCTAGGGCATGCCCGCTCATGAATGGTTAGACTCGAGTCCAAGATGTATCTTGATTCGGGCGAATATCCCTACTTCCATTAAGTGGTGGTGGATCTCATTGCTCGAGTATGGCGGATTACAAGCGAGAGCTAAGGACAGTCCTTAACGCTCGTTCGAGTAAGGAGCCCGAGAGCTCAGTGGTGCTCACTCGGGTCGGAGGCCCGTGAGGCGGATGAGCGAACGAGGCAAAATAAAGCGAATCTGTCCCCTTCCCTAGAGGGCCTGCCTCCCTTTATATAGTCGGAGGGGGCAGGTTACATGGGAATACGGAGGAAAGATGTAGGGGTATACTATGCCCGGGAGTCCCGGTCTTCGGTCTTGGCGCCTGACAGGTCGCTGTCCATCCCACGCCCGGGTTGGTAGACACAACGGACAGTGTTCCATTGGGAAGGTGCGCACCTGCCCTCTGTCCGCTTGTCAGATGCTGACGTTCCTTATGCTGTCCCCTGGTACCGCCTTGAGACGGAGCGTGTTCCTCCATTGTGCCTGACGGGGTGAAGGGACTGGTGCTTGACTTAGCAGCCCTCCGGTATTGTCTCGGGAAGGGGCCTGGGACCGGCGACCGGCTTGGAGTTGACCGTTAAGCGACGGAGATTTACCGAGGCTCCGTCCGGGAGTCTGGTCGGAGCCCGTGGGAACACCCGACCAGTTGCCTGGTCGGAGCGTGTGGGGACGCCCGATCGGTAGCCCGGTCGGGGTGCCCCCGGCAGGCTTGATTGAGACCGAGTAATCCTTCGTGTCCCTTTGGGCCTAGAGATGGGCCCAAGATGGTTCATCCGGCGATCCAGCTGATATTTAGGGATAATCCCATCTGCGAGGGGCGAAGGCTTTGATAACATCCCTTCCAGCACTCTGTATCGTCGTTAATCTGGATTCTGAGTCCAGATGACTGAGAGAAATACGATCTTGAAATAGATGTATACTTTGCTGTGGGGTACCCCTGGTAGGAGTATTCGTCAATAAATGTACTCCCAATCGATACCTACCTTCTTCCCTAGTTAAGAACTTCCAATTCTTTAGTTAAGAGACATATATTTCAAACATCAACAATGATATCGAATAAACTAATTATATAGTGTAATAGCTTGCAAATCTTTTGACTTCAATAAAACAAAATAAGGGTACTAATGATGACATCTAATCTCTAAATAGGTTAGGTCCTAATCCCATTCGAGGATATGTGGTTCGGGCAAGTTCCTAAGTCGTTGTACAACTCCAAAGAAAATTTTGGCAACATCTCTCCACCGTTCTCCAGATATACGTCTCGACAACAGGTTAAGAGGGGTGTGTATCCGAAGAATACCAGGGAGACACTACCGAAATCTACTTTGGAGTTGTACAACAGTTCAGAAACTTGCTCGAACCATAGATCATCGAACTATCTAAAAATGTAGATAATTCGAGATTGCTTACTTATAAATATGCTCTTTCGATCGACATATTTATAACTAAGCACCCTCGAACAGGAGACGTAGGTTTCACAACCTAAACTCTAACATTCATCATATGACAACAACAATAATTCCAGATTAACATGAGAGCACTACAATGATAATTAAATAGATATGTGCTTGTCAAATAAAAGATGTGAAATCTGATAGGATATACATGTTTCAGTGCAACTTAAACTTTCTTCACAATATATCAAAATTGTCTAGTACAAAATTAAAGGGTTTGAAGGAATGCTCTTATTTTAAAGAAAACCATAAATTCTACAAAAGGAGAGGAAATTTCCTTAAGCTAGGTCTTCAAATTTACCCTCTTAACGCACCCACCTTTGAGGATTTCAAATTTTCTCATCCAAGTATTGTTTCCAACCGAAATATGTACTGTTTTTTGGGTGTCAGCGGAGAAATCTCCTCTAGAACAACAACTGAGGAGAGTTCAGCCCGAGAGGTATAAATAACCTAACGAGACATATCACAATCGGTTCATACTAAAGAAACGATAGATATGTGAATGCTCGTCACTATCGGTTCTTATAAAAGAAGCGATAGTGATGTGCTTGTTCATCACCATCGGTCTTATGTGAAGACCGATAGTGATGAGTATGCACATCAATACCGCTTCTCACATAAGAACCGATTGTGATGTTTCCAGTGCTACACCACAATAGCTTCTAACTTGAGAACCGATAATGATTATTATTAACACATCTCTTAAGTCATCTATCGTAAACGTTTTTTTCTAAAAATTTTAAAACCAACCCAAATAAAATGACGGTGATATACCATTCTATGGTATTGTGTGCCATATGGGTTATGGTACGAGAAACCATCGTGTATAATAAAACTCCTTATAGCGCCTGGGATTGGAGGCCAGAGAGCCTGTCCACGTGTCGCCGCGCCATTTTGCGAAAAAGCCCCTCTGTTTCTTCGAAATTACGGATAGGTTCTTCGCGATTTTTTGTGAGACAGAGATGTTTTTTTTCTTCGCGTTTGGGTCCCTGGCACGGTAATTTACGGAAAAGCCTCCCGTTAAGTTCAAGTCGCGAACAAGCCATTTTCTAATTTTTTAGATAGCGAACGGGTCCAAAAAAATAATAAACAGGTCCCTGCTTCTTACGTTCAGGTCCTTTCTCTGTTTTTCCCGAAAAAAAAGTTTTCATCACCGAAAAAACCCGAAAAAATGTTTTCGTCGCCGAAAAAACCCGGGAAAAAAGTTTTCGCCGCTAAAAAAACCCGAAAAAAAAATTTTCACCACAAAAAAAACACAGATTCGTCGAAGGTTTATAGCAACTTATGGATTTGCCGACGGGTCATAACCGCGGATTTTCGTCGAAAGTTTATAGCGGTTCATGGATTCGCCCGCGGGTCCGAGCAGCCTTTTAAAAAAGGAAATACATAAAAAAAAACTGTTTTCCCCGGAATTTTTTCCCAACACCAGAGAAATGTGTGCAGCTCTATGTCTAGACTTTTTCCTCAACTCGATTTTCCAACCCGGAAAAAATGTTTTCGTCGCCGAAAAAACCCAGAAAAAAGTTTTCGCCACCCAAAAAACCCGGAAAAAATGTTTTCACCAAAAAAAAACAGATTAAATCGAAGATTTATAGCAATTTATGGATTTGCCGCGGGTCGAACTGGGTTTTAAATCGAAGATTTATAGCGGTTCATGGATTAGCGCGGTCGAAACGACCTTTTAAAAAGGAAATACATAAAAAAATCCGTTTTTCCCAAAAAAAATTTCCCCAGCACCAGAGAAATGTGTGCAGCTCTATGTCTAGACTTTTTCCCCAACTCAATTTTCCGTCTCAATCTCTGATATTTTTTTAAACGTGTATTATTACTCGGTGAACGCGTATAGTGTTAGGCTCGACAAAAGAAGGTTGTCGTCTCTAATAATTTTTCGCCCTTTTTCCTCTAGACTATTTTTTACCGGTGGGTGGTTTTGCGAAAATAAAAAAATGCATCCCGTCCCTTCGATCGGTGGTTTTGTAAAAAGGACCCTATCATTTCGTATATTCGCATACGGGTCATTCGCCTTTATTTTTCATTTCCCAAAAAAATCCGTAGTTTTTGTATTCGTAGTTGGGTTCTCCATTTTTCCTGGAAATTTTTTTTTCATCACTAGAGATATGTGTGCAGCTCTATCTCTTGACTTTTTCCCCAACTCGATTTTCCATTTCGATCTCTGATATTTTTTTAAACGTGTGTTATTACTCGGTGAACACACAGAGTGTTAGACTCGACAAAAGAAGGTTGTCGTCTCTAATAATTTTTCGCCCTTTTTCCTCTAGCCTATTTTTCACCGGTGGGTGGTTATGTGAACATGTATTATTACTCAGTGAACGCGTAGAGTTTTAGACTCCACAAAAGAAGGTTGTCGTCTCTAATAATTTTTCGCTTTTTTTCCTCTAGACTATTTTTGACCAGTGGGTGGTTTTGCGAAAATAAAAAAATACATCCGGTCCCTTCGATCGGTGGTTTTGCAAAAAGATTTAAAATATTTTGAAATCGTAAATAGGTCGTTCCGTCGGTTATTTTGAAAAAAAGGACTGCGGTTTATGAATTCGATTTACAAAAACTCATACGATTTTTTCTCATGGCAGCATATGTGCGATCCTACCTAGTCTTTTAATGAGCAAAAGGGGAAGAGTGGGACGAATAAGCTTGATACCCATGCAAGTATCAATCAAGCCTAGCCCTTTTATGAAACCAATAAACTAGTAGAACCATCGCTGTCTAAACTGGTCATTCCCTTTTGTCTAAATACAAACTTCAGTACCTCCTCCATCTAAATTTATAGGATATAATATTTTAATGGTTTTATTCATAAATGTAACGTGTATTTTATGTTTCTATGTAAAAATCAGTGTGATGTTTCCTTTATACCCCTAATAATTTACTTGATATTCTTTACATGCATGTATTCAATATAATACTTAGAGATAGTAATTAAGGGTAGTTTAGTTATTTTTAATGTCCTCTTAGTTTATATGACAAAGGAAAATATGTCCCATAAACTTAGACGGGGAGAGTTAAAAACTATATAGTATCAAATTATTAGAATAGAATAGTTACCTCTAAAATATCATCTAATCATTCTCTCCTCTAGTATATATAGCAGCGCTACTCCAACAAAGATGAAAGGACAGCAGGTAGCACCGTTGATCACCTAAATTCTAAATTAATTGTGACGTTACATTCAACTACAAATATTGCATTTTTTTGTACATGCCCTTAACTGGGGGGAAGCCCTTAAATGGCTTTGTACATACCCTTAACTGGGGGGAAGTTTCGAGGGCCATGGGCTATGGTACACTCAAGAGTAAAGAGTACCACTGTTTCTTAAATGCAGTATTAATTTGACGGGAATGGAATACTCCTAGAGGAGTATGAAAGTATCGGCTGCTTCACTATTTCCTGGAGGATGATGACTGGATTGGCATTTCCTGTCACTTGGATCCAATTTAGAACAACATATTTCAGTACAAGTTTCGAAGAAACCGCACTATATTATACATTTCTTTCAAAATTTCTGTACTCCAAACTTGCCCCGGCCCGTTGAGATTGATCAAGAGCAAGACATTTTCCTGATCCATCACTGTTGGGAGTGTGCACAAAGCTAATTAGTCGCCCTGCTTATAAACAATCGTATAGCAGTATTAACTAATTGAGCATGTGGAAGAGCGATATTCCTTCCACAAAACAAACAGAGACGTTGTAAAGAGTCTGGAATGGGACGGTGGCGGTTGAACAATTAATGCATCGTGAGAATAAGGGTATGTTTGATTTGATGATAAATTTATCTCACTAAATCTTACTAAAATTTAGTTATTAATCTTTTGTTCAAAGATTGACGATAAAATAAACTAACGGTAATGCTAGGTATCGGACGTCCTAACACTCCGCAACATTTTTTTCTACGCGTGCAACATTTTCTACCAACGCGTGCAACATTTTCCTTCGACAAACAGTGAAATTTGCTACAGTAAAGGGATGTTGCAAGCGTTCAAAAAATGTTACACGCGTTGGTAACAAATGTTGCACACGTAGAAAAAAAATGTTTCGCGGGCGTCCGAAGAAAAACAAAAAATCGGACGTCCGACTGGTAGTACGTGCCATAAACTAAAGAACTAAGGGAGACGAGAATCTTACCAAAATTTGGTAACAAATGAGGCCTTTTTGCTTTGCTTCCCATGGTTGTTAATGTTTGTCTTACTAAATTTGGTAAACATTTGGTTTACTACCAAATTTTGGTAAGAATCCCTTATCCCTCAGTTCTCTAGTTCATTTTTTTTGTCAATATTTGGCTAAAACATTGGTATCTAATTTGATGATCAAATTTTGGTAAGGTTTAGTAAGATAAATTTGTCATCAAATCAAACCGCCTCATGATAATTGCCAAATTTGATCAACAGTACTAAAATTTGGTGAGACAAGCATTGATAACTATGAGAAGCAAACCAAATAGGCCTAAATACAAGAGGAGAAGGACTTCTATGCATCACCTCATAGTACAAATTGTATGGATCATGAAGCAAATAAAAGAATAAATAATTACAGGCTATTCTTCATTCATATTTTAATATTTATATAGTTTTTTTAAAAAATAATACGTAGAAACCTCTGTTTTGGAGTGACTCGGTACTAGCTTACAACGGTTAAAAAATAATACGTAGAAACCTCTGTTTTGGAGTGACTCGGTACTAGCTTACAACGGTTGCCTGGTATCCTTCCGGTGTGCCGTGTTGATGCTTGTCTAGTGCTTAGACTATATATAGCTGTAGTTATCAGTACATGGGCACGTATGAATAGACTGGTTGCGGGTCAGTTGAGCCGAAAAGTCTGTCCTGTCGTATGAATAGACTGGTCATGGGTCAGTTGAGCAGAGCTCGGTCCTGTCTATTGAGTGGCTAGTCAGAGATACCATAGCGATGAACACCAACATTCAACCTTGCCAATAGATCAGGTGCAAACCAATTTTATTATATAAACTTCGTAAAAACTATATGTATAAATTTTTTAATAATTTTTAAAAATTATTATATATAGAAAAGGTTAACTTTTACAATCTTACAAATTTTAAAGACCAAACTCAATCGTATTTAAAAGATATGAAATTGAACAGCGAGCTAGATAGTGATTTTTGGGAATTTTTAAAAACTTATATATATATAATTTTTATAAAATTTACACAATATTTTGCACCTGATATGCCCCCTGCCAACAAATACAATCCAACTGTATCGATATCGCCACATGAGTTGAAAGTGTACTGTTAATTTTTTCGTACAGGTTTGTAGTCACTGCTTAGCTTATGTCGTGATGACAGTTGAACTTTACCGATGACCAAAAAAAAAAAAAACCGTCACTTAATAGTAGATTGTACAATTCAGGTAACTCATTGAGTAGTGGATCAACCCAACATGTTGAGCTAGTAGTGCTGGTGCATGAATGAATTAATGGTCAATGATTTGTGGTATTTCTCCAGCGACATTACAAGATTCTCTGCAAGGATCAACAGGCAGGCTAAAGTACTGTACTGCATTTAATTAGTACTTCTACGAACCTTCCATATGTAAATGCTGCTCCAGCTAAACTTTAGCCACGTAGCTCCAATCACATCATAACGTGACATCACCTGACAAGTTAGCAGGAACTGCAGAATAGTGCAGAAGATGCCAACGATTAAGGTTGCCCACGATAGCCTAATGTTGCTGTCTGCAGGCACGGAACGGTGAATTGTCGCACAAAAGCAGCAGAATCGCATGGTTTTCGGTAGCTTAATTATGCCGTTATGCGTCATTGGATTACTACTACTGTAAGTTTGCAACCAAGTATGTATTATCAGTAAACACGATTCCTGATACCGCGATAAGTCAAAAATGAAGACCATTCGTATCATGAGCGGCCGATTAGCACCTTCAATCACGGCGGCGGCGGAGGAGGAGGAGGAGGAGGAGGAAGAGGAAATTACCGCTCGAATCAAGGGCCTGTTTGGTAGGGGTTCTTCAGATTCTGAAAATCTGGTGAAGTTGAAAATTTTAGCTTTACCAGATTCATGAAGTTGGAGCTGTGAATACATTAAGAGTGTTTAGATGGATCATTTTGTTTACATTTTAGACTAAAAATATAAACTTAATTCACTTCATTTTAGCCTATAAGTTTTAAATCTCAGATGAAGTTGAAATTTGAAACTCTACCAAATTAACAGACCCCAAGTCCCCAAGTCGACCCTCCTATTTCCAAACGTAGGAGAAAGTACTGCAAGTGCATCGTTTCCAGTGGGTCTAAATTAGCACGTACGGTGAGAGAGACGTACTACTGCACTTCATTAGCTAGCTAGTAGGCAGATTTAGACTGGCTCGTACGTTTCAAAAAAGAAAAAAAAATGAAGAAGTTTAAAGTGGCTCGCTACAGGCCTGGGCGTTCGGTTTAACCGAAAAATTCGGTTTCGGTTTTCGGTTTTTTGAGAAATTCGGTTATTCCAAAACTAAAACCGAACTATGTTTGAAAATTTCGGTAACCGACAATTCGGTTAACCGATAGTTCGGTTTCGGTTTCGGTTTTAACCGAATTAACCAGAGTTTGATTGTTAGGTTTTTTTGTTGGACGGTGTAGAGTCAATAGCGTAGATAACAAAATGACCATCATACACAGAAGAAATTCCATTGAGGAGAGCATATGATTTACCTGCCAGAAAGAGAAGAAGACAATCCCTTTGATGCATAAGAACTTTGCAAAGAGAACAAGACAATCCCTTTGACGCCATCAGTCAGGAGAGCCGGTTTCTTACAGTTAGATTCAGACTTCAATCTGCAAAACAAGAGATTTCAGGTAACATGATTTACAGCACATACATCGGCTCACGCATTACCCCATCTTGAATATTCTATCAACATACGTTGGTTCCCTTGTTCCGACATGAAACACCACCAGAAAGCAGCATCCAACAAAAATGGACATGTACGCTATCCACCGGTACTGTGGATGAAGAAATAAAGACCAGTTTAGTAAAAGAAACACAAACAGCATTTTTCTTTTTCTTTTTGGAGCGACCAGATATATAAGTAGCTCAAATCTAACGAATCGAAAAGGTTAGACTATCACTTGAAGAACAATGTCCGAGAATGCTTTACTTTCATTGCACCAAAACTGCCAGGGCAATCGCATATAAACCAAGATTCGCCACCTGTATTTGTAATTAAGTAGTGAGCATCTACCCATGCGAACAATTGTTTCAATGGAACAAGATAAGATATATCAAACAAGTAGGCATAAATTATTTGAACAATGAGTTTATGTCACTTTCAATCAGAAAAAAAACACAGTAGGAAGATATCTTGTTTTATTTAGAATCCATTCACTTTGTACAAAAAATTAGTAAAATAGCAAGACTGTGAAGAATAAGTTCAACTACATAATTCGTAGAATACCAATAAAAATAGGTGTTCATAAGATGACCATGCTAGTACTCACCACAGTGAATGCATTTCTGCAGCTTCCTAAGGCTACCCGGCTTGTGGCCATCACCCTCGCCAGTCGCCAAGTTGAAGTTGAGTACTGGAGTCAGTGCCGCAGGCCCGCAGGGGAGGGGAGGGGAGGGGCGGCGGCGGGAGCCTGGAGTGGCCGAGTGGGGATTGGGGAAGCCGGGAAGGGAGGCCGGAGGGGTGGGGCGCACCTGGAGACTGGAGTGGCCGAGTGGGGAAGGCCGGAAGGGGAGGGGCGGCGCGTCGGCGTCAGGAGGCTGGAGCCAAGGGAGGGGAGGAGCGGCACGCCGGCGCCTGGAGGCTGGAGCCGAGGGAGGGGAAGGGCGGCGCTTGGGGAAGTCGGGATTCGCCGATTCGGGAGGGAGGGCGCCGCCTGCAGTGTGAGGGCCTGAGGGGAATTAGCATGTGCTAGGGTTACTGAGTGTCTGAGTCTGAGTTCACGTTTTGACGTTCACATGTGCTACTGCTAATCCGGTTAGTTCGGCTAACCGAGCTATAAAACCGAATAAACCGAAAAAAATTCGGTTATTTCATATAGATAACCGAATCAATAACCGAACAACTCGGTTTCGGTTTTTTCGGTTTCGGTTTCGGTTTTTGGTTTTCGGTTTATTTGCCCAGCCCTAGCTCGCTACATCGTGTACAGAAAGAGGCTGGGATGGATAGAAAAGTAGGTAGTACAGAGACCGCGCAGCTAATTTGGCAGGCAATCCGCGGGATCCGGCTAAGCAAACGTCCCTACCATGAACGCTAGCAGCAGCTTACCTTCGTCGTCGTCCTAATTACTACACTCCAACAAATGGATGTTGATCTTTGTTGATGGAGATGGAGGAGTCAAGGTGATTCGTCACCCACGCATGTCAGCATGTGCGCCCCTGCACCAACTATCACGGCACCGGCGTAAACTACCTCTCGCTCACCGAGGTAGCTACATCAGCTAGCTAGGCGACGGACATGGCACTGATGCAAACCAAAACTGACCTGAAATACCATACCTACATTACACGCACTTCCATTGCGATCGATCCAGATGTATGTGCAGCGAAGCATCCAAAGCACACAGCATTCTAGCTACCGTCAGAATGCTAGTACTACCAGGACTAGTCTGTGCTGTACTCGTGTGTTTTGGTTTTACTGTGCTGTCAAAATGTCTGCTCTAGCTCGTACGAATTCTAAGAGACCCGCGGATGGCCGGAGCCGTCTATTTAATCTCATATCCGGCCACTAGCTAGTACTACATCTGTGCACAATTAGCACGAGCTAGCTTAGCTAGACAAAGACAAGCTCCCGACCGGCCGACGATGGCGAAGGTCACGGAGGCCGCAGGCCGGCAGGTGGCGTCGTTCGTCCTCGGCTCCGTGGCGACGCTCACCGTCATTCTGCTCCTCCAGTACCGGCCGGCGGAGTTCAGCCGCACGAGGGCGCCGGTGCAGTTCTCCGGCTGGAGAGATGATCACCGGAACGGAACATCAGCAGCGGCAGCAAGACAGGTGATTGCAGGTGGCGCAGGAGCTGACCAACAAGTTGAGGCTAACGTCACAAAGGCCAAAACTACTACTGCTACTACCGTTCTAAGTGGTCGTCCCAGTACTGATCATGAAGAAGAGGTTAATTAATTTGCTATAGTTTAATTCAGTTCTTCTTGATCCGTTGATTGATTAATAACGAATCAGTTTGGTAGGTTTGATTAAGCTCGAGCTATATATACATATATAGACGGTTCTCTTTACATTGATTTCGTGCACTAGCTGATCATCTATGGTGGTGGTGGTACGTGTTTATGCACGTCGGAACAAGAGAGCGCATCAGGAACTTGAGGGTGTGGTGCTTACTTGTAGTAGCAACTCATTCAACACACGAATCGCCATTTGGCGCAAAATCCAGTTTCAGAATTTTCTCAACCTAGCTATTACGTACGTATGGGTTATGATGACTACTGAATTCTTCAGAATTTTGATTGATTCCCACTACGTGTTCTCCAGTTCTTCTCTGAAATTTACAAGTAATATATGGTTATATCTAAAATTAAAGTATGTATATATGCTCTACAAAATCTTCAGCTGGTGCAATTAATGGAGTTTTCTTCTTGTTGGTAGCTAGCAAGCTAGTGTGCGTAAACAAGAAAAGGAAAACCCATCTAATTAAGCGGCAAGTAGTACTAGCTAGGAAAACCAAGTTTTGTTTGTTGACAATAATTGAAAGAAGTTAAACAGTGCCTAATTAATTTTTCTGCGCCATATACGTACATGCATATATACTGACGCGTGTTGTGCCACGTCAGGCGGGGGAATTCCGGGGTTTGGCGGAGGCGGTGGAGCGGATCGCGACGGAGGACAGGACGGTGATCATCACCTGCGTGAACCACGCGTGGGCGGCGCCCAACTCGCTGCTGGACCTCTTCCTGGAGAGCTTCCGCATCGGCGACGGCATCGCGCACCTCCTGGATCAAGTCCTCATCGTGGCCATGGACCCGACGGCGTTCGCCCGGTGTAGGGCCGTGCACCCCCACTGCTACCTCTACACCATGGACGGCGTCGACTTCACCTCCGAGAAGTTCTTCCTCTCCAAGGAGTACCTCGAGCTCGTCTGGAGCAAGCTTAAGCTCCAGCGCCGCGTCCTCGAGCTCGGATACAACTTCCTCTTCACCGTACGTCTAAGCATATCTATGAATCTTTTTTTAAGTAAACGGCAGGAGTTCTATCATACATTAAAGAAAAAGATAAAAACACTACAGCCGCAAACGACACAACCTAAAACCATACGGAGAAAACAGAGGGCGGATCCAAAGAAAACCTGCTGAGAAGCTCTGGAAGAAACGAGCCCCTCCCCCTGATCCTAAAAAGATGAAGGAGAACGGAATTGCTATAGTTCGGACGTCTGAATTTTTCGGACGCATTGCAGCATTTTTTTCTACGTGTGTAACATTTTTTGTCAACGCGTGCAACATTTTTCTTCGACAAACAGTGAAATGCGCCACAGTAAACAGATGTTGCAAGCGTTGAAAAAAATGTTGCGCGCGTCGAAAAAAAATGTTTCAAATGTTGAAAAAAAATATTGCAAGAGGCGTCCGATGGAATAAACAGTATCGGACGTCCGAGCGCTAGTTCTTCCCAAAAGAGAAACAACCACCTTTAATTAGGAAGGAAAAGAAAATACGAGGACCTTCTTTTCTCTGGACTTTAACTAATTAAGAGAAGAAAGAAGAAAATACAAGGGATCCTAAAATATCCATGGATCTTGCAACTAATTAACATGATATATCTCTGAATTTGTGAGCATTAATTACTTTCTCTCATCTTTGTAGGACGTTGACATCATGTGGTTCAGAAACCCGTTCAAGCATGTGACGGTCTACGCGGACATAACAATCTCCAGCGACGTCTTCTTCGGAGACCCTGACAACATGAACAACTTCCCAAACACGGGCTTCTTCCACGTGAAGCCGAACAACAGAACCATCGCCATGACCCGAGTCTGGCACGAGTCCAAGGACAAGTACCCTGGCATGAACGAGCAGCCCGTGTTCAACAGGATCAAGAAGCACCTCGCGAAGAATCTGCAGCTGAGAGTCCAGTACATCGACACGGCTTACATGGGCGGGTTCTGCAACTACGGCAAGGACCTGAACAAGATCTGCACGATGCATGCGAATTGCTGCATCGGTCTTGGAGCTAAGCTCCGCGATCTTAGGGGTGTTCTTGACGACTGGAAGAACTACACCAAGATGCCGCATTGGGCCAAGCACGCGGCTAAATGGACCATCCCGGGTGCATGCATTCATTGATGACGACGTACGTGCTTACACTATACGTCGATTTTTGTTGCGGATCAATCGCTATATTAACTTCTTCTCTCTGTTTTCTTTCTATACGCGAGGAGTATATATATACGCTGTTATTTCTTTCTTGTATACTGCTGGCCAAATATTCACATTTTCTTTCTATACAAATCGCCAAGAAAACCGGTCGGATCTTGTTCGACTGGATTTTAGATAATCGATGCATCTCGACGGTGTCCTCTTCTGTATGGTGATCGATGCATCTCGCCTGCTCATAATTTTTTTTAAAAGTCCAACTCTGTTGCAAAAACTTATTTAATTCAAAGTTGAATTTCCAATGGCACAGGTTCCGAGATGGGCCCAGTACAGTCGGGCCCATAGCGCCAGCCATGAGGCCCATATCGCTCTAATCCGTTGAGGGGCGGGTACAGGGAACCCTAAACTTTTAAAAAAATTACAATCTCACCTCTTCACAATACTAAATTTGTTGATTAAATTAGTTTCGATTTTGATGATTTGAGATTTTAAGGCATTAGAACTATTTTTATTGTATTTTTAGAAAATTTTAAACATATATATTAGATTTATAATGTTACAAATAAATTGTAGACTGTGAAGTTATACACATCCATATAAATTCTCCTTGAGGGCTGCTTTCATGCTTTTTTTTTTCTCTTTAAGTTGTATAAATAATAAAATATAAATGAAGATGGATAGTAATTATTTATTCTTTTACTCGCTTCAAAATCTATATAACTTATTTGGAGAGAGGGAAAGACGTCTCATTTTTCTATTTCCGACGCAGCCGTCGTTAGTTTCTGACAAAACAAGCACCCGGTGCCTCTTCCTCCTCCATCCACTTCACTGTATCCTCTACACGTCTCCTCCAGCGGCTCCAGGTGCGAACCTACGGATTCTCTCTTGCCCAAGTTTTCCCCAGATTTCTTGCAGTGTTGTTCTATACCATTGGTTGGAATCTGCACTTGCCACTCCACTTCCCTCGGTCCCGCCGCGCCGAAATCTCACCCGACTTTTTGGACACGCGTTGGGCTGAGGAAGGGCGATTTCCCTGCAAAAGTTGAGCTTTTCTTCCAAACTCTGTGTAGGGCAGGGACGAAAACAGGTCGGATATCTCCCGTTCGATCAAGAACTGAATCCGAGATCGGATTTTACTATCTGGTCGGATCCGAGACTGGATCCGAAGTATCCAATATCCGATAAATACGGGACAACATCCGGATATTAGGATTTTTTCTATTCGGATATCCGGATTTTTCCTATTCAGATATCTGATCGGATATTTGGATTTTTCTTATTTGGATATCAGCAAAGTCCAGCCCATTTTCATCATATTTTTTCCATTTAGCCTATTTATATTAACAATTAATTGGTTCTATTGATTCTAAAGTAGTATATTCTTTCTACGACGTTTGTTGAGTTTGATTGATATATAATTTGTTACTATAGTCATGTACTCGTCTGGTTTTAATTCAATATATATTACTCCATATATGCATGCATTATCCGTATATCTTTATCCGTTTTTGACCCGAATCCGTCATATATCTGTATCCCGAATAACCCGAATCCGTATCCGTATCCGATTAGTCCGTATCCCGGTTCTGAATCCGGAAAAAAAATATGAATTAGAATACGAAAAGAGTAATATCCACCTATATCCGACCTATTTTCACCCCTAGTGTAAGGTGGTGTTGCTGTGAGCAGACGGAAATTCGTGGTGGACGGAGAGAAATCAGTCATGGGCGGAAGTGGAGAAGAGAAGCCTTCAGGTTTTATGCGGTGTGTCAACTCCTTTCTTACCTTTCTGCTGCTGCTTCTATCCATGGATGCCATGCTAGTACAATATAAGCCCGTTTTGCTTTGTGCAAACTTGATAGAGAGAAATGCACCTTCTTTTCTGTATTACCGTTACGCACTCTTTTTTGTTTGCTGCAATGCAACTAATTTTCATGTATAATTTTGTCTGTTGCAGAGGGCGTCATAGCTGGAGGAACTGCTCGTGTTGTGGTGGAAACAGCCCTGTACCCAATCGATACAATAAAAACCAGACTTCAGGTAAATCATTTTTGCACTGCACGGTATCCATTTTTATCATATAACATGCAGTATGAAGATGTTAGTTGTATAGCTTATTCTTACATAAAAGGTTAAGTATCCGGAGTTACCTTGTTACGGATGCTAATGTCTGACAATGCCACAAATTCAAGAGCCTTGCAGTAGTTACCAGTCAATCGATGCCATGTCTAACCCTGACAAAAATCCAAGTGCCCTATTGCCTATAAGGCAAGCCAGAGAAATATCTGCTCATTTAGATGAATGACTTGAGCGGTTGAGCGGCTCTTTGGTTGCCTTCTCTCATAAGTTTGGTCCGTTCGATTCAGCCAGGTTGATGGGATACGGGATGCATAAATGCAGAGACGGTGTTTAGTTGAGTGTTTAGTATGCAGATATTTTCAAATTTATATAGCAAGTATGGTCTAGTTTTGTTCGAAAAAATGTCGAAACCGATTTTTGAAATCGGTTCGGTAATCGGAGATGCTAATTAAAAGATATAAACAAAAGAAAAAAGAAAAAAAAGGAAAACTTACATACCCACGCGGCACCGTATGCATGGTTTGCTATTGTGGCTGATAGTAGTCCCTTGCGTAGAACAAGAGGCCGCCATGTGTTGCATCCAGAGATACGACCATTTTCTCCGTATCTCCAGAGCTAGGCTGCATGGAGAATCTTGTATCCAGAGATCCAGGCTCAAAACTAGATGCAGGCAACCAAATATAAGAAAAAAAAACAAGATTTTGCATTTGTAGATGCAAATCTCTGTGTATGCAGGCAACCAAACAGCCCCTGAGTTTCTTCTTCTTAAGAAAATGAGGGGGGGGGGGACTCTTGTTATATGTTACTGGAAGGACAGTCAACAATTGCTCTTCACTAGGGATCAGGACTCAGGACTTTTGTCCAATGCTACAACACATAAGGGTGGAGTGAATAAGAATACTGATTGTGCTTGTGCATGCATTATGCTTATCTAAGTGTGCCTGCAATGTCCACCAAACCTTAATACCTAATCATAAATGTGCCTGTATCATTTTTTATTTACTATCTTGTGCTTTCAGTTCATGTGATGAATCCATTTTTTCTCTGTTCTTCTTTTACGGGCAATGTAGAATTGCAACATGTACATTTTATCTGCAGTTTTTGTTTTGTTTTGTTTTTTGAAAAAAAAAACAATTCTGCAGGCTGCCCAAGGTGGAAGTAGAGTTGCAAGACGTTGACTTATCATGCTCCAACCTTAAATTGGATACTTTATTAATAACTTAGTATTGGATGCGATGCTTATTTTTTAGCTAATTTGCAAGTAGTATTATTTAAATAAAAGTATCGCTGTTCATCTTTGACTGACTGCCATATCCCTGTCCACACAAATCCCTATCTTCAGTTTTGCTCAGTCTCATGGAACCACTGCCCTTTATTTCCAATATATGCTGCTTATGTCTGTTATTTTCTTAACCTAATTCTTACATATTGCAGGGCTTCTGCTGTATTTGTGGGAATATATGAACCAACTAAAAGAAAACTATTGGACACGTTTCCTGAACATTTGAGTGCCGTTGCTCATTTTGTAAGTTAGCACACATTTTACTTATTGCTGGACTAGCTGATTGCTCAAAGCAAGGCATCTTGGTCTGTAGTTCAGGCTGTAACGCTTGGCTGTTTATTTTGTACTCTGTCGTTTCTATACCTGCAAGCTTATTGATGGCACTTCCATCGTTGGTTCATTGCTGAGATACCTATCTATTCTTGACTCAACTGAGCTACTCACTAGGCCGCAAACTACTTTTAGTCTTACTATGGGATTGAGTATTCACACCTTCGTACATGTTGTCCATGTATGACTGTTGTTCAGTTAAATAGTTTGTTTCAGATATGGGGTGGGCCATCATGATTTGGCCAGAACATTGCATTGCTTATGTGGAAGTAATGTGCTAGCTGACTTAATTTAAACATGAAATTAATTCCCAAATTCAATGACAAGATAAAGGCTACAAATCTCCAAGTAATAATGTGGATAAAACATTCCCAAAAGGAAATATATGCCAATAACCTAACCACACGGTCCATCACATAATTTGACATTGCAAAGCGAAAAACGCATAGCTACGGCTCTCAATGTACTATCCAAAATTACACACACTGCAACAAGGTGGATAAACCACTAGTGTAATGTGGGATAGATGAATGTCCTCAGTTTCTATCAAATACCAGCAATATTATAATTACACAAAGTAGCTAGACTCAAAGTTTAGCCCACAGGACAGCAGGTAGTAGGTCTGTTCTAACAATAGAACAGTCCACAAATGCTACTGTCGTAGCTAGAAAATAAATTGCAACGAGTAGGAGAGATGCTACACAAGTGATCAAAATAATTGCATGTTAGGGCTACGATACCACTTGTTAGGATAGCACGGCATAAACAATTGAAGACAAAGATTTAACGTGGAAAAACCCTTGCGCGAAAAAACCACGAAAAACAATCCACTTTGATGTTTCAAAGATTTCAAGTACGGGGAATTGACTTATATAGCCAAAAGAGTTCTAGTTATGGAAGATTTAGATTAACAACTATTTGGATAGAACCAAAAGATATGGTAGCTAGATATATTATCTTCAACACTGCCGATACTAAACTTCACGGGACAGCAAGTCAATCACTAGTACTTAAAAGGACTACTACTAGCAATGAACAAACAACGAATATGTATATCTCCACAAGAGAGGGATCAGAAATTTCTCACAAATCAATGGTACTCAAAACCGTTGTGAAGCGCGACAAGTTGCTGTCCCAAAGAACAACTAGGCCCCGGAGATATGACGTTGACAACACTGTCCAAGCTTCCGTGGCAAGCCGAACGAAGAACTTTGAGGCCTAGGCCGTAGGAGATGCAGCACAATGATGCCGAGAGACCACGCGCACCGGCCAAGCGCGCATTCCTCAAAAGAGAAGTCACAAATCACAATAGAAATTCACCACCACAACAGCACACGTCAATGTCCAGCAGCAATTAAGAATCAATGCTATCGCCTGAAGCAACACGCGGCAATGGAACAACAAGACGAGTGGCCGGATAGCCGTTCAACCGAATTGCCGTGAAGCAGCCGAGGCTGGAGCGGAAGCAGATGGTTGTGGTGTAGTTCTGAATTTTTGGAGGAGGATCAGAGACGGATTGAGGACAAGGAGCTCATACAGGCCGTACTTTGATTGCAGAGGTTCCGTCTGACCAACCGACGAAAGTTTTGCGGAGTGAATACAGAAGGTATCTGGCACTATCTATATCCAACTCCAACACCGAGGTAAAAATACGAATAGGATACGAGATGAGCATTATCCGTCTGTATGTGTCCGTATGTCAGGCGGTATGAGGAAGCCTGTTGTGACTTCACTTAGGAACATGATAACAGATAGCGGTTTGTCTCATCTGAGCAGGCGGGGAATACTGAGTGACCTTCATTACACATCTCAGCGATTATTCTTTCCGTGTTAGCTCTAATTGCACCCTTACCATCCAATTTCCTATATAGGGATGCAAAAGAAGCGGATAATTTTCATCCGTCTGACTGACCGAAAGGAGAAATGGATATCCGATACTATCTGTATCTGGCTCCGGCTTCGGCTTCGACTCCAGCCAAAAAAAAAAAAAAAAGAAACAGGATGCATAATGAGTGATCTCCCCCACGACTTGGACGTCTCCTGACCAATTCCCTATCTCCTTTCCTCTATCGCAATGACAGGTGGGCCCCGTCTTCTCTCCCTCTTCTATTATCCGATTTATTTCCACTACTTGAAAAGCACAAACGGTTGTCCAACATGGACTGAAACTATAGTTTTCAATAAATTTTTGTGATTTACTTGTCAAGTTTTCACTTGCCTGTCCAGGTGAAGAGGGAGCTGAATGATCCAGAGAATGCACTTATTGGTGCTTTTGCTGCTACAACTAAATTCTCAATTCAATCTTTTCAATTTCTGATTGTGCTTGCAAAGTGTTTGGTCGTCCGTCCATTTATCTGTTTATATGTTGCCTGTTTTAAAAACCTAAAAACTTCCTTCTACTTCTTTTGTGTTAGGTGCTATTACTGGGGCTATAACAATACCTCTCGATGTTCTGAAGACAAGATCGATGGTTCAGGTCGATCCCTATGCTTACAATAAACCTTTCCACGAGACACAGGGTTAAGTGGAAGCGTTTGGATTGGCCATCCAATTAGTTGCACTGTAGGCCACAATCTTTGGTGCATATCCTTTCACATCGGTCCTTTCTTGCGTGTGCTGAGCCAATTGCCATGAAGTTACACTGGGTTGATTTGAGCAGGGGGCATTGAGCCGCGAGTGCTGTGGATCGGCATCGGCCGGCGGGTCCATCTTCTTCGGTGTGCTGGAGAAGACGACATCGGTGCTGGCCGACAGCAGGAACCTCCTCCGCAGCACGCCACCTTCTTCCACACAAAAGGACGAGTGAATGAATTAATAATCGGTGAATCCATCCATGGGGATACGAATACGATACCACCTAGGCTTGCTCTTGTGCTCGGCTTATATCGCATTCTCAGCATGCATCGGCATTGTCGTCACGTCTGCGGCCGAATTAGACCATGTTGAAGCCAGTAGAGGTGGCCTGGCCTCGCTCGACGATGATGAACGTTATGACCTATTTGGATACAATTTATTTTTGAAGTTTTTAAGCAAGGGAAATACTAATTTAAGGTCATCTTCACTAAAGATTTGGTTAGAACATATTCTTCTTGCGACAAGTGGCGCATCACTTTCCACTTAAAAGCTCTCTTCTTGTGACATATGACATCATCTCCTTTCTTCCCCCACTTTCTTTCTCCCGCAAAGGCCCTCTTCTGAGTTCTTATAACAAGTGGCATCACCTCCTTCATCCCTCTTTACTCTTCCATTCTCTTCTTCTCAAACTCAAAATAGTTTTTGCATTTCAAAATTTCCTCTCAAGTTTTTGAAAATAAGTATTTTTTAACTATTTTTGAAAGTTTTTTAAGCGAACTTTTCGAACCGAAGGTTTGTTGAATAGAAAATTTTCAATCCAAAAGTTTTTAAATTGGATGTTTTCGGAGCTAAAACTTTTTTTATTTCAAATTTTTCGAGTTGAAATCTTCTTATTTGAAGTTTTAAATTGGAAATTTTTTTAGTTCAATTTTAAATCAAAATTTTTTAAACTAAATGTTTTTAGAATCGAAACTTTTCAAACGAAAATGTTTTTATTGAAAGTTTTTGGAATTTAAACTTTTTTATTTGAAATTTTTCGAGTTGAAACTTTCCGATTTGGGACTTCCTAATTCGAAACTTTTCAAGCTAAAACTTTCTGATTAGAAAATTTTCAAGTAGAAACTTTCTACTTTGATTTTTTTGTTGAAAATATCTGATTTGAAAATTTTTCGAATTGAAAATTTTGAGTTGAACTTGCCTAGACTTTTCAAATATAACATGCAAGGAATCAATCGCGTCTAACTGCAAGCGGATGAGAAAGTATTGCTCAACGTGCTAATGGCCTAGTGGAGCTCCACATGGAGCGCTCATATGAACTGCAAACCAAAGTGTCAGTGAGATCGACCGCAAAATAGCTGTATCCTTAAAGGAATACATGGTTTCTATAAAATACTATAGTATTAAAAAATTTAAGATGTTTGGATACAACAAACAATGTTTTATAAATGGCAGTATTCCAAATACCATGGTATCTTTGAAGTTTTAAAAAATCCACTCAAATCCTCTCTTTTTTCTCGAAAACCGAGCAACGACTCGCTTGCTTCCGTGCTCGCCGCACCGCTCGTTACGCAACTTTGGCCTTTGATGAAATATAAAAAAAATGCCGGTCATGCCTAATACAATACAGTGCACTGTCTATATCTCGTTTAAGGCATCGTTCCATTGACGCAGCCTCCATAATATTTGGCCATCCATGTACAGAGCATTCAATGTTTCTAAGTATAGCTATATATCATGCATGCGTGTATGTATTGTTACATGTAAAAGCTAACTAAAACGTTTGCACGCTTTCAACTTGTTTAATTTTCTTGTAGCAGCTAGTAGTTAACATAATGTACCTATATTCTAAAAGCAAAATATTGCACTGAATACAAAGCTACTGTACAACAACATACGAGGAGCAATCGATCCTACCTACACAATCATGTACGTACACTGAATGGACTTGTGCGCCATCGACATAGTTGGTCGGTTGTGCCCGTCATCATGTAGTGGCCTGGGGGACTACCAGGTGAGGTACGGCACGGTGGACGCCGGGTCCTTCTCCTGACCGAGCCATCTCCGCAGGGGCATCGCCTCCCCGGCTGCCTTCCTTCTCAGCCCCCACCGACAGAGGGAACCTGAACACACTGCGTTCACTCTTTATCTTGTGCTTGCCAAGCTCCATTGCTCACAGCTGAAACGAGGGCAGAAATCCAGGATGTGTTAATTGTTGTGAAAATTGAGGTTTTCATTTTGGGCTGGCCCGTTTTCATTTGGGCCGGGAGGTCCGGCCCATTAGGGCTTCGGCCGAGAGAGGTATAGGAGGGCAGTACTCAAGTCTTCTCCAGAAAAAACGATGGCTGCGTCGTTTTTCCTCTATCTGGGCATCGGATGGATTAGGGCAGAAGTCTCTACCGGCTTGGCTGGCTTGGTACCGCGTCCTTGGGTGCGGATGCGAGCATCTCGCCGGCCGGTGGAGGGACTGGGTCCAATCCGTTAGTGCAGCAGCTGTTTTCCTCTCTTTAAATGGGTCCTGGATGATCTTCAAGAAAAGGCAAGAAAAGAAAATCTCAATCTTCCTCTTCCCCATCTGATTCTCCACTTGATTTTGCGCACGGTTTTGGGCTGGTGAGGAAGGATTCTAGATCTGAGATCTGGTGTCTGACTGATTGAGCTTTTGCTCCTGGTTTGTGCTCCCTGGCGCCTGAGCTCGGTGCTTGCTGTTCTTGTGGGGGATTTCTGGTCTGAGGAATTGGTTCTTGAGCTGTTGTGTGTAAGGCTCAGTCCTATGGCTGGTGTGTCACGGTCATTGGAAAGGCATTGTATCTCTGAAGCTGATCCATCTATCCCGTGGCACTTGCAGAGGCAATTGGTTTTCTGGGTCAGCGACATTGGTCATGCCTTGCCTTGGTTCATCTGAGTGGCTAGTGTTTCAGATTGCTGTCTTGCTGCCTTTGGGTCTGAGATTGGTGTGCTCTATGATGAACTAGGGTAAAAGAACGATCAGAACATTTATCTCTCTGTTTTAGGCCTTGAACTGTAGACTTGAATGCTTGAAAGAATTTATTTTTTAACTGTCTAGATTATACCTGTTATTTCTTGTATCATTTTCTGTCAGCACTTGATCATCTGCTAGCTCCTACTTACTGATGCTATTATATTCAGTCACCAGTTTCTCTGTTTCTAGCGCAGACCTGATTAGTTTGAATCTGTACTGATACTTGTTCATTCCTGATTTGTCTGATACTTGCTCAGTCCTGATTAGTCTATTCTGGTTCTTGCGCAATCTTGTTTAGTACCAGTGTAATCTGAACAAACAACTAAATTTGGCTTTGTTCATGGTTCTAGTATGGTTAAAACTGGTAATTGGTTGTAGTCTGATAATTCCAGTGATAATTGAGATCACTGGAATTGGTAAATGATTGTAGTCTGATAACAGTGCCTGACTATTGAGTGATTCTGTCATTTCCTGTTGATGTGGAAGCTCTGTGCTTCGGTTAACAAAGAATTAATTCTGAACTGTGTATATTTCTTGACAGTAGATTCTTTATTGTGCATTTAAGGTGGTAAGAGTTCAAGGCCTAATCTATAAAATAAATTGTTAGCCGATTCGTGATTATGGTAAAGATTCTAATCTTCACCCTAACCCTAAATCTGAGAGCACCATATTCATTTTAATGTCTCTTCTTTTTGAGACAGTAGATACAATTCATATCATAAATGACATAACAATGCTTAGTGTTATCTTGTTTATGTCATACTTCTTGTGTGTGGATTATGTATTCTCATATATATGCTTAAGAGGAATAATAAACAAAGTCTTGTTCTTATACTCGCATCTTTTCCAACATTAATCCCTGCCAACCAAGTAGGGTTGAATGTAGAAAGTAGAAATGAACTACACATGAAGAACAAACTAACTTGTGAAATCATATGCTGAAAAATTGGCTTAACAATGAAATTGGCAATGCAAAGTGGTTGTGATCATGGCACGTTTGGTGCTTATGCATGTACTGTTTCAGATAATTATTTGATATGCTTGTGATAGCATGATAATGATTTTGCTTGATGCAATGCGCTCGTGTGAGTGGTTGTATGGACTGATCTTGAGTCAAGTCGTGGACTTGTGTTTGTACACGGTTTTCGTGTTTGTTCATGTGCAGGTGTTACTCGAGGGCGAACGTGGTCGATGACTAGACCGGAATTAGGTTCATAGAGGAACTGAGGTTCGGGACTAAGTTCAAGGAGGAATCAAGGTCTTGATGGTTAAGGATGTCATGTGGGACGTTCAAGCTAGAAAACACTGTATATGCAGTCTGGTTAGTCATGTAAGTACAGCAGGTGGACCATACGTGTGCATGTGTGAATTTTAGGCTATATGCATATATTAGGCTGTGTTATTGGGCCAAATGGATATGCATACATATATTTAGTAAGAGATTAGGGTTTTTGTTTTTGCGCTTGTTGGTTTTCCTGGCGGCCGCGCATGCATGCAAGCAAAGGAGTCTGGTGACTAGAAGATTTGTGCCCTGGCAACTTGTTTCTAGCGATGGGAATTTTTCCTGTGAACACATCTCGACAATAAAAATCAAGTTTTTCAAGTTGATGCGTTGGTAATCTCGTTCTTCGTTTTTGCTCTTCGTTTGCATGACTGTTTTATTTTTAGATTGATTCATTGTTTTATTATGATAATTTTGATTTGATCTATTCAAAACCTTTCTAGGGTATCAAATGATTGATATGAAAAGTTTGATCGGTTAATTCCTCATAGATCCTGATTAATCTCGTAATTAGGGTTAGATCAATTTTCTTCATTATTGATACAGTCATCTTACGAAAGTCATAACTCTAGATCCGTAGATCCGATCGAGCTAATTCTTGTTGGGTTAGTTTTGAAATTGAATCTAGTTTCTAGAGTTAAAATTTCACATCAATCCAACAGTGGGATCTTCGGAAATTACTGTTTTAGTGAACATATATCACTCTGTTTTGTCAAATCCGAATGAGGCAATTGGAGTCTGAATTGGGGTGTTTCAAAAATGATCAAAAATTTGATTTTAGCTTCGATGCAATCATTCACCCCCTGATTGCTATATTAGTACATATCGATCCTACGTAACCACATAACCAGATAGGATCTAGGAATGCGGAAGATCCAATTATTGAGTGAAACACTGCTAATGACCAAAAACCCTTTGTAACTTCCTAATGCAAAGGTAGAATTCTCTTTTGGTGTCTTCACATGTGGTTTTTAGTGGGTGTGGAAACTCATAAACGTATCACAATTATATTTAGCCAAATTTGTTTGTTCATTTCCTGTTTGCACATTCCCATGTGCAATTTAGCATTGTAAGTAAACCAGTTGCAGGCTTTCTACTGGGCATGGAACAAACAACACAACCATACAGACAGGAACGGCAATACCACACTAGTAGTAGTAGTAAACAAGACTTACTCGGACCAATTGGTGAATAGCATCTAAACTTGTGCCATATGCTGCAGCCCCCGGATATAATCCTCTGGTAGCACCGATAATCTGAGTTAAGAATATGGCAGACCCGCCGGATTCTGAATCCTGGAACCGCTTTGCAATTGCCTTCATTAGAAGCCAAGGTGTATTGAGGCAATCTTACACTTCTCCTGCTCATACAGTAAAACAAGCATTCGTAAATAAAAGATTATAATCAGCTGCATATTGGGAAAGAGAACAAAATTGGCATGTCATAGTTGCTGCAACAGTCTACTGTGGTTGAGTGAGCCTGCAGGCCAAATATGGACACAGGAAACAAGCACTATTTCTTTTATTCTTTCAAGCAGAAGGCACCGTATCCCCAAGTATATTGACAAGAATTAAAAAGACTTGTTTGACTGATTTCGTGAACATGCCAACATGGTACTTCAGAAATCTATCGGAGACATGATATGGGTTGCGAGCAAGAATCCAGTTCATCCGATTTTCTGTATTCCCGCATCCCACAGATTCTACCGAATACGTCCAGATTTGATGCGGAACAAATTAAAAGGCACTGATACAGCCCACTGCCTAGAGCGCATCCTTGTATGCATCGTCATGGACTTGTTATTGATTAATCCATCAACACCAGAGAGATTTTCTCTCTCTCTCTCTCTCTCTCTCTAAACTAGGAGACCAGGGGGCAAAGATGAGCAGAAGGGATGGAATTTCAGTGCATGGCAAAGGGCTGTGAGTACGAGCTGAAGTCAAGGATAAAACAAATAGAGAAAATTGCAACCAATCAGTACAGATCGCAGAATGTGAAATTCAGTAGTATATTATACCCTCGTAGAAGTTGCAGTTCACCAAGGCATCCAGGCCCGCGCCGAAGCAGCGCCGCGCCATCCCCACCGCTGCGCCGTCGCAGGCCTCGAAATCCAGCTTCACCACCACCGCAACGCCTCCTCCGCCCCCGCAGCGCCGCACCACCTCCGCCGTTGCAGCCAGAGCGCCATCGTCGCCCACCAAAACCAATCTATGCAGCGTGCGAGAGCGAGTGCGTACGTCGCCGAATTACTAGGACGCTACGAGGAGGAAGGTGGCTCATACCTGCAGCCGTGTAGTGATAGAAAGCACAACACTCAAGAGAAACAAAACAAAATTCAGTCAGAGACGCAAAACTTTGCGCAACGGAGATGTCTTGGCCAAAAAATAAAGTGGCAGAGCACATTTTTGCAGGTAGAGCTTCTTTATAGCCTTTAGCTATACATACAGTAGAGCGATACACTACATGGACTGAAACTAGGAAATTACGGGTGGAGATAAAAAGGCTCAATTGTCAGGTAATAATCCTAACCGACTTTTGGGCTTTGCATTACTTTTGACAACTACAGGTGAATACATTTCTTTAGACAGTTACAGAAGGCTAATTACTGGCCCATTACAAACTGGAGCACAAGGATAATTACCTGCGATGCACAACAAGGCCATGACAACTCGCATGGGTTTATGACTGCTGCTTACACAAGATTCCCTAACTCTTCCAGTATAAAAATTACGACAGAGCAAATTCTACATCGGAATGGGGGTTCATAATCAAATAACACAGGATTGCACCAGGGCGGGGATTCAGATACGATACAGATGATTCACCATTTCGGTTCCTTTCCCGTACTTAACTAAACTTCCTCTCTCTCTCTCTCTCTCTCGTGAGGGAGCGACTGCCACTTCAATTGATATGCTCTGCATTCCGAAAATGATGACATCTAGAAGTGCATTGAGAAGGAAGATGCAGTAGCCACCTTCTCGCGAAGGTTGAACTTCCTTGCAATAAATGGTCGAACATCTTCCACCCCAACCAAGCTTTCCAAAAAGGGGATCAATGTTAGGAGCTCCTTGTCATTTGGATCATCGAACCAGCTTTCAATAGGAACACCATTGTCAAGTTGGAACCCAAAAGCCTGAAAGCGAGAATATCAGTAACCACTTCTCAATTCATCTGCTTATAACTGATGCTAATGGATTGCAAAACTGACTCAAGAAAAAGGGGTAATTCGTTACTACCATGAAAATCTGTCCTATACCAAACTGAGAGGATATTCCATATGAATAAATATGAACTTATTGAGTTTATTTTGAAAGAAGAACTTATGCGAGTTTCATTGCACACAGGAAAGGAATTAACTAGACACATCATACTACTACTCGGACCATTGCTCAGCAAATCCATTTCAAGGCCCAATGAGCGTAAGTTTCTCTCTTGAGCACTCTTATACCAATGAAAAGCAGAATGTTATATTATACCCAACTCAAAATGATCAATGAGCGTACATGTAAACATTTTGAAACCTAAGATAAATGGTGATGACCACTGGCCAGTAAGACAAGTTTGTTGATATGTTGTTCATGTTGTTATTCCACAACAGCCGGGAAAAGACAGACCAAAGCATCATGATTATTAACCAGGAGAAGCTTTTTTGTTTGTTTCACCAAGCCCCTGCCTATTATCTTCATTTTGAACAATTTAAATTGTACCCTCTAGAGCAAACATATATAGCATAATAGCAACCCTATAGACAAACTTGATTTATAATACTAAACCAACACATAAGCATATCAGTGCTATGAGAATCATGGTAACTTGATTAACTTCAAAATTCCTATCAGAAATGTGTATGCTTTAGTACATACCTGAGGAGAATTGTCAACAATGACCACACGAGCCAAGTCACGCCCAAGAACCGATAGATCCTTTAAGTAGTTACCCTCCACAAAGACACAAGATTCACGGTAAACTCGATGGCGGAACAACTTTCTTTTAGGATCAAGTACATTAAGTAGTTGTTCTGCATATATACTTTGACTGGCTGTGAAAATGATTGTCTCAAATATGCTTGCTACTCTTTCCAAGAACTCCTTCAGATATGGACGGCACCGTACATAGATTGTGTGCTCTCTGAGATTAAAATGAACTGGGAATGTGAAATCAGAATTTTCACAGGGCTCAAGAGTAGAATGCACCAGTGTCTCTGCATGACAGCATGACAATACCATAAGGTTAGGTTAACACTGGATGCATCATGAAAGGAAAATACCAAGATTAAGGGTAAGTGCTAACAGCAAACACCAGGACAGATTGCATTTGATCAAATAAATAGAGAGAAAACCAGAAGGGGTAGGGATTGGTGCACACAACACATAGAGGCAGCAAAGTTCTGCTCAGTTGAAGTTTAGAAACATGGTTTATAGTTATGTATTTATGTTAATAATTAACAAACTATGATGATCAGCCTGCAGTAGTCAAAAGTCATAACAATGATATGCAATCATGTTCAACAGAAATTTAATTGTGCTTTTTATAGGCTTCATGGGCTTCTACCAGTTCCAAGCTCATCACAGATCCTTGGTGTTATCAGTGGCATACTGGCATGCATTGATTTATGTATGGAAGTAGCTGGATTTCTATTTTTTGTTTCATCAAGATGCCATTTAAGGGCTTCATTAAAAGAAAGAAAAGCGCCACCTCCATTATAAGTCATTTCAGGCTTCTACTTTTGTTTCAGATTATTATTCATACTACCTCTCCTGAGACAAAGTTACGACAATCTTTCGACCCAATGCCCTTCACTTGAATGCAACATTGTGCATGTGAAGTTATCTCTTGTTCTAACACATATTATGTAAGGTTATATTTGGTTGTTTTGCCACTCATATTATTGCTCAAACAACTCGAATGACTCGTAATACAAAAGAGGGAGTAATATAGAGGAATAGCAATCTTTTCTTCATTATTAATGGAAGAAGCATCGTGAAAATAATGGTTCCATCAAGAGAGTTCACCAAGAGTCTATATCCAAGATAGAATATCCACAATAGTCGTCTTACCATCCAGATCAAGGACGAGAGTAGTTCTAGGGCAGCTCCGGGTTTGCTTTGGAAGAATAACAGGTCGAAACTTGGGAACCACCATAGATAAATCGGGCAAATCCTTTATAAAGACATAAGGGTCAAAATCATCAATCTCTTCAGTTTCATCATGATCAGCGCAACCATCTGTTGAGATAGAATCTTGACTCTGTTCATCAATACACTCCAGCTTAGAGTGCTGCATTGCAAGATATATAGCAGACACTTCAGGGGAAAGACTACCCAGTTCACTGAATTCATCATCTTCAAGCATTGTGTTTCCACATGTCGATTTCATATGAACTGTGTAAGAGTGATCGCTCGAACCATCAAATGTATTACACGTCATGTTAGCATATTTAGCATTCTGATCAGAACCAGGTCCATGTTCACTGTGCTCTAATCCTGCATGATTAAAGTAGAGTATTGGAAAAAATAAAGACTGGAGAAGAAAGTAATGCAGTAGGCGTCATAGCATATCCACAGAGTGCATGTAAATATGTAATAAACAAAATTATCGAGTTATCTTAAAAAGGAACATTTCATATACTTAATTACATGCATGTGAAAATGCAAACACAGATCTGACAATTGGTAATGCAAAAGAATACCTGTATAGTGTTGGGCTTGCTCACATTCAAGGATGCACTCTTCGCAGTGCAAAGGTTGCAAAAATAAAAATAATGTATATTATTTAAATCCTTTGCCAAATTCTCATGAATATGCAACCATACTGATAAAACAAATGCCCCAGAGGAGGGGCTGGGATTGCATTATATGACACAAATTAATCAGGAAAAGAGAAAGCTGAATACCGTAATTCAGGGCTTCCAGATGCTCACTTGTTACCAGTTTACCACTCATAAAAAATCATCAATACATTCATAAATATCTTCCACAAAGTAATACAGAAGTGAACCTAGATAACCTAAAAAAAATCCAGCACACCTAGTAAAGTGTAAGAAGCATGCCAATAAGAGAAAGAGCAGTTCCTTTCACCTTACAGAAATTGACTCGTGAGGGATAGGCTGATAACCAAAATGAGATATCAAAGCACTTGCATTGAATCCCATTCTATAGATTGACAATATCATTTGAAGTGACTAAGAGCAATACAGTCGTTCAAATTCAATCTCTTCACAGCTCTAACCATACATCGTGAAATTTTGGATGGAGTTCCATAATATAATTAAATATCCTACACAGGTGAGCCTACAATGTCAGTAGGATAGATCTAAGTACATCTTCACCTGAGAGCTTATAAATTATGGAAAGGATGCAATCAAACGAGTATATTTTTTTTATTGTGACCTAAGGTACAAAGGAAATAAGATGTCATACCAGATAAGTTAGCAGTTGTTATGAATAGCACTTCTTGTATTCAATATGAGGCCAATAGGCCAGAGTATATAAATGTACAAGTAGGAACAAAAGGAAAGCCTATATAAGATAATGCCTATCCTAGGAAAACTTATATAATGAAAATCTATATAAGGTGAGTCTCAATAAGACAATATCTATACCCTTAACACCCCCCCCCCCCAAAAAAAAAACAAATGCAAGGCGTACGCAATAGCATTGCATCTAGAAGGGTTGACACTAAAAATAGGGAAAATCCAAAGTGCTGGTCTTGAAGTAGTTGTAGCATTCTACTCTTGAAAAACCAAGCCGACAAAGGAGCTGAGTCGACGAAGAAAAGAGCCAAGTTGACATGAACCGGAAATCGGAGTCAACAAAATGAGCCAAGTTGGCGTAATGAGCCGAAAATTGGAGTCGACGGAGTGAGCCGAGTCAACAAAAGAACCAAGATGCCAAGAACTTGGATGGACACAACGGAAACAATGAAACTGAGAAGAGTCAAAGTAGAGCCGAGCCGACAAAAGAAGCGACCGATGAAGGAGCCGACCAAGAGCCAAACCGAGCCTATGAAAGAGCCAAGCCGATTGAAAGCTGATGAAGAAGACGAGCTGACCAAGAGCCAATGAGGAAGCCAAATCGACGGAAGAGCCCATCCAAGCCGACAAAAGAGCCGAGCTGACAAAAAAGGCAATGAAGATGCCAAGTCGACGAAAGAGCCCATCCGAAGCCAGAGCCGAGAGCCAGAGAAGTCGGGGCCGATAGGTGTAAGTCGACAAAGGAACCGAAGTCGAGCCAACGGAATGAGCCGGAAATCGAAGTAGCCGAAAGTCGAAGCCGAGCCAAGACCGAGCCAACAACAGAAGAGCCGAGGGCTGAAGCCGGAGCTAAAAGTTGGAGCTGAAGCCGAAGTTGAAAAATCGAAGTTAGAGCTGAAATAAAAGTCAATTGAACCAAACCGATCAAATTGAAATTCCATCAATTCACGAATGTCCGGGAGAAGCTTCAGCTGGGTAGTGTCTGGGAGAAGCTTCGGTAGGGCGACACTGGGAGGAGCTTCGTGGGGCAGCATCTGGGAGGAGCTTTGGTGGGGCGGGGCAGCGGCGGTGTCCGGGAGGAGGCAAAGTGTCTGCGATGGCTGGAGGGGGCAAAGCGTTTGCAACATCTGGGAGGAGCTTCAGCAGAACAAGGTGTTGACTGGGCGGCCAAGAATCAGCGGTGTTAGGGAGGAGCCTCAGGCGAAGCAAAAGCCAACGACGTCCTTGATTCCTGAAGCGGAGGAGCGACGACGGTCCGAGCGTGGAGGAGCAGCGGCGTCGTTGTGGAGGAGGCCGACAGGAAGCTCAGGGAGGCAGCGGAGGCCAGCAGGGAAGGCCAGGGCCGGTGTGGTGGCGGCGTTGCGGCCGGCCATTGACAAGGCTGGCGGAGAACAAGGCCGATGACAACAGACCGAGGAGCCGTGTCACGAAGGTGGCTGCTCCGGGAGTGGAGATTTCTTCTCCCGAGGGCAGTGATAGCGGAAGAACAAGGTGGCGGATAGGGATGATGCAAGTGCAACACCGGTAAACCCTAACCTTGTGGCTCTAATACCATGTTATGAATAGCACTTGTTGTATTCAATATGAGGCCAATAAGTCAAAATATATAGATATACAAGTGGGAACAAAAGGAAAGCCTACATAAGATAATACCTATACAAGGAAAACAACCTATATAAGGAGAGTCTATATAAGACAGTATCTATAACCTTAATAGTAATTACTGTCTTAAAGCATAAACTAATACACTAGAACATGTTAAGATGGTAAAAATAAAATATTCAAAAGCTATAATTTAGAGGAGAGAAGTTCAATCTTCTAATTGCATACCTTTACTCAAGTAATCACTGCCATCTTCATTATGATGGTGAAATGTTGGAGAAAATATGGAATCACATGAACGATCTTCATCATTTTCATGAGATTGCTGGCAAAACAAAAGATCAATTAGATGTATAAGCATGTAAAATAAAGAATAATTTAAGGAACAATCAAGTTCCAGCCCTACTAATTAGCAGTAAAAACACTTAGTGCCGAAATCAAATGATTGTTGCAATAAGAAAGATGGCTATGATTGTTGCACTAAGAAGGATGACAGTTGCACATGGCAAAAATTGGGCTTATGTCATACAAAAACATGCAAAAAGTTGGTGTGCAGAAAAGAATACTTAAAAGACTAGGTTTTCATTTCATTTGTTGCTTTTGCTGGAACACATTGCACGATAAATGCAAGTAGACAACACCAGATCAGCTAAACAACTCACTTGAACAAAAATAACCTTACCTTGTGATCAAGGAAACTACTACTTGGCACATCAGCAACTTCATTTTCAGTATCAGTAGAATCACAGACAGATGTCAATTTTCTTCGACCCCTGTGAGCTCGATTCTTCTTCAGAAGGCCTCCGGCTGCAGAGTCAACAATTAGAACAATGTTCAGCACCAAAACCAGGCAGATCTAAGTGGATACCAAGTTGCCAACTTCCTGAAAGCTCAAAATAATACATTATTGCAGACCAACTACTTGCAGTCAAATGAAGGAATAATAGTCACCAAAAATCAATAACACAAGTGAAAATAGTGGGTAAAAAGGTACCTATACAACAGAAATTAGTTTGGATAAAAAGAGCACTCACAATATACTACAAGCTGGATATTTGAGAATAAAAAATATTAAGCTTAGCTCTTCTACCAAAGTTTTCTAATTATCTTATATCATACACTCCTACAAATAAGCTATAGCTTCAGACAGAACAGTTGTACGGGGCAGATGGGAGGGAAACTTTACCAGCTTTCTGCTTTTTGGAGGAAGAAGTAATCAGATCATTGACTTTCTTTTCAGCAGCTGCAGTCTGAGTTGATCTTCTAGGTTGTATACTAGTTTTGGTATTGACATGCTCACCAGTTGCATTTATTGCAAGGCCTTTTTTTCTTGTTGGCATTTTTTCAATCAAGAAGAATCGTTATCCACAGCTGATTCATATGCTAGAACAGGAACACAAGACCATACAGCACGTTTCCTTCACCAAGAGTGTTCAGGGTATTTGCACAAATCCTTCAAAATAACTTTCAGAGTGCAGGCCTGATGGAATTTACCAAAGGGAATTTGCTATCAGCAGAATAACAAAGTTCTTTTCAAATATCTCAGTCAAATTCTGGTATTTAAAAGTTGCGACTAAATGAAAGGATGATTCAGGATGACAACAAGGGTTACATGAAAGCATATATTCTCTCAGATAAACACAAATCACCTCGAATCTAGGTTAAGCTTCACTTAACCATTCATAATATTTACAGGACTATGCATCCCAACCCCTTCTCCCCCTCAGGCACCCATTACTTCATTGGAATATGCAAAGGGCAAGTGAATTAACATATGCTGCATACTAAATACTTGTTCGAAATCATTCGTTTCCACAAAATCTACACATTTTTGTGTGAGGGGCATAAGAAATGATTTAGCATATCCCAAAAAATTCAATTACAATTAATATCTGGGGTCACGCATTGGATCTAGAACTAGCGTCTAGGTAGTCCTAGCTGATTAGCAAAAATCAGTTTAAGCGTTACTTCAGACCAAAGTCTAGTGCTGCCATTGAACAATGCAAAGCTCAGCCGTCGTGCCTAACAATTGGCTATGCCAACAACCTAGGTCCCAGCCTAAGAGGACGCTACTACGCTGTACGCTCCACTCACTCCCTACAGCAATCACACGATTCACATCCACCGTCGTCCAGAGCACACCCCTCAGCTCATGGCAGACACTAGTCGCATCCGAAAGAGGCGAATCCAAGCTCGTGGGAGGGCGGCGCAGGCGCGGGAGGAGACCCAAAACCCAGCGACATTACGAGAGACCCAAGCACAGGGAGCGAGTCGGGAGCTGGAGGCTTACCGGAGGAGTGGCCGAAAACCCTAACCCTAGCGGCGCCGGAGACGGAGCAGACGAGACGAGGGGTTTTTGAATGGATCGGAGGAAGAGTGGGCGGAGAAGGGGAAGGAAGCTAGCGTGGTGTTTAAGAAAAGTAGCTGCCGCAGAAGAGATTGATGTTAGTCGTGGTTGGTTTTGTGGAAGCCTCGAGATTCCTCACGGGACGTGGCGTGTGAGCCTGACAGGTGGGCTCCACTGCACTGCTGTCTCAGCCCGGCCCCGCGTGTCGGTGAGGTGGTTCTGGGTGGGTGCGGTGAGGGAAGACAGATGCAGCCGAGTCACGCATTATAATGACACGTGGACCCGGTTTGGTGTTCTCGAAGGAGGGGAGCGGGCGGGCGCGGGGATGGGCTGGGTCTTGCGTGGTCGTCTCGTGGACGTGGAGCACGGACATGACCCACCGACCTGGTCACCTCAGCATATCTTTGTATAAAATCTAGAAGACACTAGCGTTTGAACGTCCGATTACTGTTTATTTTATCGGATGTTTCTTGTAATATTTTTTTTAATGTTTGTAATATTTTTTAACGATGTGTGCAATATTTTTTTAACACTTGCAACATTTGTTTACTGTAACGAATTTCACTATTGTTGAAGGAAAATATTGCACGCGTTGTAACAAAATGTTGCACGCGTAGGAAATAAATGTTACAATGCGTTCGAAAATTTCGGACGTCCGTGCACAAGTCATTCCGATAAAATTTTAGCTAAAACTCAATCTCGGTATAGAAAAGCTCGGCAATTAAATCTTTACATAGTATTTTCCACAAAAGGCTTAGCTTGAAAAATCCTTTAACGTTAGAAGAAGGGAAATTGAGAAGACTAAGGAAATCGGCTTTTATTCATGGTAGATATAGGTAATTAATTTTATCTTAACTTAGTGGTATTAGTCTAAGATCAGCCCTTAACAAGCTAAAAATTACCTCTTCAGTAGTTTTTAGTTATACAGAAGCTTATAGCTTTCAAAAATCTAGATAAAAAATCACCTACTCATTTAGGCTTTGGTTTTAAGCCTATATAAAAAAAAACCAGACAAACATGGCCCAAGGCAAGTCTCTTAACTAAGCTATTGGAGCTCAAATTTGTAGGCCTCATGAGCAAGCTCGAGTAACTTGTAGTCCCTTTGTGATACAAATAGTTATTATTTTAGATATGGATGTGATCAATTTTTAAAAATTTAACTGTTACTATCTTTTTAAATGTTTAGATTGGATACATAAAAATAATATACGTAGATTTGTCTCGAAAAATACTTTTATAATATTACATATTTTTGGGTTTATAAATAGAGGGTGTCTAGGGAGCACCTGAGTGTTTTTTTTCTTAAAAAGCACTCAAATTTTGAGTCTTTAGATCTCAATCCAATTGATAGAATCAATTTGCCTCTTATCCTCACATTTAAGTACTCCATACACAAAACAAAAAAAATAGTGCTCACAAACAAAAAAACACTCGAGTCACACTTAGTAATTCTCTTACATCGATTATATACTAGTTTTACACAAATTAAATTATGTAGAAATGATGTGATAATTTGTAAAAAACATTATTTTTCTCTACATGGTATTTTATATCACTTATACACTAGTTTTACACAAATTAAAGGGAATTGCTAAATTGCACTTGAGTGTTTTTTTGTTTGAGGACACTCAATTTTTTTGTCTAATACATTTTGACTTTACTCAAGGATTAAGGTTACAATAAAATTAAAAATGATGTGGCAAAAATAATTTAGATACCCCACTTAATTTTTTTGAAAGATGAGAGACAAAACTTTATATGAGTGGTAATAAATAAATGCATACCGTTGAGAGAGAATAAATAGTAGTGAAGTAGAAAAGTTTTATTAAACTTATATACAAGTCTTATATTTCTAAGTAAGACAATTTAAATTATAGACCGTATATTTCTAAAAGGAGAGACTAGTAATTGTTGTATAAAATTCGATCGAGCCAACCCAACCATCCCAGTCGGCTATAACTAAAGCACCGTATTGGTGCTCTAATCCCAGAAAACGAGTCATGAGGGAGAGGCGAGTGAAGCGGCAGCGACCGCGCCATGCGGCATAGCTCCCACACGTGCGGCGGCTGCTGGCGACACTCTAGATGGCCATTGCTCCATCTCCTCGTCCTATGCCCCTATAAATCCCAAGTCAGTGTTCCTCTTTGAGGTAGAAGAGAATGATGAGATTTTTCCCCTTTTACCGATTCATAATCCATCTCCGATTTTATGTGTTCATCCACATGAACCTCGGCAACCCGATGCTCTCTTGTAGTCTTCGGCCCTGATCCATCCTCATTCACCTCGTGGATACCGCTTTTATGTGTAACCCGAGGTGATTGAAGGATCTTGACTTGGATCGGCAACTTGAGGCGCTCCGTGGATGGTGAGGTGCGCTTGGTGGGTGCACCCCTGTGAAAGTAGCAGCACCAGCATGCATGCATGAGCTCGTTTCTGAGTGAAAAGTGTGAAACAGAGCAGCACCATGCAGCTAGCTGCTAGAACATTCGGATTAAGCGCGCGCGCGGCAGATGAATGGCGACGTAGATTTAGCTATAGCTGCTTGCTTGTATGCGCACACCGGCCGCCCGGGTACGGATCGATAGAATTTGGCCGATCTATTAAAACTACATGGTGGGCAATAAACATAACACCAGTTCTTGACAGTACTGAGAGGGAAATTACTGAGCTAGATAGTGACTGGAGGAAGCAGTAAGTTTAATCCTCTTTAACTTCTAAAATAAAATTGTGATCGTCTAAAGTCCTGCTTCTCTTCGATTGCGTGCGCATCGAAATTTCCCAAGAAATTTCTGAATGAATCAATGCAAACCTCAAGAGCTAGTATATACAAAAAGGCCACCTAGAGAAGCAAAATAAACCTCGTAAGAATTAGATTAACTAGTCATCAACCCGTGCAACCCGCGCAGGCTATATGATCTAAGAATATTTTGTATATGTAGAAGCACACTTAGATTATTTAAAGACATAGTCTATTAGGACAAAACTTTAAGAACCACCTTCTATTACTTTGAGCATATCAAAACTTTTTTGCTCAAATTTTGCAAAATACACTCCCAACACAACTTTATATGAAATTTATAAAAGTTGTATCAATTTTTTAAATTACAAAAAATAAACATATTTTGGTAAGTTCTGATTATGCATATTTATGTGAGTGTCTTGGTTTTATTTTACAATTTCTTACTCAAATTTTTGAATTTTTTATATGATCCATATAATAGTCCCAAACTCAAAATTCTGCATAAACCTAAAAATTATTTTTAGAACTTCTGTTTCTATATTTATAAACTTTCAAATAGAAGTGTTTAGATCTGAAATTTTAACTAAAATTTGATAGGAAGTTTACGACCTTTAACTTTGAGTTTGCAAATTTTAATACCAATATAAAGATATATTTGGATTGGATGCATAATCTTAGGATTCAAATTAATTCTTATAGTTTAATCCCAATTAAATTACATTTTTAATATAATAATTTTAGCTTCCAAAGTTGTAGTTCAAAATCTATTTTTATAATTTATTTTTAAATTTTTAATTTTAATCCTAATTTAGATTTACATATCCTTATTTTACACATAACTTTAGCGTTTGAATTTTGAATGGCTAAGTTGTTTTTCCAAATTGTTTTGAGTTGTACTGTAGCACAAGCCCCTTCTTCATATTTGTTGACACATATCAAGAGCATCTATCTTGACACTTAATTCAAGTGGTAGATTATATTGATACACCAAATTGATGGCTAAGGGTTTTTTTCCAATTAATATAAGAATTTCTAGAATTTTGTTCTCCTATTAATCAATGTGGTAATTTATTAGTGTTTGTTCCTCTCTCTCTCTATATGTGTGTGTGTGTGTATATATATAAAAAGATTTACTTTCATACTCATCAAGAGTTGTGACATCCATCAGTACTAAGTTCATCTATTTTTTGCTTTGGATTCCATATTTTGTGCACGCATGCATCCGAATATGTGCACACGCATGCCTTTTTTTTTTGTTAGTTTCCTGACAAGCTTCGGCTTGCATGCCTTCTTTTTTTTTTTTTTAGTCTCCGACACAGCTTCGGCAACAATTTTCATTGCATGTCACCAATCTAAGCAGTATACAAATCATTAAAGGAAATTGGACGACCAAGTTTTTTTCTTTTTCTCTGATTAACATAGTAATTTCTAGTCTTTTTCTTTTCATCGATTAATGTGGGAATTTCTAACCTTTTGCATATTAGGATTAACGCGAGGGCTTCTAAGAGTACTTACAATTAAATTAGTAGTATAGATACATAGTTCGCAGAAAAATAATGATGACGCTAGGACCAGTACTGCACACCGACACAGAGTAAGAGTACTTGCAGAAAATATTTGTTCAAATCTTCAACATTGGAGGGAAAAAAATAGTAAAAGCTGTAGAAATCCCCGTTAATTCCAACACAAGCTTTATTAAAGCAACTTCAACCCAAATCCCTTTATTTTCCCCCTAAATCACTCATTTAGGGGTGGTATAAAAATTAAGGGCATCCTATATCAAATCTGTCTCCAACCCACACTCCCTATTACTCACCCCTATTATTTATCTAAACATTATTATTACTTTGCACCCATGAATTATTATTTTCAAATGAATAAAAAAATTGCCGAAAAAAATAGTAGGGGCAAAGAGAAAACCCTAGATGTAGGGGTGAGATGGGGCCTCCCTAGAATAGGGATTCCAAATAGGGTTGGGTTGGAGCTCATATTTTTTTAGTTCTCCTTATAATTTAGGATAGGGGGAGGTTTAGGGGATGGGTTGGGCTTGCTCTTAGGTGCTCGGGTAGAGGTGCACCGGCAGGCGCGGCTGGGCGTGCAGCACCAGCGGCTTAGCCAGGAAGGTGTCGTGCATCGACTCGCTCAGCTCGATGGCCGCCACCCCAGCCGGCTTGCTCCAGGTGAACCCCTGCAGGAGCCTGCCGAACAGCATCACGCTCATCGCCGTCCCGAGCGATGCCGCGATGCAGCCGCGGCGGCCGGTGCTGAAGGAGATGAATCGCAACTCGTTCTCCGTGAGCGCCACCTCATCAGCCATGTGGCGCTCCGGCTTGAAGCGGAGCGGCTCGTCCCAGACCCTTGGGTTGCGACCCAGCCCGATGCGGCTGAGGATGACGTGGCTGCCCTTGGGCACGTGGTAGCCGGTGATGGTGGTGTCGGCGAGCGCGACGTGCGGCACGTTGAAGGGTGCGACCGGGTGTAACCGGAACGCCTCACGGATGCACGCCTTCACGTAGTTGAGTCGCGGGATGTCTGACTCCTGCACTAGCTGCTCCCGCCCGACCACCCGGTCGATCTCATCCACCGCCTTCCGCAGGACCTCTGGGTTGTTCATCATCTCCGCCAATGCCCACTCGACGGCGTTCGACGGGTTGTCCACCGCTGCAAACGTGATATCCTGCACCATGCATGCATATGCACCACTTAGAGCACAGGCATCCCTAGATGCTAAGGCAATGTTAGAGATGAGAGAATTTTCTTAACATCGATGCCAACGGATAGAGCAGTGGGTGCTAAACCTAAATTGCAAAACATCGAAGTAAACCTTCGAAGCTTGTACGCAGATAAAGAAAAGTTGAAGTTTTTCTATCTAAATACTCCCTCCGTTCACTTTTATAAGACTTATTTTTTGAATAGTCTTCTTCACAAATATAAGACTTGTATATAGATTTAATGAGACATTTTCTTTTATCCCTTATTTATTCTCTCTCAACTATATGTATTGATTCATTACCACCCACACAAAGTATATCTTTCATCTTCCAAGACAATTAAGTGGAGGCATCTAAGTTATTTTTTTCGTACCTTCTTAATTTCAACGCAATCTTAAATCCTTGTGCAAAGTCAAAATACGCCTTATAAAAATGAAACGGAGGGAATATCTAGCTTTAGCATCTGTAGGCGTAAAAATAGCTAACAATGATTTTGTGGAGAGAAAGAGGGTTTAGGGCTTTTTTTTTTGTGGATTCTCCAAAAGCTGATTCTTGATTGTGGTTGTAGAGAAACTGATTTTGAATTCTGGAATGACATTTGGTAGGTAATTACTTAGAACTTCTAGTGGTATTCTTATATTTGATTTTTTTTAGAATCTATAAAAAACACATATGAAGTAGATTGTGAATTTTACTGTATATGGGTGGATTGAATTATGAAAATCAATTTTTAAAATCAGACTGTTTATTTTTTATTCAATTTTTAAGATCAGAATCCACGTAAAAACAAATATGCCCTAAATATGCACCTGAGGACCTACTACTTTGGATGCTAGTGCACACTTGTCAAATAGTTCTTTTTGCATGCAGGACACATGTCGTGTATTGACTTGCATGCAAACATGGCGTATATTGTTGGTTGGCGATCGAATACCTGACACTGTGCTTTGACCTCCTCGATGGTGAGCAATGGGTTGCCCTCGGCGTCTTTGAGCGTGATGAGCACGTCGAGGAAGTCCTCGAGCACCTGCCTCTCGCCGCTCTCCCACTGCCTCCACCGCTCGTCGATGATCGTGTCGTGCAGTCCGTTCACCGTCGCGTTGGCCTCCTTGACGCCCTTCTCGTGGCCGTCGAGGTCGAGGCCGAGCAGCCACGGGAGATAGTCGGAGATGCAGAACGCATAGAGAAGCCCCAAGGAGGTGAACACGGCGTCCACGTGCTGCACCTCGAGCGGCCCCGGCCCGCCGTCGGGCTGCGGCTCACCGAAGTAGCGCTTGCCAAAGACAAGCCGGCGGATGACGTTACCACAGTAGTGGCGAGCAACGTGCCTGACGTCGACGGTGGCGCCTGAGTACCTCGTGGCGAGGTTGTAGACGTAACGGGTGAGGTTGTCGGCCTCGTCGGCGCGCTTGGCGTGGAGCCACTTGTGGCGGGAGGGGCAGATGATGTCGGAGGTGAGCACCCGACGCATCTTCTTCCACTGGCCGCCGAACGGCGAGAGCACGGCGTTCTTGTAGCCGCCGCTGAACGTCCTGGACGCGAAGGTGAGCGGGCGGGACGCGAAGTTGGCGTCCTGCTTCTGGAGCACCTCCCGGGCGATCTTGGGGCAGGTGATAGAGATGACGTGGACACGGCCGAGGCGGACGCAAGCGATGTCGGTGCCCATATCCTTCATCATGAGATGGATCCACCGGAACACCGGCTTGTTGAGCATCATCTCGGGCACGTTGCCCACCACCGGCCACGGCGCCGGCCCCGGCGGGAGCGGCGCAGATGAGGACGCGCCACTACTCTTCGCCTGCGGCCAAAGCCTTTGGACGAGGTAGATGAGCGTTATTGCGAGCAGCAGTGCTTTCACGAGTGCAGAGGACGTCGTTCCGAGGATCGTATCCCCCAGCTCCATCGTGTCAGTTTTGGCTTGTTGGGTTTAGGCCTAGCTCTTAAGCTCTGAGCAGCGAGCAAATTTATAGTGCTCACTGCCGTCCCAATCACGGTGAAGTAACTGCATCGCGTTGCGGGCCCTGAGAAAAAGTGATGACAGCGAAGACCGGTCACAAATATGTTATTATATACTGGCTCTCAAGGATTGCTGGCTCTCAAGGGGCCACGTATCGCCCCTCCCCCAGAAATATTAGAAAGGATTGCTGGCTCTCAAGGGGCCACGTGTCTCCCCTCTCAGGGAGGCCCTCAGAAATATTAGAAATCACGTTTAGATCTTTTTTAGACAAATTAAAAATCACGTTTAGCTTCTTTTGACGTTTTTTTTAGTAAAATAGATCCAAAAAATCTCGAAATTGTGTTTAGGTCCTTTCACGCTGTTTTCTAAAAAAACACAGATTCGCTGAGGGTTTATAGCCAAATTGGAAATCGCATTTAGGTCCTTGCGGTGTTTTTTAGTGAAATAGATCCGAAAAAATTTGGAATGGTTTATAGCTAAATTGGAAATCGTGTTTAGGTTCTTGCGGCGGTTTTTAAGTAAAATAGACTTGAAAAAATTTAAAATTACGTTTAGATCCCTTCACGCGGTTTTTTTTAAAAAACACACACAGATTCTTTCGAGGGCGCGGTTTTCTAAAAAAACTCAGATTCGTCGAAGGTTTATAGCCAAATTGGAATCACAAACGGGTCCTTTCACTGGTTATTTTGCAAAAAAAAAACGCTGGTTCTTTTGACCGGGAAGATTTGAAAAAAATTGAAATCGTAAATAAATCCTTCCGCCGGTTATTTTGAAAAAAAAAGACCCGTGGTTTTGCAAATTCGATTTGTAAAAAACTCATGCCAGATTTATCTCTCATAGCGCGGCATCGCGCGCGACTAAACCTAATTAGCATAAACCCTACAGGCATTGCCTGAGTGTAGACGCGACCCTAAAACTCGTAGCCATTGTTTTCCATAGAAACACTATCTTCAAAACACAACTTTAATCACCGATATCTGTTATACTATATTTATAAGGGAATTGCACTTAAGTGTTTTTTTGTTTGAGGACACTCAATTTTTTTGTCTATTTAGATATTAGTGTTTTTTGTTTTTGTGAACTTAATTTTTTTGTCTATTAGATATTGTTTTGTGAATCACGTCGTGTTTTATCATTTTAACTTTGTTAATATTTGACTTTGTGATCCACGTTTTTTTTGTGTGTATTCTTTATAATTTGTTTCGTTCCTCTATTTTTTTTACAAATTGTCACGTTACTTTTTACATAATTTAATTTGGAGGGTGTCCTCAAATAAAAAAAACATTCATGCATATATGCATGAACTCGACCGTGACAATTTGTAAAAAGTAACGTGTCTGAACATATACAAAATTGTGCGTTTTTTTGTGTCTGAACATTCATGGCACGCGTATATCGACCACAAATCGATGCATATATGCATGAACTCGACAGTTCATTCATTCCCTTTTTCCATTCCAGCCCCTTTTTTTCCATTCCAGAAGTTACGTGTACACATCCCATTTGTTTGTACGTACGTAACACATGCAACCGCATGCCGATTGTACGCACTTTGGAGAAGTTAATATATACTCCCTCTATTTCAAAATATAAGGCGTGATTTGACTTGGCACGGTCTCCTAAACTATACTTTGACCTTTGATTTCTCTTATCCAATATCATTCATACAAACAAAATCACTATCATTACAAAGTACTTTTAATATGAATTCAATAGTATCACTTTTATATCACAAAATTTTTATATAGTTAGACAAATCATTAGTCAAAGATTTCAAAGTTTGAATCTTGAAATGCGTGCGTGCCATATATTTTGGAATGGAGGGAGTATATGTTTTCATCCACCACATCTGCACATCAATTAATTTGCCATGGACTCATGTTAAAAAAAATACTTATTATACATGTAGAATACATATGGTGTGACGTCCGTCAAATTAAACGCCTGGCTAGCGAAGTGCAACCACATATACGGCACACCTCGTAGAGCGGTGTTGAGAAATGCAAAGCGTACTCACGAACCTTCTAGAATAGTTGGGAGAACACAAGAGACCAGACAGTGTTCCCACGAATAATGATCTATGATAAATTATTTTGCCACACTTCGTGGCAAAGTTGAGAAATGTTTAGAAAATAAGATATTAGAGAGAAAGAAGGTAGAAACTAAGATATTAATTTTTTTTAGGACTTTGGATGCTGCCACTTGACACCAATTAATCCAACTGTTGCGTAACATTGGGTGCGGTGTCTACCATGAAGAGCCACAGTGAGCATGAGAGACCATGTTAAGGAGAGACATGAGAAGCGGCACTTAATTACTTGGAACATAGGAGTAGCCATATATCAAGAGTGCAGTCTTGTGTTGTATCAGGTTTGTTATGCAGTAGTAAATAAAGAGAGTTCTCTCTCTTGCGTATGAGAGTTAGTACCCCACATTAAATCGCATACTTAATTAGTGCTTTGAATTTTGAATGAACGTGAATTATGGAAGCCTATAATCAATAAAGCACTAAATAGTAGTATAAAGAAAAGACTAACTAACTAAATAGTAGTTGATATAGTGGATGTGTAGGTCTCCTCGTTTTGGGTACTTAGTTATTTGCGTACTTATATTCACCCATGATTTCGTCCCCACAAACTTGATTATCAATTTTATTTGGGTACTTAGATCCACCCATGATTTCCCCACAAACTTGATCATCAATTTTAAGTCGAGCGAACTTAGCGATGTGTACAGCGATGAAACACATTAATCAACCAGAACTAGGGATTCAAATTTCATTTTGGATAAAATTTTGCCTTTTACTCAAATCCGAAATTTCACCAAGATTTCAGAATTTTGAACAAATCTCGGTCAAAATTCAAAAATAAAATTTCAAATCCGGTTCGTTTTCTATCGAAAAAACATAATTTCGGCGAAAAATCCCGAAATTTCGGTATATTTGCACTGGTTGAAAAGTGGGTCAAACTATAAAGAAAAATTTTAAAATTTTTTTCAAGGTTCCTGACATATCAATGATATTTTTATAAAATTTCAGATGATTATCACATTTGAGAATTTTTAAAAATTCAAACATTGGTACTGTCCTGATAAAACACTGATTAACAAATTTGATCCAAATGAAAAATGATAAAACCATGTTAGAAATTTTAAAAAAAAATTGCGGTTATGATGCATCATTAATATTCCCATAAAATTTTCAGATAACGATCAAGCTTCAAGAATTTGTAAAAATTTGGACAGTACAACTGAAGGCTAAATTTCAATCGAATGAAAAATAATTCAAACCATGTTAGAAAATTTTGAAAATTTCTATGGATAGTCTTGATGAATCACTAATGATACCATAAATCTTTTTAATGATGATAAAACATGAAAAAATTTATAAAATTCGACATTGTTACTACCTTATTTATGCTAATTCTATTTTTTATTTTTAAAATATAACAAATGAAGTTAAAATATTATAAAAATTTCTTATTTGTTCCTAGACTTCTTAAGATAATACCATAAATTTTTCATAGCTTCTTCAATTTGATAAAATTTCAACAGTGTTTCTACTAAAATTTTAAAATATCTCAAAAATATTTTTTCAATAAATTATCATCAAAGATCACTTTCTTATGTATTATTGATGTAATTGAAGTCAAATCTGGCCATAAAAAAAGCAAAATCCAATTTTTTTTAATGAAATTTCACCCGGTTTGAGCGAAATTTCGCCAAAAAAAATAAAGTTACTGTAGTAATTTCAAATTTTTTATCCAGCCGGTAGTTTGGATCTCGTGGGGGTCCGAAATCTGAAATTTTGGTAAAATTTCACCGAAATTCGTCGAAATTTGGAACCCTAACCAAAACTTCAAAGGATATTTATCGTACGTATGGCTCGCATTTATATCCAGCTGCTTTCAATCAGTGCAAGAGCAGGTTGATCGAAAATTAAAATCGGTCATATGGTCGTGTAGGTTATGTACCTGCAAACTCTATATATTAATTGGTGATACGATTATTACCCTGGGCGGACTCTTATAAGAGTGCAACAACACAAGGTTGTATGCACTTCTGTGCATATATGGGATTGTGATATCATCATTTGAATATTTTCTTTTTAAAACCAATAAACATTTACCCACCAAATAGAGATCCAACACCTAGATCCACCCTCAAATTATATAAATTCCTTCTATCCCCGTTCGACAAAACCTAAACCCTAGATGCCCCAAGCCGCCGTCCTCTCTAAGGCGCCGCCTCCTACCGCCTTACCGGCAAGGCCCACCGATCTCCACCACCTCTATCGCTATTGTCACCTCTTCCTCCGCCAGCATCACCTATCTCTCCCGCCTCCTAATTGCTAGTCGATTCTTGTCATCTGCACCAAGATCCTCTGCGCTTCTCCGACCCATGGTTGGCAGCGCCAATACCCTCTCCCTCCCTCTATAGGCGGCCCCTAGTGAATCTGAGTCCTAATCCAATGAACCCGGGGCCTAACTTGCTAAGGAGGAGCCTCGTCATCAAAGATAGAGACGAGATGAGCAGAGGTCCGAAATTCGATTGATTTTTGAAAAAAAATCCATAATATATAGCAATTTCCTAATAATCCATGCATGCACAGTCTCTATGGTTGTCCAGTTGATCAAAGATCACATGTATCTCTACTACTTCTAATTACGAGCTAGTAGTGGTGGTCCGTTCTCCTCCACCCCCAAGCATACCCACAAAACGGAGAAAGCTTTAATTCAGTTGGATATGCATACATACGTGATCTGCGACGTATCAGACTCTTATCTCAATCAGCCGATTTTATTTCCAAATACTGCACGACCGATTCTTTTTTCATATACTGCACGCATACAGCTTCTGAGTTACCATATGATTTTGAGTTGCCATATGCATTTTTTCTATTAAATATTTACTTGCATGTGTAGATAAGATCATCTTTTCTTTTTATCTAATCATGTATGGACTTGATTTCAATCGGCCAATAGCATGCGCACGGTCATGCATGACGCAACTAGATAAGTTTGTTATCTCTATCTCTACTAATTCTAATTAGGAGTTGGTGGTGGTACATCCGTTCTCTACCCTCACCCCGACACGTGTGCGCACCCGCGTGACTGAATGAGAAGCGGGCAGTGGCCACCCTGGTGGATTGGATTGGATCATCCCGAAGCGGAAGGTAAATGAATATGCATGACTCATTTATTGCTTTCCTTTCTCCCATTGATCTAGCATTCAAATCGACGGCGATTGCTTCCGGTGCTTTTCGGATTGGATTGATTGATTCCCTTCCGAAGAAAGCAGAGCTTCGATTCATGGAGTTAGGTCTCTTCTCATCTCTTTTCTTTTTGTTGCCTTCCTTATTCGACGATTTCTTAATCTATATTTCATAGATATCTCCTCGGTTGCTGAATCTATATAACCCCATCGCTTTTTGTCTCTCCTTGTAGATGTGTTGAGCTTATCCGTTGAGCGAAAGTAATAAGCGACCTTCCTGATCTCATCGATGCGACGCGGAGGCATGTCGCCGGTGGTGGGCGCGAGATAGGCTAACGACGCTGTTAGAACTCGCTGCGGTGGATGATATTAATAGGTTGAGAGAGACGCTCGCGGGGGGAGGCGAGGAAGCGGTGGAGCTGGTTCATAGAATGGGGCTATGGTATAACTGGAGCAAGGCGTGCTAGCCACGCACGCCGCTGATAGTGACAATTACATATGAATGACATCTACCTCTTAAACGTCTTTGCGCCCTTGGGGCAGTAGGTGATGCCTTTCTCGGTCGATTGATCGATCTCGAATTATGGCGTTACAAATTTAGAATCCTAAGTGTTGTGATGTTATTATTTAAGTTTGTAAAATTAAAGATAATCTTAAGCTCGAGTTTGTAAATATGTGCTTGGAATTTGTATGCTTCGATGAATTGATTTAAATATTTAATTATTGCATATTCAGAGTGAACATTATTATTCAGATAAAGTTAGTGCTTTTTACAAATAATTTTTTATTATAAATTGAGTTTCTGTTTTAACACACGAGCATATAGCTAGTGTACATATAATAAACTCCTTATAAGCGAAGGAATTGCCGATCGTTCAGCCCATCCACGCGTCATTGCGCTCCAATTTGCGGAAAAAGCTCCTCCGTTTCTTCAAATTACGGATAGGTCCTTGTGGATTACGAATAGGTCCTTCGTGATTTTTTGTGAGGGGAAGATTTTTTCCCGTTCATCGCGTTTGAGTCCCTGGCATGCCGTTTTACGGAAAAAGCCTCCCGTAAAATTCAAATCGCGGACAGGCCCTTTTTTAATTTTTTAGGATAGCGGACAGGTTCAAACGAGTAACAAACAGGCCCTTACTATTTACGTCTAGGTCCTTTCTCTGTTTTTCTCGGAAATTTTTTTCAGCACTAGAGAAATGTGTGCAGCTCTATTTATAGACTTTTTCCCCAATTCGATTTTACATCTCGATCTCTGATATTTTTTTAAACATGTATTGTTACTCGGTGAACGCGTAGGGTATTAGGCTCGGCAAAAGAAGTTTGTCGTCTCTAATAGTTTCTCGCCCTTTTTCCTCTAGACTATTTTTGTCCGGTGGGTGGTTTTGCGAAAATAAAAAAATACATTCAGGTCCTTCGATCGGTGGTTTTGCAAAAAGAGCCCTATCGTTTCGTATATTCGCGTACGGGTCATTCGCCTTTATTTTTTTGTTCCCAAAAAAAATCCGTAGTTTTTTATTCGCGGTTGTGTTCTCCGTTTTTCCCAAAAAAAATATTTTCATCACCAGAGATATGTGTGTGGCTCTATCTCTAGGCTTTTTCCCTAACTCGATTTTCCATCTCGATCTCTGATATTTCTTTAAATATGTATTATTACGAACGCGTAGAGTGTTAGGCTCGATAAAAGAAGGTTGTCATTTCTAATAGTTTTTTGCCCTTTTCCCTCTAGACTATTTTTGACCGGTGGATGGTTTTGCGAACATGTGTTATTACTCGGTGAACGCGTAGAGTGTTAGACTCGACAGAAGAAGGTTGTCATCTTTAATAATTTTTTTCCCTTTTTCCTCTAGACTATTTTTGACCGGTGGGTGGTTTTGCGAAAACAAAAAAATACATCCAAACCCTTCTACCGGTAATTTTACAAAAAGAATCCTATAGTTTCGTATATCCGCATATGGGTCATTCGCCTTTATTTTTTCGTTTCCAAAAAAATTCCGTAGTTTTTGTATTCACGGTTGGGTTCTCCGTTTTTCCCGAAAAAAATGTTTTCGTCACCAGAAATATGTGTGCAGATTACTCGGTGAACGCGTAGAGTATTAGGCTCGACAAAAGGAGGTTGTCGTCTCTAATAATTTTTCGCCCTTTTTCCTCTAGACTATTTTTCACCGGTTGGTGGTTTTGCGAACATGTATTATTACTCGGTGAACGCGTAGAGTATTAGGCTCGACAAAAGATGGTTGTCATCTATAATAATTTTTCGCCCTTTTTAGGCTCGACAAAAGAAGGTTGTCATCTCTAATAATTTTTCGCCCTTTTTCCTCTAGACTATTTTTGTCCGGTGGGTGGTTTTGCGAAAATACAAAATTATATCCGGTCCCTTCGATCGGTGGTTTTGCAAAAAAGGCCCTATCGTTTCGTATATTCGCGTACGGATCATTCGCCTTTATTTTCCCGTTTCCAAAAAAACCCGTAGTTTTTGTATTCGCAGTCGGGTTCTCCGTTTTTCCCAGAAAAAATATTTTCGTCATCAGAGATATGTGTGCAGCTCTATCTCTACACTTTTTCCCCAAATCGATTTTCCATCTCGATCTCTGATATTTTTTTAAACATGTATTATTACTAGGTGAACGCGTAGAGTATTAGACTCGACAAAAGAAGGTTGCCATCTCTAATAATTTTACGCCCTTTTTCCTCTAGACAATTTCCCACCGGTGGGTGGTTTTGCGAACATATATTACAGAAAGAACCCTGTAGTTTCGTATATTCGCGTATGGGTCCGAAAACTTTATTTTTTCAAGCGCATGCTATCGAAATTTAACCGGCGCAGCGTGGCGCGCTTATCTACCTAGTAACTTTGAATAGAGACCGATGGCCAAAATAAGAGAAAACTACAAACTATATCGACGATTCGATGCAATTAACATAAGAGTAGTAAATTTTACTTGCGTAAATACACCGAAGCTAGCTAGTACTATGTCAACATTTGGAACTTTCCTTTGCAAACCGGACATGAAATAAAATATAAATAGAGGTGCTCTTTATTTCTTGACTTTGCTACACTGGAATGAGATTTATAGAGGGAGATTGAAATCTAAATCAAATGTGATCGTCTCTTTTTCTATATCTAAATGGTGCGCAGGCCATAAGAATTTATAGCTGTCAAGTGACGGGAGTTGCTATCTAATTGACACCTCTTCGTTTTCTTCTAACTACTGTGTTCCACCTTGAACTGTCATGCCTTCATATCTCGTACGATGTCTTGATAACTACCTCCACGTGGGCTTAGGAATTCCCCACGTGGTTTTGTACATGGAGAATTAATTTCTTGCTTTGTCTTCTTCTATAATGTTTTAGGAAGAGTTTAAAAAATTTTGTCGTACAGTACCACTCATCATATGAGAAGTCCACGATTAATAATCTAAGAGAGATCTTAGACTTTAGAGTAGTTGTGACCTAAGGAGTGGTCATAACATAAAGTGGTCGTTACGGCCTTGGGTGGTCATATCCTAAGAGGATCACCACATAAATAATCGAAGGTGAGATTCTTAGGTGTTTGGCCAGTCTATGATCTTTGTCAGGATCTTAAATATTTTGATCAGTCAATGATCCTAGTCATACTTCCTTCATTCATGAATAGATGATGTTTTAACATTTGATTTAGCTTTTGATTCTAGATTTTGGCCCTAAAAGCAGAATAAAAAACAAGCAGTCTGATTCTAGAATCCGATTCTTACAATCTAGTCCACCCATATACACTAAAATCCACAATCCACTTTATATGTGCTTTTGGATTCCAGCTTTTAGAGAATCAGCTTCTCTACAACCACAATTCAAAATCAGTTTTTAGAGAATCCAAAACTAAAACAAACAAACCCTAAGTTTTTGCATTTCAGCCAAAGCATGTGTATAAATGATTAAATCATTCTCTTTCATTAGCTCATTTATTGCTCTTTGATAGTGTGTGATACTCTATTCTATAGTAATAAATAACATTAGTAATAACAAGTAGGAATATGCAAAGGAAAAATATGTATTTAGAAACAAAAATTTGAAAGAGAAAATACATCGATTGAATTGATGAATGATAGTCACATCGTACTGCCAGCCGTAGGCCCACATATGCTTGCACATGTGTGCGCTTCATATATTGTTAGAAAGTTATCCTGCAACACACGCACTAGCAGAGCCACAACTTTTGTGCGAGCAGTGGCCAAGTATATATAAGCTTGTATATGCTTTAAGTCTGCTTCAGTTTTCAAAAATCTAGTAAATCTCCCCCTCTTCCTCAAACAGCTTAGGTTTAGTTTTTGGCATAAATTAAAAGCCATATATAACTAGCAAAAACTAAAAGCTGAGTTGGACCTAATTTTACAGCTTATTGCTAAGAGAAATTAGCTATTTTTTAAACAGTCTCTTATAAAAAAAAACTACAGCTACTTTTCAGCCTAGAAAGCCAAAAAAACAGCTTTTTAGAAAAGTTATAGCTCCATCAAACAAGCCCATAGTCCCTTATCTAGTTTAGCCACGCATGGACGTGTGAAATTAGCCGAAATGAACCTTAGCTTGGAGGTGAAATGCATGGGAATTGTTAATTTAATGTCATCCTCATCAAATATTTAGGGAGGACACATTCTTTTTGTGACAAATGGTTGCACTGTCACCTCAAAGGCTCTCTCTTTGTAACAAGTGTCATGACCTCCATTTCCCCACTTTTCTTCTCCCTCAAAGTCATTTTTCTTGTGACAAGTGGCATGACCTCCCTCATCCCTGATGAGGATAGCTATGTCGGATACACCCATGCATTAATGGTCAATGATCAACAAAATTCTCCTTGTGATCAGCAACATTTGACCCACATAAAAGAACCAATTACCTGAGCACGCGCACAACAGCTAAATCAACAGGTGAACTCGTTTCTCGGGTTGCATAATTGTATTTTAATGGATGGACCACTACATAATAATGTGCTTGTGCCTAGGAATCATGGATTAGAGTAGCAAGGACGTCATCCCTCATCAATACAAGCTAGAGTACAAGTTATTCCCGAGAAAGAAGCTGAAACGTCCACCCAGAAGCAGTCCACCTTCAACTGGCCATAACTTTTGCATGCAGAGTCCGTTCGGGATGAGTGAGTACTTGATTGAAAGCTAATTTCGTGCTCTTTCCAATGGATCTAGCCTCATCATCAAATTCCACTCGAGCTGGACACAACAGTCAAAAACGTGCGACGGTTTTAGCCTCTTTGGGTGCCGCACCACCATTATTTTGAGCTGAGTTCCCATGTAATCAATGTAATGTGAATCCACCTCCTAGCAGCCATCTCCTTGGCTATATATTGGACAAGTTCCCTCTCTATTACCGTAGGTTTTGTTAAGTTATGCCCCCATGTGTGGAACTATAAACTTGTTCTCTGACTCGGCTAGAGCAAAGAAGAACAAGTTCGAACCTCGCCTCGTGTGTGTGCTTCATCCTCGTTCTTGCTAGTTCTTCGATTGCTTGCAAGAATAGACCTTCGTGGTCAGGTCATCCGGGCTTTTGGCGCGGTTGATAACAACTAGGAGTGTGGTTTAGCGATTGAGGGCATTTATCCTTGTGTGGTTCGTAGCCGGATCGTCAAAGTCACCCTTTGCCAAATCGAAGTTATCTCCTCACCGGAAGATCGGGCACCCGTGCGCGCATCATTTGGTATCAAAGCAACGGTTGACCGGTGAGTTCTTGTATCTTGTTGTTTGATTGTGTTCTTCTGAGAGTCCAGAAAATTTGCCCCACAAAAAGATTGTTTGTTCGCTGTCCAAACCCCGTTGTGCCTTCCAATCATTAATTTTATTTTTTGCTAAATTGAGTTTGTGTCCGTTCTAGTGTTGTCTAGTTGCTGTTTATCTTCTTGTTCATCTCCCTACCCCAGCATCCATCCATAAAACCCAAAAACAAATAAACCCATCTTAGCTCGAAAGATCCCCTTTCTGCAGCCGCCACCAAAAATGCCATAACTCTCAATTTATGCATCATTTTTGAGTGGGACCAAAAGGAGAAGTTTCCTCACTCAACCCAATATCTACACATAAATTTTTGTACAAATCCATTCAGGGAGTAAAGAGTTTGGTGCATTGTAATCTGACCTAATTACTGTCCTGGAATCTGCATCTGTGCGCACTTCCAAAGTTTGTGCAAAATTGTCAGTTATTTTTCAGAAAGTTTGATCAAAAGAAAAGTTGTTACAAAAGTCATCAGGAAGAATAGAAAAAAAATAATCATTGAAAAAGAGACATCTGAACAAAAGTTACAGCCAAAATACCGACCTGCTATCTGGTGGACAGAAATCAGCAATCTGGAATGTTGGAATTCATCTTGTGCTCCAGAGTTGCAGATTGCATATTCGTGAATTTTGCTGTGTTTACCTCTTGTATCCACTGCCATATCATTTGTTTTAGCCTAATATCCATCCTTGTTTGACCAGCAACATAGGCTAATTGCTAGACTCGAACACTTATTCAGTTTTATGCAAATTCTGAAATTGACAGATTGTTTCCCTTTGCTACTCATTATAAAGCCTTTCCGAGTTCCACTTTCTACTAACCATACAGGTGATAGCCTTGCAATCGCTTTACTCACATTTGAGTTTGGTTTATCACGAACCAGCCACCGATTGCACCCCTTGCTGCATTTGCAAGAATTGGTAAGAGCTTAGTAAAAAGCAAGAGCACACTTGATCATTTCAGCAAGCAGTAGTGATAGGGAACTACATATCGCTTGTGTGTTTTTCTGCTTATCACTAACAATGGTAGGTTCTCAACGTCGTAGTGCTTGGACCAATAGCATCCTAGGAGAAGAGATAATTCACATTTCGAGGTACAAAGAACGTACGAGCACAATTTCAACACCACGGAAGGTACATGATGATCCCTTAGGAAAGATTAAATTTACATTGCCTTCATTTGCTGGAGTATGATCCTAATGCATATATTAATTGGGAAATAGCGGTAGACAAAGAATTTGCAAAGTATGACATATCTAAAAAACAAAAGATTAGTGCCGCTGTTAAGGTGTTAACGTCACATGCAATACTTTGGTGGAAGTATATATTTGGACATAATAAAGAACCAAAAACTTGGAATGCCATGAAAAGACTTATGAGAGATGATCATGTTCCTAAATATGTTGCTGATTATTTGCTTACTAAATTTCAACGCTTGAAACAAGGTTCTAAAACTGTTATAGAATACTATCATGAATTGCAAAATTGCTTGTTGCGTTGTGGTTTACATGAATGTGAAGAATCTACTGAGCTTAGATTTATGCGTGGACTTAATCTTGAAATTCAGGATGCTCTTGTTTTTGAAACATATAGCTCTCTTTCAGGCTTAATTAAATGTGCTTGTAGAGTTCAAAACAAGCTTGATGAATCTTTGACAAAGTGTTTAGTTTCATTTGAGGTGCCTATTGTTGCACCTCATGTTGTAGCTAACATTTTGCGGAAAAGTGAGCACCATCGAGAGGATGAAGAAGAAAATGTGCAAAAAGAAGAGTTCTTTGCTGCTCCATACATATATGAAGAGCTGGAATCTGAAGTTGCACCTACAACCACTGAGAATGATTTAGAAGATAATATGAAAGGTATGGACTATGCACATGGTGAAAATCATTTTGAAGAGATAAAACTGTCCATGAATCATGCTAACGTAGATCAACTATCAACAGAATCAATTGCTGATTTTCTTGTGATACATGATGATTTACTTACTATTCCGGTGATAAAGAAGAGTTGTGTGATAATGCTTCACTTATATCCACACCACAACTAGTGAATGAGCAAGAAATTTTTATATTTGAATTAAACACTTACACTGAACATAAACATGTTATCCACTTTGCCAGTGAAGAAGATGAGTTTAAATTGATGTCTTCTTTGAATACTTTAGGTTACATTGAATTTGATGTTCTGTGTGATCTAGAAAGTTTTAAGGAAAAGATTTTTGTACATTCTAATTTGCCATGGTTATCGCGAAATATTTTTCTTGTTGTTGGCAAACTTAATGATAAAGGTGAGTACAAAGTTCATAGAGTATACATTTGTTCAAATCTGAAACCTCTATTACGCATGCAACAATGTGATCAATTTGATAATTTCAATATCATATCAAGTAACCCTACTTTTTCTTATAATTTATATGATAATTTCCATGAAAGGGAGTATTTGGGTGATTGTGATTCTCGAGCCAGTGATTTCATCACAAGAGATATGCATGTTGCTGCGCCCTTTGTTGTTACTAACATTTTGCAGGAGAATGTGACGGAGTTGAGGACGACTCCAATTCAAGAAATGGAGAATGATAAGACCATACTCATCGTGGATATGACCAACGCTACATCAATTTGGCGACACTTCACATCATCCTCTGCATCGTCTACATCTACTAGGAAGGGTGCATCTACATGGCTTCACCGATCCCACCAGAGCACGATCAATCAAACAGTTGGCCTCCTTGGTCTTTGTACATGGCGCCATCACCTACATCAGTTCTACCGCCACCTTGGCCACCTCCCATGTTTGATGGCGTTTTCAAGAAAGGCATGTCTCCATCTCTACTGCATGCTAATATATGCTGGAAAGAAGTGTTGAGCTATATGGATAATTATCAGGTGAATCCTCTAAATGTTTTTCTTATCTTTAAAATATATAAAGAGACAGAGCTACTATTTTATTTAAATAAATGCAGGTCCTATATGAGAATGTTTTGTGTTGAAGACGAGTTAAAAGGTGAGCTTGAGTCGAGGACGACTCAAATGCAAGAAGGGGAGAATGATGAGAACATAGCTACATCGGATACACCCATGCATTAATGGTCAATAATCAACAAAATTCTCCTTGTGATCAGCAACATTTGACCCACATAAAAGGACCAATTATCCGAGCATGCGCACAACATCTAAATCAACAGGTGAACTCGTTTCTCAGGTTGCATAATTGTATTTTAATAGATGGACCACCGCATAATAATGTGCTTGTGCTTAGGAATCATGGATTAGAGTAGCAAGGACGTCATCCCTCATCAATACAAGCTAGAGTACAAGTTATTCCCGAGGAAGAAGTCAAACGTCCACCGTGAGCGATCCACCTTCAACTGGCCATAACTTTTGCATGCGGAGTCCATTCGGGATGAGTGAGTACTTGATTGAAAGATAATTTCGTGCTATTTCCAATGGATCTAGCCTCATTATCAAATTCCACTCGAACTGGACATAGCAGTCAAAAACGTGCGACGGTTTCAGTCTCTTTAGGTGCTGTGCCACCATTATTTTGGGCTGAGTTCCCATGTAATCAATGTAATGTGAATCCACCTCCTAGCAGCTATCTCCTTGGATATATATTGGACAAGCTCCCTCTCTATTCCCTTAGGTTTTGTTAAGTTTAGTTTTCCCCATGTGTGGAACTATAACCTTGTTCTCCTGACTCGACTAGAGCAGTAGTAAACAAGTTTAGAACCTCAGTTCGTGTGTGTGTGCTTCATCCTTTTTCTTGCTAGTTCTTCAATTGCTTGTAAGAATAGACCTTCGTGGTCGGGTCATCCGGACTTTTGGCGCGGTTGATAACAACTAGGAGTGTGGTTTAGCGATTGCAGGCACTTATCCTTGTGTGGTTCGTAGCCGGATCGTCAAAGTCACCCTTCGCCTAATCGAAGTTATCCCCTCACCGGAAGATCGGGCACCCGTGCGCGCATCACTCACCAAATATTTAGTGAGTGCATATTCTTCTTGTGACAAGTGGCAGTACCTCCCACTCAGAGACTTTATTCTTGTGACAAGTTTCATGACCTCCTTCTTCCCTACACTTTTCTTCTCTCTTAAAGACATTCTTCTTATACAAGTGCCATCATCTCCATCCCCCTTCCTCCTCCATTCCCTTCACCTCAAACTCAGAATAGTTTTTGTATTTCAAATTTTCCCCTCAAAATTTTGAAATCAAGTATTTTTAACCATTTTTGAAAGTTCTTTAACCAATTTTTTTATCCGAAATTTTATTGAATATAAACTTTTCAATTTGAAAGTGTTTGAATTGAATGTTTTCGGAGTTAAAACTTTTCAATTTAAATTTTTTCAAGTTGAATCTTTCTAATTCAAAATTTTTTATTTAACTTTTTTCTAGTTGAAACTTTTCAATTTGAAATTTTTGAGTGAATTTTTTTGACTTAAAATTTAAATCAAAACTTTTGAACAAAATGTTTTTTAATCAAAACTTTTTGAATTGAAAGCTTTTGAATTGAAAGTTTTCTGAGTTGAAACTTTTTAATTAAAAAACTTTCAAGTTCAATTTTTTCAATCTGAAACTTTCTAATTTGAAAATTTTTGATTTAAAACTTTTCGTGTTGAAACTTTTTCGAGTTGAAACTTTCTAATTTGAAACTTTCCGCTTTCTAAATTGAAATTATTTTGAGTTTTAGATTTTGAGTTGGTTTTTTTTCATGTTGAAACTTCCTATTTAAATTTTTCAAAGTTTAAATATCATAATTTAATTTTTTTGTGTTAGAGAGGGAAGAAGGGGGTGGGATAAGTGCTTTAGGAAAAGGGAAGGGGGAGGTGGATGGATAATGTGCCACATGACATTCTAGGAACGTGTTATTAAATTTATCAGTTTGAGATTAACCTTAAAATAGTCATACGTAAAATAGCATTAACAAATTGGTTTTACTAACTATGCGTGTTCCTTTGTGATCGCACTTGGGAGCATGACATGTGGAGTGTGTCGGTGAAAAAGTACACAGGTATTTCTATTTTACAGTCACTCGCACACATCTGCCCGTGCACTTTGCACGTAGGAGCGATGTGTGGAGTGCTTGGGAGCGACAGCACGTGGGAGCGACGCGTGAATTTGAAATTTTTTGAATTAATTTCTTTTGTGATGAAATTTTCCAATATGAATTTTTTGGTTGAAATTTTTCCAACTTGAATTTTAAATCAGATCTTTTTGAACTAAAAGTTTTTTTAATCAAAAGTTTTATGAGTTGAAACTTTTCGATTTGAAAATTTTCGAGGTGAAACTTTTTGATTTAAAACTTTTCATGTTGAAACCTTTTCAAGTTGAAACTTTTTTGATTTGAAATGTTTGAAGTTAAAATTTTTTAATTTGAAACATTTAGAGTTGAAACTTTCTAATTTAAAAATTTTTAATTTAATTTTTTTAGTTTAAAATTTTGATTTGAATTTTTTCAAATTAAAACTTCCAATTTAAAATCTTCAAAGTTTAAATATTCTAATTTATTTTTTTGTTAGAGATGCGGAGGGTGTACTAGTGCTTGCATTTGCATACGACTCTTGCTCACCACCGAGGCTTCACGTGTCGTGGTTAGGGGCAACCGCAGCTAATTCTTGCCGTAAGATAGAGGTTCTCAAAGCACACTAGGACCCTTCCTAGAGAGAGAGAGAGACTGAAGCTGGCTGGCCCCACATTTTTTTTTATCTTTTGATCAAACTGCCATGCAACGTAAAAGCTACTAGTAACGCCTAGGGATGCAATCGGATTGGATAATTGTCGACCGACCAACCGACCGGATGTGTTCGGATCGGATTCGGATAATTTTTTCGGATTCGGATTCGGTTTCGGATATTTTATTTCAGATTCGGATTCGGATTCGATAGATAACTATCCGTCGGATCGGAATATTTCATTTTTTCGGATATATCCGGTTTCATTTGTTTCGGATATCCGATCGGCTTGTACTTCTAAGTACCTTCTCACTTTTTCAGTTGAACCCTAGCCTCCAGTCTTGTCGATGTTTTGTATAACCGGCAAGTAAATTTGTAAGTATAGGGGATCGCGCGCCCCCTCTCCTCGAATGGTTAGGCTAAAGAAGCCTCGAATGAACAATGGATCGGCCGAGGAGTCTCAGATTATCTTCGATCGGGCGAACGCCCCTACTTCCGGCCAGGCGGAGGATCTCGTTGATCGGGGTATGGCGGATTACATGCGAGGACTAAGGACAGGCCCTTAGTTCTCGTCCGAACGGCGAAGCTCAGGAGCTCCGATCGGTCGTTCGGGTCGGGAGAGCAAGCGAGGTGGGATATGGAAGAATGAGGGAATCGCCCCGTTGCCGCTGGGGACCCTGCCTCCCTTATATAGTCGGAGGGGGCAGGTTACACGAAAGTTTGGAGAAAAGAGGTAGGGGTATGCTATGCCCCGGAGCCTTGGTCTTCGGTCCCGTGATCGACGGTTGTTTGTTTACCCATGCCGGGTTGGTAGACACAAGGGACGGTGCCTCATTGGAAAGGCGCTACCGCCACAGACTTGCTTGTCGATGTCGACGCTGTTCATGCTATGCCTTGGCGTCGCCTCAAGTTGAAGCGCTTCTTCATCAGACCAAGCGGGCGAGTGGATCGGTGCTTGACTCGGTGGTTCCTCGCCACCTTGGGAAGAGCCACCGTCCCAAAGATGGTTGTCGCGTCCCACGGGGTGTGACGGCTTGGCGCCGACCGGTGATGTGGCGAGGTCGTCAAGCCGGAGCCCTTGGGGCTCGACCACCTGGTCGGGCCGGCGGGGCACACGACCGATGATCGAGCCTGAGCGCCCTAGGAGGCCCGGTCGGGTCGAGAGTCCTTCGGGCTCCTTGGGGCTAAGGCCGCCCAAGACGGTTTATTCGGTGATCCACCAATTCAATATTCAATGATAATCCCATCTTATCGGGAACGGAGACTTGGGTAATATCTCTCCCGCCTCCCAAGAAGATCGCCGATCTGGGTTCCGAACCCAGATGACTGAGAGACATACGAGCGTGTATACTTTCTTCGGGGTACCCCGGTATGAGTATTCGCAGTAGCCGGGCCGCCCCAAATGCAAAGCGTTCCAGGATGGACCCTTTATCTTCGGTTCACGTGGCCTTCTCGGCTGTACGACGCTGTTCGGCAAGGCCGCGGATATTCTTGGGGACGGCCGCTTTGTCCGGATGAGCCCGACCGACTTGGTCGGCCTGGTTTTGATGGGGTGCGTGTGAGCGCACCCGGTGGGTGTAGCCCCCGAGCTGCTCGGAGAGCTGGTCGGGGGGTCTGCTCCCGATTGGCGAAGGGTCGCAAGAGTGCAGACTTGGTCGAGCGTGAGCCCCCGAGTGGATCGAGCTAACGCCTCAGGAAGCGGTGTCCGTCCAGCTTGGTCGGCTGTTCCGACCGGGTGCACGCGAGCGCACCCGTGGGTGTAGCCCCCGAGCCCCCGAACAAATTGAAGAACTGGTCGGGGGGTTTTCCGGGTCAGACGAGTCCGAGCGACTTGGTCGGAGGGCTTCGGCTCAACGCTGAGCCGGTCAGCACAGACGCCTGGGCGCTTTGCGTAGGGTTCCAGTTTTCAAACGCTGATTTTACGTGATCGGCAGGGAGGTCCGGATGCCTTCGCGAGAGGTTCCGGTTCCCGAGTGCTTTTTTAACGTCGTAGCTAGACGCGACCATGATCGGCAGGGAGGTCCGGATGCCTTCGCGAGAGGTTCCGGTTCCCGAGTGCTTTTTTAACGTTGTAACTAGACGCGGCCGTGATCGGCAGGGAGGTCCGGATGCCTTTGCGAGAGGTTACGGTTCCCGAGTGCTTTTTTAACGTCATAGCTAGACGCGGCCGTGATTGGTAGGGAGGTCCGGATGCCTTCGCGAGAGGTTCCGGTTCCCGAGTGCTTTTTTAACGTCGTAGCTAGACGAGGCCGTGATCGGCAGGGAGGTCCGGATGCCTTCGCGAGAGGTTCCGGTTCCCGAGTGCTTTTTTAACGTCGTAGCTAGATGAGTTAGTGCTATTTTTACGCCGTAGCTGGGCGAGTTAGTGCTATTTTTACGCCGTAGCTGGGCGAGTTAGTGCTATTTTTACGCCGTAGCTGGGCGAGTTAGTCATGCTGGTTTAACGCCGGAGCTAGGCGAGTTAGTCGTGCTGGTTTAACGCCGGAGCTAGGCGAAGGGCGTCCATCTCGAGTCCTCGTCGGGCGAGGCAATCTGCGAGAGGAGAGGCCGCTGTCGATCCCACGTATACGCCCCATCCGCAGGTGTGGGACCTGGAGGGGGTGAACAGACGCGTGTTTGCCTACGTCGGCCGAACACCGTGCTCGTGGAGCTGCTAACGGGTTATCCGAGTGGGCCCTGGAGGTCAGGCGACCTCCGAGCGGACAATCCCTACATCGGGTGTCCGACTACTGGGCGACCCATAAAAACCTTTTTTACTCAATCCTGCACGGACCCGAGCCGTTCAGAACTTCGGGCGCACTGGCTGCTTGCCCTTTCGGGGCTCCATGAGAGAGTTTGAAGTATGGTCTCGGGCGCGAGCTAAGGCGATTAGGTCGTCGCCAACCCAACTAAGGACCCACCGAGGGTTCGCCTTAAACTTGCCCCTCGCTCGTTTGCCTGTCGGGGTCGGCGGGGGATCCATCCGGTGGATCCCGCCGGGACCCATGGCGAGTCTTATTCGTCGAGCATTCAAGCCTTCAGGAGGACCCCATTTTTACAATCAATGCAAAATGGAAATCTAATGTGCTTGCAGTACTAGTCCCTGGATCAGTAGCTAGCACGCACATTTCAACATTTGGAATCACAACCATACAACATATTAATTAAGCGGAAACGAATATATACCAAGAATTATTACAACTCAGAGAAATAGCAGCAAAGAAGCAAAGCCTTGTAGTGTACCCATCCAATCCCGCAGGCAACTGACCAGGCATAAATCCAGATAGAACACGACAAATAACATCCCGCAACCTGCGATGAACAACGCCGAAGCTTCGCTTTCTAAACCACCTACAATATAATTAGGCAAGGGTGAGTACTTTCGTACTCCACAAGACTTGAGCAAAACCTATCATACATGCAGGCCATTTCAAAGGAAAGGCTACTACAGTTAATTTGCATAAAGCGAATTTGAATTTGTAAATCAAGTTTTTGCAAACAGAATTTGTAAGAGCATTTAATTGATAACAAATAAGTAAAGCATAATAACACTCACAGTCCTCCATGACGTGAGCGACGAACATTCCATAACCTGAAATTCATCCATCAATGTCGGCCCTTCGACGAAAATCACAATTTGCAAAACAAATGATACCAACCCATTTGAGAAATAATAAAACATTTAACTCGTGCAAGTTCGCCAAGACACCCATGACCGCGGGTACGGCTAATCAATTAGATTTAAACTCTGCAGAGGTGTACAACTGTACCCACAAGGAATGATCCACCTTTTTGCGAGAACATTTCGACACACGCCTCCAATAGCTGTGTGCCTACCAGGCGATCATACATAGTCATTACATTACCTAGACATGGCTTTGACCAGCCCGGGACGTTAATCCACCGCCGTAGAACTAGAAACACACACCCAAGCCGTGGATCCACTTTCACACACCCAACACAACGTTTCTAAACACGGCGGTATGCACACTGCTGCATGGGTGGAAACCCGCCCAAGCAGCACTCAAACCGAATGCTTGTGCTAGCTCCCGCCTACCAATGAACAAAGCCATGTCTAATTAATATAACAAGCTATGGCTAACCCATCCTCATCCTTGTGGTTTGTACGGATTTTCTTGGATCATACAACACGATGTTCGGTCCTTAGTCCGACACGGGCGACACTTCACCCTACACTACGTGCAATTCCATTCGCACATCCGGTTATTGCCAATAATCGCCCGCATCAAAGCATAGTTTTATTTTGGGTTTTTAATCAAAGTACTAGCAACCATTTTCCCAAAGAGGACCATTCAGGTTTCATGTAAAACATTTCAGAAACCACTTTAATCATGATCATCTGTTTCTCAAATACTAAAGCATGGCTAAGCAGGAATAGTATGAACGTATATACCCATGATGACATTAAGTGATGTCTAACCTTAATCTATGGTTATCAAGATTCACATTTCCATAATCATCAAAGGAGGATCACAAGACAACAGGTATATCTACCAAATCCACAAAATAGTAATTTACATAAAGTAAACGCATGCATAAAACAGTTTGATGCACAAAAGGAATATAAAATACTGGGATCAATATGGTCAAAGGATGCTTGCCTTGCTTAATCGTTGCTTACGGCGAAGGCGAGGATTGCGGCTGACAAAGATGACGACGGAAACAGCAGCGTCGGGTTCTACACGTCGATCAACGGCAAAATACAGCAAAAGAAAGACTTCAATAAGGGCAAAAAGAAAATTGATAGAAAGACAAATAAAACTCCTCACAACAAACAGGGTTGCTCTTTTATGAATTTATTAATCTCAATTTACGAATTCAAGATGCAAAGATTGTTTGGATTAATAGAATTAATCATTAGTTGTAATGCTTCATTGATTTACTATTCATAATATGAGTTTTTGCCAATTCTTATTACTTACAGGTTTGGCTCTATTAGGATTCAGATTCAAACAAGATGAAATAAGAATATTTTCTTAGATTGCTGTAAATTATAATCTAAAGATCATTCTCTGTACTAAATTCGGATTTAGATGAGTTGCTTTGCGAGTTAATGAAAAGGCTTAAATGATCATATTAGATTACGACTAAATAGTTCTTTACCTTTAATTGATTTCGCTTAGAATTAGTTTACGCAAGTTTGATCTACTGATTTAGGCTACTGGACTAATTTACATGATACTTGAAAAGGTTCTGGTGATAAAAATAACTTAACTACAGGTTTCTACATTTATACCTAAAGTTTATTCATTCATATTAAGGTCTAAAGCAATGGGATTACTTAGGGTTGTTCAGCTATTAAGATTAATATGCAAATCACGATGAAATGAGATTATCTTTTCCTATTTGGGTAGTCTATACTTTGAAGAACACTACTAAACTAGTTCCATAAGTTTTAGGATTTTGGGCGAGACTATAATCTTGTTGCTAAAACGGTTCATGCTATACTTAAAGACTACACTATTCAAAATCGGCAAGAAGGGGAAAATAAGGATTTATGCTTAAGGATTTTGAGCTATTTGGATTAATATGCAAACTTTGATGAGATAGAGTTATTTCTTTAGGATATGGTAGAGTGAACTTCGCCTAGTGATCCTAAACTAGATTTATAAGTTTTACGATTTAGATGAGACATTATATTCATTGTTGAGAAGGCTTAAGTGGCATCATATGGTTTACACTATTCGGAATCGGCAGGAAAGTGAAACAAAAGGTTAACACTTAAGGGTTTTGTACTAACAATATTAATATGCGAACCTTAATGGAATAAGATTCTTTTTACAGATCATGGTAGTATAAACTTTGTACAGCGTTTCTAAACTGATTTTACTGATTTTAGTATTTGGATGAGTTATTTTATCTACTATTGAATTAGCCTAAATGATCCCATTTGCAAACCTTAAATCGGCCAAGTTTAAATCTAAATTTCCAACTACGCATTACATGATTCTGGATCCATTTTTCAGGTATTAGCAGAATACCATCCTAGAAATGTTATAAAGTTGGTTTGGCATTATTTTAGCTTTAATTGCAATAGACAAACTATTTACCTATTGTTACAATTAACATTTCCTTTCCTTTAAAAGAATGCAAATTAAATCTTATCTTAAGTATTTTTGCTAACATGGACCCCTACTGCTTTAGGAATCTAATACAAATTACTTTATCATTTGTGAGCCATTATGCTATTACTTTGTTAATGGCCATAATAGGGTTCAATGATGATTAACAAGTAATTATATTAAACTTGGTTCTAAGATTAAATATTTTTGCGTATTTGAATTCATCTTGGTCTATTTATCACCTAAGAATTTGTTTTATCATGTTACAATTTACTATGCGTAGATTTGCATTAAAGACCACAATGGGATTATAGCAAAGTTTAATTCCAATAAATTACTCTGAAGTTCAAGAACTAAATATTTTTGTATATTCTAATTCTTTATGATTTTATATGAATAATGAAATTTACTTTACTGAAATTCGATTAAAACCACAAAAGATATTTAGGATTTCAATTTCAGCCGATTGGTAATTGCATGAAGAAATGGAAATACGTTTTCAGTGAGGAGGAGGCGCATTTTGGCTCACTCATCTTCTTCCTCAGGCGCCTGACGTGCTGGCCCCACCGCGCAGAGAGAGGAAACAGAGGTCCGGCTAGGGCTCAGCGGCGAGGGGTCTTTCGGCGATCCTCCGGCGAAGGCGACGGTACGGGGAGGAAGAGCTCGGCGAGGAGAGTCCGAGAGTGGTGTCGATTCGGCGGAAGAGACAGTAGGCAGGGGCGCAGCCGAGGTGGTGCGACAGCGGAAATGGCGGGAGGTGGAGGAAGCAAGCAATGGCGTGAGAGCTTGAATCGGTAGAAATTTAAGCATTAATGGATGCCAAGGATCCTATTTTTGAGGTCAAACGAGGTGGATACTCACCGGATAGCTCCGCCCACGGTGGCCGGTTTTGGAGAAGAAGGTGCTCACGGCTGCAGCGGTTTCTTGCATGAAGGAGCTCGGATATTTTTGAGGGGATTTGATCCTTGAAGCCTGGAGATGCTCTAGCTCAGCCGGATTTGAGAACCTTTGGCTCTATAGCTCGGACTTTCCTTCGCGCTTGGAGCTCAGAGCATGCGGTAATGGAGGAATTGGGGGAGGTTTTGGCTGAGAAGAAGAAGGGAAGTGAGGGGGAAGTGAGGGCACTGCCTTGGCGACCACAGGGGTGCGGTTTATAGTCAGGGAATGCAGCACATGAGTGGGATTCGTGGCGGCAATCGCTGGAAGTGCGGGAGTCTTCTTCGCTAGTGGAACGAACGGAGTTGAGGGCGATGCGTTCGGCAGCTGAGACCTGGGGCCACTGTCAGTGACTGGGAAGCTTCAACATTGTGCCAATGGAACGGAACAGCAACCATTGGCCCACACGTCGGTGACTGATCCTGAGTTTCGTTTCGGATTTTGATTTTTGCTTGAGATCAATTGAATTCTATTATTTTTTCAAATTTTGTTTTTCAAAAGGATTTGATCTCGGAATGCTTCTATAAAATTTTCAAGCCAGAATATGGTTTCATTATTTTATGTAAATTCTGACATTACATTATTTTGATTTAAAAGTTATCTTTTCATTTTATCTCTTCATTTCTTTATGCATAATATTTCAATTTCTGACTAAAATGATTTAATTGAATGATCAGGGTTCTCATGGCAATTTTTCTATATTTTTACTTTTTATATTTTTGCCTTTTTCTCTTTTTCATTCTTTAATTTTCTTTATTTGATTTTTCATGCAATGCAAAACTCCAAGGAAATTCAAATAAAACCAATAATGTCAAGAAAACTCAGAATCAATAATATTCAAATTTAAATTATTCATTTTCACTTTATTAAATTTTTGGGATGTTACACCTTCTTGCCACCTCGAGGCTGCGAAGGCCTGGTGGGCTTTTCCTCCTGCCTCGGGTCGGTTTGAGCCGACCCGGAGGCGGAGATTAAGGGGTTGCGGGGCGTTTCGCCCGGAGCGATACCCCGACGTCTCTGCAAGCATTTAATGCGCGTGCGAGAATTAAATGCGAAGCGAGATGATTAGGGGCAATACAACTCACCAGCGGCGTCGTGGCGCTCCGATGCGATGGGTGACGCTTCATACGAGGCCATTCTGACCGGTGCTCACCCGATCGACACGCATTCGGCTGGTGCCTGTTCGGGGCCCATAAGACTGGTGCGGGAGAGGCATTAGGGCACCCTCCTTCTTCCGCTTTCGCCACCCCCTTGGGTTTGCCTTCCTTGTTCCTCGAGTTCCCCTGAGGCGAGAAAAAGAAACAAGGGAGTGGGGAGAGAGCGACTCACATTATTCTCCTTCGATCTCTGATTGCTCGCGGATTGAAGATGTCGTGGTCGGAGTGTACCGCCGAGCCCAGCCGCGCGCTCGGGCTGGAGAAGAAAGGGTTCCTTCTCTCGCGGGACGCCTCGCAATGGAGGGTCCCAACGGGGGCCGCGGAACCAGCGTCGGAGGAGGGGGAGATCGTGGTCCCCGCCTGGTTCTCTGAAGCGAGTTCGCCCTCTGCTTCATCCCTTCGTCTGTGGGATGCTGCACCATTACGGGATCGAGGTACACCACCTCAACCCTAACGGCGTGCTCCACATAGCGATCTTCATAACGCTATGTGAGGCGTTCCTGGGGATCGAGCCCCACTGGTTGCTATGGAAGTACCTCTTCTACGCCCGATCGTGGAGGGATAAGTCGGTGGCTGCCACGGTGTCCATGGGGGGTGCGGCCATTCAGCTGCGCTCTGGACGCGGGGTGGAGTACATCCCCTTGAAGCTGCCGACATCGAACCGAGGGTGGCATTCCGAGTGGTTTTATGCTCGGAACCTGGGAGGCAGCGCCCCAGCCTTCACCGGTCGTCTCCCCGAGTCGAAGGAAGATTGGGGCTGGGGCCTCGACAAGAGGGAGAAAAAGAAGGTGGTGCCGATCTTGGAGTGGATCAAGCTTCAACGGGAGCGGGGCCTGACCGGCAACGCCGTTGTACGCGCGTTCATGAAGATGCGTGTGCAACCCCTTATGGACAGGCCGCGCCCCATGTTCCTGTATGGCGGGGCGTCCGACCCCATGAGGATGGCCGCGGCGGAACTCGCCGCGTCGGAACTTGAGGCCAGGGTGGCCAATGTACTGGTCGAGGGCGCTATCACGGCGACGGGTGTCGGCCCCGAACCTTTTTCAATGGAGAACCCTCCGAACCTGGTAGGCCGAGGAGTTCCTTTTCCCCCCTCTGCGTCCCTAGCTTCTCGACATCTGGATTAACTAATGATTTTGCGCCATTCAGGGACTGGGCAAGACGGTGTCCCGACCGCTGCTGCCGGGAGAAAAGCAGCAGAAGAACCAGGCCCATGAGGCGGCCGCCCTGAGAGATTCTTCCCGCAAGAAGCGGAGATAGGAGAGGACGAACGAAAAGAGGAGGGAGCGCATGGCCAGAGTTGCGCGCGGCGAAGATGCCTCTGTGACCACCGCTGTCAGCGCCGCCGATCCGGAGTCGTCCTCGAGCTATGGCGGTGGCGACAGCCCTGGCGATCCGTACGAGGCCTTCCTCGGGCCGCTGATCGGTGGCGGACCCTATGAAGGTATCGGTACGAGCACTCCTATCGCCGCGCCCCAGGTGGAGATCCCCCAAGAGGAGACGCCCCTGGGGAAGCGAAAGGGCGACACGCCCTCACCTAAGAGGCCAGCGAAGAAGATGCTGCTCCCGTTCCATCGCTCGGCGGTGGAAAGCTCGGATGAGGTGATGGTCCGGCGTGAAACGGCGCCGGGTCCGCTCCCAGCAAGGGTCGGTGCGCCGAGCGACGATCTGCCGCCGTTGGCAGAACCGGGGCCGCCGCTGGTGGCCCTCCAGGAGTTGGAGCGTGCGGAGACTCCGGTGCCCCCCGACGGGTCGGGGTCCGGAGGAGACGCGAATGAGCTCTTACCTTCGCCGCCAAGGCCCGCGCCCGGTGGCGCACTCCCCAGTGCCCGCCATGCCCTACTGCCGCCGCCGGGGACCCGTCGAGGGGGTAGCCCGCACCGGGGCCGTCGGCGTCAAACGCATAAACAGGTGACAAATATCCCCCACAAACCGAGACACGCCAGCCTGTGCCAACCTGGCCGGGCGACGGCCCTTCCGCAAGCCGCGATTCCATACTGGGCCGAGGCGGGGTCGAGTTGTGGGGACCTCAAGAGGGCGCAGCAGTGGAGGCTTATATGAGCTGTTCGCCAGGGATCGGCGGCCGCTGAGGCTCGGCGGATGAGGCGCCAAGGTCGCCTTGAGATCACCCGCCACCGCCAGTAACCCCAAAGAGATTCTTGACTTCAGTCTTTGATTTACCTTAGTGGTCGTCAGGCTAAATGAAGTGCCCGGTCTTCCGTAGCAACTGAAAGCTCAGTCGGGGAAGATGTCGGCGGCTCTCCGTTCTATGTATGAACAAAGGGTGACCGCCACAACAGGGGGCGATCACCAGCACCCCGAGTTGCACGAGGCTCAGGAAGCCCTGGCACACGAACGGGCAAAGGCGGAGGAGGTCCGGAGGGAGCTGCTCGAGAGACACCGGATTTCCGAGTCCCAAGAGATGAGGATATCTGAGCTTGAGGCACTTTTGGCAGCGACCCTCAGCGCCAGGGACGTCGCAGTTGCTGCAAAAGTGCGGCTCCAGGATGAGCGAAATCAGGCCCGGGCGGAGTCGGATTCCGCCAGGAGGGACGCCTTGCTCGAGCGGAAGATGCGGACCGAGGCCATGTTGGAGCTTCAGCGCCAAAAAGCCTTTGCGGCTGGTAAGCAGAGTAACCCTAATTCAGTCTTCCGTGATTGCGAACCGCCCGCCTTCTCTTTTGACATTGTTTCGATCTGCAGCGTTGCAGGAGGAGCTCAGCGACGCCGTGGGGGCGCGGAAGACGGCAGTGGAGGAACGGGACGCAGCAATGGCAAAGACGAAGCGAGGCCTTCTCCGCTGGCGAGCCGGGCGGAGCGAGATTTGTCCGAGCGAGCTGCCGAGCTGACGACCCTCCACGAAGTCGGCCGAGAGATCCGCGACCGAGTGCTCGGAACCTCCGAGCCGGGTTCGAGTTCGCTTGCCGTTGCGCTGGCCCGCGTGCCGGAACATGTCGAGCGTTCGGTGAGTGAGGGGATAGAGCTCGGAGCCTGCTCGGCGCTGGTTTTTGCTCTCTCCCATTACCGCGGCATCGACCCTGCCGTTGTCAACAGCGGAGTTGCGGCGAACCGGTCCGACGAAGAGGTCGAGGGGTTCAGGGGCCAAGCTGCTCCTTACGCCGAGGAGATCGCCAGCCGGATTCCGCCAGGGAGCATCCTCCATCGGAAACAAGAAGAAAGTTGATCATTTTGGTTTTTGTGACAATTTTGTCTTGTAATGAACTGAAATTTTTAGCCGGACGGGGCAGTCCGTAGGCCCTTCCCTTTTTCGTGCCTCCCAGAGATGATGAACATTTCGATGGCCATAGCTCCAAAAACCGCGGAGGTTTATGCTAGCGTAGGTCGTCATGTTAACACCTTTGAGGGAGACTCAAAATAGGAGCTGGGACTAAGAAGTAAGACATTTGCTTATACTCGTCGCGGGACAAGAGTGTTCTCGACCAGCTATGGGTTGTACGCCTATGAGTAATTCTTTCTTCCGCGAGGCACTACTTCGCAACCGTAGCCACTGGGCGTAGGCCGTAGTGCTTCGGGTCGAGAGGATTACCGCTAAGGAGGGCCCATGGCTGACCGAGTCATCCGACCCGTACGAGTGTGGGCATTTAGGCGCAAATCGCTCATCTACACTTGCACGGGAAAGGAGTGTCTCCGACCAACTATGAATTACGCCCCGTGGGAGCTTCCTTCTTCCGCAAGGCACTACTTCACAACCGTAGCTACTGGGGCGTAGGCCGTAGTGCTTTGGGTCGAGAGGATTACCGCTGAGGAGGACCCAATAGTCGACCGGGTCATCCAACCCGAAAAAAGTGCGTGAGCTCGAAGCCCCCGAGCGGGGTGCGTGGACCGAGCTTGCGGTCGCGTCACCACGCTCGGACTCGAGGTGGAAAAAACGAATGCGGAAGCACTCTTAAGAGAAAGATTGCCTTAACTTTTGTTTTGGATGCGGGAGGTGCTGCGGCGGTCGGGTCCTTTACTCAACCATCGTCGGTGCGGATTCTTCTACCAGGCCCCTGATCCACTCAGGGCCACCATGGCCCATCCGGACGCCGCGCGTCGGCCGATCGCCGACGCATCGGACCGGCCGGAACGAAATCGAAGGTCGTCGATCAAGGCTTCGCCGGCAAGACAAATATTCCTTCGTCGGCCGTCCGTCGCATTTTAATGCGAGGCGAGGATGTGGGCGGTACGCCCCATCGCGGGGCGATGTAGTTAATCTTGGCGTCGACGCGTCGCCGGAATAACGCCCGCCTCGCTCGCTCGCCTCGCATATAAATATGGCGCAGAGGAGCAAACATCTGTGATTGTTCTTCTGCTCCCCATTCTCCTTTCGCCCTTACGCGACGCGGAGAAGGGAGTTAGCACACTTCAGCGGCGATGGCGGCGGGGCGATGATCGGTGGTCCGGAAGCGGAAGCGGGCGGACCCCGGGTCGGACCCCAAGAGATCCCGTTCCCTTGCCCGGTCGCCATCGCGCGCGAGAAGAGGGGGGCTCGCGCTGCCCCTATCGACCTTCCGCATTAGGGACCCCATTGCGGAGTGAGCCCTTTTGCCTGATGTCGAGGTGGTTTCAGCTCCGATCTTGCTGACGCCAAGCTTTTCCTTTCTTTGCTTCAGAGCTCGTGGCTCGGGGTCGGTCCAGCCACTGGCCGCATTCTCGACGACCGCTTCGGCGAGGGAGGCGGCGCCATTGGGCCACTTCCGGCGGTGACCGGCCGCCGTGGGCGATCCTCCGGCGCCGAGCGCGTCTGTGGTGACGCGGTTGGAAGCCTCCCTGCAAATCCGAGCTGCAGCGGCCGCCGCGCAGAAGGCGGAAATGTCGCGGCAAAGGGCCTGGATTCGAGCTTTGGAGGGGAAGCTCACCGAGGCGCGCGAGGAGGCGCGGGCACTGCGGTTTCGGGCCGGTGCCGCGGAGAAGGAACTTGCCAGGGTGCATGAAGAACGGTGTACCCTGCGTGATGATCTTATGAACGTGCTTGGCCCGGCCTTCGAGAGCATGGCCGGAAGCTTCAGGCCCCTGGGAGTGGATCTGCCGGAGCCGCCGGAGCGCGACGAGATGCATTATGCCCTCGGCCTATCCCGTGCGGCCAACGTCCTGGCCGACCTACCCCACTTCTTACGCGAGCGCTCGGCTCGCGAAGAGTGGGAGGTCGCCGTGTCCGTGGCGGAGTATGTGCTGGCCTGTTGTGCCAGCCGCAACGCCGCCTTTGACCCGACCGCGACCATCGGCGGGGTCGAAGGGGACGCGGACCGAGCGCGGGCTAGAGTGCGGCCGGCAGCGGAGATGGTGGTGAGGCTGGTGACGGTCGATCTGAGCGGCAGCATTCAAAGATGACAACGACCGCGGATGACCTTCCGGTGCTCGTGATCTTGCTTTTTTTGCTTCAGGGGGGCACAATGCATGTAAATATTCCATGCTATGAACTTTGGGGGTTTTGTTGAATGCTTTGCATTTTCCCTCCGTCGTTAACACTCATCAAGCGACCATAGCTCTCAGGAACCACCGGGGTTGCGAAAGCGTAGGCCGGAGTGTTAGCATCCAGAAGAAAACGCAACAGATACCTGGTGACTTAGAAGTCCGAAAAGCGTGTCCCGAGCCGACCACGGGTAATCTCGCGCGGGCACTTCCTTCTTCACAAGATACTACTTATCAGAGCTACAGGGGCGTAGGCCGTAGCACTTGGGTCGAGAGGGTTACCGTTTGCAAGGGATCCAATGGCTGGTTGGGACGCCAGCTCAAGTGGGTATGCGAGGACGCAGCCGCCGAGCCGCTCGTGAGGACTAGAAGCTAGTCGGCGCGAAGTGGCTCGGACCCCTTGGCCAGTTGGAAGGGAGCCTGACGTGCGCACAGGGCGTACGCCAGACGTATGTGAAGGCTCGGGCCGGCGTTGCTCCAGGCCGCCCTGGAGTTCGCCAAGCCCGACCTTTTGGGGGCCTCCAGCTGCTCGCGTCGCCGCCAAAGCTTTGTGCGGCAAGCTTGAGGAGCGGCGGAGACGAAGACAAAGACCCCCTCCCGGGGTAAAGTCGAGGAAGGCGAATCGAGCTCTGCTCCTGGCGTGAACACGTCGTCGAGCTCGCGCCGTCGTTGGTGAAGAAGACCATCGAGGAGGGAAATGGAAATCCGGAGATCACGGAGATGACGCGCAAAGGCCCCTACCTGGTGCGCCAACTGTCGGTGTTTCGTATAACCGGCAAGTAAATTTGTAAGTATAGGGGATCGCGCGCCCCCTCTCCTCGAATGGTTAGGCTAAAGAAGCCTCGAATGAACAATGGATCGGGCTGAGGAGTCTCAGATTTATACTGGTTCGGGCCGAACGTCCCTACTTCCAGTTTGTGGCGGAGGATCTCGTTGATCGGGGTATGGCGGATTACATGCGAGGACTAAGGACAGGCCCTTAGTTCTCGTCCGAACGGCGAAGCTCAGGAGCTCCGATCGGTCGTTCGGGTCGGAGAGCAAGCGAGGTGGGATATGGAAGAATGAGGGGAATCGCCCCGTTGCCGGGGACCCTGCCTCCCCTTATATAGTCGGAGGGGGCAGGTTACACGAAAGTTTGGAGAAAAGAGGTAGGGGTATGCTATGCCCCGGAGCCTTGGTCTTGGTCCCGTGGTGACGGGTTCTTTGTTTACCCATACCGGTTGGTAGACACAAGGGACGGTGCCTCATTGGAAAGGCGCTACCGCTCAGACTTGCTTGTCGATGATCTTGGCGTCGTTCATGCTGTGCCTTGGCGTCGCCTCAAGTTGAAGCGCGCTTCTTCACTGTACCTGGCGGGGCGAGTGGACGGGTGCTTGACTCAGTGGCCCCCTGGCCACCTTGGGGAAGAGCCACCTGTCCCAGCATGGTTGTCGCGTCCACGGGGCAGGTGACCGGCTTGGCGCCGACCGATGATGTGGCGAGGGTCGTCAAGCTGGAGCCCTTGGGGCTCGACCACGCCTTTGGTTGGGGCGGCGGGGCACGACCACGATCGAGTCGGAAGCGCCCCTAGGAGGCCTGGTCGGGGTCGAGAGTCCTTCGGGGCTCCTTGGGGCTAAGGCCGGGCCCAAGACGGTTTATTCGGTGATCCAGCCAACCCAATATTCAATGATAATCCCATCTTACTGTGGGAACGGAGACTTGGGTAATATCCTCTCCCGCCTCCGGCAGCATCGCCGATCTGGGTTCCGAACCCAGATGGCTGAGAGACATACGAGCGTGTATACTTTGCTGTGGGGTACCCTTGGTATGAGTATTCGTCAAGTCTCCACTAGTCTCCAGACTTCTAGAGTCCAACTCCTCCTGTCACGGTCTCACCCGCGGGCGCCGCCACCCTGCCGCTGCCGCCGCCACCGCCGCCGCCTCCCATCCCTCCCACCATCCCACGGTCCCACCCGAGCCCATCTCCTCTCTCCCCCGTCTCATTTCCCTGGCGGCGCAAGGAAGGACGTCGCCTCCTCTAGTCCTCCCAGGCCACCGCCCTGCTGCCGCCGCCCTTCCGCCGTCTCCAACCCCTCCTCGTCGCCTCCTCTAGTCCTCCTCCCGGGCCACCACCTTGCTGCAGCCTCCCTTCCGTCGTCGCCAGCTCTGCAGTCTGCTGCCTTGAAGGTAACATATTCAAATCTGTTTTTGCTCGTTTCATTAAAAAGGTGAATTGATTCGTTGTGATTTGCTGATGAAATGTTGTGATTTGTGAATCGACTCGTTCATTAAAAAGGTGCTCCGGGAGAACTGAATTTTGCATATGTGTATTACATGTCCATATGCTCACTTGCTCAGGGACAGGGAGACCATATTTTCATCCTTGCTGTCCATCTGTTTTATATTAGAACTTTAGTTCATGGAGATATAACACAAGACCATGTTTACATCCTATCATGATACATTCATTCATATAATCATATTAGTAATGGAGTAATTATCAACAGCATCAAGCAGTGCCTCCTCTGATCATTGTCTTACTTTTATTCATGTTTACCATCGAAGTAATGTGGCAGATCACGTAAAACAGCTGAAAACCTGTAAATTTGGTCCGATTGCATTGAACTGGCGCAAATACAGTCCATTCTACCTATTTCCACACCGTGACATGCTTCTCCCTATAACCAGTGCTGTAAAGAAACAAGGAGCAAACTAACCAGCAGGTAAGATACAAAAAAATTAGCACATGTACAAAGACTAGGACAAAAAGGATCTTGTCACGTTAATCACTCTCTGAACCATTGTTTGGCCTGAATAGTGCAACTGAAACTCTCTGATAAATCATGAGCTGCTCACCATTTCCGGGTTGCAAGTTTTCTCCTCTTATTATTCCTACGCTTTTGGAGCTTGTTAAGCATGACCTCCATTTCTTGAATTCAGTAGTCTATTATTTTCCTTTCGTTTCTTGCTCTGCTCCCTATGAATAAGTCAAGTCAATTGTTAGCTATAAGTAGGAGGTTGGTTGATCTGCATTACTACTACTTTCTCGTTTTGAGGTGGTCAATTCCTTCCGTCTTTTTCGCCTATAAGGCAAGTGCTTTAACTCTGATTAATCAATTAATATACGCGTTGCATTGCATGCGTGTAAATAGGCACAGGTGGACAGGCAGATTCGAGGCCCATCTCTGGGACAAGAACTGCTTCAATTCGCTCCAAAACAAGAAGAAAGGGAGGCAAGGTGCGAAGTACTTACATGCCTTGTGTAACAATTTTCTGATCTAAAGAACTTTCTCTTCCTGTTCTTGAGAAAAAAGAAGTAATACAAAATAGATAATTAGAAATGCAAAGTCCTTGATGTACTTTCTGTGAGGTTGCTGAGAATCCTGATACATCTACCATCAGTATAAAGCTTATTTCTAGAGTGCACCGAATTTTTTAAGGCTGATATTCTGATTATACTTTTTTTTAATGACCTTTTCTTTTTTCCTGTTATCTTTGGGGTGCCTTGTCTGGTGATCTGCATGTGACTGTGATCTACTGCTGCTTGATGCTGTGTTGGCCACTTCTCAATAGTCTAATTGGGTAAGTACCACAAGTATATATCTAACCCAGCCACCTGTTTTGGCAGATTCATGTTACTGTTGATTCTTTAAAATAGCTTATCTTCTCGTCTCAAACGTAATTGTGGTTATTTCCTTTGTTGATTTTTAGATTCTTAATTCTTTGGAGAGCTATCTAACAATTTTAAATTTAATTTATAATTTGTAGGGGCTTATGATTGTGAGGAGGCAGCTGCTCGTGCATACGACCTTGCAGCTCTCAAATACTGGGGTCCTGAAACAATACTCAATTTCCCAGTAAGTTTGACCCCTTAGAAAAAAAATCTTTTAAAAAGAGAGATATACCACCAAGGTGTACTCGTTTAGTAGTATCAGTTCCCTTTTGGTACAAATTAGAGGCAAGATGTGTCTTACCAAATACTCCCATTGACCATGAGTGATACTGATTGAGTAGAAACTGATAACTTTTTTTTTTTGTTAGATGAAATTATGGTGACGGCTGATAATGGTTGAGTGTTCGTCGAGGACGAGTAACTATCATCATGCACTCATTGTCTCTTGAGATGTTGCCAACTTGATTTAGTCATTTCGGTCTTCGAATTCTTATGTAAGGTTGTGTCATTGTTCAGTCTTCTATGTATATGTCTTTATGATATAATCCAAATATTATCGACTTGTCGTATTGTCTCTTTCATGAAAACATAGAGTTATGCAACTCATGGTCATGTTATCGACTTATTGTAATATTATTTATGTATCATTCTATGTCTCGAAGCTTGTCATATGTGTACCGTTCAAATTTAGTGAACTTTTGCAACTTTGTTGGATTGCCCGGTAAAATGACTTGTCAGACTGCGATAATCTTGTTGCATGTTAAACTCATACGTTTAGTTAATTAGTACTATATGTGTGCTTTATACGGTATCTGTTTTCGCGTGTTATCCGATAAAAATTATTCGATACCGTATCGATTCCACTCCGAATTCGATTCGAATCCGCGACCGATATTATCCGCGCCGTATCCGTATCCGGTACTATCCGAATCCGATTTTGAATCGGACAAAAAAATATGATTTAAGATATAGAATAATGTGAGACCCCGTTCTAGCGAACAGGAACCTCTATGTGTATACAGTACTAGTCCCTGGATCAGTAGCTAGCACACACATGTTTACAACAATGATATCACAAGCAAACAGGATATTTATAACCTGCACCTGAATAATTATACAGAACAAATTTTTTACAACACTTAGGAATATAGAAGTAGCAATAACACCGCAATGAAAAACCAAAACCCAAAGGATTGCCCTACAACCCGCAGCATTAGACGGGAAACACCTAGAAGAAAAAGTCGTCATCTAAACTCCCACGACAAGATCAAAATATCGTCATCCGCAAGGTCGCTTCTTCATCTTCGAGACAAGGTAAAGCAAGACTTGAGTACATTGGTACTCAAGAAGACTTAATAACAAGTACAATTAAATAATCATGCGAGCTTAAACAAGGATAGGCTCTAGTTATTTTGCGCTTGCTAAAAACAAGAAAGCATAAACTAGTATTAGATTGCACTTGCATTTAAAAACAATTGCGAAAGAATAAGTAATTCTGTAGTAAATGCATCTGCTTGCTCAACCAGTCTACTCCGACCGACAAATACATACATGCCGATTCCTTTGGACATAAAATAAATTGCTAAAACCAGCTTTCAAACCGAAACTTCAGTTTTCGAAATTAACAAAGTCTAACATTGGAATGACTTCACCAAGTGCCCATGATCATGCGCTGCTAATTAATTAGATTTTATACTCGCAGTTGTACAGCTTTACCCACAAGGAATGATCCACCCTTTTTGCTAGGCCATACGACACACTTCCTTTGGTGTGCTTGCAAGGCGATCATACATAGTCATACATTATCTAAACATGACTTTGATCCAGCCCGGGCGTTAACCTCGCCACAAACAGAGACACTCACCCAAGCCGTGGATCCACATTTATCACACCCAACACCACGTCTCTGTCCATGGCAAGGCGTGCATCACTGCAATCGCCGAGCAATTACCCATACGAACCGCATGGAAGCCCTCACAAGCAATCCGCACGGAATGCCTCCGCTTAGCTCCCGCCTACCAATGAGCAAAGCCATGTCTAAACAACTTAATAAGCTATGGCCGTCCCATACCGGACCTCGTGGTTGTACGGAATTCTTGGATCAATAGCGTCCCATTGCTCGGTCCTTAAAGCGACGTGGGCAACACTCCACCCTACACTACGTGCAGTTCCTTTTTGCACTACCGGCTAGTGCCAATAGTCGCCCACATCCAAATCATAGTTTTAGTTGGAGTTTTTAGTAAACTAATAGCAACCTTTTCAAATGGCAGTTGGTTGAATAAACAGTTGGCCAATCATTTTAGCGTTAAGCATGGCTAGCAGATATTATATCTAACGGTTATAACCACAAAGACATTAGTTTATGTCTAACCCATACATATGGTTACAAGGTTCTCATGTCATACTTGATTAAAGGAAAACCATAATACACAGGGATAACTAGTCGTTTCTACCCAACATAGTTTTTTAAGGAGAATTACTCAGATGCATAATACAGCTTGCAAAAACAACATATCGTAAGTGAATTATTGGGATCAACATGATCAAGGGATTGCTTGCCTTGCTCAAGACCGCCAATCTCAAACTCGAGGATCGACTTCAGATCTTCCTCCTCGGCGGCTCGTCAACGCCTACACACCGCAAGACAAAGCATAAAATAATTAACAGAGAAGTAAAAAGGGCAAAAAGAAAGTTGATAGTAAGAACGAATATAACTCCACACACAGAACAGGGTTGCTTATTATGAATTTATTTTCCTCATTTTACGAATTCAAGATGCTAAAATTGTGAATTCTTTTATTTTATCTTTTCGAATTCAAGACGCAAAAATAGATTAAACTATAATAATTTAATCATTTCAGGCCTAGACAGATCCTTCATCCCTTTTGATTGGATTCAGAGTCAAAGCAGTATTTTAATAGAATTCTAGTTATTGACAGCAACTCACATTGCTAATTTACATATATATAAGAATCTTCATATATATATATATATATGTATAATAGCATATGTATGATTTGGCTTATAAGAATATTCATGAATAACCAGAGACTTCATTAACTTTGCTGTCATCACAGACTCATTAAACTTTACATTTCATAACTTCTGTTCATACAATGTTTATATTTTTACTTAAGGCATATATTTGTTTTAATCATGTATGTGACACATTCATTTAATGAATTATTAAGCTAATGGAATATCTCCACTTAAATACCATTTCATTGCATTTTTAAGCTATTAACAGTATCAGGGTTCCCTGAAAATTCACTTTTCTTAATTTTGCTTAAAGTTAAAATCATTAATTACTTATGGCATAAAGCTTTCTTCATGTATTTCATTTATCAGAAATCATACAGTAACTAAACTAAAAATGTTTTTGCATATTCTAATTCTACTGGATTTTACATGAATTTACAAATTTATCTCATGTAAATTGAACAATTAGTTCAAAAGTTATTAAAACTTTAAGCAACTCGGGTATGAAAATCCTCTAAAAATCAGAACTTGCCGAAAATAGAAAATACGTTTTCCTTCAGAAATTGCGCTTTCCCTTTCTAGCTAAAACCGATTCACCCTCTTACAACCGGACCCCATCACAAGGATCAAACAGGATCCGAACTCGGGCTCGCCGCCCGGCCGTAATGGTGGCGGAACGGGAAATGGCGGCACCTCTGACCAAACATGACAAGACGGTTATTGGTGGTACTCTCATGGCTCATGGATGGTCGAGACACGATCACCACGCGTCTTTGCGACGGCCGCCACGGACCTCCGTAAAGCTCTATTCAGCGACTCTTTGGTTCTAAGCGAGGGTCAGTAAGCATCGATGGTGGAGGGTTCGATTTTACCCGAATCGCACCGGAGAAGAAGCAGACCGCCTGCCCACGGCGCTTTGAGATGGGGAGGATGACCGTGGAACTCGCTCTTCGCGAAGCAAAGGAGAGGAAATCGGTGCTTGGTTAGTGCATTAAGACACCCGGCGAAGCTCTGGATGGAGTCGATTCCGAGGATTACCCAGTGCTCAGCTCGATTGAGGTTTCCCCCCTTTCCCTGGCTCCCTGCGGCAATGAAGAAGAAGAAAAGAGGAACTGGGAGCCCTCTGGCGAAAGGAAAAGGGGAAGGATACTAATGTGGCTGTGGAATGGTTTTGTAGAGGTTTTGGGCGACGCTGTAGAGGTTGGACGCGCGTTGGCAATCGCCATACTTTGGCTCGGCAGGACGGGAGCTGGCGGAGGTAGGTAATGGCGAAGCTCGGTGCTTGCAACTCGTGGCTGGTCCGTGCGATGCTGAGGGAAGATGACATAGAGGAGTGACCGAGTAGAGTGCTGGTTCGATGCATCGGCATGGGTTGCGTTCAACTCGCCTGGAGAGTTCGCCTCCTGCTCCCAGTGGATCAAACGGAAGCTGAGGAAGATGAGTCTGGCAACTGGGCCCTGGGTCCACTGTCAGCCACTGAGGATGCCATAGCTATGCGCCAAGAGGACGGAACGGAAAAGGTTGGCCCACAAGTCAGTGAACAGCCGAAGAAACAGAGTGGTTGGGCACCGTTTTCTCCCTCTCTCTCTGATTTTCATTAGTGGTCAAATGGAGGTAGAAACTGGTAAAAATTTTTGACTGAAATCTCCAACAGAATTTACCCCTCTGGTAAAAATTTGAGGTTTATCCCAGTTACTGAAATTTTAATAAAATTCTTTCAATAGTGACTGTTTGATTTCCTAGCCTATGTCTTCGATTTTGTTTATGATCAAATGAAGTCCATTATTTTTAAATTTTTGTTTTTCAATTGTATTTGGGCTATGGATTCTGATGTAAAATTTTCAGCTCAATTACTCGAGCCATTATTTAATTAAAATTCTGACACTGAAATTTCCATTTTTCTAAGTTTTCTGTTTTCGAATTTTATTAAGTCTCAACCCATTTTATTAATTTATTATATTTTTGCTATGTGTATATATAGCAATGAGGTTCTCATATAAATTTTCTCAATTCCATTTGCTGTTCCAATATTTTCCACCATTTCTGATAATGCATTATTTGGGAATAAAATTTGTTCTGCCATTTTTCTTTCCAAATTTCTTAGGCATGAATTTCATTTGAAAATTTGAATGGCTGATTTACATGCTCAAGATTTCATGATTAAATTTTCCAAATTTTTACTTTTTATTTCTTAGCCTTTTCTTCTTTGCATTCTTTAGTTGACTTTTATTGCAACTCAAAACACAAAAGAATTCATAAAACTCCAAATAAAATCAAAGGCACTATGAACAAGATGAAAATATTCACATTCGAATTTAAATACTATATTTTACTGTTCCAAAATTTCTGGGCTGTTACAAATAAGCGATATCCGACCGAATCCGACTCGATTGCACCCCTAATAACGCCGGTCTCCATGGACCGCGACCACACTGCCGCTCCACGTTCGGTCACCGTGGCGGAGCTCGCAAGGTCGTCTGGTGGGTGAAGTTTTTGGCCTAACCACAATTTGAATTTTTTGTAATCGAACTGAAATTTCTTGAAACCAACTTGAGTTTTTCGAACCGGCCTGGAATTTTTTCGAGTTGATTTCTCTGAACCGGCTCGAAATTTTGTGAGTTGAATTCTTCTTTGAACTGGCTTGAAATCTTTCGTCTTAAATTTTTTGAACCGGCTTGAAATTTTTGAACTTGAAAATTTTTAATCTCCTTGAAATTTTTTGAACCGCGTTGAAATCGTTTGGGCTTAATTGTGTGTTCTTGTGTTCTTGAAATTGTTTCTACGGATTTGGTGATTGATTGCGGGAGATCAACTACGTTTTACAACACGTTATCAGCACGAGTCTCTATCACAAGAAGGAGGATCGTCGACTACAACGAACGATCTACTACCGGCAATTGAGCGCCCGATCCGATCTGTAATCAACTCGCCATCACGCCGGCACCCACTCGGATTGCTGAAAAAAAAAGTCCTATGCGATTCTATCATACGCGATAGTCTATAGAATTTCCCTCAGGTCAAATCAAGGTAATAGATTGGCATGGACTAATTAAATCGCAAACTGAGAGTGCAATAGTTACTGTTTATCATCAAGATTCAAAAAAAAATTCATGGCCTGGCAGCGGAGCACCCGCGTGCCCACAATCTGCGGCACCCGATGCGCCCGCACGCTAAGCCGAGGCGGCGGCGCGCATCTCGGTGGCGACGAACGACCATTGTCTATTGCAAGTCGCCGGAAGCACACATGGATCGGATCTTCCTAATTGCAATGCAATCACGCACGAACGTGCTAGTAAAATTGTATGATTCGTATCCTGCTTGCGTTGCGTTTCGTGCCTTTGCCTGCAGCATCGCTCGTGAAGACAAACGAACGCCCATTGTCTATTGCAAGTCCGGAAGCACACATGGATCGGATCTTCCTAATTGCATGCAATACAATCACGCACGAACGTGCTAGTAAAATTGTATGATTCGTATCTTGCTTGCGTTGCGTTTCATGTGCCTTTGCCTGCAGCATCGCTCGTGAAGACAAACCAACAGCATCGCTCTGAAGACAAACGAACGCCCATTGTCTATTGCAAGTCGCCTGAAGCACACACGGATCGGATCTCCCTAATTGCAATGCAATCACCCGTTGTCTATTGCAAGTCGCCGGACGCACACATGGATCGGATCTTACTAGTTGCAATGCAATCACGCACGAACGTGCTAATAAATTGTATGATTCGTATCGGCCACGCTCGGATCGGCCAGTCGGGGCCCGTGGCACCCTTTTCGACGCGCTCGAAATCGCTGTTTCGTCGGCTACCACCGACACGCCCGAAGTCGCTGTTGCGCTGGCTGACGACGCGCTCGAGCCCTCGCGTATCTCGGCGCCGCCGGAAGCACACATGGATCGGATCTTCCTAATTGCAATGCAATCACGCGCGAAACGTGCTAATAAAATTGTATGATTCGTATCTTGGTTGCGTCGCGTACATGTGCCTTTGCCTGCAGCATCGCTCGTGAAGACAAACTAACAGCATCGCTCGTGAAGAGAAACGAACGCCCATTGTCTATTGCGAGTCGCCGGAAGCACACATGGATCGGATCGGATAATTAGTAATTGCAATGCAATCACGCACGAAATTGATTTCTTTGAACCGGCTCGAAATTTTGTGAGTTGAATTCTTCTTTGAACCGGCTTGAAATCTTTCGTGTTAAATTTTTTGAACCGGCTTGAAATTTTTGAACTTGAAAATTTTTAATCTCCTTGAAATTTTTTGAACCGCATTGAAATTGTTTGGGCTTAATTTTTGAACCGGCTTGAAATTTTTCGCGTTGATTTTTTTGAACCGCCTCGAAATTTTTTGGGTTGAATTTTTTAAACCTACTTGAAATTTTTGATCCGTCTTAATTTTTTCAGTGTTGAAATTTTTTGAACCACTATAAATGTTTTGAGTTGAATTTTTTTAAATCGCCTTGGAATTTTTCGAACGGGTTCTCCGAGGGGCAAGGGGCCAGGGCCGGGACACGAGTGTCAAGTGGTGGGATGCCGTGCCGTGTGACGTGACGAACCCCTCTCTGTTGCTAGTAGGGTGCAATCGGCTCAGATTCGATCGGATATTACTCTTTCTATATTCTAAACTATATTTTTTGTCGGATTCAGAATCGGATTCGGATAGTACCGGATACGGATATGGCGCGGATAATATCGGTAGCGGATTCGAATCAAATACGGAGCGGAATCAATACGGTATCAAATAAGTTTTGTCGGATAACGCGCAAAAACAGATACCGCATAAAGCACATATATAACACTGATTAGCCAGCCGATGATAAGTTTCGAAACATAGAATGATACGTAAATAATATTACAATAAGTCGATAAAATGACCATAAGGTCCACAACTCCATATTTCATAAAGAGACAATACAACTCCATGTTTCATAAAGGGACAATACGACAAGTCAATAATATTTAGATTACATCATAAGGAGTACTAAATTAGGCTAGCAACATCTCAAGTAGTCAATCATTATCAGTCACTACCATAGTCTCATCCTACAAAACAAAAGGTAACAATAAAGTTAAAATGGAAAGTATAGCAATTAAATGTTGGTGTTATGCCGTTGAGGCAATCATATAGATGAGTGTAACATGACTATGCTTATGAATAATAATATGATTATTGGTCCAATGAATGTATATCATTATATTGATCAGCAAGTATGTGACTTGCTTATGAAACTCTCTATTTATTGATATAATTCTGTAAGTATCTCTGATCGGGTATCACACTGCTACAGAAAATCATTTGTACAGGCGGTTGGTAACCCATCTTCACAGGCGTTTTTGCACCCACCTGTAACTGAAGATCTGTGTAAATCGGTATATTTGCATAGACGCTTCTAAATACCGCCTGTAAAATGCATTTGTATGCAGTGGGCCTTTCTAAATGCTTATTTATGCAGTGATTTTTAAGAACCCGCCTGCACAAATGCTTATTTGTGCAGGCGGTTTCTTAAGCAGCCCGCCTGTACAAATGCATTTTGTGCAGTCGGGTGGCTTAAGCACCTGTCTGCATAAATAAGTATTTTCACAGGCGCGGGCTTAAGCCGTCCGCCTGTACAGATCTAGAGAATCATTTTTTTAATAATATTATGTTAATTATATTATAATATTAATAAATACATACATTTTATCAATCACATCACTGTTCAGCACAAATCCATACACAATGACAAGGTTATATATACCAAGCACATATAAATCATAATTGCATTATGTATATATATACAAGGTTATATATACTCCTCTGATATTCTCCTTGTAAAACTCTCCAGGTGCAGTATCCTGCGTCATGTACTCCTCTGATATTCTCTATCTAATATAAATTACAGCCCTGCTGTCTTTCAAAAAAAATATACATCAGTGTTCACGGCCCGTCTATCCTCGTCTCCCAATTATAATGTCTAGAATGCTTCGCCACTTCACCTCCCGAGTAAAAGAAACTACCTCTCTCATGGATGACTTCACGACGAATGAACTGGCACATGTCCTTTTGCACATTGCAAAGGTCATCATCAGTGAGTGCCAAAGTGGTCTTTGCAATCTTCACCTGCGATAATAAATTAGGCAATAAAGAGGTTAAACAATAGTGAAATCGAGAATTAGACAATAAATAATCTTGAATCACCAATTTGTATAGGCTTATGTCCTAGGGGTTGCTTCTGTACCTCCCGTTGATCCTGAGGAACTCGCAGACGTAGTATCCACAAAGAACACTGCCTGGAGGTTGCTTGTGGCACTTCAAATCAAATAATAATGTATGGAATTAGTACAGTTGGTAATACCCTTCCTTACTAGTACAATTATGTTGAAGCATTACAAGTGTCTTCTTACCCATGGGTGGACATAGCAAAGCATCTTATTTGACTCCTTCGCAAGATCATGTTGCCCCCCTTTTTTGGTCGTGTAATTCTTGAAAGCCCTACTCGAATGTCAACAACAACAAGTAACTATCATATCATAAAATAAATTACGTTATGTTATGTATGTTTGTGTATATATATTTCTTACGCATTTAAGACGCAGGTGAATTAATCGTAAGATTCCGGTGGGGTTCTGGATGAGTCAAGGACCATATATCCGCTTCCGCTTGAATGCACAAGATGAAACAAATGAAGTGATCGCTGCAACGAAAACTTATGTAAGTTTCACGAGTAATTATGGTGCAAACTAAATTTTTAGCAACGATTGACGAATGAGAAGATTACTTAAAATTGTAGGGAGCCATTATGATGTCCTTGTCTTGCATCTGGAGCATTGCTTTTGATATGTATAGCACTACATCTACTTGGCGTTCTCGGGTCAGGGACTGTCGCTTTTCTTCTATCTCTGTTTCCGTCATCCCCTTATCCTTCAACTCCTTTTCATTGAGTACAGCTCTTAAGCTCGGCTGGCTAATCCGTGCGGGGTCAAAGAACCCGACACGTTTTCCCATCTTTTTAGCATCGATATATTGAATTCTACACAGAAGGCAATGGTCAATGCGCCAATTTATATGTTGAATGCTAGGAAACATGACATTTTGGCAAATATCAGATTTTGGCAAAATGCATCTTGTTCGACAGATTTGGCAGAAGTTAACTTTATTTAAAAGGAAAAAACCACTAAAATCGGTCAACTTACGATTTAGTAAAAATTATATGGATTCTGCCAATTTTTGAATGATCTAACAAGCCATTACTATAAAGAGAAACTCAACTTGGCACTCAACTGCTATACATTTGGGGTTTTCTTTATTATGCTATCAGAATGCAATATAATGATATACTGTCATAATTTGTTATATTGGCACTTGCTACTACAAGAGCCGATGTAACAATGTAGGGGTAGGTCAATGGCCAACTTATAGGTACCACACGCTGATCAAGTTGATGTTGAGTTTTCCAAAATGGAACATTTATTGCAAGTCACCAAAATCGATTCAGACGTAGCAAATATCCTCGTGTTTGTAGACATCTGGAGGGACGGCGGCTTGAATGCCCTTCACCCCAAGACGAGATGCCCTCAAATACCAGTCATGGAGTCTCTTCAACTCCCATGGTCCTTCGTTGATCTGCTCCATGGGGAGAAATGGCTTGCCATGCTCATAAGTCTCTAGTGAAGGCATGGTCTGTACTCGAGTGGAGTTGGCACTCCTCTTTGACTTGGTGGTACTCCGTTGATTGCAATCTACTTCTTTGTTTTTCTTTGCAACCAACAACATCGCCAAAGATGAGACGCGTTGTGACTGTTGGGGCAACGGAGGTGATGCATGCGGTGCACAAGGCGCCGACGACGGAGATGTGCGATGTGGTGAAGGCACTGGCAACGGAGATGCGCGCTATGGTGAAGGCGCCGCCGGCGGAGAAGATGCGGTTTGTGGTGTAGGCAATTTTGGAAGAGGTAGGACGTCTTGACTTGCTACTGGCGTCTTTGACCTCTCTTGTATCAATGCAATATCTTCCTTGGGCCATACAATAAATGACCCAACTGCATCTTGGATGGTCTCTACGTCATCAGGGGTGCTGAATGGTAGCTTCCACAAGCCAAGGCACGGAACAAGCATGATATCCACTTGCACCTTTGCGTGACCAATCGGGACAGGTTGGTTGTGTATCATAGTGCCCGGATATGCCACGCCCTCATAAGCTCGATTTACCAAGCCCCTTGCTCCGGATGTGCATGTAACTTGCACTTGGTTGCCTCTGTGATATCATCCACGAGGATATCGAGGCGTTGGGACTGGCGCGGACCCGACGCTACTCTGGATGCTGGCCGGGCTCGGGTTGTCATCCGACCGCGCTTGTATCCTTTTCATTCAGTTCATCCAGTTCATAATATGCTAGTTTGTTTTATTCCCTTATGCTTTGATATTTTCTGAACACAAATTAAACTGATCTTTAGCTGTTAATAAGAAAAATTGATAATAATAAATATTAAGGATCTAATATAGTCCAAATATGTCATGATTGTTAAAGTTCTGATCATGCATCCATTAAGGGGGGAGTTCCTACTGCAACTTCTGCATATATAATACTCTGTCAAGCTAACTTTGTTTTGCAGAATGTTTAAGAGAGGAATTAATTTTGTTGTGCTCTCAGATTTTAGGGTTTGGATGAAGATAAGTATCTTCACCACAATCACAAATGGACTAGACTAAGCAAAGATCTGATCAGACTAATAACAGAGCCAATATATATTGTAGGTTCAGATCAGTTCAAAGATCACTTAACATAATAAATATAAGCAACTTAGTTCAGATTAATATAAGCAAAATCAACTGACAGAAGCAACTACTACCTGACCACTAGCTAGCTAAATCAGATCAACATCTATGAACTGTACCAACTGAACAAAGCAATGAACAGACAGTGATATAATACCGACAAAATCAAAGCGATAACAGAATAAATAGCAGTGCTCTGACAAGAGATTTCTGTCAACTGACATAAACAACTACTACCTAACCACTAGCTAGCTAAATCAGATCAACATCTATGAACCAATCAACAGACAATGATATAATACCGACAAAATCAAAGCGATAATAGAAATGAATACAAATTGAGCAGAATTGTGAATATAATCCAATAATTTCATACAAGTCTAGCAGTTAAAGGCTTAAATCATTTCATCAATTGTCATATTCATGTAGTAACCCTAATTTCATCACAGAGCAACACTAGTATCTCAGCCAGCAAGAATCAAGTGCAGAACCAAAAATACTCACAGAGGGAACAGCACTCGAATCGTGGAGCAAACAAGGCAAAAAATAAACAGAGGGGGGAGGGAGAAGGGCACCACCGATGGAGAGGGGAGACACCACCGTGGGGGAGGGCACGGCCGTGGGGGGAGGCACCGCCGAGGGAGGAGACCAAGGCCGAGGGAGGGTGCCTCCGAGCTAGGGCGAGGGCGCGGCCGAGTGGGGAGTGCGCCGCCGAGGGAGGAGACCAAGGCCGAGGGAGGGCACCTCCGAGCTAGGGCAAAGGCACGGCCGAGGGGGGAGCTAGGGCGCCGCCGAGGGGGGAGGGAGCTAGGGTTGCAATAAACTAAGTGCGCGCGGGACTTGGTGAAATGGCAAGCGCGCGGGATTTATTGAGTGGCGCAGGAAGACCATTCCAGACGGTTCTGGAATTGAACCGTCTGGGGTATGGTCATCCCAGACGGTTTGGACGACTACACCCCAGACGGTTCAATCCTAGAACCGTCTGGAATGACTCCATCCCAGACGGTTTAATTTCGAAACCGTCTGGGATGGGCCATTCCATACACCTGCTTAATTTTAATCAATACATCTTAGTAATTAATACATATCCTTATAGAGCTGCTTAATTTTAATTAATACATCTTAGTAATTAATACATGTCCATATACACATACACCTGCTTAATTTTAATCAATACAGCAAGCATCTCAGTAATTAATACTTGTCATTAATTAAATTTAATACAAGAACACTTGGTATATATACATAGAGGTCATCATGACAATACTTGTTTATTATTTTGTACAAAAATTAGCCCTTCACGATGATCAACATGTGCGTAGCTAGCTTCGTCAGGTTGGTCTTTCTGGATTGTGACGCCGGTACCAATAGGAGGCAACTCGTCGAACTGATTGTATTCTTCCTCACCTACCACATTCTCGACTCCGACAATCCTCCTTTTTCCCTAAAGAACAACGTGGCGCTGCTGTAGGGTCGAGGATGCGCCTAGAGGGGGGGTGAATAGGCGTTTTACAAAATTAATCGCTCTCTAATCAATTCGCTCTAATACACCCCTAAGTCAAAACCTAATCAAAGATATATGCGGAAGCGATAAATAGGTTTTGACAATTTAAAGCCTAAATCAACTAGGCTCACTAGTGCACTATCTAAATTAGGTCTCTACACTAGAATTGCTAAATTGAACAATCAATTAATACTAAGCAATTCTAATAAATTCAAGCAATCAATAATATGCACAAGGTAAATACTTGAAAGTAAAGAGACAAGCGACAACCGATGTTTTTCCGTGGTGTTCGGAGACTTGCCGGTCTCCCCTAGTCCACGTTGAGGCAAGCCCACACTTGGACCGGCTCCCGCTCGAGCACCCGCCTCTTTCCACTAGTCGTGGTTTTTCACGCTTGCGCGTAAGCTCAACCCGAACCTTCACAAACTTCGCCGGGGCTTCTCACACCTTGAGAGCTCCAGCAAGACGACGCCACGCTGCCTAGGAGTCGGCAACCTCCAAGAGTAACAAGTCGCTCCTTCGCTTGAACTTCACCGGGCACAACGAATGCGCTCCCGGTGATCACCAAGTGCAACACATGCACAAGGACCTCACTCAAGTGCAACACATGCACAAGAGCCTCTCAAACCCACTCCTAATTGCAACACATGCAATTAGTTCACTCTTTAGCTCAAGAATCAAATGAGAGTGTGCAACACATGCAACACCTCTTCCAAATACTCACACAAGCCAGCCACCCTGCCCCCAAGCCCCCCAAGGGGGTATTTATAGCCCCCACCAAGAAAACTAGCCGTTTGGGGGCGAAATGGGAAAAACTCAAGATTTTCGGTCCGACCGGACCGGCCCGTCCGACCGCCCTCACATGCCAACGGTCGGAAAACGGACTGCTACACTACGGTCGCACCGCAAGAGCCCAGTCGCACCGCTTTTCCGGTCCGATCACCACGGCCGGCAGCACACCCATGCAAACACCAAAGATCGCCTCTGGAAAAATCAAGCACGACGGCGCGGTCCGATCAAGATGCCTTATCCGACCGGACCGACCCGGTCGCACCGCTTCGAAGGCCTTCGCACCGCCCTACGCACGGCCGCGTCGCCTCTAAGCAGATCCAACTTCGGATTTTCGCAAACTCTTTTCCGACAAATCCAAAAACCATTCCTTGAGCCCACAAGTGATCAACACATGATCAAACACCTTTGCAAAACACATTTGCACCAATTCAAACCATGCTCAAGGAATTCAACCCAAATTGTGAAACCACATTTCGCAATCGACTCAAGAACTATTCGCAAATCGTATTAAGCGAATCAAACTCGAGTTTATGAGATTAATCCCCCTAGCCATGTGAAGGTCAACACAAGACCCGGTCAACTTGCCAACACCCGTTGCAAGCCCCACTCACATGCTCTCGGAATTCCGGACTCATAAACCTCAGTTTATTCGCACAACGAATTTGCAAATAACGCAATAAACATATTTCATGCTTGAGCACTACTCTTTGCAACACATGCAAAAGTCTAGCTCCAAGCAACATCAAATCAAGATGCATGAACTCTCTAATTGCAACACATGCAATTCTCTAGTTCAATGCAACACGAAACCAAACTTCAAACCAAAACCAAATCAACCGTATGAGCTCTTTACTCACAACACATGCGAGCCTCTAGCTCCATACAAACACATAAACACCAAATCATGCTTGAGCTCTCTCCTTTTGCAACACATGCAAAACTTAGCTCCAAGCAACCACACGGTTTTTAGAAAGATTGTTTTGCGAATCAAAACATGAAGCGTCAACTAATGCAACACATGCAAAAGTGAACTTCACGCAAAAGCCAACGCACTAGCTTATCCTATTTGCAACACATGCAAATCAAAGCATAATGCGAAAACCAAATGCAACCAAGCATAAGTTTAACCCATTCGCAACACATGCCAAATGGTTAACCCTCATGCAAAAACCAAATCCAATAAGATTTGAGCTTGAGTGAACGCGGATTGAGATCACCAACACATGATGAAGCTCAAGCTAGGGAACGACCCCTCTTAATAGCACGGCGATAAAAACCTTAGACTCAAAGACTACAAAGTCCTTAGCCTATCTAATTATACTTTCGCCGCCGCGCACAAGCAATCCCCTTTGGGGTCTTTATGATCATCGCTTTGATACTCCCTCGGGATCATCACTCGACTCCTCTTCTTTATCATCTCATTCATCTTTGGGCCTAACTCAATCACAACTCATAAACATAGTTAGTCCAAGATGCATGGTTGTCTCAATTATCTCTTGCACCCCATTAACACATAATGGATGCCTTTAGATCAATTGAGCACAACCTAAATCAATTGAAATGATTTAATTGTGTCTTAAGTATAATAATGCAACACATGCTTAATTATACTTAAGAACTATTCATTTGTCCTCAATTAATCAAGAAACACCATCAACACATGATGAAATGTTCTTTAATAATTAACAAGACAAATGAACTCAATTTAAATTATCATTTAAATTGATATGAGTATATATTAACTACACAAGTTTTCATATACTCATGTTGATGAAAAGTAATGATCCATTATATGTAAATTGTATGGAAATGATCATTACCTTAAGTCATCAACTATAGAATAAACTCCACATGTATATGTGCATAGATATAATTGACTTGGACATAATATGCACATATCCAATTTGATCGTATTGGAGTATATCCTATATTGCCATGAGTATACTTATAACTAGGCAATTCAAACATATACTCAAGGATTTAGTTTCTTTGTCTTGATCCTTATGTGTGTCAATAACGAATCGATCAATACAAAGAGACTTTCAAGTTAAACTACAAACTCCCCCTAAATATGTGCATCCATGTAATATATGGATTGAGAAGCATAATGCACATTTTGTGGTTAATATAACGAGGACTTCATATTTCAACTTGACTCCAAAGTATGCAACTAATATTCGAATGAATATGCATACATACCTCGGGTTTTCCATTTTTCAATGCGATGAGACTAAACAAAGATATTCTAAACAAACATGTTAGTCTCGATATAGGATTTGTCATTAAGAACAATATCGCATTAGGGGATAAACTTAATATTTGATTTGTCATTAACACAAGATTAGATTTGTCATTAACACCAAAACCATAACTAATGAAGGTTGAACTTACAATCTCCCCCTTTTTGGTGATTAATGACAAATCCAAGCTTAATAAGCACATTTGGATTAAAACTAACATATCGAGAGAATTTAAGCCTTTTGAATACATGATGCACATTAATTCTCCCCCTTAATCATATTAAGCTTACTTTTTAAACCAAATGAAATTAAGCTTCCTAATTCTCCCCCTTTTGGCATTAAGCATCAAAAATAGAAAAACTAAAGGATTAACTTGAAATACATTCTTCCCCCTTTTGGCATTTAAACATTTATCATTAATAAGATTTATCATTATCTCCCCCTTTTGGTATTTAACTTGGAAAAACATTCTCCCCTTTTTAGCATTTAACCATTTCTTTTTAATGAAGGTCATATAAGGATTAGAATGCATACTTATGACCTTGGAGTGGAATTTGAAGAACTTAAGCCAAATAAAAACTTGAAGGGTCATTCAAGAAGTAAAACAAGTTTTTATTTGAAATATGGTCTAAAAATAAAGAAAACTCGAAAAGAGACCATATTTGGGTTTGTGGATACCACTTGTAAAAAATAAATACCACTTGTAAAGATAAGCATGAAAAACGAGGTAAGGGTATCACACGGTTTATTTGAAATAAAAAAAGATATTTGAATGTGTTTCAAATAAATCACTCCTCATTTTATTAGGCTTTGCAAATTTTCAATATGATTCTTTGAAGAATCCAATAAATTGCCTAATTGGGTCAAACGAGGAACCCAAAAGAAATAGATACCACTTGAGCAAATAGATATCACTTTAATTCTATCTCAAGGGCATAGCTTGAAAATCCAAAAGAAATGAGCATTTTCAAATTTTCATGAAGAACAATGCTCAACAGGAGATTTTCCTCTTTTATGTATTTCAACACATAAAGAATCTCACACGGAGAATTCTTAAGCGGTTGAACTTACAATTTTAGCTTGAGAGGAAAAATCTTAATCAAGAATGTGGGTATCGTAAGTAATGCTACAAAGAGGCAATGAAATACCACTTGTAGGAAATAATTGAATTCAATGATACCACTTAAAAAGAAATCCACATAATCAAGGATATCACATGAGAGAAGATCAATAATAACCATGATACCACTTGGAGAAATGAGAAACTCAAAGATACCACTTTGTAAGCATATGAAATGAATAAAAGCTCGATTTGATACCACTTAGAATCAACTCACACAGAATTGATACCACTTGAAAGGATTATCAATGATATCGATGAGTATCAGAGCAATATTCTCAGAACAATATACTCACGGGTATCAAAAGCTCAAGAAGGATCAATAAAATCCAAAAGATTTAGTATCAGAGCAAAACAAAGGCATGATGTCACTTGGATGCAATTAAGTGCCCAAAACTTGATATGAATAAACTCCCTGAGATATTCAACAGGTGAATTATGGAGTTATTTGCATTTGAATTGCACAAGTTTTGTCTTTTCAAAAGATCAAGTGAAAATCACTCTTTAAGTCATTTAAATGCTCTTAAACTGATACCACTTGGAAATCGCTTCAAATAAATCGAGAAACTTTTGAAACTTTGCCAAAATAAACTTTGGGATCAAGTGAAACTATTCCAAAAAGAATTTTTGAAAAATCACATTCCAATAAAAAGATATCTCAAAAATAGACTCGAAAAATTCTGAAATTTCAGAGCCAACAGTGCCATGGCCGGTCCAACCGGTGGGGGTCCGGTCCAACCGGCCCTAAGGGCGGTGCAACCGCACCTGTCAGCCTGAGAGAACCTGACTTTTTGCAAATTTTGGCAAAAATGATTCAAACGAAGTCCAAAAAATTTAAAATTTTGCAGAGATGAACTTTGGACTAATTAGAAGGTTTTGCAAAAAGAATTTTCTCAAAATCAATTTTATTTCAAAAGATATGGCAATTTGCGCTTTGAGACATAAAAGGAAATTGATTTTCACGAAAAGCCTCAAAATGCAATTCAATTTGGATTTCATGCAATTTTGATTTTCATGGCTTAGATAGGTGTATCAAGATTGTTTATAGCCAAGATTTGATATGAAATCCAACTTGAATGCCATCATTTTGACATATTGCTAATCTAGGCTATTTTGGTTCAAATCAAATCGTTTTGAGCCAAATTAGATTTTAACATAGAATTTTCATTTTGAAAGCTTGTAAAACATTTGAAATACTTAGTAGAATACCTTTTCAAAGCTTTTTTTACAAATTTGGGCCTTTTAAATATGATTTTTGACTTTTGTCCTAAATAGTCCAATTAGAAGAAGCAATAAGAGAACAAGTCAAAATCAATTAACACAAAACTTCAAATAAAGCAAGGGGTAAGATATATGGATTTGAATTTTGTGTATGAGTCTAAAATACCATTTTGAATCACAATTCTACACAAGAATTGATCCAAATGGAGAAACTCACTAAGTGCAATAATATGACCATTACGGGTCAAGTATAGTTTTTCGGCGAGTTTCAAAATCAAATATCTTTTGCTAGGTTGGTCTTTTGAAAATCTTTTGAATACGAAAGTTGTTAAGAATGACCAACTCTAGGATTTTTGTTTTGGAAATACTTTCAAAATCTTTTTTACTTTTATTTCTATGAAAATTATAAGTTTAAGTCAAAATTAAGATACTGGTAACTAGATTTTGGGCTAAAAACTTATTTTCTTTTGAAAATAGATTTTGTAAAGCCAAAACCATTTGAAAACCTTTTGAAAACATTTGTATACATTTTTCAACTAGTTTTTCACAGTTTTACTAATAGTATACAAAATTTTGATTTTTGGCTAAATGGTTTGATTTTGAAATTATATATATATGCACTTATATTAATATGGGCACAAGTAGGGATGTGATACACATGGATATGAATTAACACTCCCCCTAAATGTGCCACTGCCTAACTTGCTCAAGATTTGCAATAAGAGAATAGGTAAGAGGCGAGAGCAAGTTCTTACAACAAGTACTCTAAATTGATTTTCACATGATATTAATGCAACTAAATCTACACAAGGCTAGAAGCTAAATATAAAAATCAATTTAAATACTTGTTACCGAGATGGCATTGGCTCATTATGGACTTGATTATCTTCATGCTTGACACCACTTGTAGACAAATATAATCCTTCTCCTCTTGAGTGAACAAGCGTCCAATCCATCTCAATATTGCCTAAAATTCTTTTAGGCGGATTTTGGTACCCAATCCTTGTTGGGTCCGACAATGTTAGTCACAAGAGTTTTAGGAACCCAAATGGTCCTAATTTTAACATTATTTAATTGACTAACACGACTAGGAACGGTTTTGCGATAATTATTTCTCCTAAGCAAAATATTTGGATTTAAGTGAGAGGACTTAGGAGGGCATTGATATCTTGCAAAGCCATTTCTAGTTTGATCTCTTCTAAGCATATGATAATTGAAATTATGAAATGGCTTAGAGAATCTAGCATTTCTAGCAAATGTTTTGCTATTATTTTTCCTAAGCATATGATCATCATGATTTTTCTTATTCTTAGGAAATTTAGCATTTTGAGCAAATACATTTCTAGAAACACTCTTCCTATGCAAATGAATATCATTTTTAGCGGGCATAGGGGACTTGACAAGCTTGGCAAACACATTGCCATTCTTGTCCTTCCTAAGCAAATAATTTTCATTAATGAGAATAGGCTTAGGAGTGATACCTTTGGGACAATCCTTACCGAAATGTCCCTTTTCCCGGCAATTGAAGCACGTCACGCTATTTGGTCCTCTCTTGACCGATTTGACTTGCTCCTTGCCGGTTTGCCTCATGGTTGGTGTTGTGGCCTTGTTATCCACTTGATTAGGGCACACGGAGGCGAGGTGGCCCTTTTTGTTGCAATTGAAGCACTTGATTGTCTTCGTGTGACGCGTGTTGCGCCTCATCTTGCTATTCTCCCTCTTGGAGTTGTAGCCGAGTCCTCGCTTGTCTTGAGGCGCCCTTGGCTTGCTCAAGATTTCGTCGAGGAGGGCTTTTCCTTTAACGCACATCTTCAAGTCATTTTCCAACTTAATGACTTGAGCCTTGAGCTCATTGTTTTCCTCTACAAGGTTAGTCTCAACATGCATAGAGGAAGTACTAGCAATTGAATTTGAGCTACAAGGTAAATCATCGCTAGAGGTGGACATATCAATTTTTGATGAAATATTAGAATTAACATTTAAGCATGACATTTCATCAATTAAATCACATGATATTCCTATATCCACCTTAGCCTTATAAATTTCTTTAAGAAGGAGGGATTCATGATTTTCTTTAAGCATATTATAATCACTTTGAAGTGATTCATGTTCAAGCTTTAGAATCTTATATTTAGTTTTCTCCTTCCCAAGATAATTATTTAGCTCCTCTAACATATCCATTAAATCATCATAAGAGGGCTCTTCGTCATCACATACCTCATCTTTACCTTTTGCCATGAAGCAACGAATTTTTGATATAAGTGAAGATTCGTCGTCGCTTGAGGCGGAGGTTGAGGTTGATGGAGATGCCGGTTCATCATTTGATGTTGATGTTGAATTGTCAACCGACACTTCCTCAATGCAATCCTCGATTTGGGATGTGGACATGTCATATAAATCTTGAAGCTTTGTCCACATTTCATGAGCGCTCTTAAGGTTGCAAATGAGATTAAATATATCTACGCTCACAAAACTAAAAATGGCATTAGTTGCTTGAGCGTCGAGATGTAGACATTTCTCCTCTCCTTTAGTTGGAGCAATATCGTTTAGTGGAGAAGAAATGCCGACATCTACGATCCACCAAATTTGTGGGCTCATGGATTTAAAATGATCGATCATAAATAATTTCCATTGAGCATAATTTGATTCATTTAGCATGAGTGGATCGTGAGAGTGCACTAAACCTCTAGTTGCCATCCTTTTTACTCTCTAGACGGTTAAGCCTAAAATGAGAGTGACCGTGGCTCTGATACCACCTGTAGGGTCGAGGATGCGCCTAGAGGGGGGGTGAATAGGCGTTTTACAAAATTAATCACTCTCTAATCAATTCGCTCTAATACACCCCTAAGTCAAAACCTAATCAAAGATATATGCGGAAGCGATAAATAGGTTTTGACAATTTAAAGCCTAAATCAACTAGGCTCACTAGTGCACTATCTAAATTAGGTCTTTACACTAGAATTGCTAAATTGAACAATCAATTAATACTAAGCAATTCTAATACATTCAAGCAATCAATAATATGCACAAGGTAAATACTTGAAAGTAAAGAGACAAGGGACAACCGATATTTTTCCGTGGTGTTCGGAGACTTGCGGTCTCCCTAGTCCACGTTGAGGCAAGCCCACACTTGGACCGGCTCCGCCGAGCATCCGCCTCTTTCCACTAGTCGTGGTTTTTCACGCTATGCCAGAGGCTCAACCCGAACCTTCACAAACTTGCGGGCTTCTCACACCTTGAGAGCTCCACAAGACGACGCCCACGCTGCCTAGGAGTCGGCAACCTCCAAGAGTAACAAGCAGCCTTCGCTTGAACTTCACCGAGCACAACGAATGCGCTCCCGGTGATCACCAAGTGCAACACATGCACAAGGACCTCACTCAAGTGCAACACATGCACAAGAGCCTCTCAAACCCACTCCTAATTGCAACACATGCAATTAGTTCACTCTTTAGCTCAAGAATCAAATGAGAGTGTGCAACACATGCAACACCTCTCCCAAATACTCACACAAGCCAGCCACCCTGCCCCCAAGCCCCCCAAGGGGGTATTTATAGCCCCCACCAAGAAAACTAGCCGTTTGGGGGCGAAATGGGAAAAACTCAGCATTTTCCGGTCCGACCGGGCCTCGGTCGGTCCGACCGGCCCTCACATGCCAACGGTCGAAAACGGACTGCTTACAGACGGTCGCACCGCAAGAGCCCTTTGCCGCACTGCTGGGTCCGGCCCGACGCCACGTGGCCGCCGCCATGCAAACACCAAAGATCGCCTCTGGAAAAATCAAGCCGCCGGCCGGCGGTCCGATCAAGATGCCCGGTCCGACCGGACCCGACCTCCATCATGAAGGCTTGGCCGACCGCCCTCGGCCGGCCGCACCGCCTAAGCAGATCCAGCTCCGGATTTTCGCAAACTCTTTTCCGACAAATCCAAAAACCATTCCTTGAGCCCACAAGTGATCAACACATGATCAAACACCCTTGCAAAACACATGTGCACCAATTCAAACCATGCTCAAGGAATTCAACCCAAATTGCGAAACCACATTTCGCAATCGACTCAAGAACTATTCGCAAATCGTATTAAGCAAATCAAACTCGAGTTTATGAGATTAATCCCCCTAGCCATGTGAAGGTCAACACAAGACCCGGTCAACTTGCCAACACCCGTTGCAAGCCCCACTCACATGCTCTCGAATTCGGACTCATAAACCTCGGTTTATTCGCTGTGAACTTGCAAATAACGCAATAAACATATTTCATGCTTGAGCACTACTCTTTGCAACACATGCAAAAGTCTAGCTCCAAGCAACATCAATCAAGATGCATGAACTCTCTAATTGCAACACATGCAATTCTCTAGTTCAATGCAACACTAAACCAAACTTCAAACCAAAACCAAATCAACCGTATGAGCTCTTTACTCACAACACATGCAGCCTCTAGCTCCATACAAACACATAAACACCAAATCATGCTTGAGCTCTCTCCTTTGCAACACATGCAAAACTTAGCTCCAAGCAACCACACGGTTTTAGAAAGATTGTTTTGCGAATCAAAACATGAAGCGTCAACTAATGCAACACATGCAAAAGTGAACTTCACGCAAAAGCCAACGCACTAGCTTATCCTATTTGCAACACATGCAAATCAAAGCATAATGCGAAAACCAAATGCAACCAAGCATAAGTTTAACCCATTCGCAACACATGCCAAATGGTTAACCCTCATGCAGAAACCAAATCCAATAAGATTTGAGCTTGAGTGAACGCGGATTGAGATCACCAACACATGATGAAGCTCAAGCTAAGGAGACAACCCCTCTTAATAGCACGGCGATAAAAACCTTAGACTCAAAGACTACAAAGTCCTTAGCCTATCTAATTATACCTTCGCCGCCGCGCACAAGCAATCCCCTTTGGGGTCTTTATGATCATCGCTTTGATACTCCCCCGGGATCATCACTCTTTATCTTCGGACTCCTCTTCTTTATCATCTCATTCATCTTTGGGTCTAACTCAATCACAACTCATAAACATAGTTAGTCCAAGATGCATGGTTGTCTCAATTATCTCTTGCACCCCATTAACACATAATGGATGCCTTTAGATCAATTGAGCACAACCTAAATCAATTGAAATGATTTAATTGTGTCTTAAGTATAATAATGCAACACATGCTTAATTATACTTAAGAACTATTCATTTGTCCTCAATTAATTAAGAAACACCATCAACACATGATGAAATGTTCTTTAATAATTAACAAGATAAATGAACTCAATTTAAATTATCATTTAAATTGATATGAGTATATATTAACTACACAAGTTTTCATATACTCATGTTGATGAAAAGTAATGATCCATTATATGTAAATTGTATGGAAATGATCATTACCTTAAGTCATCAACTATAGAATAAACTCCACATGTATATGTGCATAGATATAATTGACTTGGACATAATATGCACATATCCAATTTGATCGTATTGAGTATATCCTATATTGCCATGAGTATACTTATAACTAGGCAATTCAAACATATACTCAAGGATTTAGTTTCTTTGTCTTGATCCTTATGTGTGTCAATAACGAATCGATCAATACAAAGAGACTTTCAAGTTAAACTACAAACTCCCCCTAAATATGTGCATCCATGTAATATATGGATTGAGAAGCATAATGCACATTTTGTGGTTAATATAACGGGGACTTCATATTTCAACTTGACTCTAAAGTATGCAACTAATATTCGAATGAATATGCATACATACCTCGGGTTTTCTATTTTTCAATGCGATGAGACTAAACAAAGATATTCTAAACAAACATGTTAGTCTCGATATAGGATTTGTCATTAAGAACAATATCGCATTAGGGGATAAACTTAATATTTGATTTGTCATTAACACAAGATTAGATTTGTCATTAACACCAAAACCATAACTAATGAAGGTTGAACTTACAGCTGCTTGTTGGATGGGTCGGTTACATAGAAGACTTGAACAACTTGGTTGGCGAGAACGAATGGTTCCTCTTAGTATCCGAGACGTTCGAGGTCCACAGCCAGATGCCGTGCTTGTCAACCTTCACGTCCGCAGTTAACCCAACGGCACCAAATAAGGGATCTTGAATAGCACATAGTCGAGCTCCCAAATTTCCTCAATGAACCCATAGTACGAGCTCCTCATCGATCCAGCGGTATTCAACGCATCGATGCGAACACCGCTATTCTGGTTTGTGCTCTTCATGTCCTGATCTCTCGTGTAAAATGTGTATCCATTTAAATCATATCCTTTCCATGTTACAACCGTAAAAGCTGGCTCTTTTGCCAACCATGTCAGCGTCTCACCTGACATGCTTCCAAAGAATGGGTCCGCCGCTCCTTGAACTAGCCGCTGAAGTGAAGGTTATGTTTGTCGATGATCCAAACTCGGTAGCGCCGGATTCTCATTGTCGTAGCCAATTCTTGTGCTCGTCGATATACGGGGCCACAATAGCCATGTGTTGCAAAACTGTGAAATGGGCTTTGGCGCACACAACTTGATCAGGTGTGATTGCTTTTCTTCTGATGGTCTCGATGCCCTGGAGCCTCCCCTCATGGCGGGATCGAGGCACACCTATCGGTTCGACCTGAGCCATGTAATCCACGCAGAATTCGACAACCTCTTCTGTTGCATAACCTTCGATAACGCTACCCTCCGGTCGAGATCGATTCCGTACGTAGGATTTGAGAATTCCCATGTACCTCTCGAACGGGTGCATGCTATGTAGGAACACAGGCCCGCACATCTTTATCTCCCTCACAAGGTGAACAATGAGATGGACCATGATATCGAAAAATGACGGAGGGAAATACATCTCAAGATTACATAGAGTCATTACCACCTCGCCCTGCAGAGCATCAAGTCCTTCGGGATCGATGACCTTCTAAGCAATTGTGTTAAAGAAATAACACAGCCTTGTGATTGTCTCCCGAATCTTGGTCGGTAAAATACTTCTAATTGCCACAGGGAGCATCTGTGTCATAAGCACATGGCAATCATGGGACTTCATGCCAGTTAAACTCAAATTGTTCATCGAAACAAGTCTCTTTAGGTTGGATGAGTAACCGGATGGAACTTTTACACCATGCAAGCATTGGCACAGTTCCTTTCTCTCGGCCTTGGACAGAGTGTAACTAGCAGGCTCGTAGTATGTTCGGCCTTTTTTAGTCTCTTTCGGTGCTAACTCAGGTCTGATGCCCATATCGACCAAGTCAAGCCGTGCATTGATACCGTCCTTTGTTTTGCCCTTAATGTTCAGTAAGAGACCAATCAAGCTATCACAGACATTCTTCTCTACGTGCATTACGTCGATGCAGTGCCGAACTTCTAGGTGCTCCCAATAAGGTAGGTCCCAAAATATTGATCTCTTCTTCCACATGCTCTTCTCATGGGTCCTTGATTTATGTCGCTTCCCTAACACAACATCGAACTTCTTAACCATATCATGAATGTCTGGCCCGCTTAAAGGCTTTGGAGCTAAAGCGTCTTCGGTTGTGCCGTCGAATGGTTTCTTCATCTTGCAGTATGGGTGATTTCTCGAAGGAACCTACGGTGACGCATGTACACGCTTTGCGTGAGTGATTCACCCAGACACTCTCGGTGTCATCCAAGCAGTGTGTACATGTTTTGGCTCCTTTTGTACTCTGCCCCGACAGGTTAGCAAGGGCAGGATAATCATTTATGGTGTAGAACAATAGGCAGCGCAAAATGAAGTACTCTCGTTTGTGAGCATCCCATACCTGCATCCCAGGAGCCCACAATGTGTTCAGATCTTCCACCAATGGTGCTAGGTACACATCAATATCGTTCCTAGGTTGCTTTGGGCCTTCGATGAGTAGACATCAATATGTACTTTTGCTTCATACACAACCAAGGAGGAAGATTGTACACACAGAGATTTACAGGCCAAGTGCTATGACGGCTGCTCATGTTACCGAAAGGATTCATTCCATCTGTACTCAATCCGAATCTTATATTCCTCGGATCCGCTGCGAATTCTTCAAACCTCCTATCAATGTTTCTCCACTGAATTGAATCAGCAGGGTGCCTAGTCATTCCATCGTTCTTACGCTCATCCGAGTGCCATCGAAGCAATTTTGCCTCTTTTGGGTTCGCAAACAACCGCTTCAAACGGGGAATTATAGGCAGATACCACGCCACCTTAGCGGGAGGTCCTTTCTTCACCTCCATACCCTCGGCGTTATCATCTGATCTATCTTTACGCTTGTACCTGGATGTGTTGCACACCGGACATACATGCAAGTTTGCGTACTATTTGCGGTACAGGATACAGTCATTCGGACATGCATGTATTCTTTCTACTTCCATTCCCAAGGGACAAAGAACCTTTTTGGCTTTGTAGGTGGTTGTCGGCAACTCGCTTCCTCCGTAGCATATCCGCTAATGACCTAACTTGTTGCCGTGAAACTCTTGTCGAACCAACCGTTGCTTGCCTTTAATTTCAGCAATTCCAGTACGGATGACAATTTTGTGTATTTGGACCTGCAACCTAGGAACAAAGATTTCTTCGAGTTGTCCATCAAGCCCCAAAATTTTACATACTCCCGCTCATCACGGTTCCCTTCTGCATCCCGTAGCATTCGATCCAGATTGTCATCGAAAGTACAGTCGATATCATCCGGAGTATCGTCGACTTCGTCCACGATGGTAGTACTACTTGGTCCCTGCATAATCTGCTCTTCACCGTGACTGGTCCAACATGTATACCCCCTTTTGAAACCCCGTAGAATCAAATGTGCTTGAATCTGCTCTGGGTTTCGAAACATCCGGAGATTCTCACAGTCAACGCATGGACAAGGCATAAATTTCACCCCCTTGTTCGACATATCTACCTCTGCAGCTCCTCTAAAAGCGGAGACACCATTAATGTACTCAGTGCTAGCACGATTCTTAGCGTACATGCAGCTTTTGTCCATCTACGCAACATATATATGTAACAATAGGTGTTAAATGACGAATATGACGAATTTAGATCATAAAGTACAAATGGATCTACACAAGGTATAGCAAATGTATCTACTTCACATCACAAAGAACAAATTAACTAGCTTAATTCATTTCCCTCTGCACTAAGATAGATACAACACAAGCTAGATCTAAAACACAGCTTCATTTCCCCAAGCTAGATATAAAATGTATTTAGATTAGAAGCAATTACTAACCTTGGATGACCAAGAGCATAAGGATCTGCAATCAAATCTCCAAATCTAGGGCCTCTTTCACAAGGAACGCCTCTCAATCGCAGCCACCTCAGAGACGGTCGAGGAAAACCTAAAAAAACAGAGACGGTCGAGGGTCTCTGCCTTATACACGTAAGAGGTATCATCGCAGATAGTTTTATCTACAAACCGTCTGCGATGTGGGACATCTCAGACGGTTAGTCGATAACACTGTCTGCGATGTGAGAGATAGATCACAGACGGTTTTATATAAAAACAGTATGTGATGTGAGAGATAGATCACAAACGGTTTTATATAAAAACCGTCTGTGATGTCACATGAGATCACAGATGGTCTACAGACGAAACCGTCTGCGATGACAGCTTAGACGGTTTTTGGATCAAACCATCTGTGATGTCACAAGACATCACAGACGGTCTATAGACGAAACCGTTTGAGATGACATATCAGACGGTTTTAGTCAAAAACTGTCTGCGATGTCACATCAGTCATAGATGGTTTTTGACTAAAACCGTCCGCGATGATGACCCTTCGTCTTCGTCTTCTCGGTACTTGATCGTCTCGTCTTCGCAATGCAGAGTTGCAGACGCACTGCGCTTCGTCTTCCCAATTAATGCAGTCATATCGCTTCGAGTCTTCCCAATACACTTGCATTGCCATTTAAGAACCCTCAACCGGCTCTGCCTCCACTACCTCCTCCGACCCAAGCACGAGCAAACCCAAGCCATGAGCAACCCGCCAAGCACTCCGCCTCTGCCTCCTCCTACCGCCTTCTCCTCGGACGACGACTCCTCCAGCTCCCCGACTTCGCCTCCTCCTGCTCCGACCGCCTCCTTCCCAACCCGCGCCGGGCGTAAGCGTCCGGTGCCTGTCTCCTCGGACTCCTTCACCTCCGACTCGACTCCGACTCCCACGACTCCGATCAGGAGGTCCTGTGGGACTCCGACGACGAGGCCGCCTACCGCGATGGCTGGGAGCTAGAGGATGATCCAGACCGAGCCGGGTCGAGCGAACTGGATGGACAAAGTGACGACTCGGCTACCGCTGACTTCGCCGATTCGCCCGCCGCTCCGGCCGAATCCAACGTCAGCGACAACGACGACGAGTAGTCGTTTTGTCATTTGATCTTTAATTTCGTAGCATTTTGTAATTATAATATATAATGCAATCTAACTAGCAGTCTTTTGTAAAAAACTTTTGTAATGATCTTATATATTAAAGCAATCTTCTCATGTCTTCTTCATGTTCTTCTGCAATGATCTTTTGTATCTTCTGTAAACAATTGATCGATGCTCTTTTCAAGTGGCGCGCGATTATATTGCTCTGTGTTGTTCAATTGATGATCACAGATGGTTCGTAGATAAAGACGTATGTGGTGAGAAAATATCACAGACTAATTTATTCACCAACCGTTTATGAAGTTATACCTATCATCCCAGCCGGTTTGTAGTTAAAACCGTCTGTGATACTTCAAGAATCACAGACGGTTTTATCTACAAACCGTCTATGATGTTCCGAAAAATATCACAAACGGTCTGTATTGGAAACCGTCTGTGATAATCAGATATCGTAGACGGTTTTAGGATTAAACCGTCTCTGATGTGCCCGAAACACATCACAGACGGTTTGCTCCTAAAACCGTCTGTGATTATGTGTCTAATATAACCCCATTTGTAGTAGTGGAATATACCGATCCGACGGATAGTGATCTTCCGAATTTGAATCCGAATCCGAAAAAAAATATTCAAAACCGAATCGGAATCCAAAAAATATCTGTAAAAAATATCCGAATCCAATCCGAAACTGTCCGGTCAGTCGGTCAGTTGAAAATTATCCGATTCGATTGCACCCCTACTTGCCGGTACATGTCGTCGGGTTAGCGTATCCATGCGACAAGTTGGATGCTGGTTACTGGTAAACACAAGGCAGCATCCCCCGTCTGCTGTTCTACCCAGAACACAACGATTTTTTCTTTTTTTATGGTAGTAGCCTTTTGCGTAATTTTTTTTCTGTAAATGGTTGTTCTCGCGATAAAATTATGGAAATAGCCTACTGGCCCAATTGCAGCACTTGAAAACTGCTGAATAATTTTTTTATTTATTTCCAGCGATATGGAATTGCTAAAAAAATTTATATTATTTGCAACGCTCAAATTTTTTTAAATTTCCAGCCATAGGAGCCAGCTGGATAATTTTTTCCCGCCGAATTACAACGGTTCGGTAATGCTAGATTTTTTTCTCCCACGCCGAAATATTTCAGTGGAACGAATCCACTGGAACTGGGGCGCTAGATTCAGAGGATCAGCAATGAATCCGAGGCAGGAGTTTTCTTTTCCTTGAGCTTTGCCTTCCTGCGCCTAGAGTGCACCTGAGGCCGCGCTGTGGGCCATGACCATGATGCCTACTAATCTTCCTGTCCGCTGAAAATTAAAAAAACATTTCCCTGGGCTCTGAAAATAATATAAAATTTTTCAGTGATTCTAGACCGTTGAAAATAAATAAAAAAATTATTCAACGGTTCCGAGCGTTGTATTTGTACCATAGGAGCTATTTCGGTAGTTTTATCACAGGAGCGACCATTTGTGGAAAAAAATTATCCAGGACTACTCCGGTAAAAAATTCGAACATAACGAAAGGAAAAAAACGGAATTGCTACAGTTCAGACGTCTGGACTCATTGTAACATTTTTTTTACGTGTGCAACATTTTTTACCAACGCGTGCAACATTTTTCTTCGACAAACAGTAAAATACGACATAGTAAACGGATGTTGCAACCGTTAAAAAAAATGTTGCACGCATCGGAAAAAAATATTCCAAACGTTGAAAAAAATATTGCAAGAGTTATCCGATGAAATAAACAGTATTGAACGTCCGAGCGTTAGTTCTTCGGAAAAAAAAAAAAAAGTTCGTCAGTCGTCACCAACAAAAAAAAATCCACCGCACCACCTCCGAATCTCCTATATCCCTCCCGTCCAGAGTCGTCACCAAGACAGCAATCAGGACTCAGGAGCGAGCTAGTCCTCCCGAGTCCCGAGAAAATGGCCATCCGCTCCCCTCGCAGCTCCTCTCCCTGCCCCAACAATGGCAAATCCCCACCGCCCTACTACTGGTCCTCCTTCCCGTCGTCTCCCTCCTGCTGATAACAAGAAGCACCAGGGGCAGCTCGGCCAAGAAAGCAGGGCTCAAGCTGCCTCCCGGCCCTCCGAGGCTTCCCGTCCTGGGCAACCTGCACCAGCTGGGCCCGCTGCCGCACCGGAGCCTGTGGGAGCTGGCGCGGCGGCACGGCCCGGTGATGCAGCTGCGGCTCGGCTCGGCGCCGACGGTGGTGGTGTCGTCGGCGGAGGCGGCGCGGGAGGTGATGAAGGAGCACGACGCGGACTGCTGCAGCCGGCCCGCGTCGCCGGGGCCGAAGCGGCTGTCCTACGACCTCAAGAACGTGGCGTTCGCGCCCTACGGCGACTACTGGCGCGAGATGCGCAAGCTCTTCATCGTCGAGCTCCTCAGCACGCGCCGCGTCAAGGCCGCATGGTACGCACGCCAGGAGCAGGTGCGTACGCCGCGATTATATGTGTAGTTCACTCCGTTCTATGAATAGATAGTTGAACTAGTACTCGAGGTGACTTCACGGTTATTACCGCTAGCTGTTAGTACTAGTTCCTTAAAACGGTCAATTTCATTTTGTAAAAACACTTAAAAAGGTCATCTAGCTAGCTACACAGATGACGCACTTGCGATCTCCAGTCAACATCGATCTGCTAACCGATTACATGAATATGTGATGTTTACTTACTTGTACGTCTTAATTAAGGGAATGTGACGTTTACACGATGCAATTGCTATTCACTAGTCAACATCTGCAAATCAATTGCATGGATACATGGTGACGTTTACAAGATATGACATCGTATTCATGATCAGGTGGACAAACTGATCGGCAACCTGAGCCGCTTGGGGGCGAAGCCGGTGGCGCTGAACGAGCACATCTTCGGCCTGGCCGACGGCATCATCGGCACGGTGGCGTTCGGCAACATCTACGGCACAGAGCAGTTCGCGCACAAGAAACACTTCCAACACGTCCTCGACGAGGCCATGGACATGATGGCCAGCTTCTCTGCCGAGGACTTCTTCCCCAACACCGCCGGCCGCCTCGTGGACCGCCTCAGCGGCCTCGTGGCCCGCCGCGAGCGGATCTTCAAGGATCTCGACGCCTTCTTCGAGATGGTCATCGAGCAGCACCTGGACCCTGCGCGCGCCAAGCCCGACAACGGCGGCGACCTCGTCGACGTCCTCATCGAGCTGTGGAAGGAGCACCGTGGCACCCTCCGCTTCACCAAGGACCACGTCAAGGGCATCATCTTGGTACGTTACTTTTCACACAGTAAAAGAAGAAAGTAGTTAACTGACGTCGCCGACGTCGCATTAATTCTTAATGACAGGATACATTCCTTGGTGGCATTGACACGAGCTCGGTGACGATGCTGTGGGCGATGTCGGAGCTGATCCGCAAGCCGCGGGTGTTAAGCAAGGTGCAAGACGAGATCAGGGCCGTGGTGGGCAACAAAGAGAGGGTGCAACCGGACGACGTGCCCAAGCTCAGGTACCTCAAGATGGTGGTGAAGGAGACGCTGCGGCTGCACCCGCCGGCCACCCTGCTCCTGCCGAGAGAGACCGTGCGGGACGTCAAGATCGCCGGGTACGACGTGCCGGCGAAGACGCGGATCTTCGTGAACGCGTGGGCGATCGGGAGGGAGCCGGCCAGCTGGGACAATCCAGATGACTTCAACCCGGACAGGTTCGAGGTGAAGGACGTGGACTTCAACGGCCCGCATTGCGAGCTCGTGCCGTTCGGTGCGGGGCGGCGGATTTGCCCAGGGCTGGCCATGGGCATGACGAACGTGGAGTTCACTCTGGCCAACCTGCTCTACTGCTTCTGGTGGGCGCTCCCGGCGGGGATGACGGCGGAGGACGTGGGCATGGAGGAGGCCGGCGGCCTGACGTTCCACCGCAAGACGCCGCTCGTGCTCGTGCCAACTGCGTACGTGGCGCGCGATTGATTGAGAAGCGAGATATCACTTGCATTGTTGTCATCAATTGTTAGCGCGCTACTGAGCCCATCAATCACTTTCAGTTAAAATTTGCTCCTAGTCAGAGGGTAATAATGTGAACATGGAATTACTAATTACTATTCAGTATTTACCTCAGCTGTATACATATGTTTCGACTTTTTTTTTTTTGTGGAAAACAGTCAAATCTTTGCACCGTTGGGCTATCACGCTGCAATGAGTTAGGGTGTGTTCGTTAGGGGGATAAGCTTGAATGGATAGGATGGTCCTCTTCTATTTGGTTCTATTAGGGTGCATTTGGTTGGGTGTACGATGGTGAACCGAATCATCCTGTGTAGGATTTGGTTCTGTCTTTACGTTTGGTTGGCTGAACGGAACCATTTGATACAGAATGATATGGTATAGATTCTTGAAATATTCTAAAGAGATGCTGCACTATCCCGTATAGGAAATTTGGCTGAATCTATCATTCCAAGACAGGATCGTTCACTCGCACCATCCCTCAAATCAACCTCATCCCTCAATCCAATCTCATCCCTTCAACAAAACATCATCTCGTACCATCCTGTATCATTTCATCCAAACAACCAAACAAAATCTTGTATCATTCCATTTAGGCAACCAAACACCTTCCCTGTACCACCTCATCCAGGATCATCACATCCATCCTATATCATCCTATCCCATTCATCCTCGTACACCCAACCAAACGCACCCTTATTTTGAGTGAATGAAATGGTTCAGCATCTAAACCCTGGCCATTTAGAGGCTAGGGTATAGACGTAATTGGACAAATATACTCTGCTTCAAGTAAAGGCTATAAGTTTATTTTGGTCATGACTGATTATTTCTCTAAATGGGTTGAAGCCGTACCACTTAAAAAGTTACTAGTATTTGGAAGGCTAGCGCGGAGAACAAATGCAGATTATTTGCTTGGTTATTCATCCACGACAGGTTGCTCACAGCAATAGGTTGGCGACGAGGGGCTAGCCAAACTCTATTTATTGTCCTCTTTGCGGTTTGGAACCTGAATCGACGGTGCACCTCTTTCTTCGTTGCCCCTTTGCCAATCAGATATGGACAAAGATCTTCTCTCAAATGCAGCTAACTTCACCCATCCCACGTTCAGGGCTTTCGATCTCGCATTGGTGGCATCTGATCCCACAGATGGTGAATGCTCTATCTCGAAAGTAGGTTGACGGGATAGTTATTTATACTTTATGGAATTTATGGAAGGAAAGGAATGCGAGAATTTTCGACAACATCTATCATCCTACTCTCGTAGTCCTTGCTCGCATTATGCAGAATGTGGACTCTAGAAGGAGGGCGCTTCAGAACGGCGCTTCCGTAACATGAACGTCCGGTGATGCCGCACAAGCTGGGAGGCCAACCAGGGCGCTCTCGGATCACTTTTATGCGGGGTTCTCGTGTCGGCGATGTTGATTTCCTAGTGTCATAGCGGTGGGCTCGCTGTTTGAGCTAGAGTCAGCGATCTAAATTTTTGTGACTGCTCTTCCTTTTCCTATGTTAACTACCTATTGTTCTTGACTTCTTTGTCTTTAATGCATGGCAGAGCTCCTGCCTTTTATTCAAAAAAAAGTTACTAGTGTTGAGGTCATCGGATTTGTCAATGAGCATATTATTCATCTGTTTGGAATCTCACAAACTATCACGACCGATCAAGGAACAATGTTTATGTCTGATGAGTTTTAGAAGTTTGCTAGAAGTTTGGGGATCAAGCTGTTGAATTCATCACCATATTATGCTCAAGCTAATGGTTAAGCCGAGTTGTCCAACAAAGAGTTGGTTAAGTTGATTAAAAAACAATTGATGAAAAACTGAGGAATTGGCATTCAACGTTAGAATCGCAATGGGCGTATTGGCTAGCATATCATGGGGCGACGAAGCTTTCACTCTATCAGCTAGTTTATGGTTAAGAAGCTATTTTGCCTATAGAGATTAATATTGATTCCATAATTATAGCCAGTCAAAACAATTTGTCAGCTCAAGAGTATTGAGACTTGATGATAGACAAGTTAGATGATTTGGCAGAGTTAAGGTTGCATACTTTGGATCGACTTAAGGAGGGTAAAGAAAGGGTTGCTAGAGCATACAATAGAAATGTTATACCTAAGTCCTTTTGTGAGGCCGATTTAGTTTGGAAAACTATTTTACCTATTGGTTGTAGGGATAGCCGATTTGGTAAGTGGTCACCTACATGGGAAGGGCTGTATAAGGTAAATCAGCTTGTTATTGCAAATTCCTACATACTAGAAACGTTGGAAGGAATTGTGCCCCCAAGGTGATCAATGGAAAATACTTGAAGAAATACTATCCTAGCATTTGGGTTAGCTCCTAATCGGCTATAACAGTTGGTCGGTTGAAGGGCCAAATAAACTCGATGCAGTTAATTTTAGCTTAGTATAAGAGCAAATCAAGCATAAAGTTAAAATCAGTTACACAGCCAATTAAAAACATATTTAAGCATTACAAAAGTATTCCAACTAGCCAACACTCCAGAAAGTAAGATTACATCCATTGCAGAAAGCAAGTTACAGGCCAGAGCCTGGGAGCCTAGCGCCTAAAGCTGATAATGCGCCCGTGGCCTTAGCGATGATCAACTACACCTCTTCAACAATTTTTTGATTTTCTTTGGCATTGTCGGGTGTAGGTACCGCCATAGTCGATTGCTCTGTAACTCCCGCAATGGCCAGAGCAATTTCGTGCTTCTGCTCCTTAATGGATGAGGCTTCGGTGAGCTTGGCTTGGCCGTCGGTTATCTGCTTTTTCAGATTGGCCAGTTCTTCTTCGAGGAACCTCTTGGTCGACTCCAGCTTTTGAATGGCCACCATGTTGGACTTAAGGGCTATAGTGTCTTCACCAAATTTCTTCTTTTTGGCCTTGGCTTCAACCACCATCTTGTCAAGAAGCCTTTGATCGGCTTTCTACGCCACCCTTTGGGTGATCCTAGCCCTAGCCGCTGCGGCCTCTACACTTTTTCCATCTAAGTGGCAGACATTTAAGAGCACATTCATCATTTCCAATGGCAGGTCGGCTTCCACGGCAACCATGGCATCCTGAAGGGGCTGCGTGCTCTTTAGTAGGTTGACTTTCAGCTACAGGACTTGGTCAAACAGCCTATTCAACCTCTCTTGCATCCCCAGCGCAAAATTCACTGCAGATGATGCTTCCTTCGACACCTCTAGGATCTTCCTGATGTTAGTAGGATAGTCATCTATGGCTACTACCTCTAGGCCCTCCAAATCATCTAAGGTAAAACCTAGCATGTTGATGGGGTCGGAGGATGCCGGGAAAGAAGTGGTGACGGGGGCCGGTGTCGTCGGCTGAGAAGGAGGCGAAGCCTCCAAGGACATGCTAGGTAAATCAGCTAGAATGTTGGCCACTTGCACAGAAGCAGTCGGCTGAATAGGGAAGTTTGGGTGAGTTAAGTCAATGAGACGTTATGCTTGTGAAATATTTGTACAAGTTGTTTACCTTGCCAGTAGCTGATGCATGAGGAGAGCTTTCACCACTCTGCTCCTGTGGTATAAAACCCTGCTTGGCTGGAGCCTTAGTGGACTTAGCACATTTCCTCTTTGAAACAAATCGGCTACATGTTAAGATTTGTTAAAAGATATTTCATATGAGGAGAACAAGCCGATATAAGAACTTACTGGGTTGTAGTTGCTTCTCCATATCTAACAAGGAGGGGTTTTGAATCCCCAAAGTGTCAGAAGTATAGCCTGTGAGGCTCATCGATTGATGAGGCTGCTTGCCAGCTTGGCCACTACCCGATGGGCGTGTTGCAACTTTTTTCCTACAGCCTTTGTCTGAGAGGAAAAAAAGGCTGATTAGTAACAAGCGCTAAACAAGACAAGATAAATAAAAGATTTATTAAAGCCGATACCTCTTCGGTAATATCTACTAAACTTGTGTTAATATACCCAGAGGAGCTAGACTCGTCACTCGAATCGCTGTTAGAAACTACCGTCGGCTTGGGTAGATTTGAAAAAAAATGTGTTAATAATAGCCCACGGTGTTCTTTCCATGAAGAGTGCCTCTGCGATAGATGACCACCAAGAAGAGAAGTGGCCTCCCGAACGGGTGTTTAGGAAAAAATGTGGCAAATCGTCTATTTGAAGCTCATCGGCTATCTCCAGTACAATATTAGCCATGGCTGCATTGCAAACACGGGCCCTTGGCTAAAGCCAATCTAGCAAAGGCAGGCTTGGGATAACTTGCCCAAAACCTAGGTGTCTAATGTAGATGGAAGGATGATTTATAGGATGGTTAAAACGTCCGATTTCTCGTATTGAGGCAGACATGAAGAATACTCAGAGAGATGAAAATCTTGTAAAAATTCAAGGTCTCTTAAGGCATCAAAGAACTGTCGGCTTCTAGATCCAAGAATGATGGCCATGGAAAATCGGCCACTCTGCTATAACTGAAGAAGTCATGTTGCTTAAAGTCTTCATTGTCAAGCTGAAGGATCGAGTTGGCCTAGAGGGGGGGTGAATAAGCAACTCTTCAAAATTTTAGAATTACCCACTGAACAAATATAGCTTAACTCAAGAACTTAGCTACCGGAATCAGGAGATCACAAAAAGCACAAACAACTTAAAATCAGCAAGGGATAAATGCAACAAAGAGCAATAGCAAGAAAGTGTAATTGAGACACAATGAATTATCAGAACAAGAATTTAGTTTTATTTATTGGTCCTGTAGTAAAATGTTATGGATGATCTTAAATATTACTGTAATTTGGTGTTCAGTACGCACTATCTTACACACATGATTAATTTGGTGTTCATTTGGTAGAAATCACTGTTATCATGTAAACACCATAAAAAACATAACTTCGAGTTTTTAAAAATTTTCAAAAAATTACCCTACATAGGGGAGATGAGCTTATACAACCATGCAAAATTTGAAGACTGAACTCAATAGCATTCGAAAGATATGAAATTGACAACAGTGCATGAATTGTGCTAAACCGTGACAAAATTAGTATTCAGCTGAATTTGTCTTTTTCATATATTTAAATGAAATTAATTTTAGTCTTTAAATTTTACAGAGTTATATATAATCTCATCTCCCCTACGTATGGTAAATCTTTGGGTATTTTTGAAAACTTGTACGCATAATTTTTATCAATTTTACACAATAAAAATGGTTTACACAAGATAGAATGCTTTTTACTATCGAGAAAATAACATTTTACTAGCTATTGTACAAGATGCTACTATACTGCAACAACTATTATAATAAAAATTCTCAAAAACCATATGTACAAGTTTTGCTATACATAGGGGAGGTGAGCTTCTACAACTCTGTAAAATTTGAAGACCAAAATAAGTAGTATTTGGAAGATATAAAAATGATAAGCACTAAACAGTGAAAATCACTATTCAGTTGAATTTGTCTTTTTCATACTCCCTCCGTTTTTTATAAGGCCTATTTTTTGAATGGTCTTGTTTACAAATGTAAGCATGCGTATAGATTTAATGAGACCTTTCCTTCTATACCCTTATTTATTTTCTCTCATCCATATGCATTTATTCATTACCACCCACACAAAGTATATCTTTCATCTTCCAAGACAATAAGTTGGGGCATCTAAGTCATTTTCTCTTGTATCTTTCTCAATTTCAACGCAACTTTAATCCTTGTGTAAAATCAAAATACGCCTTATAAAAAATGGAGGGAGTACCTTTCAAATCAAATTGATTTTGGTCTTTAAATTTTACACGGTTGTATAATCTCACCTCTCCTACTTATGGTAATTTTTTGATAATTTCTGAAAACTTATACATATGGTTTTTGTAGATTTTACACGATAAAGGGTGGTTTATATAGAATATGATGCATTTACTATTTAAAAAATAATATTTTATTAGCTATTACACAAGATATTACTATACTGCAACAACTATCAGAACATAAATTATCAAAAATCGTATGTACAAGTTTTGAAAAATTATCAAAAAATATTATACATAGGGAAGGTGAGCTTATACAATCTTGTAAAATTTAAAGACCAAAATCAATCGCATTTGAAAGATATATAATTGACAAACACTAAGTGAAAAATCACTATTTAGCAGAATTTATCTTTTTATATCTTTCAAATAAAATTGATTTTGGTCTTCAAATTTTACAGGGTTGTATAATCTCACCTTCCCTATATATCATAATTTTTTGAGAATTTTTAACAACTTGTACATATAGTTTTCATAGATTTTGTATGATAAGGATGATTTACGATATATGATGTCTTTTACTATATAAAAATAACATCTTGCTAGCTATTATACAAAATGTTACCATACTAGAACAATTATCGAAACAAGAATTCTCAAAAACTATATGTAAGTATGGTAATTTTTTGAGAATTTTTAAAACTTGTATATATGATTTTTTTCATGAATTTTACATGACAAAGGTGGTTTACAAAGGATATGATGTCTTTTACTACCTAGAAAATAATATTTTACTAGCTATTACACAAGATGTTATTGGAACAACTATCAGAATAAAATTCTCAAAAACTATATGTACAAGTTTTGAAAAATTCCCAAAAATTACCATACATAGGAGAGGTGAGTTTCTACAATTTCGTAAAATTTGAAGACCAAAATGAATTGTATTTGAAATATATAAAATTAACAAGCGCTAAATAGGGAAAATCACTATTTAGATGAAATTTCTTTTTCATATCTTTAAAATAATATTGATTTTGGTATTCAAATTTTATAAGGTTGTAAAATTTTACCTCTCCTATATATGGTAATTTTTGAGAATTTTTGAAAATTTGCACATATGGTTTTCATATATTTTTACACAATAACGGTGCTTTACACATGATATGATGCTTTTTGCTATTCAGAAAATAATATTTTACAAGCTATTACAGCAAAATGATTTTTTATTAGTGAGACTTATATTATTCTATTCCTCTCGTCGTCACTAAGCTACTGGTGAAAACCGTTTGAGAATTGGAGCTATCAATAAAAAGTTATGGATAAAACAAAGGAAAAGAAAATTCGTATACAAATTAGAAAACACATTTATTAGTTGGTTTCCTACATCCTACTGTAGCAACTGGAACAATTCTAGTACGCTGAGTACTAGGGTACATGGCTCGGTCGTTCTATGTTAGCAAGCTAGCGCGTAGACTATACACAGCTATATGTATATGTGTGTATATATATATGTGTGTGTGTGTGTATAGACACACACTGTGGCGCTATTCTACGCGTGCACGTAGAATAGCTATTCTACGTGCTGGTCGTAACCCAGCACATGCAAAAACAAGGCTGAAGTGTACAACCCAAAAACCATCGCATGTAAGCCTGTGTGATGCGTGTTGACTAAGCCAATTACCTACATAGCCAGAGAAACTAGTAAATGCGCTTCTTATTTGTACATAAATCTATTATTTTAGCCATAACTTTTTTATTGGCAGCTCTGATTCGCAAACAGTTTTTACCAGTAGATGTCACACTAGTTAAAAAGGAAAATAAAGTTGCTACATCACGCATGACACAACAACGTCTCATAATGTATGTGGAATGCTATATGGCCACAAAAAACCTAAAAATTCTTAAAAAATTACCATAGGTTGGGGATGTGAGCTTTTACAACCCTGTAAAATTTGAATGCCAAACTCAGTTGTATTTGAATATCTTTCAAATGCGAATGAAATGGTATTCAAATTTTATAGGGATATAGAAGCTCACATCCCCTATGTATGATAGTTTTTTATGAATTTTGTAGAACTTAATCAACTTATACATATAATTTTTATAGAATTTTACTGTTAAAAAGACTAATCTATGTAGGATTAGTAATTAGATTTTACTATTTTATACACTAACGTTTACTACCTTGTTTACTAAATTTTACTATAAAGAACTAATGAAGCTATTACCGTATCAGAATCGTGGCTAACCAACTAACAAATGCATTCTCTAGTTTGTACATGAATATGTTTTTTCTTTGTTTTAGCTATAACTTTTTATTCGTAGCTCCGATTTGCGAACAAATTTCACCAGTAGATTACTGACGATGAGAGGAACAACACAATATAAGTTTTAGTAATAAACTTCACATAAATTAAATTATACTTCTAAATGAACATCAATTTATTGTTTATTAACGAGACTTATATCATTTTATTCCTCTCGTTGTGAGTAACCTACTGTTGAAAACCGTCTATGAATCAAAGCTATGAATAAAAAGTTATGGTAAAAATAAAGAACAAACAGGAATATATACAAGCTATGAAACACATTTATTAGTAGGTTTGACTATGTTACTAATTCATAGTAATTTCGCTTCATTGTTTTATAGTAAAATATAGTATATAAGATAGTAATGCATGGCTCAGTCAAAACTGGAGTGTATTTATTAGTTGGTTAAAAATGACATGGCTAGTGAAGTTACAATTTTTTCACTATAGTATAAGATAAGAAGCATGATACAAAAATCATGCATGTGCGACCATAGCATACAAAAAAAAAAATACAAGGTAGTAAATTTTGCTGAAAAGTGATCGTGTTGTTAAAGGGTAAGATGTCTGGATCCATCACCACTAGCACATAGTGCAGCGTGGTCCACAGACATAACTCTACCCTTGCTAACATTACACGTATCACTTTAATCATGCGAATAATGCTAGTTTGGCTATATAAACAGGTATTGAGGAACCTCTACAAGTAATGTGGGACTAATTTCTTACACAGAACTGTCAGTTAGGAGTACACCACTATTATCGTATAAAATCCACAAAAATAATATGTACAGGTTCTGAAAAATTCTTGAAAAATTGCCATATGTAGGGGATGTGAGATTCTAGAGTTCTGTAAAATTTGAAGACTAAACTCACTTGCATTTTAAATATATGAAAAAATACTATTCATCACTCATTAGCACTTGTTAATTTCATATCTTTCAACTGATAATGATTTTGGTTTTCAAATTATGCTGGGTTGTGAAATCTCACCTCTCCTATGTTTGATAATTTTTTAGATTTTTTTAAAACTTGTCTTTTCTTGAATAATAATTTAGTTTTATTTGTCAAATCTACAGTAAATATTTCAAAAATTCTAAAAAAATTACCACACGTAGAGGAGATGAGCTTCTACAACCCTATAAAATTTAAAGATCAAACTCAATCACATTTAAAAGATATAAAATTAACAAAGTGCTAAACAACATGATATGTTGTCTTTTACTATAAAAAATAACATTTTACTGTTTATCATACAAGGTGTTACTATATCATCGTGTGAAGCATCCTTATAATATACAATCTATAAAAAGTTATATGTATGAGTTTTTATAAATTCTCACAAAATTATCATATATAGAGAAGCTGAGCTTCTACAACCCTATAAAATTTGAAGACCAAACTCAATCACATTTGAAAGTTATGAAATTTTGACAAAGCACTAAATAGTGAAAAATCACTAGTTAGCTGAATTTGTCTTTTTTATATCTTTTAGCTAAATGTATATATGCATTTGGCACAAAACTCGGAATACATATATACATCTAGCTCAAGTAAATTGAGAATTTTGTTCAAAAAATTGGGATATACCTATGTTTTAGAATGTAGAAGTCAAGTATTCAACAAATTCTGGATCAACAAGCTAGGACCTGAGCACCTCTTTCCCCCTAACAAAAATGCAAAGAGACATGTCAAATGACCACGTTAGGAAAATATGTACTCAACTATTATATTGATGTTGTAGGCCAATAGCCAAATATAAATAGTGCATGTAGATTCCTACTCTAGATTGAAACCAATATGGATGGTAATGAACCTAAACTGATACAAACAAATGATCTAATATACTCTAGGCCAAATCTAATATACTACAAGATAGCAAGAATATTTTATCATGGGAATGAGTTCGCAGACCAAGTCAGCAGAAAGATTTCTTAAAACGTACACAGTTAAATAAATGATATACTCTAAAAAATATTTTTCATCACAATGAGTAGAAATTAAGAGATGCACCTCAATTCAAAGGGTCTGGATATAAGAGATCATTTACGACACTTTCTTCGAGTTCAGTATATTTAACTTATATGCATATTTCTGGCTTTTATGCACCCGAGCAAACAATACTAAGCCACTGTAAATTCTACCAGGCTAATGGAATAGACATGCAACTTAAATTTACCAGAAAATCCAAGTACTTCAATAAGGTTGTAAATAAACATTTGAGACATAAAAAATGAGACAAAACAATGGCACAAGAGGGTCAAGTTTTAATTACATTGTTCCACACAGATCATATTTATTGAAAGTTCATAATAAGGAGGGAAAGTTCATAATAAGGAGGGCTATGCCAATAACGCAGAGAGGATACAAAACTGGAGAGTGTACTATCATATACCAAAGACCCATAAAGGTCAAGCAAACTATTTCTATACCACTACATTTGGACTTATTCCAATAGCAAATAATATACTGAAGATTCATAATTCGTACTAACAAGCATTTTACCTATTACTCAAACATATCTACTGACAAAGAACGAGTAAAATAATTTTCTCTACTTTCAAGCATATCTGTGCATTCAAGTTAACAGGCCATTTACTTATCATTTGGTATGCACAATGATTCATACAACAGACTGGTTTTCGCAACACGCAATATACAACATACTATTCTGTTGTCTTTTCAAAAGGGAACACAATAAACTCAAATGGAACCATACAGACACAATAATCAAGCCTACTAAACACCAACCAGTCACAACATCTGAGCCAAATAAAATACATACGAATCCTTTTGTCAGCAAAGGGACATCCAAGGAAAGATACAGTCCAATGCTTAAATATTCAAGTCTCAGTGACAGAGCAGTTGGCATGTCATCACATTATTACCCTATTTTCAGTTATTTATTCCTGTATGCTAATATCTTGAGTTTATTATCAAGGGCTCGTTACCAATTCATATCTTGAGCCTATTTTGTATTATCAAGGGCTCGTTTCTGCATTTGCAGTAATAGAATACTTGTGTGGTGGTGTTTGGTCATGATTTGATTTGTGTTTAGATAATTCTTAACATCAATTATACTGCTTAGTAAAACATTTTTGCCTTTAAGAGTGTTGGAACAAGAAAAATAAGCAGAGGAAATACAACCTAACCAGCACTTTAATTAGATATATACTTCTTGATTCTTTGAAACATCAGTTCCCCAACCCAAACCCTACTCCAGCGACTGGATTGATTAGTAATTAATATGCAAACCAAAACATCATAAGACAAGGATATTATCTTTTGTACAAATCTCATTCTAGCTACCCCAATCATAAGAACAGACCTACTGTCCTACATGTAATACCGAAGATCTCTTCTGTTAGGATTTTCGGCCGGTAAAGATTTCTCTTTTGTGATTCAAGGGTGTTTGCTCGGGATGAATTATTATTATTTTTTTTATCGTCGCGCAAGTGAAGCTGTTATTAAAGGTTTTGGATTTTTGCCCTGGTTTTCGGAATGAGGTATCTTCCGAGTTGTTTATTTTTGCGGCAATTGTGTTTTTCCTGGTATTTATCTTTCCGCGTCAAGAATTTAATTATTCGGTTCGCGCTAATGGTTAAAAGATGGGCTTTGGTTTGGAGGGGTTTTTAGGAATTTCCCCTCCCTCACCTAACCTCTCTCTCTCTCTTCTTTGTGTGGTTGAAAATGCATGGAGGCAGATATTTTTTCCCCAGCCGTTTTTTTTCTTTTCTTTCTTCTTGCTGGCGTCCAGTCCCTGGCGATTTCTCCTGCGCCTCTAGCTTCTCCTCTCCCGACTTCAGCTTCTGGCCGAAGGTCCTGGCGCCTTGCCTAGCTGAGTTCCCTGCTGATGCTCCTCCCTGGCGTTGGCCCTGGCCATCCCCTGGTGCCGACTCCCTGCCGCCTCCCTCCCGAGTTTTTCCCTGGCGCTTTCCCTTCCTCTCGTTCCCCAGTGAGCTCTTCCTGGTGCCTCCTGCGCCCTCTTGGCCGGTGTCGTCTCCAAAGAAGCAACAAGAAGAAGGAGCAATACAGCTCTTCCTTCGGCACCAAAGAAGAAGAATCGGCAAGAGCTTACCATCAACGGCAAGAAGAATCCATCAGCAAGCCATGATCGGGTGTGGGGCCTCCTCCCTCCGGCGGCCGGCGTCGCACCCCTTCCATTATGGCACCTCCACCTCCTTCCTCTCCTCCTTGGTGGTAAGTGGAGGTGAAGTTTTAGTGTGGATGAATTGTTGTAGACAAGGTGTTTGATGAAATGTGCACATGCATCTTTCTGTGATTTGCTTATGGTGTTCGTGCTAAATTGTAATTTAGTTGTTGCATCCTGCTAGTTCAATTCTGGCATTTTAGATGTGGAATCAATTTAATAGTTGAAATTCCTGTGGGCAGCCTTCTCAAAAGTTTTGACATTGTTGCATTAGTAGTCCTTATGACTATATGATTCAAATAAGCAACTTGAAGGAAAAGTGGGTTCTAACCTTTTACTGAGACCTACCTGCAAGCATGCACTGTTGGCTTGGCATTTTCTTGAATTGAAATAGTATGTGAACTGAGCACATGGAAAGAAAATTGATGTTTGACCTGACCAAGTGCCCAAGTGCTTTCTTGCCTTTTTCAGTATGACTGCAAAGCCATCTCGTAAAAAAAAAGAATGTAGTGTATTGTCTATCGCTTTATTTTACCAAGATATATCGTATTAAGATGTCTACACTATCTAGATGCTGGAGCAATAGGACAATGAAATGCAGGATTAGGAGGAAATTACTATAAAGAATTATGTTTATTAGTACTAGGTTCTTGAGGACTTTATATGGTGTTGTTTACAGAATGAAATATGTATATGTATGTTAGTTGTGTATGAGCTTCTGTAATATCAATCTTGCCCTGGTAATGATTGTGAATATCATGTTGTGACTTGATCCTTATTACTTCTTGTTTGGCTCAATTCAAATGTGTGAGTTAAGAATTATTTACTGCCATCTGATTATGATCATTCTATTGTATATTAGCTTAATTGGTTATTGGTTATGCATAAGATCCCAAACTGAGAGAGTTGTCAGTGTGTTCTCCTATTATTAAGTTTTAATGTCTGTTGTCTAGTAGGTTGCCCGGAGTTTCCATTAGTGTGAATTGGGATTTGTTTCTGGCAAGAGTTGAGATTTAGTTATTTATTGAGGTATTGAGTCGGACCTTGATCCATTCTGGTGCATAACGATGTTTTCAGGGAGAGTTTCTTCAGGAGTGATCTTGACCCCGAGTTGCCCCTCGCGTCGGTAAAGGCAAGTGCATTGTATCAGTTGTGGCTTAGGTGGCCACTAGGTTTTACAATAATACAATTATCTATGTATTGCTTTAATATTGTCATGTTTGATTTCTTTTGCATGTGATCCGATGAATGAGAATGGTTAATTGGTTATGCTTTTATTTAAAACGAGTTCATATGCAAGTGTAACCCGTATATCTCTTGTACGGTATCTAGTTGATTGCTTGCGTTATGTACATGCTTACGCTATGGATTTCATTCGTGTTTATAAGCACGTCTAGTAAGATAATTGCCTTTTGATGAAAAGGGTAATAAATTTGACACAAGTGCATCGTTGTTTGAACGTGTTATGGTTTGTTTGGTGAACTTTATATGCCTTGCCATCATGAACTTATGCTGCATCTCTGGATTGATTGTTATGTGCGATGCTTAATGAACTTCGTCTAAATGATGTGATGATATCTTGCTAAATTTTACTTTCCTATTCCGGTTCTCTAGTTGGTAGGCTAGTGAGAATACTGAAGGTATGAGATTGGATTGCGAAAAATGATTTGATTTATGATCAAGATTGATGGAATTAGTAATTACTCGAGAATTGGTGATGTATGATTATGAGTGTTGAGGATGTGATTAGGAGTGTTGAGAATGGGATTATGAATGTTGAGAATGTGAATGGAAAGTTCTGGATGTGAGAAATGAATGTAGTTCGCAAATTCGTTATGTCTTTTGCATTTGTGCATTCATGATGAAGAGGCGACCCATTCTGATGCGGGCCTCTGTACTCACATGTAGTGAGTACGAAAGTCCTACCTCGTAGTCTCATATACGTGGTTGTATGGGAGCGAGTCAGTAAGAGTGGGCACCCTCCACCACGGGGTGGAAGGGGAATGAGAGGGTGCACACCGACGGGTGTGCACTTGGCCATACCGGTATGTGCTAAAAGAGGAGATGAGCATGCATGATGCATCATACGCATGGAATATGTGCAATCTGCATTGCATTGTCAATGATGGATCATGTTTTATGCATTGATTGTGATGTATAGATATGAGATTCTTTTCTTTGTGGTGTATGGATATGAATTCTTCTTTTGATATGGCATATTTACATCTGCATTGCGCTAATTATAATGAATCATGTTTAGTGAGTTGATTGTGATGTATGGATATGAATTCTTCTTTTGTATGTTTTGTGCATTCGAGCATGAAAGCATAAACGCATTCCATTGCATTGTGTGTTGCAACTGATAAATGGGATTGATGAGAATGGGAAGAACGAGTTGAGGATTGAGGCGTGGACTCATCCGAAATGTTTATTGAGGCGCATTTAAGTTTTGTTACGCTTTCGAGTTGGTTATGTAAGTGGAATAAATTATCGCTTCGCTCTGAATGTTTTCGCCAAGTAATGCTTATGGTAATTAATGGAGTAATTGTGCTCTTATGTTTTGGATCTTTTATGAATTCAACTGCCTTTATTTATTTACGAATGCCAATTAAAGAAACTGTTACTTTATGTTTTGAAGTAGCTGTATTTTAGTTTAATTTCTTACTTTGTCTACTTGATGCACTTTGCTAAGTCCTGGACTCACGCTTGTTTGTTCTGTTTAGGTACCTTGAAGTTGGCTCGTTGGGATAGGAGTAGCGGACGTGCACGACTTGATCACTACTACACCTCATTTGAATTAACTTGTAAAGTCGGGCGTAATTAATAAGGTTGTAATGTCTTTGTTCATCGTGGTGGAGTTTATTACCGTAGATTAGATGTGTGATTGGTTAACTAAGGACCTGCTAGAATGATATCATATTATCTGCAATGTTTTGTCTGCTGTGTGGATGTCCTAGTTTCTAGAGAGGTCATGCCGAAATTTTCTAAATTTCGGTGACTTAGCGTTAGACCAGGTTAAGAGTTTAGAGATTAAATTCAGTTTTTAGTCTTTTTCGTAGTTGTGTCGTTCGTATTTGGAGTTTTTGGTAGCATTCGCGGTGCGTTTGGCGCCGGGGTGTTACAGTTGGTATCAGAGCGGGCTTCAGGTCCGTGGTGCTTGAATGTAGTGAGTGATTCTAGAACGAATTAATATTTTGCTGTATGAAAGTAGAAACATGGTTTAGGTTGAACCTTTAAAATGTGGCCCTAGGGCAATAACCTTAAAACTTAAGGTAAAATGGTTAATTAATTTAAAACTGACACACTGATGCACAATAGGAAAAGGATGGGTTATCGTTGCGTTGTGTTACAATGCTTATTTTTGTTTTGCTGCTATTTTTGTTTAAATGTTTTTAATAGCTGGTTTTGTACGCCAACGTCGACCAGAGAAATATCCAGCAACAGTACAAGTCAATATGGTTTTTCCTATCATGGAAATTGCTTACCTCTGTCACAAATCCATTTTTGTCACCTTGGGAAGCTGGAAAGCTTATCGAGTATTCGAGTCTGGTCCAGCACGTTGCTATCTACGAGAGGTGTGTGGTTAGGGCATCTCTAATAGTACTAGCTATAAAAAATATTCATGTCATTTATAGATAGCATATAGACAATCTCTTCAATAGATTAGCTATAGCATTGTCTATAAAATTAAATATTGGCCCACATGTAATAGATAATAAGTGCTTTGGAATCATTTATAGCCTGACTATACATTCGTAGCCAGTCTATATCTCTCTACTTATTTTCTCTCTTCCACCTAAGCAAAATGTTGAGATGGCATTCTTAAAACTAGCTGAAGTGGCACCATTGGAGATGCCCTTAGCCTTCGATTTGCGTACCTGAAGTTATGGTCAAAGATACTCCCTCCATTCCAAAATATAAGGCGTGATTTGACTTGGCACAGTCTCCTAAACTATACTTTAATCTTTGATTTCTCTTATCCAATATCATTCATACAAACAAAATCACTATTATTACAAAGTACTTTCAAATATGAATTCAATGGTATCACTTTTATATCACAAAAATTTTATATAGTTAGACAAATTATTAGTCAAAGATTTCAAAGTTTGAATCTTGAAATGTGTGCGTGCCTTATATTTTGGAATAGAGGTAGTATATAGGTGCTTGCCGCGTGCGTGAACATCGAGTAGCAGCTAGAGCTAGAGCTACGAGTCCTCCAAGGATTCAATGGCCATCCCAGAAATCCCTCTCAAGCTCCTCCTTGCTCTGCCTCTGCGATGGCAAATCCTCACCACGCTGCTCCTACTCCTCCTTCCCGTCGTCTCCCTCCTGCTGATAACAAGAAGCAGCAGGGGCAGCTCGGCCAAGAAAGCAGGGCTCGAGCTGCCTCCGGGGCCCCCGAGGCTTCCCGTCCTCGGCAACCTGCACCAGCTTGGCCGGCTGCCGCACCGGAGCCTGCGGGACCTGGCGCAGCTGCACGGCCCGGTGATGCTGCTGCGGCTGGGCACGGTGCCGACGCTGGTGGTGTCGTCGCCGGAGGCTGCACGGGAGGTGATGAAGGTGCACGACGTGGACTGCTGCAGCCGGCCCACATCGCCGGGGCCGACGCGGCTGTCGTACGACCTCAAGGACGTGGCGTTCGCGCTGTACGGCGACCACTGGCGCGAGGTGCGCAAGCTGTTCATCATCGAGCTCGTCAGCATGCGCCGCGTCCGCGCCGCATGCCACGCGCGCCAGCAGCAGGTATATCATATGCATCCATCGTCCTCTCCTTTTAATTCCCACAGCTGAGGCAGGCAGAGCTTCTTCCATTTTCTTTATTCTTGAGACCAACTGCACTTCTCTTCGGTAAGGATACGAATTACAATCATGCTGCAAACATTGCAGCTGGAAACTGCTGCTTATTCGGACCAACTACAACACAGTGGACTAGTGTGGTGGACCAAAGCCATTCATGTTTAGCAAGCAGCGCCACTATTTTGCTAAAACTAAATCTAGACCATGCTTAACAGAAATACTCTCCATTGGTACTACTACAAACCGGAATATAGTATAGGTCAATTTAGGGAATCCCAGAAATTCTGCACGAAATTTACCAGAAATCCCACACCCTCGCAACGGATGCAGCACGGGTTAGTGAGTGTTGGGCGGAATCCAGGCTAAAACGAAAAGAAAAGGAAAACAGAGAGGACAGGAGATTTGGTTGCGTGGAGGATGTTCGGAGGAATGCACCCGTCGCTGTTGAGAGAGAGAGGGCATTGACGGGTGGATTGGCGATGGCGATGACAGCAACACCGTCGCTGTCACTGTGGACCTCCACGGTGGCGGCATCCCTCGATGGCAAGGAGCAGCAGGGGTGGCAACGGCAGCGGCTAGTTTTTATTCGCGAGGACTTAGATTATTCTATTTCTCTCGTTGTCAGTGAATTACCGATGAAAATCGTTTGTGAATCGGAGCTGACAAAAAAAATTATAGCTAAAACAAAGAAAAAATATTCATGTACAAACTACGAAACACAACTTCCTAGTGGTTCAAATGATGTCATGCATTAATTACTTATTTTGGGCTATCGTGTGCACATTTTACTACAAACATGTGTTCACAATATATGTTTGGTCGTAAATGGTTTAGATGATGCGACACATTAATTAGTTCTCTAGGCTGTCATACGTGTTTTTGGGCCATAAGCTGGCGGATGTTATGCAAAAAAAAAGGGATTACGGCTCGTGCGTAGGGTAAGCAACGTTATGCGTAGGTGTAGAATAGCCCTACCCTATACATATATATGCATGTATATACATGTATATGTGTATATGTACGGGGGTATATCCAGTGCAATCAGGCTTTTGGTGCAATCACCGTGCAATCCAACTAAGAAAAGTTTCAAAAAATTTCATGATCAAATTCGTCCTATGTTAAGAGTAATAAAAAAGACAAATTTCTGACAAACTTCAATAGTTCAAATGCACCCCAAATTTGTCTTTTTTGTAACTTCTAGCATAGGACGAATTTGATTATGAAATTTTATATGTAGATGGGGTAAGATGAGATGTATATCCATGATTTTTTTCAGAATTTTTTGAAACTTTTCTTAGTTGGATTGCACGGTGATTGCACCAAAAGCCTGATTGCACTGGATATGCCCCCTATATGTACATGTATATGTGTATGTGTATATGTCTGTATATATGTGTGTATATATATATACATGTACATGTAAGTATATATACCTATGTGTTTTTTTTTCACGATTGAGATTGTTAGGTTGTTGACATGGACACTACTGCGATAGCCACTTATTATCCACACTTTGTCTTGCAGTCTCGTTTCTAGATTAAACCCATAGGACACACCAAACTAACATGCAGCTTTACCTTAAAACAAGTAAAGAAAAAAAAATCCAACAGTAAACCTCAGCCCATAGGCTGTGGTCCATAAATACATAAATAAGGGATTTGATAAACATCAACCGGATGTTTTTTTGGTTGAAATCACCCAAATCTAGAACCGTTGGATCATTGTTGAGATTCGGGAGTATCGATTACATCTGATCCTATGATTTGATCCAACGGCCCGGTGAATTTGGATTCGATCCTATGATTTGATCCAACGACCCGGTGAATTTGGATGTTCGGGAGTATCGATTACATTCGATCGTATGATTTGATCCAACGGCCCGGTGAATTTGGATCCGAAATCCAATGGTTCTAGATTTGGGTGATTTCAACCAAAAAAACATCCAGATGATACCTATACACTCCCAATAAATAATGTCGACATTGCGCACAAGTAGTATGCAGAATCTTTAAATCGCGCGTGTTAAGTTAATTAATTATTAACGATGATAAACAATCTTCGCTAATGTTAATGGATAGGTGGACAAGCTGATCAGCAATCTGGCACGAGCGGGGCCGAAGCCGGTGGCGCTGAACGAGCACATCTTCGGCCTGGCCGACGGCATCATCGGCACGGTGGCGTTCGGCAACATCTACGGCACAGAGCAGTTCGCGCACAAGAAACACTTTCAACACGTCGTCGACGAGGCCATGGACATGATAGCCAGCTTCTCCGCCGAGGACTTCTTCCCCAACGCCGCCGGCCGCCTCGTCGATCGCCTCACCGGTCTTGCCGCCCGCCGCGAGAGGATCTTCGAGGAGCTCGACGCCTTCTTCGAGATGGTCATCGAGCAGCACCTGGACCCTGCCCGGACCAAGCCAGACAACGGCAGCGACCTTGTCGACGTCCTCATCGAGCTGTGGAAGGAGCACAGCGGCACCCTCCGCTTCACCAGGGAGCACGTTAAAGCCATCATCTTTGTACGTCAACTAAATTACACAGCACACTAGTTAAGCTTAACTGTTACCATCAGATAATGGCATCCAACCTTATTCGTAGGACACGTTTATTGGTGGCATTGACACGAGCTCGGTGACGATACTGTGGGCGATGGCCGAGCTGATCCGGAAGCCGCGGGTGCTCAAGAAGGTGCAAGACGAGATCAGGGCCGTGGTGGGCGAGAAAGAGAGTGTGCAACAGGACGACGTGCCCGAACTCAGGTACCTTAAGATGGTGGTCAAGGAGACGCTGCGGCTGCACCCGCCAGCGACGCTGCTCCTGCCGAGGGAGACCATGCGGGAAGTCAAGATCTGCGGGTACGGCGTGCCGGCAAAGACGCGGATATTTGTGAACGCGTGGGCGATCGGGAGGAACCCCGCGAGCTGGGCGGACGCGGAGGAGTTCGAGCCGGACAGGTTCGAGGCGAAGGACGTGGACTTCAACGGGTCCAACTTTGAGCTCGTGCCGTTCGGCGCGGGGCGGCGGATTTGCCCGGGTTTGGCCATGGGCGTAACGAACGTGGAGTTCACGCTGGCCAACCTACTCTACTGCTTCGACTGGGAGCTTCCGGAGGGGATGAAGGCGGAGGATGTGAGTATGGAGGAGGCCGGCGGCCTGACGATCCACAAGAAGACGCCGCTCGTGCTCGTGCCCATTGTCAGATTTACACCAGCGGCGCGCGGCAAGTTCTGAACTTCTGACTGGCTCGACAGAGTAAGCGAGAGATATCTGTGCATGCTATCGTTAGTTTGGCTAAGCTTCTGTCATGCATGTAAAGATGTCCGTGAATAATAAATCCACTTGTATGTGATGTTGCAAACTGCCACCAAACCACTGTGCATTCATTTCTCTGTGTATCGTTAGTTTTTCCGTAGATGGATATGGAAAACAGTATATCCTGGCGGGCGACCTGAAGAAATTATAGGTGAAGGTGGTTTAAAGTAATATTAAAACGCCAAAAAATGCAATGTGACGTAACAACAATAGTACTATTAAAGAAACATACATAAAGAAACAATTCAGTTCTAAGTAAGATTCAGTTCTAAGCAAAAGCACAGAACTTCTAACTTCAAATGCTAATCCACATCCAACAAATGCTTTCATCAGAGTTAAGGACAATAGGACTTACCGATTTTACAAACCGCTCAACTAGTCGAATACAAAGATGTCGCAGACTCGCGACCTCAGCAGATGGGCTCGTCTCGTTAGCCTCGGCGCCGGCCGTCGGGCGATGGCACCACCGTCCACTCCACCGGAAGGCGGGAAGCACAAGAGATCGGAATCGCGGCTGTGGTCGTGGCCAAAGGAGTATCTTGCTGCATGCAACCGCGCAACAAGCCAAGTGCCCAACGTTTTTGCTTAGTGCAACGTTCCAACTTCAAATATGTTGGGTCTATGCATATGCAGAGGAACATATTCTGTGCAAATAAAGTTTCGGTGCAACCTTAGTGCAACCCAACTAACAAAAGTTTCAAAAAATTCTGAAAAAAAATTATGGATGTACATCTCAGCTTACCCCATCTACATATAAAATTTCATGATCAAATTCGTCCTGTGCTAAGAGTAATAAAAAAATAAACTTGATCATGAATAAGAACAGTTCCTGTTCATGATCAACTTTGTTTTTTTTGTAACTTCTAGCACAGGACGAATTTGATCATGAAATTTTATATGTAGATGGGGTAAGCTGAGATGTACATCCATGATTTTTTCAGAATTTTTGAAACTTTTGTTAGTTGGGTGCACCAAGCCACCAAACATTTATTTGCACTTGATATTTTTTCTATGCAGTATATACAACATACTTTGACCTTGTAAATTGTAGGTGGGGCAGCAGCCCAAGCTGCCCCACCGTTGGGTCCGCCCCTGCTCGGTGGCAATAAAATTTCTCAAGACAGTAAGACACATTTTTGTGGGTAATTCTTGCAGTGTATTGCATCAGGGAGCCTTCAGATCATCGAGTCCTACACTGGCCTTCAAGGATAGTATAGTGGAATATATCGTTAATTAAAGAAGCAGACAACTTAAACCAAATGATAGTGCCTTAAAATGAAAGAGGGCCATGGGCGTAACGAACGTGGAGTTCACGCTGGCCAACCTACTCTACTGCTTCGACTGCGCGCTTCCTGAGGGGATGACGGCGGAGGACGTGAGTATGGAGGAGGCCGGCGGCCGGACGTTCCACAAGAAGACACCGCTCGTGCTCGTGCCCATTGTCAGATTTACACCAGCGGCGCGCGGCAAGTTCTGAACTTCTGAAGACGCCGTCCGGTTGCACCCTCTCTTTCCCACCCACCACGGTCCTGATCTCGTCTTGCACTTTCTTGAGCTCCCGCGGCTTCCGGATCAGCTCGGCCATCGCCCACAGCATCGTCACCGAGCTCGTGGCAATGCCACCAATAAACGTGTCCTACGAATAAAGTTGCATGCCATCATCTGATCTAACAATTAAGCTTAACTAGTGCGCTGTGTAATTTAGTTGACGCACAAAGATGATGGCTTTAACGTGCTCCCTGATGAAACAGAGGGTGCCGCTGTGGAAGGTCCACAGGCAGCGGCACAGCCCGATGAGGACGTCGACAAGGTCGCCGCCGTTGGCGGGCTTGGTCCGGGCAGGGTCCAGGTGCTGCTCGATGACTATCTCGAAGAAGGATCAAGCGGTGAGGAGCAGGTTTTGAACGTGAGGGAGAAATGCGACTCGGTTCTGTTCTTGGCGATGAGATGGCGCGAGTCTTCAGCCGGTGCGGTACGGCTTAAGAAGATCAAGGCAAGGCGCAACATCCCAAGAATGAACTTGGCACGATCGGAGCAATGGACGGTGCGGTTGATGCGATGAATCGAATTAAGGGCGATGGACCAAAGAAGACCATTCGGAAGGAAGCAGAGACGCTGCGAGAAAGGAAGGAAGAAGAAGAGAAGAGAATGCCAGGTAGGGTCGGGGTCCACCGGGCAGTAGCCGAGGTAGTCTCCCGTTACTTCCAGTGAACGGGGTTTGAGCAGGCGGATGGCCCACATGGCAGGGAGAAGGATCTACGGAGTCGGTGTGGCCTCGGCTGTTTGCTGGCATGAGAAAGATGAGGCTGCAGTGCGCGAGTTGCAGCCGAAGAACGACTAGAAGAAGTTGGCTGGCACGCTTTGTACATGTGGTCCGGCGAATTTGGTCCTGAGTTGAATTAGTTTAAAAGTGGTCTTCACCATCTCAAAATTTTCTAGAAATTTTTGTGTAAGAAGATCAGGGTATGTAGTTTCCATTTTCTTTGGTTTTCCTCAATTCGCCACTGTGGTTTTCATATAATAATTCCTCAAATTTAACTGGTTTTCAAACCATTTTTGAATATTTAGGGCAGCACAAAATCCATAATCAGAGCTATCATAACCAGTTAAAATATTTCTAAACTTTTTTACTATGGTATCCAGGCAGTACACGACTTATAGTAAATTTTTCGAGTCAAAAAGTTCTACAGGGAATTATTAAAAATTCTAATATTGATGACTGCTCAAAATTGTCTTTTCAGATTTTGATTTATTTAAGGATTTAAAATATATTATTTATTTTTAAACTTTTTATATTAGTTTTAAATAATAAAATGGTACTATCATAAAATTTTCAAGTTAAAATATTATGTATTTATTTTATAAGAATTCTGACATTCCAATTTTCAGATTTTTAAAGTTTCGGTTTTGAATTTTAAAAGGACATAAATGACATTATTAATTTCTAAACATTTTTGCAGAGATAAATACTGCATTGACAATATTATGGTAATTTTTATAGCTCCAGATAAGATTCGAGAACTTTCTATTAATCCTGAACCTGCACTGTTTATAGTCAAAAGATGTCTTTTCAATTGTCATTCCATCATTGTTTGTCTTAAAATTTTATTTATCAGCTGAAAATGATTTACTTAAGTGCTGAATATTTTTAATATAAATTTTACAAGATTTTACTTTTACCTTTTTATCTTTTTACCATTATCCCTTCTTTAATTATATTTGTTGGATTTTTCACACAAAGCATAGATCCAAAGAAATCCAAATAAAAACCAATAATGCCAAGAAAACTCAGAAATAATCATATTAAAATTCAAAATATTTATTATTATTTTATTAGAATTTTCAGGATGTTACACTGCACAGTCCACAGTTTTCACCCTACACCACCATTCTTTAGTCAAGTCGGTTCTGTTTTGCCATATAAAAACAATCAACCATATTCACACTACACCCTTCCCATTTTTCACCACACCTGCAGAAATTAACAACACACCTTACTACTGTCCTCCTTTTCTCCTAGCTACTTTTAGTTGAAGTCAATAAGTGGGCCAACCAAGGGAAGGGGGCCAGGCGATAGCTCTCTGTCGCGCCCTTCCTCTCCTGCCAATTCCTTTCCTTAGCATCTGCATTAATAAGGTGCACATCATTAGATCTAACTATTTTTTTCTCTTGACATTTAGAATTAATATGAAGAGCATATTATAATGTTTATGGTCACTAAAATCTGAAGTAACAACATGATTTAATACACAGTTTCCAAATCCAGCAAGCAACCTAGGCAATGTATTCACTTCTCTGGTTAACAGCTTCCATTTAATGAAGGCAAATGATACTCATTCAGATTAATCAAAGCACAAATTAGTATTTCTTGTAAACTAAGCCTTATCTTTTGAATAACAATTACAGGAGCTCATACACAAATAACACATATGTGTATATTTCAGACCATAATAAACAACAACACATAAAATCTTCAAGAAATAAATAGCGGAGCAAAAAGGTAGTAAGAAATATGGAACTTAATCAAATCCTTGCATGTAACACTCTGTGATTATAGTTCTACAAAATCTGTTGATCTCTCCTTTGAACCCAAACATAAGCCAGAGTATGAGTATATAGGTCACTGACAGTTCTCAGCCAAGCATTTCCTTATAGACAACCTGAAAACCCTCTCGGTTCTACCATTCACACACACTATTCCAAATCGTATACTGACTGCCACTAGAACCCATACCCTCATATCAAAATCGCACAGGAAGATTTACTAAAATACTAGCTATAGCAAGAACCAATCAAGGAACCTTACATCACAAGCACATAAATCAGGGTTATAATGCATTGACTAATTAACATACATCACTGCATCACATTCTACAAAAACCAAAAACAAGGGTATATAGAACATAATGCTAAGATCCTCATCACATATATAACCAATTTTGGGGGAAATCAATCACAGCATATAGAAATTTTCTAGTGAGCAGCTCAATCAAAAAAATGCCAGTAGCATTCGGTCCATGAAAGGAAGATTTTGATAGGGAGACCAATACTTAGCTTAGGTGTCTGGGGAGGGAGATGTCCACAGCCGACCGGGGTAGAGGATTCATGCGGTTGCTGTGGTCACCGGCGTTGGAGCCGCCCTCGGATCTGGCAAAGGAGTTGACCAGGAGCTAGGGGAGCCGAGGTGGCAACGCCGCCCGATCTGCACGGGAAAAAGGGGGATCAAGTTAGCAGCAAGCTGAAAAAAGTAGAAAAGAGCAGGGAGGAGGTACTTAGCTCAGTCACCAGCGTAGAGGCGATCGGATCAAGAGGAAGTGTGCGATTCGACATGGTCCTATTGGATCCAACGAAGAGGAAGCCGAAGAGGAAGACGGAGAGGAGCACCTATGTCGGGAACTAGAGGGAGGCATGCCCGAAAGAGAGGGGTGGCACTTGGGCCATGGGGGTTGAGAAGGAAGGCGGTGTCGGAGGAGGAAGAGGAGGCGGTAGTTGGATTGAGAAGCGCTGGCGCGTGTGTGGGCGATAGACACGAGAGAAAGAGATAGTGGGGGGCGGCGGCTGGAAGAAAGAGGGAGGAGAGTGAAAGTGAAGGGTGAGGCTAGGTTTAGGTTAAGAAAGGAGGCGGCTAGGCCAGGCCTGTTGGTCGGCCAGTCAGACCGAGTGGCCCTGCCGGTTGGGGCCAAAGGAGTGGCCTATCCGGTTTAATAGCAATATATATATATATATATATATATATAGAGAGAGAGAGAGAGAGAGAGAGAGAGAGAGAGAAATGATAATGTGCTCTCGAGAGCACGGATCCTTCCGTGCTCTCGCGATGAGTTTGCAAAATTCGTGATAAAAATGTTTAATCCAAACCATTCATCTTCTTCATCTTGTTGAAATGTAGCTATAGACCAAATTTCGCATTTTTTTGAATTTGTTTACTATTTGTTTTGCATTTTCTAAAATCAGCGCCTGATTTGAGAAAATGCAAAACACTGATTTTAGAAAATGCAAAACAAATAGTAAACAAATTCAACAAAATGTGAAATTTGGTCTATAGCTACATTTCAACAAGATGAAGAAGATGAACGGTTCAGATTGAATATTTTTATCACGGATTTTGCAAACTCATCGAGAGCACGGAAGGATCCGTACTCTCGAGAGCACATTAGCATTTCTCTCTCTCTCTCTCTCTCTCTCTATATATATATATATATGCACCTATAAATAAAGGAATAAATAAAATGCATAAACATACAAAATAAAATAATATATGTCTCTCGACCAAAATAAAAATAAAAGAAAATGGCCAAGAGAGAATAGTAGAAAACAAATCTATAATCTATTTTCTTGTTTTTCTCTTTTTTTTCTTTTCTAAATTAATCCAACTTTAAAATACAGATACATTAGATGTGTATGGCTTACCATAGGGAGAATCCGACCCTAATGCTATAAATCTAAATAATTTTTGTATCTTGAATTCGTAGTAAAACACATGCAATCCGGAAACCCTATGCCTAAATCACACCTATTCTGTGTAGTAGATTTCTATTTGATCTTTCATCTTATTTTTTTGTCCTAATTAAAAGTTATTATTTGCTATATTTTCATTGATCTACGTGTAGACTCCAACGTTCCAAAATCTACAATGATCGATTCTGACTTCGTCACTGAAATCAACGAGTAAGGCAAGCACCTCCTTTGACCATGTTGATCCCATTTTGCAAAAATATTTTGTTAAATCTTTTATTACATGCGTATGTTCATTAAACTCTGCTATATTGTGGGCAATGGTAGTTATACCCGTTAACTCATGGAACTTTCTTGACAAGTATGGATTTAAGTACCTTGATAACCCTAGAATAACATAGACAGGATTTAATGTCAACATGGGTTCACTCACTCTTAGTAGTCATGCTTAGCCATGCTTAATAAAAACTCAAGTTCTTTACAATTTAAAAGTGTTAGATATGATTAAAGGGGTTGGATATGACTATTTAATATTGTTGGTATTTTGATTAAAAATTAAAATAAAACTATAGTTTTGATGCATATGATTACTAGCAATAGCCAGAGGTGCATAGACTTGCACGTAGTGTAGGGTGGAGATTATCGCCCGTGTCAGGTTAAGGACCAAACTACTGTGTTGTTTTCAAGCTAAGACAACCATACAACCACAAGTGCTGGTGTGGGACAGTCTTAACCTAGTAAGTTATTTAGAACTAATTTTGCACATTGGAAGGCTGGAGTAGTACGAGCTATCTATCCCCTTATGGATTGCTCGAAGGGACGTCCACACCGAGGTGATAATAGAACAAACATTTGTCGATACAATGGTATACACCATACCATGGGGAGTTCCATCATATTTATGCTCTGAGTTCTTCTACCATAGCATGGGTTTTGTCGTCATCGGGCTGGTGCAAAGCTAGGGCTAGGTAATGAACGGTTATGTTATAATTTCCCTGCCGACACACCAAAGGAAGTGTGTTACTGGCCAAGCAAAAGGGGATAGTCATTTCTTATGGGTAAAGCTATGCACCTCTACAAAGGGTCAATTTTTTCGAAAAGCAGCGCTCGCGGTTAAATGCATTTGGTAAAATCATCACAGAGTTAGATGTTTTTATTTTCATAAAACTCTGATTTCTACCATGTGTTGGTAGGGAATTGTTCGTGATCATGGTAATGTCACCCAGGTTCGTCAAGCCGTAGAAGCCTTTTCTTTGAATTGGCATGCATGTATTATAGGATTTGAAAAGTCTTGCGAGTACGTAAGTACTCAGCTTGCGCTTGTTGAAATTTTTAGGTGAAGAACCAGATTATCCCGACGATACGTTCTATGATGCAGGATTTGAGGATGTTAATGATGAGCTTTTCTAGAATTTACCTTGTCAGTTGTCTATGGAGATAATGGGTCAAAGGCATACTATAAGATACATATGTCTCCAATGCAAGAGTATATTTCGGTTTGTAAGATTAATATGTAAGAACTACTTCCGCTGTTGCAAAAATATATGTGTGTAGTTGTGATATCGATTTGTAAATGTGCGTATTGGCTACTGATCATGAAACTAGTACTGTATACACATAGTACCATCATTGATATCCATTATAAAAAAATAGAGCCTCACAAAATAACAAGATTTCACTAAAATTTTAGATTTCGGTTATCGGAAAATTTTATCCAAAAGGAATTTTGAATCCCTGTGTCACGAATCGATTGTTGTCACCTTAGTTAGCTGCAAAGTCCACAAATAATTGTTGTCACCTTGGTTAGCTGGAAAGTTTGTGGGGTTAGTCTTCGATTTGGGTTTTGGAAGTTATGGGCGAAGATTTGCGTTTTGGAAGTATGTGGGGTTAGTCTTCGATCTGCGTTTTGGAAGTGATGGGCAAGATATATAGGTGCGTGCGTGAGCATTGAAAAGCAGCTAGACAGACTGCTAGAGCTACTGTTTAATGGCGATCCCAGAAATCCCTGTCAAGCTCCTCCTTGCTCTGCCCCAGCGATGGCAAATCCTCACCACCGTCCTCCTAGTCCTCCTTCCCGTCGTCTCCCTCCTACTGATAACAAGCAGCAGGGGCAGTTCGGCCAAGAAAGCAGGGCTCAACCTGCCTCCGGGCCCCCCGAGGCTACCCATCCTCGGCAACCTGCACCAACTTGGCCCGCTGCCGCACCGGAGCCTGCGGGAGCTGGCGCGGCGGCACGGCCCGGCGATGCTGCTAAGGCTGGGCACGGTGCCAACGCTGGTGGTGTCGTCGCCGGAGGCTGCACGGGAAGTGATGAAGGTACACGACGTGGACTGCTGCAACCGGCCCGCATCGCCGGGGCCGACGCGGCTGACGTACGGCCTCAAGGAGGTGGCGTTCACGCCGTACGGCGACTACTGGCGCGAAGTGCGCAAGCTGTTCATCGTCGAGCTCGTCAGCATGCGCCGCGTCCAGGCCGCACGCCACGCGCGCCAGCAGGAGGTAAATCAAATGCATTACAATCATGCTGCAATCATTGCAGCTGGAAACTGCTGCTTATTCGGACCAACTACACAGTGGACAAGTAGGATAAGCATGCTTGGCGGTAAGGGTGCAAACGGATCAGATACGGACGGATTTCGCTCATTTCGTATTTTATTCCAAATTTTTTCTCGGATATAGAATCGGATACGGACAGTGCGGATTCGAATACGAATACGGATTACTTCGGTCACGAATACGGAACAAATACAGATCGTTCCGAATACGGTTAGTCTCGGTTACGAATAGTTAGTTGGATAATGCGTGAAAACAGAAACCATATATATTACGCATATTAAATACACAAAATTTTACTAGAACCTTGGAGACATATAAGTGTTTCAAATTCAATAATAGTTGCCTTCCCTATATAAGAATAATATGCAGCCAAGTATAATTCCAATCAACATATGAACTTATATGATGTCGAATGTTTATGTTTATCGGATATCTATTGCACTCATTTACACTGATATTTTTCGGATATCTCGGATATGCGGGTACGGATCGGATACGGATTTCTCTTCCCGTATCTTACCCCATATTTTTTTCGGATTGGCAGATTCGAATCCGGATATAACCGGATATCATTTTTTCGGATTCGAATCGGATTTTAAACGAATTCGGTCTTCGGTCGGTCGGGAATTATCCGCTCCGTTTGCACCCCTAGCGGTTGGCGCACACATGCGCAGTAGAGTTCGTGCTAAAAAATATCAACTATATCATATATGATGTTCTGTTAATAGATAGTGGGAACCCTGATTTGAGGGCGATGTTGTTAAATATTTGCTCAGGACGTTATCTTCTTACGACAAGTGGTCCCATCTCATTGATTTCTCCATTTCCCTTCTCCATCGAAAGCTCTTTCATCGTGACACTTGCACGTCCCCTTTATCTCCACCCCCCCCCCCCCTCTCAAATAACTTTTCATTTTCATTTTTTCTCTAACTTTTTATTTAAAATTTTTGTTAACTACTTTTAAAACTTTTTTGAACCAAATTTTTTGAATTTAAAAGTTTTCGAAGTTAAAACTATCTAATTTTAGATTTTTTTATTTTTAAAATTTTAAATTAAAACTTTCTAGCTTGAGATTTTTCAATTTAATTTCTTTGAATTGAAATTTTTCAATTTTATTTTTTTAATTGTTTTGAGTTAAAACATTCTAATTTTAAAAAATTTATTTAAATTTTTTCGAGTTAAAACTTTCTAATTTGAATGTTTTCGATTCAAAATTTTTGGAGTTGAAGCTTTCCGAGTTTAAAATTTTGATCTGAATTTTCCAGGTTTAGTTATGCAGACGCAAACAGGGCCTTAAGGGCTTGTTTGGGAACTGCAATGAAATACCTCAAATTTTTTAAAATAATTTATTTAAATTTTGTTTGAAATTTTTGGATTTATTTGGGCCATTTTTGAAAACTTTCCCTTTTGGGAAACCCTCCGCGAAACCCACTTTCCCTTTTCGAAAATGCGCTTCCCTTCCTCTCCCCCTTTGGCCTACCCCAACCCGGCCCTCTCCCTTCGGCCCATTCGGCCTCCCAGCCCGCTCCACCTCCCGAGCCCCCTCTCCCCATGGGCCACCTCCCGAGCCCCCTCTCCCCATGGGCCGCCTCCCTTAGCCCACCTCCCTTTCGGCCTCCTGGCCCGCCCGGCCGACGCTCCCCCTTTTCCTCCGATTGCGCGCCGCCCACGCCGCACGCCACGCCACTCGCCCGCACCACCCCGCGCCACGCGCTCTGCCCCTTTGTAGCGCCCCCTGCTCCCTCCGCCCCTCCCACACCCCTGATCATGCCCTTGCGCCCTTCCCTGCACCGCTCGTGACCCTCGCTGCCCCCATCGTCTCCACGGCCACAAGACCCCCCCCTCCGGCTATAAAGCTGCGCCCCATTCTCCTTCGCCCTCGCCGCGGTGAGCTCTTCTCCCCTCTCCGCGCTCTCTCTCCCTCTCCCACACCCTCTCCCGCCCGCCCCGCCGCCTTCTTCCCCGCCTCCGGCATGCACCCTTCACCGCCCCCTCGCCAGCTGCGCCCCAATCGACCCCACCTGTCAGCCTCCCACGCCCCAAAGACCGCTGTCGCCTCCCGCTCTTAGTCCTGTCCACCCCACGATCAGAGAGAGAACCAGATCAGTCGGGATGGTTTGGTTCACCCTCGTACACCCAACCAAACACACCCTAAATGCCCTGTACCTGGCGACGAACCCGTGCTCCTACCCAACTGATGGAACGGGATGCTTCCCTGTACTGAACCGAACAACCACCTATGGCCTAGTGCGCCCTGTAGCAAGTAGGAATGAAATTGGAATAGAAATGGTTAGTAAATGGTCATTTCATTTTCGTTTCACATTTTTTTATCGGTAACAATAATGGAATCGAAAGCCCCATAAATGGATACTGTCGGCGATCGGGATCACCTGACCACAAAAGTGTATGGGGGTTGATGTGAATGCAGGACCCGGAATTGGCTTTGCTCACCGAGGAAATGGACTCACTGCTCCAATGGTCGGAGGAAAGAGGAAAGGAGGAAGACACCGAGAATTATACTGGTTCGAGCCCCTAGAACAGGTAATAGCTCTACTCCAGTCTTACCCAGAGACGGAGAAATTCACTATGTTTGAGTACAAGGGATGCTCTCTAGCTCGAGCTCCTGTAGTTGAGTATGTGTATGTGTTGTGAAATGCGAGGCTTGAGTGTCAATTGCCCCTGTGTTCGTCTCAGGGGGGTTTTATGCCTCTCCCGATCATTACCAGAAACGGCCGGGAGAGATTCCCTCAAGAGTGGCTTCATACGCACTAAAGCTGGATCATAATCGCCCTGGAATTGTCGCCCATGTCTAGCTTGACTCCATCATTTTAGGATCTTGGTAACCGTCGGTGTGAATGCTCGACCTAGATCCCTGAGCTTGACCCCCCTGGACGGGAGCTGGTTCCTTACACCCCTAGCTCGAGGTTGAGCGGGAGCCACATGGTTAACGACGCGGTCAGAGGCCTCACAGCTCGAGCTCGAGTTAGGGGTTTGTTGATTGATCCGTTGACCAGATAGGGGTTCTTCAGTCCCCGACAGCTAGCCCCCGAGGCTCAAGTCGTAATCCAGGCACTTGGGATGACCTTGAGTCTCATGATCTGGGTAGGGGACGGACTTCTGGTTGTGCTCAGAGTTGCTCAAGCTCGAGGTCGAGTTCAATACTACAAGCGGGGTCTTGACATAATCGCGCCTGAAATGCTCGGGCTTTCTGGTGCTTCGACCGAGCTTAGAAACGTTCGAGCTCGAGGTCGGACGTAGACCAACCAAGGGACTTAGCGCAATTACGCCTAACGACCCTCGGGCTTTGAAGTCTTCCTAGAGACACAGAAAAGCAGCGGAATAGCCCGCGACGCATCGATTCCGTCGCCAAATCTCTAAATACGCCTGTCGAAACACAACCGGTGCGCCTTTTGAGGTGCAACAGCCTCCAGCTGTCATCGATCGGGTCTTATAAAGCCCAAACCGTTGGCTCCTCTGAAAAATTCCCAAACTTTCTTAAACTCCTAGCGATCCTGACTTTCTGGTCTTCTGTCCAAACTACCTTTTCTCCCCCGACCAAGCACCAAACTAACCTCTTGCCCAAGTTCGGGAAGAGTACTCTGTCGCTGGCGAGGATGAAGGAGCTCGAAGGTTTGGGGCTGCTGGATCCGACGACCTGGTGGTTGCCAGGCGGGGAGACCGAGCCGTAGCCCCGGGAAGACGAACTCGTCAGCACCGAGCAGTACATGCTCTTCGGCTTGCGAATGCCGAAAAGCGACTTCATGGCGTCGGTCCTTGCACAATGCGAGATCAAACTCATCAATCTGGTGCCAAACTCCATCCTTCTTTCTATTTTTTCTCATTTGTGCGAGGGGTTCCTGGGAATCCTCCCTACCCCTCTCTCTTTTTTCATTTTTTCTCCTTGTTCCGCACCGGGAAGGACCCCGTGGTTGGGTACCTCTACTTTCGGTTGCGGACGGGACTTCCTTGGTCCTTCCCGCAACTCTATGCTCGGGACTCTCTCGGCCCATGGACCGAGAGATGGTTCTACTTGAAAAAGGGCGAAGACGGCGCGCTCACGTATGACGGAGCACCCATCGTCGGCGAGCGCCCATCGTCGGCAAGCGCCAGACCCCTGAGGCAGATGACCTGGCGGTTGACCAAGAAGCCATTGCCGCCATCCACATCTGCGCCATGCGCGGCCTCACCGGTTAAGCCATCGCCAACGACTTTTTGTGGAACTGGGTGTTCCCTCTGCGAAAGAGGTTGCATCCGTTCTACAAGATCGAGGGACGCGATGACCTCAGTCGTGAGGGCCCGACCGGTAAGTCATCTTGAACTGAAAACCACTCAAGCTTGTGCTTAAGGTTTTCTAATGGTCTTGCTTTTCCAGCAGCGCTAAAGGAGTCCTAGCTAGCAGCCAGGATGATGGAGATGTTCAGGAAGGCAGCGTTCGACTACACCACAGATGACCCTGTCCCGAAGAACGTGCTGAACTAGAGCGCCGAGGTAAGATATCTTGAGTCAAAGCCTAGCTCGGGAGCATTCGGGCCAGTAGTGACTTTTAATTGTGCTTGTAGGAGAGCCAAGAGCTGCTCAAGATAGTGAAGCGGATGCTGCCGCTGCCCGGAGCGAGCAAGGGCAAGAAGGCAGGCAAAAGACTGCCTCTAGACGCCCCGAGCGGCAGAGCCCCGAAGAAGCAGTACGTCGAGTGGGGCGACCGCTCAGTGGTAAGTTTGCTCTTGGCCGAGCCTGGATCTCGCCCGAACTCGTGTTTCCTTCTCTTCACTCCTTTCTGATTCTTTCTTCCCTTCTCGCAGCAGCAAAGGGACGCAGCCGCCGCTAGAACCTCAAGCACCTAGGCAGCCCCAGGGTCCCGATCACTGGGCCCCATGCCTGCTGCTACGGGAAACCCAGAGCCTCCGTGTGCTCCAAGGTCTCCAGCACTAGGCGTTTGGAGAAGGGATGCTTCTTCACCCTCAGAGCGCCGAGACTCCCGACAACCCCCTGCGAGGTGGAGGCTTGTAACTCAGGTACCCCACTTCTTCTTTGGTCGTAAAATTCCCTTTTACCTTAGCTTAGTAACCTTTCCTTGCCGCAGACCTCGAGTGCTCGAACTCACCCCCAATACCCCCTGAAAATGGCTATTGTTCAGAGCAAGTCTGAATCCGAGGAGGAGCCCTCGTTCGAACTGGTCCATTGCTCCGGCACGGGCCAGAATTGCAACTCTGTGGGCCTCCACAGTTGGGTTGCGGCCGGCGAGTCCAAGCAAGGACTCGCCGATATGGACAATGACGCACCGAGCCACCGCCGATGGAGAGGAGGCCGACGACACCATGGCTGTCGGAGCCGAAGTATCCCCGGCCAAAGCTGCAGCGGGGAACGAAGCTCAGGGTGCCTCGGTCATTGAGGCCGAGGCTGTTCAGGCCGATCCTACTGCGGTCATTTCGGCCGTTGAGGTCGGGACGACCCTAGCCACCGAGGCCAACGATACCCTGGCCGAAGCCGCCACGGGGGACCAAGCCGGAAACCCAGCCAGGGCCGCCACGGAGGAAGAGGCGGAAGTTACCCCGACCATGGAGGTCTGGACCAGCTTGGTCAGAGGAGCCGAGCTCGAAGGCGAGTCAGGCCTTCAGGCGGACAAGGAGATCTGAGCTGAAGTTGCTACTGGCGAAGTCGACCATATGCTAGAGGAACTTCTTCCGGGCGCCTCGACTTCAGCGGAAGGCTGCATCGAGCTTGGGGCACCAAGCTGCAGGTCCATCGGGCCTCACCGCGCGACTTTCGAGGATCGGCTTAGCCAGGTATGATACAACTTCTTCTAACTCCTCTTGTCTCTTAGCTCGCCCTTCTTTCATAAAATATGATTTCCTTTGAATTTTATAGGCTGTTGACCTTATCGCTTAGGGGCTTCAAGGTCTTCAGAGGCATTCTGACTCTTTGAAGATCATCTTCGACAAGGTGGAGGAACGGGAGAGCCGCTTGCTCTAACTCAAGGAAACTTTGGCGATCGAGCGGGAGGAGGCCGGGCGAAGGACAGCGGCCCACGCCGCCGAGCTTACCGCCCTCCAAGGAACGCTGAGGGCGCTCGAGGCTACCCACGTGTCCGAGCTCAGCCAGGCCATCAACATCGAGCGCGACCACGCGTTCAAGGCTGTGGAAGACGAACGCGCATGGTCGGCCAGGGCGCTCGAGGCTAAGCGCGTGGACGCCTCCAAGGCCCTTGAAGCTGAGCGGGCGAAAGTGGAATAGCTATAGAAGGTGGTCGCGGATCGAGGAGCCACCCCAGCGAAGGCCTCCACCGAGCTCGAGGCAAAGGTCGCTGAGCTTGAGGAGAATCTAGGGCGAGAGACCAAGACGGCAAAGAACGCCTTGGCCCATCTCCAAGATGAGCGGCCGTGCATTGACTCTGCGATCGAAACCCTTCGCACGCAAGGCGTGTCGGCCTTCTGAACAAAGGTCACCGAGCTCGAGTAGGAGAAGCTCGCCCGCGACATGGTAGACCTGTAGATAGGATTAAGTCTATGGACTTTGTAACTATGATTTTGTAAAGAAAAAATTAATAAAACAAAACCGTTCTTGAACAAAAAGTTTGTTGTATGAATTTTTTCTTGTGTCTTTTGTCGTGTGCTTAGCCATTTTCTGGGTAGTATGCCCTCGTCCAGGCCCCGTTGTGGTTAAAGTCAAGCAACGCCGGCCTTAGACACAATCTCCAGTAGTTAGGACGCCGTGACCTGCAAGGTCGGTAGAAGGTTTTCCATTCCATGGGGGAAAACTGTAAGAGTTGAAGTCGTTAAGCATAATAAGCATACTTCTGTATGGGAGGAGTTAAGTTCCCGAAGGTTCTGGAGTCGCTTAGTGACGAATACCCAAGGCATGGGTATCCCCAGCGGCCCAGGAAGAGCATATGGGCCGCCACCGCGCCTGGGCCTCAAACCAGAAGCCCTGCTCAGAGGCCCACGACTTCCGACCAACCGGCCCACGTGAGGGCCCACGACTTCCGACCAAGCCAACCTCGAAGAGCGGCCCGACCGAACGCTACAGGACCGGCGCCCACGAGCTCTGAGAATGGCGACCGGGCTCGGTTTCCGACTAGTGGGTCGGACCGATTTGGCGGCCCTGAACAAGCTCGGAACATCTTCACTAAGAAGCAAACGTCAAAACGTCAGAACCGGCCTCCCTTAGTCACCTAAAGTGGGCGATCGGCCTTCAATCACGATCGGCGGGGGACGGGACGCTACGCACCTTCCCAAACGGTTCCGAAGGTGGCGACCTGACGTCAAGACTGACGCCGCACAGAGAAACGCGTCGCCGTTTCCCGGAGAAATGAGCCGAGCCGTCACCCTGCGTCTCCACCAACTCAATACGAGACGTGCAACCACCCGTCAGAGGACAAGTCCAGCGACCAGACACCGAGGCAAAAGACCGGACTCCTAGGCATAGGGAGCCCCATCCATTTTTTCCTTTACACGCCCTTGTGTAACCTCCGTGTAACCTGCCTTCCCAGGCTATATAAGGGGAGGCACGACCCTTCGGGACGGGGCGCGGGCGATCGAACACAACACTCCCGAATCCCACTTGTAGCCATTCCCGGCAACCCCTGTACACAAGGAGCTCTGAGCCCAAGCTCAACCCTCGCTTCTAACACGACGGACTCACCAGAATCAATAACATCCGACCACCTCACGAACTGGAGTAGGGACGTTCTGCCCGAACCAGTATAAACCTTGGACCCCCTCTCTTTCGGTCTAACCATTCAGGGAGCGGGAGCGCGTGGCCCCTCTAGACCTACAAATTTACTTGCCGGTTCTCGAAACACCGACAGTTGGCGCGCCAGGTAGGGGCCTCGCGCGTCATCAGCATCTCCAGATTCCCATTTTGTCTCCCTGATGGCTTCCTTCACCGACGACAACGCGCTCGCGCCAGGGAGCCGAATCTGTTTCGGTTCTTTCGACTTAAATCCATCTGCGGCGAGAGAGCTCAAGCTCGCTCCGCCGCTCCTCGTAGCCGAGCCCTCGTCGGCGCTGGACCCGTCGCTGCGCCCTTGACAACCTTCGACTCGAGGACCCTGCGTAGTCTTCGACGCCGACGCTTGCGCACAAGACAAGACTCGCCATCATGTGCGCGCATACCCGTGCGGGCGACGCCACCGCCTCCCGCGCGATCGCGTTTCGTGGCAATGGCCGGCTACGCGCCAACCTCCTTCCACGAAATACTGGAAAGCTCCTCTGACGGCGACTCCAGCTCCGACACGGAGCGGCCATCGGAGGTGCCTTATTCCCGCGGATGCCACGTGGCCGACGTAGCCAACCAGTCGGCCGCTACTTCCCCGAGCCAAGAAGCCCGCCACCGGCGCTCCGAAGCGCCAGAGGCGGGGCGTCAGCACGACCAGCTTGGGTCTTCTTACATTCATCACGACGAGCTTCTCAAGAACGGGACACAGGTTGCGGCGCTGCCAAGCAGCAAGGCCAAGGCCGACCTCTGGGAGCCAAGCCAACACGCGCCCCACAGGCGCTAGGCGGTCTTGGTCACTGCCGCGCCAGTCTGAACAACTGGCGGAAGAGCCGGTCGTTGCCCCGTGTTTCCCCCATCCTAGCCAAAATTTTGCCGCGGCCGCGATGCTACTCCGCGGCATTCCCGAACCGAACGAGCCTGAGGCCAGGGCTACCTACCAGCACCTCCGGGAGCTGGTAGAAACCTGCCATTGTCTGATGTACCGCCCGGACACTCGGACACGAGGTCTCGGTCGGGCGCCGGAGCTTGACTTCGCCATGGCCGCCGGCAAAATCGCGCCACAGTTGGAGCGGCCCCAGGCCTCCTACACTCCGGCGCGTCAGCGCCTCGGGTAGCACCACGATTACCGTGACACCCTCGGCAGCAAGAAGAGGTCGGCGTGGCCATGGGGCCGTTCGGTCGCGGACAGCGATCGGCGTCCACGGCCGTAGTCCGAGCCTGAAGGCCCGGACCTCGGGCATTTCGCGGGAGATCCGCCAGACGTTCCCCCCGCTCCGGGCACTGTCAACATAGCCAAGTACACGGAGAACAGCGAACCCGGTGTTTGGCTCGAAGACTCTTGACTACGCTGCTGAGGTCGTGAAGCTACCAATGACCTTTTCATCATTGATACCTCCCCATTTACAGCGGACTCGGCTCGAGCTCGGCTCGTACTGCCGCCAGACCATTAAGCGGGCCGACCTAAAGAACGCCCTCGTCGAATTTCGAGGCACCTGGCGCCACAGGAACTCTGGGACCTTAAAGCTGCAAGCGGCGGGAAAGCGCTCGGGACTATATCTGGCGTTTCTCCCAGCGATGTAATGAACTCCCGACATCGGCGGCGCCGGCGTCGTGGGGGCGTTCATCTACGACGACGCGACGTCTGAGCCTTAGTCCTGGTGGGCGCATAACACCGGGACTACCAAGGAGCTGCTCAACATCGCCACCAACCACGCCTCGTGAGGAGGCCGTGGGGCCATCTTCGACAAAGGGAAGGCCAGCGAGCCGGGCCGAGCACGCCGCCCCTCCGTCGCTCCGGCAAGCGAAGACGGAAGGAAAGCGAGCCGCGAGACCACACTTGCCGCCGCCGCCGACCGCCTCGACAAGCGGCGGTAGCGGCGCACACGACCACCGAAAAGTTGATGGAGAGCCGTGTCGCATCACGAGTACCCGTCAAGCACAAATACCGGCGCTTTCTCTCAAAACCCCCGCCTGCAGCGAGTAAAGGAAAGAAGCGCGACCCGACGCCGGAGGTCGGGGAGAAGAAGGCAGACGATGGGTTCCCGGAGCCCGACGGATGCCTCATGATCTTCGGCGGACCGGAGAGCTACGCTGACAAGCGGAGGCAAAAGCTTGCTTACCGCGAGGTGCACACGGTGACCCCTGCGGTCCCGAAGTACCTCCGGTGGTCAGAGTCTCCGATCACCTTTGATCGGACGGACCACCCCGACCACATCCGCGCGGGGAAGGTACCGCTTCGTCGTCGACCCCATCGTGGGGTGCGGCTACCACCAAGGTCCTCATGGATTCGGAGGCGGCGGTCTCAACATCATGTACATTGAGGCGTTCGGCATGCAGGGATTCCTTTCGACCCTCACGACCAAGCAAGGCGCCTTTCCATGGCGTCATCCTAGGCCAGCAAGCCTACCCGCTCGGGCAGATCAACCTGCCCGTCACCTTTGGGGGGCCCGAGAACTTCCACACCGAAAACCTCACCTTTGAGGTTGTGGGGTTCGCGGGATCCTACCACACCATCCTGGGGAGGCCGTGTTACGCTAAATTCATGGCGATCCCCAACTACACTTACCTGAAGCTGAAGATTCCAGGGCCATGGGGCATCATTACCGTGGCCTCATCTTTTCAGCTTGCCTTCAATCAACGGCGAAGCGATTCGAGCTAACCGGCGGTCATCGCGTCCGCCGAGCTCGACAACTACCGAAGGGAGGCCTCCGGGTCCGTCCCTGCCTCCAGCAAGTCGGGGCCCGGATCCTTCGAGTCTGCCAAGACACGAAGAGGTCATGATCGACCAGGAGACCAGCCAAGACCGTGCGGGTAGGGTCCGCCCTCCCGCCAAATAGGAAGCGGCTCGTCGACTTCCTCCGGGCGAATCGGGATGTCTTCGCATGGAAGACCTCCGACATGCTTGAGCATCCCAAGGAGGTCGCCGAGCACACCCTCAATATCGACTGGCGCAAGGCGGTAGCCTAACGCCCTGCTTGCCGTTTAAGAAAAGCGCAGAGCTCATAGGGAAGAAGTAGCCAAACTTTTGGAGGCGGGGTTCATAAAGAGTCGCCACCCGAAAGTGGCTTGCCAACC